>CM055127.1:144780107-145380107 GCA_029206835.1 Rana muscosa | reverse complement strand
GCAAAACCTTGCTCTTCTGCTGCAAGGCCCGGGTACCGACCGTTTAGCTATGAAGCTTTTTTGGTGGGATCCGGAACAGCTTACTAAGGCCCAAAAGAACCTGTACGCAAGCTCAGTGAAAACACATGTTACTCTTTGGCCAACACCTTAGACACTGGCAAAAAACTGAGGTGCTCCCGGATGGGAGGGGCTTATATAGGGGAGGGTACTTCCGGTTTGGAATTGGCCAGTGCCAACACCTGAAGGTAATCTATATAACCCATTAGTAATGACTAAGTCGCTCTGTGTCCCGTGATGTACGAAAAAGAAAACGACGACGTGAAAAACGACGAGAAAAATTTGAGCATGTTCCAAATTTTTAATGCCCATTTTTCACGTCGTGAAAAATGCTCTGGAGCCCACACACGATCGTTTTTAATGACCAAATAAAAAAATGGCATTTTTCTCGTCATGAAAAACGGTTGTGTGTACGCGTCATAAGAGTTTCCGCGTAAAACTCTCCTAGTAAAGGGCTGGGTTGGGGTCATTAGCCCCCAGGGCCAGTACTAATAAAGTGTGTTGAACTGGTGGCCCTAAGTAGAGATACTTCACCATTTAGGACCCCCAGTCAGGAGTGACACCTGGCGGGCATTACATAGCTACCCATTTTTTTTTTTTTTATCTGGTTACTTTCCAAAGATTTATTACCCACTTTATTTAAAGAGGAGCTTACACCCCTCCACAGCAGAAAATCACTAAGAGCTCTTACGTAAAGCATTCCCAGGGGAAGCTTGGGTTGGGTGTATTAGCCCCTTGGGCTGGTACTAATAAAATACACTGTATTACCAAAAGTATTGAGGGGCCTGCCTTTACATGCACATGAACTTTAATGGCATCCCAGTCTTAGTCTGTAGGGCTCAATATTGAGTTGGCCCACCCTTTGCAACTATACCAGTTTCAACTTTTCTGGGAAGGCTGTCCACAAGGTTTAGGAGTGTGTCTATGGGAATGTTTGACCATTCTTCCAAAAGCGCATTTGTGAGGTGGATGAGAAGGCAGCTCTTTTTCATCCCAAAGGTGTTCTATCTGCAGCGGCGGCCGGTCCATAAGGGGTGCCCCCTAATCTCCATGCACTGGCCCCTAATCTGCATGCGGGATGCCGAACGCATGGATTTCTATGGGGGTATTTAAAAAAAAAAATTTAAGCACCTGAGGCTCTAATTGGTTTGAAAAAGTTTGGCCCCACCCACTTGTGACATTAACTAATCAACATTCGCTACTGTCTTCCTGCTTCTCCCCCCAGGCAATGAGGACAGGAAGCGGGTCCTAAGACCGGATTGGCTGGGAGGAGAAGTGACCGGATTTGCCGGGAAGCCTCTCGGGGGACCTGGATGGGGTAAGTGTGGGTGGGTGGGCGAGCGAGTGAGCGAGCAGGGGGGGGGCTATTTTTTTTCAAACGCTTCTAGACGCAAACGCGGCTAAACGCGGCATGTAAACGTGGCTAAACGGACGTTTTTAGACATCGGTTTCTAGCTGTCAAGTTAAATCGTTCAGGATAGGTTGAACAATGTTCCGTGAACATGAAGCCTAAGTAATCTCTGACCACCTACTGCAGTGATCACAGAGTGATCCTGCTCCCCTGTTGGATTTGTTTGTCTTATATACAATGGGGCAGATATATAGAGAGGGATTTTGGGATCTCACTCAAAGTCCCAAAACCCCTCTCTATTTACCAGATATAGGGATGGAGATGCATGGCAACATCTGTCTTATCTAAAGTACCCGAACCCCCTCTTTTATACAATGGGGCAGGAACCGAGCTGGGATCTCTGGTGGGCAGCTAAAGAAATCCAGCAGGTCATTCCAGCCACTTGGCTCCTCATTTTCAGGTGGACAGCACATTTAAAGGAAACCTATACTGACAGAAATACGGACATTGCCAATTATGAACTACTTTTGGAAAATGCTAACTGCCTGGCTTTCTCTGGCTTTAATACTTTCTGGGATGTTGGAGTTCCTCATATGCATAGTTGTGAGTGACTCAGAAAGTTCTGAAGGCAGCTGTATAGCAGCCAGGTCAGCAATGGTATAGATTGTGGTGCCTTGAAAGCAGTCACTGTCCCTGTTTCCTTCAGTTGTAACAGTTCTAAAGGAGTGCCAAAGTTGTCTCTCATGCAAGGGCTACTTTAGCATGCCTTATGTGCTATTGATTCTAGAACAGTGATGGCGAACCTTGGCACCCCAGATGTTTTGGAACTACATTTCCCATGATGCTCATGCACTCTGCAGTGTAGTTGAGCATCATGGGAAATGTAGTTCCAAAACATCTGGGGTGCCAAGGTACGCCATCACTGTTCTAGAAGAATCAGGCCCATTGTTCTGCCTTATCACATAAGTAAAGTCACAACAGTAATACATAAGTGACCAGTCTTGACTTGTACAAGTTCATACTTCACAGCACAATACAAAGTATTGTAGTCACCTGATGACAACGATGATGCCGTCAAAGATGTTATACGGATTCTTGATGTAGCCGAACATACCAAAGGCCAGAAGCTTGAGGAGCATCTCCAGGGCGAACATGCTGGTGAAGACAATGTTGCTGATCTCCAGGGCATTGGTCAGCTCCTCCGGCTGGAAGGACATCAGGAAACAAAGCATCAGATATACAGCAACCAAACCGCACTAGTCCAGGGGACTGCCAGAGGCAGAGGACATGATGAGGGAGGTGGAATGATATGGAGGCAAGTGTAAAATGGAGGTGAGTGTAAAAAAGAGGTAGAACTAAGACAGCGACCAGTGTAAAATGGAGGTAGAGCTTCAACAGAGACCTGAGTAAAATGGGGGTCAGTGTAGAAAGGATGTGGAGTAAGGATGGGAGTCAGTGTAAACTCAAGGCTCAGATACAAGGGAGGCAAGGGTAAAACACAGGTGGAGATAAAATGGAGGCCAGTGTTAAAAGGAGCAAAGATGAAACAAAAACCAGTGTAAAATGGAGGTGTGGATAAAATAAAGGTCAGAGTAACATGGAGATAAAGATAAAATGAAGGTAGAGCTAAGACAGAGTACATCGTAAATTAGAGGCTCAGATACAAGGGAGGCAAGGGTAAAACAGAGGTGGAAATAATACGGAGTCCAGTGCTAAATGGAGGTGAAGATATAATAGAAACCAGTGTAAAATGGTGGTGTGGATAAAATAGAAACCAGTGTAAAATGGAGGTGTGGATAAAATAAAGGCCAGTGTAACATGGAGATAAGGATGGAGGTCAGTATAAAATAGAGGTAGAGCTAAGACTGAGTTCATTGTAAATTAGAGGCTCAGATACAAGGGACACAAGGGTAAAACAGAGGTGGAGATAAAATGGAGGCCAGTGTTAAAAGGAGGCAAAGATGAAGCAAAAACCAGTGTAAAAGTAAGGTGTGGATAAAATAAAGGCCAGTGTAACATGGAGATAAGGATAGATTGAAGGTCAGTATAAAATTGAGGTAGAGTTAAGACGGAGTTCAGTGTAAAATGGAAATCAAGATATGGCAGAGACCAAAGTAAAATGGAAGTAGAGATAAAATATAGACTAATGTAGAAAGGAGGTGGAGCAAAGACAGGGGTCAGTGTAAATTGGAAGCTCAGACACAAAGGAGGCAAGGGTAAAACAGAGATGGAGTTGCGTTAAGTAAAGGGTGGGCATAAAATAGAGGCCAGTGTTAAAAGGAGGTGGAGAAAAAAATGGAGGCTTAGACAAAATGCAGGGTGGTATATCATGAAGGTATAAATAAAATGAAAGTCAGTAAACAAATTGGACTATATAAAATAAGTATAAAGATGAACAAAAAAAGGGACATAATAATGGCCAATGGAGGTTTACTGTCCTGCCTGTGACTGGACAGTAAAAGTGAAGCAACAGACCAATCCATTTCTTTCCGTTGCTCTCTCAATCTGTCAGCATGTTCCCTATCAGCACATGTGCATGCAGCACACCTGATTGGCTCTTACATCTGCCCCTCCCTCTTCTAGTCTGTTCTCTGCTGTACAGTGATTACACAAGGCTGATACAGATTCATGTACTGAACCAGTTCCATTTACCAATATATTGAATTATTGTTTTGATGAACACATTTGTTTGTGTTTTAATATTTGCCAAGAGTTCAGCTTTAAGGCGCTGGAAGTCAGAAATAGGATAATTAGTGAGTTACATCCCATCACCAGCCGGCTTAGCTAAATGTATTATTTCTGACCTTGATGGCCAGCGATGGAGCGCAGTTTAAATCTCGCTGTCCACAGACTAATGTGAAGAGTATAATGTTGCTGTCGCCTGAGAATTGAGCCAGTAATGAAGCATACACTTTGCATAACTCAGCCTGTTTCTGTTTCTCACAGTCTGGCACATGGAGAGAGAGAGAGGAGCTTCCTGGCGGTCGGATCAGCTCGCTCTTTTCAAAGTGCGACACGTCCTCTATGAAGGAGTGAAGTTTGCCGGAGTGTGAAGAAGCTAATTAGGTGCCCAGCGGCTTGGACGAGGTTCAGTCCTTCAGTGCTATGTATACACTTTGGTCTGCGAGGTGGGCGGACAGTACATGGCTCCGCTCCACGGACGGGCGCTATAACTAACACTGCTGCCTGCGTGAGATATGGCGTCTTAGCTCAAGTTCACCTTTAATTCAAAAAGGTTTAAAACTCCTCAATAAAAAAGGGTCCACTAGGAACTCATATTCATCTCTATATGCATGTATGTAAAAAAAATATATACCACCTAGAGAACAAAATGGAAGCCACTCATTGTTCATAGAAAAACAAAACCAAACACAAAAACAAACCAAAAACAAAACAATATAACCCCCATGGAGGATAATAACATACTAGATACTGTATGCACAGGGCTGCTGTTAAAAATCATGGGGCCACGTACAGCCTTCCTGATGGGCCCCCAACCCCACCCACACCTGACCCATCCCTCTGGGGTGCAGCGAAACATGGGCACTGACTTTATCCCCCTACACCCAAAAAATAAAAAAAAGGTCCTACCTCCTGGGCCCCTCTGTTGACCCGATGGGCTCAAGCTTTAAATGTAATTTAAACCTAAGTAAGCAAGTAGGAGCTGGGGTGTGGTCTAGTAAAACCCAATTATTCATTTAGGCAGAAATGAATAATAAAGTTGCCCTGGACCCCCCTGTTTAGCTGATGAGGCCTGGGCCCAGTACTACAGGACCAACTGAACTGCCTTGTCAGCAGCCCTGGCTATGCAAAAACTTTATGTGATCTAACTTTATAATAATGACTGGCTCTAATATCCAAAAACAGTTTGTAGGCTGACCATCATCACCAAAGCCAATCTCAATGGGTAAATTATTATGATTATTATCATTATTATACAGGATTTATATAGTGACAACAGATTGCCCAGCGCTTTACAATATAAAGGGGGGCAATACAATTACAAAACAGTTCAATACAGAAGGAATATGATGGCCCTGTATAAATAGATATTGCATTTTATTATCAAGCAACCACAAATATAAAACAAGAGCTCTCATAAGCATTAAAAATTTAAACACCAGTCCATACATTCATTTCTGAATACCTGTATTACCTGTATTAGTTTCTCCAATGAAATGATACTGAAATGTGAAGAAGATACCTGTCAGGAACTGGATCACCTGCTGGTGGCACTGTGGTTCCTGAACCAGAAGGTTGTAGTTCTGGTGTTCACCAACAGGTGTCTCCCAGCAGCCAGAAGATCCCAGCAATTAGTCTTCGCCTGATGCTGGTTGCTGGGAGAGTATTTAGTTCCTCCTCTACATTTCCCTCTTGCTTCAGTGTTTGCCTGCTAGCCAGATACATGCTTGCTGACTAATCCTGAGCCTAAATCCCATCTGATCTTGATTCTGCTCCTTCTCCTGCCTTTTACCCATATCCTGTACCCTGCATGTGTACCTGCTCCCCTTGTTCCTGATCCCAGTCCTGGTTCTTCCTTCCTAACTGTTTTTTGCATCTGTGGTTTTACCCTGTTGATCCATGCTCCCCTTTTGTGTGTATATATTGTATTATAGTTAGTTAGTTAGGTTTTCTGTCACTTAGTTTGCTAGTTAGATATTTTTTCACTTGGTTACAGTTCACTTACAGCCTCACGTTTGCTGTGTATTTTGTTTGTTGGTGTTTAGATGTTTTTTTTACACTAAAAATAAAATTTATTTAAATTATCTATAGTCTGATTTCAGCTTTCTTAGTGCAGCTACACAGATTTGGTCATCCTTTCTGCTGGATGCCTGCTCTATGTATACCTGACAATACTTTCTTTGGTCATTGTTTCTCTGCTCCTCCCCTAAAGAAAGCCCAATTTGTGAAAGTTACTAACCTTGAGCTCAGTTGCCACCGCCCACTGTTCAGAGAAGGCCCCTAGGGGAGGGGGTGTATCAGCTAGAGGGCTTCCACCCAGTTCAAATGTTTTACCCCATCTGACCTGTCATTGGTTGCTAGGACGCAGGCAGCCATACTGCACAATCTCTTTGGTTGTTATAGTGCAGGAGTCCACCTGCACCATAACAAAGAATGACGCTGTGGGGTTTGGCCCACCCAGAACCCCAAAATGCTTTGGGTGCTTTTTCATATTGTCTAGTTGTGAATGAACATCAAACACAAAAATATTATTTTAGTCTGGTGCTCTCAACCCTCTCAAACCCCTCACCACCCTATCCCAAAAATTGTTTTGGCATTAGATGCACTATAAGTCTCCTTTCACAGGGGTGGCCGGGTGGCAGAAAATAGGTGGTTGATCTGCGTTTTTACCCCCCCCATTTCCACGCCTTTCCGACTGCCCACCCACTAGCAGACATGGTGCCACTTAGATATATACATTCGATTTTAAAACCACATCCTGAATTTGATAGGGGCACTTCAACCGCGAGCCAGGCACTTGAATGAATCTCAAATTGACTCAAAAGTACACCTAAACAAATACTAATCTGCAGGCAGAAGAGGCTACCGACAACTGTCAGCACCATTCTGCCATTTCACACAGCACGATAATGAGGGAATGTATGACCCTCGGAACACGTTGGCTGTCTTTCCCCCTGCTTGTGCTAACCATTTGAACAATAAAGACTTTCAATTGCTAAGGGTTTTTCATTTAGCGCTCTTTTTGACCCATGACACCAGGTTTGTGCTGTGTGGCAGAGCTGAGTAAATCTCAGGGCTTGATGGACAGCAATACAAATCCTTTGGCGTGTAAAAAAGCTCCCTATGTTATCTATGTATTTAGCTGTTTGCCCGGGGTTTAGTTTAAATGGTTTTGCTATGGGGCCCCTGTTTCTGGATACAGAAATCTGTGGATTATCTTTATCATGACTATTCTTCATGATAAATAATCACACTAGATAATACGGTCTATTGTTCATGTTTCCCGATAGCAAAATTGTTACCCATTTACAGCGTAAATAATAGCAAAAAAAATAAAAAATATGCACAAAACAAAGCCAACACTTTCGGCAATTAAATCCGCTGAAACGCGCCGATCTGCTTAGTCTGTCTTTTAATTAAAGGCGTCTCTTCGCTGAGTCGATAAGGCTTTAATTTCAAGCTCCTGATAACCTCTTTTCTTTCCTTCTCTTTCCTTTTTTTTCCCCGGTTTGATTCCCGCGTTTAATAATCATATGGCATTCGGCAAAGTAACTTTCTACCTGCCTTCAAAGTGACAGGAAAGTCATTTGGAAGAAAGATGGGGAGCAATATAAATTGGATTGTGCCTGGAGATTTAGGGAGGGGAGAGGAGGGCGGCGCAGCTCCCCGTGTAATCTCTGTGTTTTCACGCAATGTAAACCGCTGTTGGTTTTAGCAAAACGTTTTTTATTGACAATCCGGGCAGGCAGTAAGGCATAAATACCAGAAAATATATTGGCGGCTGACCCGCCTGGAGAAAAATATGGCTGCATTTATGCTGCTCTTCCTCTGAATGACTTTGAATGATACAATAGTTGCCTTTGGAGTGGTTTACATTCACTGGAGGCTTGAGGTGCACACGCGGCTCTCTGCTCCCTTTGGTGTTGCTCGCAGCAGAGTCTTGCTGAGCAGAACACCTACTTTAAGGGCTCTTTTACTTTTATGGGCTGGCAGTGCACCTTAACACAGGCAAAAAAAAAAATCTGTACCGTTTTTGACAACTCGGGCTGTGTGCACTGCAGTGCGTTGTAGCGCAGATGCATTGGCAGCCACTCCACATAATCCAAATGAATGGCAAGGCAACACACATAGTACTGCCGATAAACACAATCGTGGAAGCATTGATTTGTAAAATGGTTGTGATAGCAGTGATTTCTATCAGTCTCTTGTAACAAATCCCCAGTCCCCTACAGCATGTCCCCAGTCTCCAACCACTCCAGTAGCACATCTGCAGTCTCTGACCATCTCCTGTTATATGCCCTCCATATCCTGTAGCATTCCTGCCACCCCCGACCATATTCTTTAACATGCCCTGTCTACTACCATCTACTATTATAAGAATGCATTCTCTGACCATCTTCTACAATAAGTCTCTTATAAGTCATCTTCTACAATAAATCCAGTCTCTGATCATCTCTTGTAACATGCTGCAATCATGGACCAGTAGTATGGGCAGTATTCCTGCATTCTATGAAGATCTACTGAAGTACAGTATACCTACCGTCTCTGACCATATCTTGTAACATGCACTTATTCTCTGACTATCTCCTGCAACATGGCCTAAAGCGTGTCTGCAGTCTCTGATCATCTACAATAGCATGCCTGCAGTCTCTGACCATCTCCTGTAACATGACCTTAGTCTCTGATCATCTCCTGTAGTATGTCAGCAGTTTCTGACCATCTCCTGTAGTATGTCTGCAGTCTCTGACCATTGCCTGTTACATGCCTGCAATCTCTAACCATCACCTGTAACAAGTCTGCATTCTCTGTCTATCTGCTGTAACAAGCCAGTAGCCTCAGACCATCTCCTATAACAGGCCCTTCCACTTGACGTGCATCCCCACTTTAGACGTCACAGTACAAAACAATAGGGCAGAGATTCTTAATCACTCCCTCCTCCTGGGCCTCCAGCCAGCTGCAGACTCCCTAACCTCTGACATTGCCTCCAGCTCCCATAGTGCCACCAAACCTCCCACAGTGGCCCACCTTGCCCCTCAACTGCCCACAGTGCTCCCAAATCCCCTGAGAGCCCTCAGCCTCCACAATTTATCGGGCCCTGGTCTCAATAAGATTGACAACCACTGCTAACAAGAGTCGAGCAACTTCAGAGTTGCTTTCTGCAATATCGATGACCGCCCACCACTGCCACAAGAAGAAGAGTAGAATACTCAAGAATGTCATGTAACTGGCCAGAAGACCACTAGAATAATATGTATGCATGAATGGAATCCTTACTAAAAACATGGAAGGTGGGTGCAGGGGGAGAGGAAGAGAAGAGAGGACCAGATAACAAAAAAATTGTCCTTAAATAAATTAGATTTTTTGTAAAATGATGCTGTTTGTGTCAGAAGCGTCTCTAGGTTGATTGTCACTGTTTTTGATTTTCGCCCTACCCTGCCCCCCAAAATTGCTACTACCCTCTAGGTGACACTGGCACAGCAACCAATGACACTTTGGCCCAGCTACCAGTGTCCTAGCAACCAAAGACTCTGTGTAGTTGTGTGTAACTAGTTTCTAAAACGCAACCTTCTGGACCATAACAACCAATGACGCTGTGCGGTCCAGCCGCTAGTGTCTTAGCCACCAAAGACTCTGTGTGGCTGTGTGTCATTGATTGCTAGAATGCAAACCGTTGCACCAACCAATAACACTATGTGGCCCAGCCACAAGCATCCTAGCAACCAGCTTAGTAACGCTGCCATGTGTATACAGAGAAATGTTATCGAATTGCAGTGAGAGCGGAGTGCCTGGTATGGACAGTTCAGCCTAAGTACCTTATGAGGTGGTCACCTCACTTTGCCACAGCCTCAGCCTCAGGTCTGTGTGCACAAAATGGTCGCCTCATCTATGTGAAAAAAAACATTTAAAGAAAATGTTCCATTATCCGTGCACCATACCACTATTTAACCTCCAAAACACTGCTGTTTACCTCATGGGTTCATTAATAAGTCATTTTATCTCATGCCTATGATAATATTGATTGAAATTTGCCTAAAGCAACAAGAACTCTTCTAGAATGCACAACATTTTACCTCACAACTTTGCTGAAACTTCTTACGGTGACATTCCCGTTAAGGCCTTGCCGCCGCATTCCTCAAATCAGACACAATCACACAGATCACCTTGTTGGAGTTTTGATTGAGGGCAGGTTCGTTTAAAATGCACTGTGGGCGTACAAAGCGCGAAAAACTCGGAGCGGGAACTCGCTAAATCTCTCCTCGTCTCTAAAAATTCTTCTTTGAGGAACACTATTAATTTCCATATATCAACATATATGAATGTAAACTATCTGTTTATGAGATTTTCTTTTTATCAGAGAGGCATGCAGGGAAATTGCCGGGGATTTTTTTTTAAGGAGCGCATTAGCATTAGATAACACCGTGAGGTTTAGCACAGTCATTCCAATTAAAAGCGGCAAGAGCACATCATAAGGTTAGCGCTGTCTGATGAGCGGACACTGGGTAACGTGCACCCGTAGTTTTGGAGAACAGAAGGAAAGGAGTATTCTTTTATTTCAGTTGTTAAAGCTGATCTTCACCCTTCCCTTCAGTCTTGCACAGTTGTACAGGCTCCTGTACTGATTTTCTTACTCTGATTTCACTGCACACAGTGAGATTCACACAGCGTGCATTAGAAGTTGCAGCAAGTCAGATAGAGCCCGCCTTTCCTGACTGGAGAAAGTCCAGTACCATCTTCTCCTTTAAAAAAGAGCTCCCGATGATGTTCCCCATGTGGGTGGCATCCCAGTGGTGCCAGAAAAACACCATGGGTTTGGAACCTCATTGATATTCACAGACACTTAGTCACATCACTTAATGCTTGCTTGTATTTTTTTATTATTTTATTGCATGTATTTATTATGAGCATTAGCACTGCATGAGTGTTTTTTTTTCCCATTACTCACAGGGACAGAGAGTGCAAGTTTTTCAGGGCCTGCCCTAACGTTAGGGATAGGATCTGTGACCCTTTGGTCCTTTTCCTCTTTCCATTGGTGGTCTCTCTTTGGATTAGCCCTCACCAAGTACTTGGCGGACCGGCTTCAGTGGGTCCCTAAGGAGCAACGGCTTCGGCAGGTCCCTATGGAGCATGGTACGCCTGGATTTGGCCTAGATGGACAAGAGTTACTTGCACCTGTCAGGAGCCTTGCGCCCTGGAGGGTATCATGGGTTGAGACCCTTCCTCTTTGGAGGTCGGTCCATTACTGTACCCTTGTGCTGTGATTTCACAGTTCAGTTTTTTTGCTCACAGTGGATTTGACAAGCATCGCACCGTGGAGCTCCAAGAATAGATAAAGCTCCTTCCCGACCTTACTGTCCTTGACCCACCCTTTTCATTCATTGGATTTCAGTTCTTCCAATTATGAAAGCTCAGTATCACATGTGGGCATTACCTCAGGCAGTCTATAAATGCACCTGTTTAGGAATGCCCACTCTCCCAGACTGGCATCCACCATCTAGGCATTTTGATATTTGCATAACTCGAGCCCACTGCATGCATGAGGCATGAGGATTCTTGAAAAGGAACCATAGGGCTATACCAAAAAGGAAGCAGCCCAAACCCAAAAGTGTTTCATTGCCATCACGTAAGACTGGGCACAACCTACAGGAGGAATTCCTTCCTACTTGCCCACACAACCACTCACCCACACAACCACTCACCCACACAACCACTCACCCATAACCAGTGACTGATCCAGCCAGTCAAGCACAATCTCTAGCACAAACTAGATACTGTCCACGGACCAAGAGAACACAATAATTTTACCTATCTGCCTTTCTTTTCTGCTGTTACAGTTACTTATTTTATTTTCAGAATTTCATGATTGTTACAGAAAATATTTTGTTGTATAGAGCAAAAGGGTGTTGTAAAATGGAAAATTGGTTTGTTACTCAAGGAAGAGTAAAACAAGGTAGGACTTTACAGGCAACACACGAAAATGGAATACAAAAAAGTTTATTAAATCGCAAAATTATTTAACAAAGATTAAAAAAGACCATACAATGTATATAGCAGTAGGGGGTCCCTTTGAACGTCGACGCGTTTCGCCGTGAGGCTTCGTCAGGACGGACAAAAAGGGGGGGACGGTTTTTATACACACTTGGGACAAATCTCACTATCTCAGAAGGACATCCGGATAGTAAAATGTTGTTCAAATACTACCGATTCATATATGTAGTATGGTAATGAATGTACGTGTGGTCTGCCGGTCAAAAAAATGGTGGTATATATATCACCGTACAAGGTCTGGCTGTTGAACGTCACACCATAGCATCCCCGGGAGTCAGCCTCGTGTTGTAAAATGATCACCTGGTGTATCAAATGCTCGAGGTATGTATGCCCCATTCTTTTATATAATCATGCTACAACTTAAGCAGGGATACCATGAGATCCAACAGTTATTTTAACAGTTCCTCTCGGATGAAAAGGTTGAGAAATCCTGCTCTAACTCTTCATTACTTTACATAAAATCCAAAAATATTGCCTTTTAAATACATCTAAACCATAAATTGGATGACATTTATTTAGCTTTACTACTGCGTATTAAAAAATAGATCTCAATAGGATTATTCTTTTTGAAAAACATACATACTCCCTAAGGAATTCCATGAGTAAGTTTGATGCTACCTGGTCAAGATGGCTTCAATTCATGACCTAGGTATCATGTAAACTAATAGGTACTATATACTTTGTAATATGCTGTTTTGTTCTGTCCTTTTTTGTCTTTTTTTTTTTTTTCCATACATACTCCAAGAGAAGGGTGGAGGTTGGGGGAAAGGGTTTTTTTTTTTTTTTTGTTCAGGTGGGGTGGTTTGGGGTCCCTTTTTATTTATTTATTTATTTTTTATTTTCTTGGGTTGTGTATAGGCTTGTGCAATTCGTTTCGTAACAAATCGAAATTCGTCCGAATTTAGCAACTTTCGGACATTCGGAAGCATTCGAATTTCCGAACAAAGCAATTCCGAATAAAACCGAATCCAAAATAAGTTATATCGCAAATAGCGAATGCCCGAATGTCTTCGGCATAATTCGTTATGAAAAAAGTTACCAATGTACGAATCCATTGGAAGCACAATAACACTCTGCTCTGCTCTCTGTTTCTCCCTCACCGTGCTGAACTCTCTCTCAAAATGGTGTACAGGGGCGGAGGCTATAGCCGCATGTAAAAAACTAAAGTAAAATACGAGATTTTGAATCATTACAAACAGCTATGTATTTAGAAAAGTACAAATCCATTCGAAGTACATTAGGCATAATAGGCAGCATCGTTGTGAGAGAGACACGGAAAATTACGAATCAACGAACCCAAAAAAAGTTACGAAAGTAGGAGTTGTGTCCAGAATCAACGAAAAACAATGTACTCTACCGAAAGTACGAATTAGTCCGAACACGAAAAATCCCGTCTAGCAAAATTACGAACGATTACGAATCAACAGGACCAAAAAGAAACGAACCGAAACTAAACAAATTTTTCCGTTGTGCACAAGTCTAGTTGTGTTTCGTTTGATGTGATTCTGTTTGTATAATTTGTCTGTATTTTCTCAATGTTGTTTGCATATAAAAATAAAAAAAGGATCTGGTTTAAAAAAATAAATAAAATAGTTGCCATTTGTTTGAATATTTTCACCTTTTGTTTATCTTTTTTTCAGATGAGTGCTGCTGAGCTCCTGCAGCCTCTTTCAGCAACTTCTTATGTGCATGCACTTGCTCCACCACTGGCTGCAAATGATTGACAGCACAGACAATGGTGGGGTCACCATGTATTTATTAAATGAAAGCTGCAGATTTAAAAGATTAAAAATGATTTTTGAAAGTATATTTACTTGTTAAAGATTTTATAAGATTTCTGGGTTTACTTTAAATTGAGGTCCACTTTAAGCTCCCATTAACATTCTGTTTGCATTCAACAATATGTGATAATAAATACATAACTGCATCAATAAGCATGAAAGCAATAAACGGTCACATCACAATTTTTTTTTTCCGATAACCATATATTACAATACTCTTCTGACATCTCATCATCTCTGACAATGAAATGACACTACCGTTTTGCTTTAAATTTTGCAAATAAAACACTTGTTTAATGGGAATATAACTTCCCTTGGTGCTGTGCAGAGAATCCGGCGTAATGGCTTTCATCCCTGAGCCAAGCTGCCAGCCGTTAATGAAGTAGCCTGGAAATGAGAGTCAATACACAGCAGGGACAAACGTCTGCGGGAGTCATGATTGACGTGTAATGAGATGTATAGGCCCTAAACTAGCGCACATTAAGTCTGGGTGGCTGCAACCTGGTCTATTCTCTGTGTAATCAATGCGGTGGGAGCCTGACACAAGGAGCAACTAGAAACATGCCAAGCTTTGCAACATGCCGCTAATCTGCTTTACATTTTAGTTGCGGTGGGGTAGTAGCAGGAGATTTTCTCCCACTTCCTATGTGGTCTCCAGGAGAGGAAGTGTGTGTGGGGGTGGGGGAGTTCACTCCAACAGGCAAGCAGGTAATAAATAAACTAGAAAAAGATTAAGCTTTTGTTGCTGTCTGTGCCCTCTCTGGGAAGATTACAATTACTTAATATGTTGTCCCCAGACAGGAAATGAGGGAAAGGACCTCAACGAGGACATAAACAACAATTAATATAGGAGGAAGGATAGAAGGATGGGAAGGAGAGATATGTAGGTTGACCTATAAGAGGGAAAATAGATAGGTGGGAAGGGTAGATATTTGGTGGACCTATAAGAGAAAGGACAGGTGGGTGGGAAGAAGGTTAGGTGGACCTATTGGGAGGAATAACACATGGATGGCAATGGCAAATACTTAGGTGGACCTATAGGATTCAGAACAGATGAATTGGAAGAGGAGATACTTAGGTGAATCTATAGGAGGGAAAACAAATAGGTGGGAAGGGTAGATATTTAGGCGGACCTATAGGAGGGAGAACAGACAGGTGGAAAGAAGGTTAAGTGGACCTATGGGAGGGAGAACACATGAATGGGAAGGGCAAATACTTAGGTGGACATATAGGAGTTAGAACAGATGAATGGGAAGGGGAGATACTTAGGTGGACGTGAACTTACAGCAGGGAGAACAAAAGGATGGGAAGGGGAAAAACATATGTGGACCTTTGGGAGGGAGAACATATGGATTGGAATAGAAGATACTTAAGTGGACCTAGAGGAAGGAGAATAGATGGATAGGCGGGGGATATACTTAGGTGGACCTATACGAGACAGAACAGAAAGGTAGGAAGGGGAGATGCTTAAATGGACCTATGGGGTAGGACAGATGGCTGGGAAGGGGAAATAAATAGGTGGACCAATAGGAGGAAGAAGAGATGGGCAGGACAGGACCATTGTGGTAGGTGGATTAGAAGATTTTGTCTGCTACTTTGAAAATGTTTTGGCATTTTAAATGTAGTATTTCATGTACTATATCCAATCAGAAAAGGCTTCCCTGCTAGAAAAACAGCTTAAATGACAGGGCACTCTGTGTTGGGTCCACAGGCTCTCACCTGGTATTTTCTGACTAGAGTTTAAAAAGGGTTTGCCCACAGGTAAAATAGTGTTAAATAGCAGAGTTATGAATCCTGGGAAATCTCCACCATGTTATTCATTATGTGATGTAAGGGAGTAGGGACCCGATGAAGACTGCTGTTCACCAATGGAAGAGCAGATCAATGACTGGCCATGTTGGATGCAACCCGTGTCAGGTCACCTGAGTCCAGGTGACAGATGCACTCCGTAGGAGTCAGGAGTGCACTGCTAAGGCAGTGGACCCTAGGACTGACTGCTGCGGATTGAACTCTGGGAGGTTTAGGAAGGCAGATCCACTGGAGCACCAGCACAGATCCCACTGGGAGCTAGAGCATAGATTCCCCAGGGTGCGGAGTCTAAGAGCCAGCAGGTGTTCACCAGAGCCTCTAGTGATGAGAATGGACTGCGCTGCAACTGGCTCCAGGTTGCGCCCCCCAGGGTCTCCCAGCTCACGCTCACGGTAGACTACAAGAGAAAGAGGAAGGAAGCAGCAGCCTGGAACAACGAGGATAGTCAGGAGATTAGCCAAAAGGTCAGGGCAACAAGCAGATAGGGATAGTTGAAGAACACGCCAAAGGTCGGGTATGAAGCAGACAAGGACAGTCAAGAACAAAGCCAAAGTTGGTAAACAGGATCAGACGTAGGACAAAGAGCAATGAGCAAACAGAAGCCAAAACACACAATATTGATCAGCACGGCTGGCTTGCAGTGCACAGGTTAATATAGAGTTCCCTGATAGGGCCTGGGGTGGATGGAGCCATGCTTAGAGGAGAGATTACTTAAGCAGCCAGGTGAGAGTGGCTGGCCTCTTAATCTGAGCACATGGAGAGGTAAGCTGACAGACAAACATTACTGTTTAACCATGACACCCTGAAGCACCTCCATGTGGTTGCTGAAGTATCACAGGGGGGAGGGGTTTAAAACTTTGTTTAGAACTACTGGTCTAAAAACTGCTTGTACTGATACATTTTGCCAGTAAATGAACTTTTGTTTAAGTTACAAAATGTCCTCTCTTATTTGGTCATCTTTGTTGCAATAGACAGTATTACCTCCTTAGAACAGAAGGCATTCCAATATCCTCCCTTTGTTGCAAGTACAAAAAGGACAGAAGCAACGCAAAAGATTCATTTTCCAGTAATAAAATTCTGCCTGGAAGGGGTTAATCTGTTGATTCATTGGCTAATGACTATTGAGCATGAACAAAAAAATTAAGATTTATAAGGCGGGATCCATCTGCGTATGAATGTGGAGCTTCTCCAGACTAAGCTGCACAGTCTTTTGTGGCTGTACACATTCAGCCTGGATTTGTGTATAAAGCAGCGGGAGATGGTGGGGGCTTAGCTGTATTTGCAAGTAGACATGTAAAAAAAAACTGACGAAGAACTGATTAATTAAGGATTTTTTTTTTTAGATTCCCCAAAACCGGTGAACTGAGATGTCCACAGATGTTTCCTATTCAAGTTGATTGCCACCTTAGTCTTGAATGTTTCAGCAGTTTTACACGTCATCCTCTTTATGTATTTATAAAAAAAGTTGAGAAGTGGCTTTATGTTATGGGTTTCAAACATCTGTTATATTTTTTTCTTAGTTTGGGACACAAATGAATTCTGTCCCACATCACAGTTTCTTCCAACGACACATAAGCAGTACAGTCTGTTTTCATAATGGTGACTCATGTCTAGCCGCCGGTTGTAAACAAGAGTTATTAATCCATATTTCTGCGTGACACTGGGGCACCTGGCATAAGAGATAAAGAAGACTACAATCTGTTTCCTTTAGTAAGTCGGAGTGCCGTAGAGATTTTGCTAACACAGCACCAAAGAATGATAAGGGGCTTGTCTGATGGCCCCTGATAAATATTGCAAAGTGAATTATTGGATACAGGTCTTGTACATTAATAGCTCTGCCATTTAGAACTGTGGAGCTTTAGATGGCTTACAATGTTGGGGAATCCATAAACCAGCATGTTGGGGGTTGGTGAAACCACAAGCTTTTGGATCTGAGTTAGTAGATCTATCGGCCAAAGGACTTCATGAAACAAGATGACGAGTTTGGCTTCATAGAGTCTACAGTTCTAGAGCACATGGTGTGAAACCATAAGCTAGCAGCTTGAAGGATGAAAGAAGACTTGGATTTGTAGAAATAACTCAATGGGGCTTGGCTTGAGGAGCCACCAGGTCAGAGAATTGGTTTGGTAAAAAATCAGCTGGTGGACCTTAGTGGCTGTAACCTTTATCTGACTTGACTCGGGTTATGGACCCATCAGCTTGTGGAGATGGGCGAGTAGAAATCTTGACTTCACCTGACTTCACACAGGTTCATGGAACCATCAGCATTTTGATTTTTCTGCTCCACTTTTTTATTGCCAATGTTTTCAATGTAAGATAAAATCGGCTGTGTACTGTCAACTGTATGCAAGGTACGAGTATGAGGGTTCTTCAAAAGTTTCTGCATTTTTAAAAACTCTATTAAATATTAAAAAAACGTTTTGACGACTCCACATATATATCATGATAAATATTATTTTCGCTTAAATAAGTGTTTATTTTTTTATGTATTATAAAATATATATTTTACAATATATATTTTTTCTAATTTCTTAGACTTCATCACACTGGTCTTTCCTTCTGTTCTCATTGTCAAGGAGGTCAATTGTCATTGTCATTGATACTGTCAAAGCTGGTAAAACTAAACTTACCACCAAAATTTCTGCCCACTAATGCTTATACTCAATGGGGCAAAAGTTGAGTTTCTACACCTTTTTACCTTTATAGTGTTTGTGCACACACCTTACAGTCTCTGAAAAAATATTTTGGTAGAAATAGCGATCCCCATCATAACCCAGCCCCAAAGGTATATGATATACTTGCACTGGTCACCCCTTCACCACTCCATAATAAAAATATACACACTAACATGAACCAAATGTACATGTTTATGGACCTACCGGCCAAGAGACAACCAGGAAGAAGGTTGGATTGTGCTCGTACATTCAACAGCTTGCAGAGTAAGGTATGGCAGAAGTTGTTATCATAAATGTGGTACAACACCTGCTGCCATTGCTAACATTGCCAAACCTTTTTTTCTTTTTCTACGGCAGTTGTTTAGCCTCCTGCAGTAATCTGAGGATGTTCTATTAAGCCTTTGACCCATATGAGATGCACTGGAACATCTGGAGATCTTGGCAATTTGGATATCTTGTGTTAGGTGAGATAACTGTTTATATATTACTTGTAGGGGGACTTGTTGCTTTGAATTGAACTTGAACTGTCTGTTTTGTGAAGGCCCTAATGTATGGCCTTGAAACGTTGCATTATTTCCACAAAATACTAAAGCCCTGTACACACGATCAGATTTCCTATGGTTTTTTAACCGATGGATTTTTCCATTGGAAAACCGATGAAGCTGACTTTCATCAGTCTTGCCTACACACCATCAGTCAAAAAACCGACCGTTCCAAATGCGGTGATGTAAAACACTCCGATGAGCTGAGAAAAATGAAGTTCAATGCTTCTGAACATGCGTCGACTTGATTCTGAGCATGCCTGGGTTTTTTTATCCGATAAAGTTCCCCACAGACGATAGTAATTTGCTAATGGTTTTTTAACCATCGGATAAATTTAAAACACCGATGGAAAAAAGACCGATGGGGCCCATACACGATCGGTTTGTCCGATGAAAAAAGTCCATCGGACTGTTTTCATCGGTTAAACCTATCGTGTGTATGAGGCTTAAGGCTCTTTTTGAGCATTCAATGTTCTCCTGCTGCACATTTAACAGTTCTCTAATGCCCATGGTGGCCTTAAAGTAACGTTGTTTTGGAGCTTGCAGATGTACAACTATGGAAAAAAAAAGCTAAAGCTGGAGTTTCCACTTAAACTGTTTAAATTTTTACATTCATTGTATAAATCACAATGACACCAACCATTTAAGATAATATACGATCATGGGAATCAGCAGAGCATAGATGATAGGTATGCTTGTAAATAACGTTGGGATGTCAACTGCCTGATTCACACTTCATGGCGTGGGGCGCGTGTCATGAGATGACAGATAGGGGAAAGGGCATTTGGTGACATAAAGCAGCAGATTAAAATGCCATGTTTACCCAGCAGTAAACATAGCGAACAATGATATGAGTTATACGGTACAAGATGAGATAGTCTGAGAACTCCCACTCAAGCTTCAGAAAAAAAAAATCTTCCCACATCTAAATCAATTCCCTGCGCCTGGCGGTTAGGGCTATCGTGTGAAATCTGCCACTGTGGGATTAGGTTTTTACCTATGTGTGTTTTGTTTTTATAGGATTTTTAGTCGCCAAACATCTAGGACTGGTTTGCTTTTTAATAGCATACTGGACATTATCAAGGCAAAATTTTGATCCTATCTAGAGACAAGAAAATATTTTGTGCCTCAATCTACAAAAGCACAAATTGAAACCATTTAGTTCAAATTGTCAAATTCTGTGAAATTTGGTCCATATTTTTTTTTTGTAGTTTTCTTAGTATTGCTCAGCTTGCATCCAGTGTTAATTTCGTCTACTAAAATATTTTGGTCAACTAAATTAATTCTATTTTAGTTGACTAAAATACAACCGAAACTAAAACAATTAAGATGACTGAAATACGACTAAAACGAAAATGGCATTTTAGTCAACAGACTATAACTAAAACTAAACTTTGAAATTCAACATCAAAATTAACAATGCACTACCACATAAGAATATGTAGGGGGCATCTACTAAGATGCTGAAATAAAAAATAAAATAAAAAGGCTTTTCTTATTTTTTTTTTCTTAACCTCCCTGGCGGTATGATTCTTTCTGGAATTATGTACCAAAAGCGGTACAATTATTTTGCATGGAAATTTGGTGTTATGTATTATAGGCCTGCAATTCTTAGTAATTACTTACTTAAACCTGAGCAAACCAGAGTCTAGTAGACATCCCCGGTATGATAAAGTTTGAAACACAAAATTATAAATTATAATATAATAAATAACTATAAATAATTATAAAAAATAGTAATCTAATTATAATAAAAATTATTCAATAATGTAATCAAATAAAAAACACTGAAATTTGCTCAGTTGCAGAATTGTCGCTGTCATTAGATTTAGTGTTTGATGACGAATTTCCCCACAAATCGCTATCGCTCAATTCTGCGAGTGATTCTATTTTATTATCGCTGTTTTCTAGCTGTCTAAAACCACTTTTGACATAAAGGGACACTTTTTGGTTGCTATGGACAATCTCCAGTTTCCAGGCAGAAAGAATAGTTTTTATTATATAAAACTGCATGCAGGGCACTGGACAGACCACTAGGGACAAAGGGGATGTGTAATTATTACATACAGTACTGTAATCTGTAAGATTACAGTATACTGTATGTATACTATGTGTTTACCTTTTTGAATTTGCCGCCCAGTTCCGCTCCCATGCGCCGCTGCGGCTCGCAGGGAACGGAACTAGGAAGTCAGATGGGGTCGAAAGTGCCGACACTCGCCGGAGATCTCGCTGGCGATCACAGCAGAGGACATCATCGCTTGATCGCCAGGAGAAGGTAAGGAAACTCCGCTGCGGGCTCTGCAATGTCTACCCCGAGCGTGACTCGGGGTTACCGATCCTAGCATAAAAAAACAACCCCGAGTCACGCTCGGGATTACCGCTAGGGAGGTTAAATAATATATTCAGGAAATATATGCAATGGCATTAGGGTCCTTTCACACGGGGCGGATCCGTGCAGATCCGCCCCGTGAAGCTCCGCTTGATCCCCGCTGAGCCGACGGATGACTGGGCGGTCCCCGCACACTGTGCAGGGACCGCCCTGTCAGAGCGCCGCTCTCCTCTATGGGGAATCGGATGACGACGGACCGTAGAGTCCGTTGTCATCCGATCCGCTCTGCCGACGGAAGGAAAAATAGGGTTTTCCTCCGTCACACTTTGGCGGAGCGGAGCGGAGCGGATGTCAGCGGACATGTGCCCCGCTGACATCCGTGCTTCCATAGGGGTGCATGGAGGATCCGTTTCAGGTCCGCCTAAAAAACTGACAGGCGGACCTGAACGGACCTCCGTGTGAAAGGGGCCTTACAGTCTATAGAGTTTACATTTTTTTTTTGTTTTTCTACATTTTCAAGTTGTACTTCTGCTTGTCAAAAAGCAATATTTTTGTTTGTTTAGGAAACTTGGTTTTATTTATAAAGACGTAAATAATATGTTATTCGATTTTTACTCCAGTATATAATGAGTTTGGCAATTCTAAAGAAATGCTTAAATAATGCATTTAAATTTAAAGCGGAGCTCCACCTTAAAAAAAAAAAATTAAAAGCCAGCAGCTACAAATACTGCAGCTGCTGACTTTTAATAAATGGACACTTACCTGTCCAGGGTGCCCGCGATGTCGGCAGCAGAAGACGAGCAATCGCTAGTCTCTCAGCTTCCCCCACCGCCATCCTCGGTGAGGGAATCAGGAAATGAAGCGTTGCGGCTACTTCACTGGTCTTCTTTTTGTTCTGGGGGCTGTATGTTTCCCAGAACACAGCAGGGAGGGGGGGGGGGTGCCAGATTCTGCTGATATCTGCGGATATCCATGCCCGGAAGTGGGTGCAAATACCTGTATTGTACAGGTATCTGCACCCCCCTCCCCCCTGAAAGGTGTGAGGGGGGGAGAGGAATCCGATGAGCGGAAGTTACACTTTAGGGTGGAGCTCCGCTTTACCTAAACTCATTTGATTTTAGTCAACTAAGACACGACTAAAAGTAAAACAATTCAGATGACTAAAATATGACTAAAACTAAGATGGCGTTTTAGTTAAAAGACTATAGCTAAAACTAAACAGAAAATTGACGTCAAAATGAACACTGCTTGCTACTCAGGATATAATAATGGTAGAGTAGAGAATGGTCACAACCTTTGTAGTTTTTCTTTTTGCCTTTTGTGTCCCATTGGTGATAATGACCTTCACTTCCTGTCCCAAAAATATGACAAGAAGTGATGGGAAATCTATCAATATTAAGGAGAAATTCCCTCTTAGCCAGTTAATACTGGAACAGGTGTTTTCACCGGACACCTTCCTGTTCCAAAGACAACAGTTATCACCTTCAGCCAAGTGGCTAGAAGGATTAGTACATATGCACTCCCTAACTTCAAGATTGGGATAATGAAATTAGAATATGGTTGTTCCATAGGTGTGCCAGACGTGCCTGGGCACCCCCCCTGCAGCGCAGATTCCCCCTGCTGCTCAGCCCCCCTGTACCCCGCCCCAATCACTACAGCACGGGATGTTTTTAGGATGGAGAGAAGGGAAGGTGCCAGTAAATATGCTATTTACTGCCCCTTTCTTTTCTAAATGAACACACTGAGTGATCAGTAGTGATCACTCTTGTGTCCATTCATACATGAAGCATAGCAAACTGTGTTTACTATGCTTCTGTTTGTGAATGAACAGGAAGCCACTCAGCACAGAGCACTTCCCATCCATTCACTTTCCAGTGCAGCTGAGGCTGCAGAGAAGGGGGCTAGAGAATCTATGTTCGCGCTGCACATAGATATTGAATAAACAAGTCAAAGTGTGAACAACTAGTGCCGTTCTAAATAGTGCAGATGAATTCTTTGATGAACACTTATACAGAATACAGGATTGGAGTGCGTGCGTGGTACCTCACATGGGCGGAGTCCATGTCCGTGAGGTTCCACGCACGCCAATCCTATATTCTGGTTGATCGACTTCTAGGATGTATTAATGCTTTTATACCGGATTTCTGTTTAGCACTGATTTTTTTAAATAAATTGTTAAGCAGTTTTACACCATGTGGCTGTTTTATCTTCCCTTCATGGGCCCTACTATGGAGTAAACTTTACCATCAGCCATGACAGTACCACCACCTGCAATATAATAGAGGAAGCCAATTGGATCTTCTATACTTGCATATCACCCCTGTCTAGACTCTTATAACTTGGAGTCTAGACCTCTGGTAAGGAGGCATTTTATATCAATATCAGTGGAGGTGCACTAAGGTGATCAAAACGCACATCAAGTATACTCACTGTTACTGGATGTTCATCAAGGAATTCACCTGCACTATTTACATCAGTCCTAGTTGTTCACACTTCATGGACACTTGTTTATTCAATATCTATGTTTAACACGGCAACATTTTTTATTGTTTTACGTTTATCACAATTGGTCCTGTTGTGTTGTTGCCAGCATCTTGCACTTTTATATTTAGTCTGTATACCTGCACAATAATATATTTTGTTTATGTGAAACCAATCTCTGCCATACTGACACTGTCCCCTGCCCCACTGACACTGTCCCCTGCCCTACTGACACCGTCCCCTGCCCTACTGACATGTCCCCTGCCCTACTGACACCGTCCCCTGCCCTACTGACATGTCCACTGCCCTACTGACACTGTCCCCTACCCTACGGACACTGTCCCCTGCCCTACTGACACTGTCCCCTGCCCTACTGACATGTCCACTGCCCTACTGACACTGTCCCCTACCCTACGGACACTGTCCCCTGCCCTACTGACACTGTCCCCTGCCCTACTGACACCATCCCCTGCCCTACTGACACCGTCCCCTGCCCTACTGACACCGTCCCCTGCCCTACTGACACTGTCCTCTACCCTAAAGACACTCTCCCCTGCCCTACTGACACCGTCCTCTACCCTACTGACACCGTCCCCTACTCTACTGACACTGTCCCTTACCCTACTGACACTGTCCCCTACCCTACTGACACTGTCCCCTGCCCTACTGACACTGTCCCCTACCCTACTGATACTGTCCCCTGCCCTACTGACACCGTCCCCTACCCTACTGACACTGTCCCCTACCCTACTGACACTGTCCCCTACCCTACTGACACTGTCCCCTACCCTACTGACACTGTCCCCTACCCTACTGACACTGTCCCCTACCCTACTGACACTGTCCCCTGCCCTACTGACACCATCCACTGTTCTACTGACTGACACCATCCACTGTTCTACTGACTGACACCATCCACTGTCCTACTGACACCAGCCTCTGCCCTACTGACGTGTCCACTGCTCTACTGACACCATCCATGTGTGTTTGAGCTCTGGGTGTACTCCCTAATGCAATAGGCTGTGCACACCTATGGGTGGTTCCTTAACTTTCACATCTCCCATTCTGTTCATTGACAATGAAAATCTGCCTTGAAACAATCCATGGTGACTGGATTAAGGTGTCTTTGATACCTATGTGGATATAAATGCTAGGGTACGCTTTTGGGAACATTAGAACTGAGAGAATTGAAAACCTATGCAACCTCTTCAACATTACAGAACAAGTCTAGCTGAAAATGACTAACTTCTACTAGCTATACCATGACTTGGATAAATCGGAACCTACACAGACATTCTTCATCACTTTCTGTCTCACAATGGTAACCCAAATAAATAGAAAAGGGTGAATCTCCCACCTGGGAAAACAAAGAGCAATAAAAAGCTCACAGGAAGTCTAATGCCCTGTACACACGATCGGATTTCCGATGGAATAAAATCCGATGGAATTTTCCGTCGGAATTCCGATGAAGCTGATTTTCATCAGTCTTGCCTACAAACCATCAGACAAAATTCCGACCGTCCAAAACGCCGTGACGTACAACACGTACGACGGCACTATAATTGGGAAGTTCAAATCCAAATGGCGCCACCCTTTGGGCTGCTTTTGCTGATTTCGTGTTACCGCGTGTTAGTAAATGTTTGGTGTTAGCCGATTCGCGCTTTCATTCTCCGTGCTTTTCAGTCCGTTACAGCATGATGAATGTGCTATCTCCATTACGAACGCTAGTTTTACCAGAACGAGCGCTCCCGTCTTCTAATTTAGTCTGAGCATGTGTGGATTTTTCTCTGTTGGAGTTCCACACAGACGATCGGAATTTCCTATCGCTTTTTTTTCCATCTGAAAAATTTAAAACATGTTCTATTTTTTAACACCGATGGAAAAAAGTCAGATGGGGCCCACACACGATCGTTTTTTCCGATGAAAAAAGTCCATCGGACCATTTTCATCTGAAAAACCGACCGTGTGTACAGGGCATCACCATCCCCAAAAAAAGTTTTGGTTTTAGGTACACTTTAAAGATTCCAGCAACCACTGGCATTTTGTGGGCCAACTGGCCAAGACAGAACGTAGGAGCAAAACTAGAATTCCTCGGGGAGGTTTGACTGTATGAGTCTAAATTAAAAATGTATATGCTTGATGAGGCATTTCAATAAATACTAGACAACCAGAATTACTATTGCCCTTGTGGATGCCATGAAGATGTTAATAATTAAAGTGGATGTAAACCCGATTCATAAAAAATTTGAGCTGGGCACATCTATCTGCAGTATTTTGTTATCTCTCTTCAATGAGCTAAGTCGCATAGCTCTCTCCTGAACCGTTCCTCTGTTATCAGCCTGAAAACTCCTGACAAATTCTCAGACTTTAACAAAAGCAGCCTAAATCTTCTGTCAGGGGATGTTGCTAAAATAGATTAGCAGAGAGCAGGTCCTATTACAAAACACCTCTGAGAGTCTCAGCCTATGTGGAGAGGGGGTGTGTGCCTTTCCTCCAATCAGCAATGTTAGCTATCTTGGCTGCATGCCCAGACATCACACTCTGTGTTAACCAGGAAGAGAAAATCTCTTAACATGATCTCAACTTTCTAAACAGTATATAAATGTGAAGACAGCAGATATAAATGTAAAACTTATGTAGGGAGATTGGTTTCATCCCTGTGTATCATCTGAGGCTGTTCACTTCACTGGGTGTATGGAGGGTGTACATCCACTTTAAATACTGTCTCTTCTTTGCCCTATATTATCATACCATGTCCCCAGTTGGGCACCGCAAGGGTTACGCACACCACCAGACTGAAATTCAGCCTCTAAAGTCAAATATGATATAGTGATGCGGAAAAATTGCTCAGGAAAAATCTGCAGGTTTGGAATGAATTTCTATCTCACATGAAAGAGCTTTATCTTCTGAGAAAATAACCGGGCACCTCGGCAGACAATATGCTCAATTAAGATTCTTTGCCTGAACTTCTTAGGAAAGGAGGTTCCATCAAAAGGTTTACGCATCAAAACAGAGAAACGAATCCCAGTGCAAAGGAAAAGCCTGGAGAAAAGTGACGTTTTATTTCCACTTAAAAGCCAAATCTTTCATTAGCATTTTAATAAAATGTGTCTATGTATTCTCTACAGAAGGCAAGCTGCGCGAGGAAGCGGCTCTGTGAACAATGGGGACCTTCAGAAGAAGGCTAGCCCATTAGGAGCGCTCCGCTACCAGTCTCCTTGTAAGTGGGTATTTGCTGTGTCTAATAAACTCTGCAATTCTACCTTTGAAAATGGACATCCGCTGAGCCAGCATCCCATAGATGAGAAGCAGAAATCAAACGGTATCAGACCACCAGTGCTGTATGCATGCTCTGTTATATCCTCCATTCGCAGTGCACATTCAGCAAGACAGCAGCGGGGGGATTTGTTATGCGTCAGAAAGTGGAACTGGCAATAGGTACCAGCAAAACTGTGTGGCATGTAGATTATTGCCTCCGGAGGTGCCATGAGTCCCATGTAAATATGCAATAAACAGAAAATCTGCTATTGCATTTAAGCCACCCTAAAGTGCACTTTAGGCATGTCAAAGTGGGCTCTCAGCCCATAGTTTATTGATACTATGTTATTTAAACATACCTTAAGCACCATTTAGAACATCTTAAAGTGGAACTCCAGCCTTCCCAGTCTTTCACATTTAGGCAGGCTTCTCTGCTGTATTGAAATAGCTTACTCTGATTTCACTGCACACTTTGAGCTTCTCACAGTGTTCATTAGAAGCTGCAGCAAGTCAGATAGAGCCTGCCTCATTTCCTGGTTGGAGCACATCCAGAATAGTCATGCCCATTTCTTCCAAGCCTGACTGTCCCTGGTCCACCTCTTTCATTCATTTGATTCCAGTTTCTTCAGTCATGGAGGCACAACATTGCCTGTGGGCATTATCTAGGGTGGTTTGTTGTTTTCAGAAAGCACAGCACACTGCTGGACCCTCCCACCAGCCATCATCTGCCTGAATTGCTGAAACCCAGTAATGTCACTGTGGCTTTAAAAAGCAGCATGCATCAGCCGGTGACATGACAAGGAGGTGGGGCCACCTATTTAGGAACTGGCAGAAGGCGGCGGAGCAGGCAGTCGGCGGTAAGCCTTTGTTGCACGCTGAGCTTTTTTTTTCTTTTTTTTGGTCTGGCAGTGCAGCGGGCGTCATGATTGACGATGAATCTACATCAGGGGACATTGTTTTTTTATTTTTTAATAAAGGAATTTTTGACACTTTTTTGGGGTGAATGAGTAGGGGTACCCCTACTCATTCACATGGGGGGACGAGATCTGGGGGCCCCCTTGTTAAAGGGGGCTTCCAAATTCTGATAAGCCCCCTGCCCGAACCTGTTCTGCAACCACCGCCCAGGGTTGTGGGAAAGAGCCCCCCCTGCTCCAAAGCACTCCCCCCATGTTGAGGGCATGTGGCTTGGTATGGTACAGGAGGGGGGCTCGCTCGTCCCTCCCTTTCCCTGGCCTGCCAGGCTGCATGCTCGAGTAAGGGTCTGGTATGGATTTTGGGGGGACGCCGTTTTAAAAACAAAATTTGGCGTCGGGGTTCCCCTCAAAATCCATATCAGACCTAAGGGTCTAGTATGGATTTTGGGGGGGACCCCACGCCGTTTTTATTTTGGCGTGGCATGGGGGTTCCCCTCAAAATTTATATCTGACCTAAGCGCCTGGTATGGATTGGGGGGGGGGACCCACACGCCATTTTTTTTTTTTACATTTTTCTATTGCCGGAAAATTTAGCAATGTTTCTTTTTTTTTTCATTCAGCTGTCAGCACAAGAATTTTACCACCTTTCACTTTCCGCGGGCATAGTGCCTGCTGAACGTGACCCATTCCAGTGAATAGAGTCGTCCTGCAAGCACACTAGTATGGAGATTAAGGTGTTAAAGTAGCCGGTGAGGTGGCGATGCAATGCCTAAAACATGGATTCTACTGGTCTATGGCCAGCTTTACTGTTGACTTGGTTAGTTTAAAGCCCCGTGTATAATCTGTGCCTAGAATCCAAGAGGCTACAAAAGGACATAGAAACCAATTTGCACTTTATTTAAAGTGGAAGTAAACCCTCCTATAATTTTCAGGCAAGGAAGCTGCCATCTTGGCCTTTGTTCAATCTTCAACTGCCATGATGCTGCACATGTGATCAGTTATGACACCAGCCATTGGATAGTTTGACTGTTTGTTTGAGAGCACAACCAATGTGACAGTTGGCATTCCCGGCATGCCGGGAATGTAACTGCTTTTTGAAACTGTTAGATTGATGGGTTTACTTCCGCTTTAAGTATCTTCAAGAACTACATAGTACCAAAATTTCTGTGGTATTGTTAGCTGAGACACTTTTTTAGACTCTAACGGGTTCTCTTTATGTATTTGGAAGGCCATATAGGATTGCTGCAGAGAACTGACTGAGGGACTTCAGAGTACAGAAAGTGATAGAATAGAAGAACATAATTTAATGACAATAATTTACCTCACTGATAAAAGAGAACAAATTAGCCACTCTAACATAATTTGGTTATACATAATTTGTCCTTTAAAAGCATGTGGCTTAATGACATCTAATCTGGAATATTTTGTTGCTATATACAATTAGGAAGATTGTACAATGCTATAGACATTTGAATGTATCTATTCATATCTCAAGTGAAAAATCTTAATATCCCTGATCTTTAGGTAAAGAACAATCACTTCACTTTTGAGATATCAGCAATTTCTAATGATCAGAGACCAGCAAAGAGCCTAATTAGCAATGCTGTAGGAAATTGGATGAAGATGCTTCTCTCAGACCCCTGGATGAGCTGCTGCCACTTATCTACCAATTCGCCTTCAGCAAGTCAGCGCAATATAATTGAGAAAGATTTCTAAGAAATCTTGGCTTTTGTGTGATTCTTAGTACTGGGATATATGTATTTAGCGGTACATGTCCTGAGGAGACCTTCAACTGCACTTGAAACTTCAACTGATGAGAATGTGGCCTACCAAGTAAAGGCATTACACTGTCAGTTTAAGACCAATTCTTTATAGAATCTTCTGTATTTTAGCCCATAATTCTCATTTAAGGTCAACCTGTCAATGTAAAAGTAAAGGAACAAACTATGGCTATTCCTAACTGCAGGCATTCCCAAAAAAGCCTTTATATCCCTGACAATATGTTCCAGTGCACCTGTGGAGCCCCTCTCCTAGGTGCACTCTAGACCAGTGGTTCCCAGTGAGAGGGCACAGCCTCCCTCTCCCCAGGCCTTCAGCCAGCTGCTGATCCCTTTAACCTCCCACGGTGCCTCCCAGTTCCCATAGTGGCCTGCAGTATCCCTCAACCTCCCACAGTGCCCTCAGGCCTCCTGAGAACTTTCAGTCTTCACAGTGCCTCCCAACCTCCCACAGTGTCCACCATCCACCTGCAGTGCCCTCTAGCTTGCTGAAGCAGCCCCCAGCCCCTTGTAGTACCCGGAGTCTCCAACAGTGTCGCCCACTGACCCCCAGTCTCTGCAGTGCACTCCAGTCTCCAACAGCGCCCTTGGTAAACTCTCATGCCGCGTACACACAACCGTTTTTCATGACGAGAAATATGCCATTTTTTAAATTGGTCGTAAAAAACGGTCGTGTGTAGGCTCCAGAGCATTTTTCTCGACGAGAAAAATGGGCATTAAAAATTTAGAACCTGCTCCATTTTTTCTCGTCGTTTTTCACGTCGTCGTTTTTCTCGTCGTGAAAAACGGTTGTGTGTACGCTTTAACGACGGGAAAAAAACACGCATGTTCAGAATCAAGTTATGAGACGGGAGCGCTCGTTCTGGTAAAACTAGCGTTCGTAATGGAGATAGCACATTCGTCACGCTGTAACGGACTGAAAAGCACGAAGACTGAAAAGCGCGAATCGTCTCTCACCAAACTTTACTAACACGCGGTAACACAAAATCAGCAAAAGCAGCCCTAAGGGTGGCGCCATCCGATTGGAACTTCCTTTTTATAGTGCCGTCGTACGTGTTGTCGTACGTGTTGTACGTCACCGTCCTTTGTTCGAGCATTTGTTTTCACAATAGTGTGTTTGCAAGGCAGGCTTGAGAGGAATCACGTCGAGAAAAACTTTGTTTTTTCCATGACATTAAAAAAGGTTGTGTGTGCGCGGCATCAGAGTCCCCATTCCCTACTCCATCCCCTACAGCAGCACCAAGTCTGCTACAGAGTCCCCTAAGTGACACCCAACCCCATTCAGAGCCCCCCAGCAATTCAATACATATTACGTATTCCCATACTTTTATGGTATCTGCTCTGCACCATTTAAGATTCCAATGCAAGAACCTCAGTAGCCAAAATCTGGATATAAGGGCTATGTTTTGGCACCAAGCTGGAGCAGTGGTTTTGTAGTTTGCGTGTTGCATGCATCTGAAGCCTCGTACACACGATCGAGTTTCTCGGCAAGAACCAGCAAGAAACTTGCTGGCAGAGATTTCTTGCCGAGAAAATCGTTCGTGTGTATGGTTTCTCGTCAAGAAAACCGACTAGAATCTCGACAAGAAAATAGAGAACCTGCTCTCTATTTTCTCATCGAGATTCTCGTCAGCCTGTTTCTCGACGAGAAAATTGTGTGTGTGCACACTTACCTGTCCTCCGGGAAGCCCGCGCATGCTCGAAATGACTTCGAGGCATGCGCGGTAGCTTCCTAGGTATAGGATAGGGTGTACAAAGATGGCGGCGATGGCATCGAATGTGACGAGCGCATGCTCGTCGTATTCAATTATGTCACCGCGTTCGCTCCATTCAAAGAACCGCGGGTTCTTTGAAATGAGCGTGTGTACACTCGGCCGGGACAAGTTTCTTGTCCAAGGATCTCGTCGAAAAAAACGACGTGTTTTTTACGATGAGATTCTCGGCTGTGTGTACGAGGCTAAAGAGTTCACTCAGGTTTTTTTCATATTATATCTTTAAGCTTTAATAAGTTGCTCTGCCTGTAATACTCACTCATTTTGAAAATAATTCCTGGATGCCTTAGGTAATCAATATATATTAAGTAACTAATTAATCTGCCAATAAACATCCAATGGGAGAGATATACTTTATTTGAATTACTATATGCTTTAAAGTATTAAGCCTACAATGATATATTTTCTTCAGCCAGATTCTCAGACATTATCGATCTGTTGTATATAAGAATATGTTTCAATGCATATTTATATGGTGAAATGTGGTATCTGTGGGTTCCTGGGTTTAAATACAAAATGTATTAATACATTTTAAAGGTAGTCATTATACCAGGTATTTTGATGGTTTGGTCTGTGCAGTACTATAAGAATCGTTCTCTTTTTTAGATTACCGGTAGTTGAAATTTGGGGTTTGGCATTGTGCCTTTTTGGAATTATTATTCTTGCAAATAAATAAAAACTACATAATATATATATATATATATTATGTAGTTTTTATTTTATTTGGGAGATCCATGAACAACCCCTGGGATGCTTCTTTGGGGCCTGGAGTAGGAGAGGGTCCCATTTAGGAGTCTGTAAAGGAAAATTAAACAGCATCGTTTATATTGAGTTAGCCTAGTGGGCACCATCAAAAGTTTGCCATGGAACCCTATGATTTGTTGTTACACCCCCTGGACTACAGTTTATTGCCACATGAGCACTAAGGATGGTTTTAAAGCAGATCACTGGACCTTTATTTTACCACCTCCAGTTGCAAGAAGATGAAAATGAAGACTAACAAGCAGTGCCGGGACAAGGTCATTTGGTGCCCAGGGCGAAGGAGGCAAACCCCCCCCAATTATCGTCGCCGTTCATCGTCACCGTTGTGACTATCTGTGCCTCTCTGGAGAGTTCCACAGGTATTCTTGCCCACTCAGAACCCTTCCCTTTTGCTAAAAGGTACTTCTTCCTTATAAAGTACTTACATTCAATGCAAAGCATCCCTTGTGCTGAGGTATATGCAGCATATAGCCCTGTGTACAGAGTGCAGGGGTCAGGAATATGTAACAGAGGGTATCACACAGCATGCAGTGGTAAAGCGCATGTAATATGCAGATCAGCATACAGAATGCAGGGCCCAGGAGTATGTAAGGCAAAACCCATTGTACAGAATACAGCATGCAGTAGTACCATCCCAAGGCCTTTAATATGTAACATACAGCCATGCATTACATACTCTTGCTCACTGAACTCTGTATGCTTTACTGTCCCCCATCCCTGGTCTTCCCCAAGCAAAAATCCCCCTTCCCTCAAGTATTCTACCTCTGTGTCCCCTCTTCCACAGCTCACCTTTGCCCCTCCTCATCAACATCTCACTTCTACACCCCCAGTCCAAAACTCACCTCTGCACCCCCATCCACATTATCTCTGCACCTCAATCTAAAGCTCACCCTAATCCACAGCTCTCACCTTTGCCACCCCCCATGTTTCACTTCTGCACCCCCAGCTTCCCCCATGGCTCTCGCCTCTGCACAACCTGTCCCACCCTCCACAGCTCTCACTTTGCACAACCTGCCTTCTGCAGCTCTCCCCTCTGCACAGAGCTCCACCTTCCCAGTTCTCCTCTCCTTCTGCACAAATCCACCCCCCTCCTCTCCTCTCTGCACACATCCCCCCAGCTCTTCCTCATGTGTAAATCCCTCCCAGATCCCCTCTCTGCACACATCACTCCAGCTCTCTTTTCTGTACAAATCCACCCCAGATCTCCTCTCTGCACACATCCCTCCAGCTCTCCTCTCTGTACAAATCCACCCCAGATCTCCTCTCTGCACACATCCCTCCAGCTCTCCTCTCTGTACAAATCCACCCCAGATCTCCTCTCTGCACACATCCCTCCAGCTCTCCTCTCTGTACAAATCCACCCTAGATCTCCTCTCTGCACACATCCCTCCAGCTCTCCTCTCTGTACAAATCCACCCCAGATCTCCTCTCTGCACACATCCCTTCAGCTCTCCTCTCTGTACAAATCCACCCCAGATCTCCTCTCTGCACACATCCCTCCAGCTCTCCTCTCTGTACAAATCCACCCCAGATCTCCTCTCTGCACACATCCCTCCAGCTCTCCTCTCTGTACAAATCCACCCCAGATCTCCTCTCTGCACACATCCCTCCAGCTCTCCTCTCTGTACAAATCCACCCCAGATCTCCTCTCTGCACACATCCCTCCAGCTCTCCTCTCTGTACAAATCCACCCCAGATCTCCTCTCTGCACACATCCTTCCAGCTCTCCTTTCTGTACAAATCCACCCCAGATCTCCTCTCTGCACACATCCCTCCAGCTCTCCTTTCTGTACAAATCCACCCTAGATCTCCTCTCTGCACACATCCCTCCAGCTCTCCTCTCTGTACAAATCCACCCCAGATCTCCTCTCTGCACACATCCCTCCAGCTCTCCTTTCTGTACAAATCCACCCCAGATCTCCTCTCTGCACACATCCCTCCAGCTCTCCTCTCTGTACAAATCCACCCCAGATCTCCTCTCTGCACACATCCCTCCAGATCTCCTCTCTGTACAAATCCACCCCAGATCTCCTCTCTGCACACATCCCTCCAGATCTCCTCTCTGCACACATCCCTCCAGATCTCCTCTCTGCACACATCCCTCCAGATCTCCTCTCTGCTAACCCTCCCTTTCATGGTTCCCTCTCTCAGCACATATTCCCCCTTCCCCCTTCCCCCACACCTTTACAGTGCACTCCTCTCTGCACAACCTCAGGCTTTGGCAAACCCTCACCTCTTCTGACGACCACCGGTCTCTATAGTATGCGCAGGCTTTTTTTTTTCTTAATTCAGCAGAGTACAGAGAGCTCTGCCTGCTGTAGCACAGAGCTGGAGGAGGAGTTTCAGAGCTCCTCGGCTCCGCGCTGCAATGTATCAGTAGTAGCAGCAAGCAGGGACAAGCTGCTTCTGGAATCACTGCTGCTGTAACTTAGTGCTGGGATCAGAATTGTGCTCGAGGGCAGCATCAGTGAGTGCCCAGAGCTAACACAGAAAAGCCAGTTGAGGAAGTGAGCTGTGCAGAAAACTTCCTCTACTGGCTATGTGTTACATGACAGGTCGGAGAGGAGAGGGCTGCCAGAGGTGAAAAAGCCCTGGTGGCGATACACACTTTGTTGCTTAACTTCTGCTGGTTCCTCCTCGGCGGCTCCTCCCGCAGCTTCGGCAGCAGCTCTCTACTCTGCTCCTATCCTGCCTTCGGCTGTGAGTGATGTCACACCGCCGGGACGGGACTACAAAGTCCATTCATAGGGGGAGAGAAGGGGCAGCGCTGACAGGTATGGCTGGTGTGGACTGTGTAGGCTTGTGCTGGGTGCAGGAGCGCACTCGGACCATTACAGCAGTAAGGTACAGATGACTACAGTACAGCTAGCGGCGCCTGCTAGTGTGTACAGTGAAGCACACTTCCGGCACTTCACCTGCGCCCCCCTCCCGCTTGCAAATTGTACCGCCCAGGGCATCCGCCCCTTCCGCCCCTGCCTTGTACCGGCCCTGCTAACAAGATTTAGTGATGTGAGCAATTAGCCTCACAAGAAAAATGCCAGAATGAGAATGATACTTATGGAGCTGCTAGGTTGTGTTCCCCGAGTGGCATCAATACACAGGGGTTGATTTACTGAAACTGGAGAGTGCAAAATGTGGTTTAGCTCTGCATGGTAGCCAATCAGCATCTAACTTCAGCTTGTTCAATTAAGCTTTGACAAAAACTGGTTTCTATGCAAAGCTGCACCATATTTTGCACTCTTCAGTTTTAGTAAATCAACCCCAATATATTCATGTTTGTCTGGAGCCTACTTTAACAAATTAACACAGCCTCAAAATTTGTCACCCACCTGCTCATGATACTCAATGCCCATGCTGAGAGTGTTAATCAAGATGGCGATCATGATGCCTCGGTTGAAGTACTTGCTCTCCACAATCCTCTTGAGTCGGTTGGTGAATTCCTCCCAGAGCTTGTAGATCTTGTTGACCTCTTTCTCTTTCTCTTTCTTCTTGTACTTCCTCCTCTTCTGTATCTGGTCTCTTTGGTCTCCATACCGGAGATCCTGCGTAAACTCGTACACGCAATTCGTGTCAGATTCGCAGCTCTCAGAGTCACTGATCTCCAGTTCTGGGTTCTCCAGAAGGCTGGCACAGTAGGTGCAGTTCTGAAGCTCACAGATGATCTGGCTGGCCTGAGGGCTTGGTAAGGAGCAGGGGACACTGAGATTAGACAATTTGCTGGAACTTCTGCACAACCCTGAAAGAGCGAAACAAAAACAGATGAGAATAGTGACAGGGTGCCCTACATGAAACCAAAGTGCAACAGGACTAAGCATATGGAGTACCTAAAGTGACCCTTTTCCTTACTTATGCAGGGCAAAATAAAAGGGTCACTTCAAGTGTTACTAAACCCACAACAGTAAAACCAGTCTGTATATGGAGTAAAGCATGCCTGTTATACTCACTGTGGAACCTAAGGGGTTAATCCTGCGCATTGTGTAAAAAGGCTGTTTGATCCTGTCTTCTCTGATCCTCCCCTTCTTTTATTATCCCCAGTCCATCTTCTGACAGTACAGAGCCCTAGGAAGCACTCTGCATATGCTCAGTTTGGTGTGTATTGCTAGAGTTTTTTTTTTCTTGGGAGTGTGCATATGATCGACACAGGGCCATTCAGCACTGTCCAGACAGAGGGTCAGGGGTCCTGCAGCCTCATAGGATAGTGATAGAAGTCATAAGACTGCGATATACTGCTGATAATAAAAGGTATTTAGCAGTTGATAATTAACTAACACATTTGCATTTCCATGTTCTGTGTACTGTGGGAGACCAGATATAGTAAATGCAGGGTCCTGGGTTTAGTAACACTTTTTTTTTTTGCAATCAAATATTTTTTTAATTGTTTTTTCATAAAACACAACAGAAAAAAACACACCAACTCACATAACATTTCTCCATTTCCCACCTATTTCCCCACCCAAGTAAACCACCCTCAAAATGTTTTTTATATTTCTTTACCTCATTTGCGCTCACCAGTTTACGTTTCCTTCTTTACTCGAATACCCTCCATCACAATATTAAAAAAGAAAATAAAGTTCTGTCTCCTTATTGATTTTCCTCAGTATCATTAATATTCTCAGCTGGCTGCTCGGATAAATTAGAAACCAGCCACCAATGCCAAATTTTTGCAAATTTTTTAGGACTCCTCCTAAGTTTATATGTTAATTCCTCTCGTCTTAAATTAAGATTAATCGCTTTAATTCATTGATCTATTGTTGGCGGGTATTTTGATATCCATTTTTGCAATATGAGTTTACGTGCCATATACATAGTTCTCAACCACATCACATGTATTTCAGCTGGGAGGGTATCTTCCGGTATAATCCCTAACAATGCTATTTTTGGATCAAAATGAACCTGTGTAGAGCTTAAGGAGTTTAGGGTATCAAATACACCCTCCCAATAACGATGCAATTTAGGACATCACCACAACATACGAATAAGTGTACCTCTGTTAGTGATACACCTTGATGTATCTGTTTTTCCCCAGGAATATAACTTTGATGGAGTATAATGGACTCTGTGAATGATAAATAACTAAGTCAAACATTGTGAGGAGGATAGGGATACCGCAAATAAAATTCTTCAAGGCTTGTTCCCACTCCTCATCACTAAGGCCCCTTTCACACTTATACGACTTGTCCCACGATTTGTGATGGCAAAATAGCATGACAAGTCGTTTCCCATGATTTCCAATGACAACCATTCATATTAGTACAACTTCAAGTCGTTCCGACTTCAAACAGTCCTTGCAGTACTTTGGTCTGATTATGATGTCACCTACACAGGCATTCCCTTAAATCGTGGCAAAATCGCGGCAGCAAAATTACGGTAAAATCACGTGACTTTGAAGTCGCAGTAGTGTGAAAGGGGCCTAAGTGTCTACACCACCGCCCAAAACTACCTTCTTGTGGGTTAGTTCCAACTGTTGTTTGTATAGAAGTGTATATCTCATCCCTATAAGTCCCTGTTTAGCGCTTTTTACAGTTACTGCCAAGGCTAAAATTGATGAAGGTTTATATTTTAACAGGAAAGTCCTTGCTTGGCTCTGCAAAGCTTGCCGCAACTGTAAATATTTAAAAAATAATTTATTAGGGAAATGGTAATTCTCTGCAAACTTATCAAATGGATGCAAACCCTCATTATCGAAAAGTTGACAAAGAAGCTGAATGCCAGCCTTCTTCCATAGATCAAAGTTTTCAAGCTTTGCCACCTCAGGGCGTTTGAAGGAATTTGTTGGCCCCAAGCACAATGGACAACAAATTTTAGAGTTGAGAAGCAATTTTTTTTTCTTTCTCGTACATCACGGGACACAGAGCGACATAGTCATTACTAATGGGTTATATAGATACCTTCAGGTGCTGGCACTGGCAACTTCCAAAACCGGAAGTACCCTCCCCTATATAAGCCCCTCCCATCCGGGAGCACCTCAGTTTTTTGCCAGTGTCTAAGGTGTTGGCCAAGAAGTAACATGTGTTTTTCACTGAGCTTGCGTACAGGTTCTTTTGGGCCTCAGTAAGCTATTCCGGATCCGACCAAAAAAGCTTCATAGCTAAACGGTCGGTACCCGGGCCTTGCAAGAGAAGAGCAAGGTTTTGCCTGTAATGCCTCTCTTAGGAGGGCTGGACCCTGGGATCCAGAGCTCTGGTCATACCCACGACCAAGATGTTTTCTGTGCAGGGTGCTATACAGGTCCAGGGGAGTGGAATCCTTGGGAACCCGGTCCCTGAAGGTTTGATTACAATGCCTGCCGTGATAGGTGAAGTTTGGGCTTCTGTGGACCAAACAGAGTCCTGCGGCGAGGAAAAGGTAAGTGGGGGCCCTCGGGAACTTGGTTCTATTGAGGGACTCCCAAGCCTATTTTGTCTTTCTGCCTGTTACCTAAGGTATTCCCGCTAATATTCTGTGTATGCCTGTTACTACTGAGAAAATGTAAAAATTTTAATAGTAGGCAAGAAAAAAAAAAAAAAAAAATGTAAGACCGCGGTACCTGTGTTAGACACTAGAGGCCGCTATGGTTCTTTTTCTTGTAATGTGGATTTTTTTCTTCCAGAATCAAATCCAGGCAGTTGGTATGTTCTCTGCTGGGAAGCTGTCTCCTCTGCCCTGTTGCTGCGCTCATCCATCCCCGGGCCCTGCGGCAAAGGGACCCTGGCTCCCATCTAGCTCCTTATTGTTTTCAAAAAAGGCGCCGAAGGCGCACGTGCCCGCGCGTGTGCGCGTGCACGCGCCTCTATATATAGAGGCGATCTGGAAAAAGGGGCGGAGCGGGTGGATGACGCTCAGGTGTGCGCCGCGGCGCTACTGCACATGTGCGGGCGTCCAGCGTGTTTTAAAGCACATTATAGCTGGCTATTGAAGTGCACAGACAGAGCTAGCAACAGTATAAAGGCACACAGAGGCGGTTGATGCAGGCATCCCCTAGAAAGGCACTTTAGTAGACACCAACTGTGATATAGCAGCAATTGTGCTAGACTATTCTCAGTAAAAGTGGTGTATTACGGCTGGAATACCTCAGCTTTAGGCTTAGGAATATGCCGTCCAGAAGCCCCGGAACTGAATCTTCCAGGAAGCGAAGGGGGTCTCATCGGGCTCTGAGGATCTTGGGCATGCTTCTGCTGCACCAGTCTCCCCTGAAGTTCAGAGGTAAGTGACCGTAGAGACCCCGCAGGGGTACTTGGTACTGTGGCTGTCCTCAGATCACCTGCTCCTGTGTATGTAACAGAGGAGGTTTTTTTCCTCAGCTCTGGGAGGATTAGAGAGAGATTGTCAACATTGATCGCTGCATCCCTGTCAGGGAAAGCACGCCCGATCTCCGTCTCCTCCTTCAGAGTGCCTGTTAGCAGAGCAACAGTCCCATACAGGGATCGACCTGCCTGAAGGGGATCAGGATGAGGTTGATTCTGTCATAGAGGAATCAACAGTGGGGGAACCTTTTCTCAGCATCTCAAGCTGAAAGATTATGGGTTCAGTCTCTGACTAACATGGTCCGATCAGCATTTAAAAATGCACCTTGCGGAACCATCAACCACTACTGTATCCTCGTTGGGGTCGCTAGAAGCCCCCAGACTGTCTGTTCTTTTCCACTTCACCCTTTACTGAAAGGGCTCATTTACCAGGATTGGGAACGTCCTGAGAAAATATTTATTCCCCCAAGAGATTTCCGGTGGTCTATCCCATGGAGGATAAGTTCATCAAAAAAATGGAAGGTCCCTACAGTGGACGCAGCCATCTCTTGTATGTATAAATCACTGACATGTCCAGTGGATAATGTCCAAATGTTCAAGAACCCAATAGATAAAAGTTTGGAGTCCTTATGAAAGTCTGCTTCTTTCTACAGCAAGCTTGGTGACACAACCAGCAGTGAGGTCTGCTAAGCAGTGAAGGATCAGTTGAAACAGGTCTTGAGGGACTTGACAGATCAGCAGGCCTTGCCTTAGCTGATCTACCTAGAGCCTTAGGCTTTGCGGTTGACGCCATAAAGGATTCAGTCCATCAGGCCTCCCGCCTTACGCTGTCTATAGTACATATGCGTAGGCTTCTATGGCTCAAAAACTGGTCTGCTGAAGCTACCTGTAAAGAATGGCTGGTTAGCGTCCCATTTCATGGTGAACGCTTATTCAGGGAAAACCTGGACAAATATATCCAGAAAATTTCCAGCGGTAAAAATACGCTCTTGCCGGTTAAAAACAGAGTTAGAGGTCCCTCTTTAAGAGGCCTGCTTCTCCAGTCCCTGGGGCATCGGCTGTGTAACAGTTCCGACGGCCTCCTCGGTCAATTCCCGGGGGTAAAAAACAGGGACAATAGCAGGGTAATGAGAAACCCTGGGTCAGGGGAGGTACAAAACCTCCCCCAAAGTTAAATTCATTGAAGGGTTGCCCCCACTCAGTCGGGTGGGGGGAGGACTCCAGTTGTTCGCAAGAGACCTGGCGGGACACGATCAAAACAGATAGGTGCTCTCCGCAGTATGTTTGGGATACAGTTTGGAGTTAAAAGACTCTCCTCCTTCCCATTTTTGAGGTCAAACGTGCCAAGGGATCCCCGGAAGAGAGAGTCCCTCCTGTTGGCACTAGAACAACTATTGCTCCAAGGAGTAATTATGGAGGTTCCCCTGGAAGAATGAGGGTTCGGGTTTTACTCAAACCTCTTTACAGTCCCGAAGCAAACGCGGACAGGAGGCCCATATTAATTCTAAAAGGGCTATACAAATTCCTGTATATCAGGACTTTCCGATGGAGTCGATCCGATCGGTGGCCACTGCCCTGCAAGGGGAGGATTGGTTAGCCGCGACCGACATCAAAGATGCTTATTTGCACATTCCCATCTTTCCAGTCCACCAAAAATTTCTACGCTTTGCAGTAGAAGGGCGCCATTTTCAGTTTAGAGCCTTACCCTTCGGTTTGGCCACAGCACCACGAGTGTTTACAAAAATTCTGGCCCTTTATTGGCCAATCTAAGAACACAAGGTGTAATGATAATGGCATATCTAGATGACTTGTTGCTGATAGACCACTCAGTGAAAAAACTAGACGTGGTCGTTCACAAGACAATCAAGTTCTGGAATTTCACGGTTGGATTATCAACCGAGACAAGTCAGCCCTAAAAACCAGTCAAAAGTCTGGAATACTTGGGGCTAAGGTTGGATTCAGGCCAGAGAAAAATATTCTTGCCTCGAGGAAAGGTGTTGTCTTTGAAAGATTTGATCCACTTAGTGGGTACAAAAAAGACAGCCGTCCATACGCCTGTGCATGAGGCTGCTGGGAAAAATGGTGGCATCATTCGAAGCAGTACCCTACGGTCAATTCCATTCAAGGAATTTGCAAGGGGCCATACTGTCAGCCTGGAATAAAAAAGTTCAGGCCCTAGACTTACAATGTCCTTGTCCCCTTCCGTTCGCAAGAGCCTCTGTTGGTGGTTGGTTCCCCAGAATCTGGAAAAAGGGAAATCCTTCAGTCCGATTTCTTGGAAGGTGGTCACTACAGATGCCAGCATTATAGGCTGGGGAGCAGTACTGGAGCAATGGTCTCTCCAGGGCAGATGGTCGGATGCAGAAAAGGCCCTGCCCATCAATCTCTTAGAGATACGAGCAGCCCGGTATGCCCTAGTAGCATGGACATCCAAACTCCAAGGGTCCCCTGTCAGAATTCAATCAGACAATGCCACAGCAGTGGCATATATCAATCATCAGGGGGGCACCAGGAGTCGTGCAGCCCAGAGGGAAGTAAATTACATCCTGAAATGGGCAGAAAGATATGTCCCAGCCATATCTGCGGTATTCATTCCAGGAGTGGAGAATTGGAAGGCGGACTTTCTAAGTCGCCAGCAATTATGCCCAAAGGAATGGTCCCTTCACCCCGAGGTTTTCTGGACAATATGTCAGCGGTGGGGAACATCGGATGTAGATCTTCTAGCATCCAGATTCAACGCAAAGGTGGACAGGTTTGTCTCTCGGACAAGGGATCCCCTAGCTTGCGGCTCGGATGCCCTAGTGTTCCCTTGGGATCAGTTCAAGCTGATATATGCATTCACACCGCCACAATGGTTACCTCAATTACTCCGCAGAATCAGGGTAGAAAGAAACCAGTGATTCTGGTGGCTCCAGCGTGGCCCCGAAGAGCGTGGTACGCGGAGATTGTAAAATGTCAGTGGGGAGTCCTTGGACTCTCCCACATCGTCCGGACCTGCTTTCGCAAGGACCGATATACCACCCTTCCTTACCAGCCCTAGGTTTGACGGCCTGGCTATTGAAGCCCACATTCTAAAAAAGAGAGGGCTCTCTAATCCTGTGGTATCTACCATGATCAATGCCAAGAAGCCGGTATCCAGGCAGATCTACTATAGAATCTGGAAGGCGTACATCGCATGGTGTGAGGCCAAGAAATGGCATCCACATAAGTACGTAATAGGTAGGAGTTTGGACTTCCTACAGTGGGCTGTAGATAGGAAGCTTGCCTTGAGTACTATCAAAGGTCAGTTTTCGGCCTTGTCAATATTTTTTCAAAGGCCCTTGGCTTCGCATTCACTAGTCAAAGCCTTTAGATAAGGAGTGATGCGTATTAGTCCTCCAGTTAATATTCCCATATGTCCATGGGATCTAAACCTGGTTCTGTCGGTTCTACAGAAACAACCATTTGAACCATTACAGCATAGTTCCTTGGTTCTTCTCACCAGGAAATTGTTTTTTCTAGTAACCATTTGTTCGGCTAAAAGAGTGTCGGAATTAGCAGCTATGTCCTGTAAAGAGCCATATCTGGTTATCCATAAGGACAGAGTAGTGTTACGTCCTCATCCAGCCTTTCTTCCTAAGGTGGTATCAAGGTTTTCATTTGAACCAAGATGTGGTTCTTCCTTCTTTTTTCCCCAAACCTAGTTCGGTAGAGGAAAAGTTATTGCATTCTTTGGATGTAGTAAGAGCAGTTAAAGCTTATCTAAAAGCCACTGCTCAGATTCGCAGAACGGATACTTTGTTTATTCTGCCGGAAGGCCCCAGAAAGGGTCAGGCAGCGTCAAAATCTACTTTAGCCAAGTGGATTCAACAGGTCATTATGCAAGCCTATGGCTTGAGAAGGCCTCCGTTCAAAGTTAGAGCGCACTCCACGAGAGCAGTTGGAACTTCATGGGCAGCGCATCACCAGGCCTCCCTGGCTCAAATCTGTAAGGCCGCAACATGGTCTTCAGTACACACGTTTACTAGGTTCTACCAGGTGGACGTTAGAAGTCAGGAGGATGTCGCCTTTGGGCGCAGTGTGTTGCAGGCCGCAAAAGATCCTCATGTCTGATAGCGCTCAGCTTATGTATGGTGTATCCCCCCCCTCGTTGGGCATTGCTTTAGGACATCCCATTAGTAATGACTATGTCGCTCTGTGTCCCGTGATGTACGAGAAAGAAAATAGGATTTTTATAACAGCTTACCTGTAAAATCTTTTTCTTGGAGTACATCACGGGACACAGAGCTCCCACCCCTCTTTAGGGACACTTATTGCTTTGCTACAAAACTGAGGTGCTCCCGGATGGGAGGGGCTTATATAGGGGAGGGTACTTCCGGTTTTGGAAGTTGCAGTGCCAGCACCTGAAGGTATCTATATAACCCATTAGTAATGACTATGTCGCTCTGTGTCCCGTGATGTACTCCAAGAAAAGGATTTTACAGGTAAGCTGTTATAAAAATCCTATTTTTTCAGGACACCAAGTTGTTGAGCGGGGGGGGGGGGGGACACCAAGTTGTTGTCTTACCTCCTCCTCCTCCCGTGCTGCCTCCTCGAGTCCTCTGGCTCCTCTTTCTGCTGTGCTGCCCTCTGCTGGGGCCCCAGGACAGCTCAGGGCCCCAAGCAGCTGCTTGGTTTGCCTGTCCTGTTCCGACGCCCCTGATCTCAGGTAATTGCAATTTATTCCATGTAGGCATATATTCAGCATATCCCTCATAGTGGGTATCTTTCTGAATAGTTGTGTCCAAATCTTATGTATTAAATTAAATGTAGGATAACTACGCTTGCTTTAAAAATGATGGGCTACTATAAGCTGTACCAGTAGATCTACAGTATAGGCAAAATAGAGAAAATATAATTTGCTGTATGGGATCCTCACAATCAATAACATTCCAACCATATAATTGCTGAAGTTGGAATGCCAGATAATACAATCTGGCATTATGGACAGCCAAGCCTCCTTCAACTTTAGGCAACTGTAATATTTCCAATCAAATCCGAGGGTGTTTATATTTCCAAATATTATCTCTAAACAGAGTGCCTATTTGTTTAAAACATTTCAGAGGAAGCCATACAGGGAAATTATGCAATAAATATAATAATTGTGGCATCCATATCATCTTTATCAGATTAGCTCTACTTATTATTGTTAACCACTTCCCTACCGCTGTATTGTCATATGACGGCCGCAGGAACCCTTCGTCCCTCCCGGCGACCGTCATATGACGTCCTTGGATTCCCTGCATTGTGGAGAGCGCGCGCCGCATCACTGGGGGCCCGATGCGCGTGCCCGGCGGCCGCGATTTCAATTTTTTAGTACATTTTTGGTGAATTTTTTTTTTTTAGGGTGGAACTCCGCTTTAAACTCCACTTTTTTAAATACAGAAACTACACCTATCTGGGAGGCAGATGTTTGCAGATTGGTCACCAAGGGGTCCACAGGTAAAAAAACTGAATAACACTTTAACTCCGACCCTACCCAAACACACAATTGAAATACATATTTAACGTTCCTTGCTCCCAGCACATCCAGATATCGTTGCTCCCAGAGTCCCAGCACATCCATGTGAGTTACGCAACCTCTTCCATAAGAAAGCGCTAGGTCTAGCACACAAAGTCCATAGCCCTATGTGAAAGTTGGTTTGGAGATACACGTGGCTTTCTTCCACAGTCCCACTGGCTGATAAGAATGGCATGGGAGTGAGCAGGGCTGCTGTTATAAATCACGGGGGCCCCATACAGCCTACCTGGCAGGGCCCTCCTTAAATATATCAAAACAAATTTTTCACTAAAAATATACTAAAATCATTCTTAGCGGACACAAATATAAACAGAGAAGCTGTGTGAATGAGCCCTTTTTTAATTTGTTATTTTACATATTTGAACAAAAACATGTTATTATTTATTTATTTTTTAATTATGTTTTGAAAAAAGAAAAATTAAAATTTTTACAAATTTTTTTTTTTTACATTTTTTTTTACAGGGATTAAAACATACAGGGTTACAATGTTTTATTATTTTCATGGGACAGGGAAATCGTCAGCTGTGTGTGTCTCTCTCTGCAGCAGCTGAAAGTCGGTGGGAGGGAGAGAAACCGGTTTCCAGCTGCTGCAGAGAGTCACATAGGGCATCCTGTAATTTCCCCTCCATCTGACCGCACTGATTTCCTCTGCTGTTTGGGCCCCCCTGTGAGCCCGGGCCCCCTACAGGAGGACTGGTGGTCCCACCCTATCAGCAGCCCTGGGAGCGAGTAAAGGTGTGTAAATACTGCTGGGGAGTTAAGTGTCCCTTTAACTTTGCCTACATGGAGGGCTTTCACACTGGAGCGTTGCGCTTGCAGGAGGGTCAAAAAACTCCTGCAAGCCGCATCTTTGAGGTGCGATAGGAGCGGTAAAAATACCGCTCCTATAGCGCCCCTGCCCATTGAAATCAACGGGGTAGCGCCTCCAAAACGCCCGCAAAATGCATCAAAGAGGCGTTATTGCGGACGTTTTTAACCCATTTTCGGGCGCTAGCGGGGGTTAAAGTCCCCCCGCTAGCGCCCGCAAATCGCGGCAAAAAATACAGTATAGCGGCGCTAAAAAAAGCGCCGCTATAGTGCATCCAGCGCCTCAGTGTGAAAGTAGCCTTACAGTTGTTTCCAGGGTTTTTTGTCCTGTGTACGCTCCCTATCCTCACGCTCCCTATCCTCCACTGATGCACCTCATTGCTTTTAGTGTAGAGCAACCAATGCTGTTATTTCTGTTCATATGCTCCTCTCTATGTGTACTACAATACCCCTAGAGCAGAATGAGTCTGCACAGATATGTGTATTCCCTCTCAGGGGCGAGCAGCAGCTAAGTTCACAAATGCAAGGGGGGCATGTGGAATAAATATAGCCACCCAAGAACAAGAAGTCTGAGAAGAGCAGAAAAAGGCTTGCATTTGGGAAATTAAACAAAGTAAGAGAGAGATAGACAGTACATTCTACTGATATTTAGACATATGGGGGTTGACTTTATTTTATAAAAAAAAAAAAATGTAAGTCTAGTGCCACTTTAGGACCTATAGTATTCTAGTCCCATGTATCTATATTTTGTTTGCTTATTACCATGGCAGGGTTAGGAGGTTATGTAATGGAAGCCAGCTAAAGCAAGCTGAGAAACTCAAAAAAAAGAGGAAAAAATAGGAGAGTTCTTTATAGAGTATTATGTACACAGATGTAAGTAAGTATACTGCAAGTCCCGTGAGAGTAGTTAATACTTATGTCAGAAACCAGAGGTCTCTGCAATCTTTCCAAGATTCGCCTTTGGACATTATCCCTCTCCCCACGCAAATCTCTGTTCCGGGGTACAGTAGCGTACTAAAAACCTGGCAGTTGGTAATTAAGGCCGTATTAACCTGACCAGATGTTAACTTTGCCTCATCTAGCTTCCATAATCACAAATGTTTTTTTTTTTAAAATAGGAATTTTAATTAGCAGCATTTCACATATGGGCACCTTAGCTAATAATTGTTTTGCTAGAGCAATAATTTTCCCAGCATACCCTACAGCAGCTAGGGGTTCCATTGTAACCTAGCATTCCTCCAGAGGTTGCTAGTAGTTCCTCGAGCTGTGACTGATTGATTTCCCATCTGATGGTGCATACATAATTTGGGATCTAACACCACTTGGCAAAGCCAGGAGCATGTAGGCAGGGGCAATCTGTGTTCTCCATTGGAGTTGGCGCTGGACAGCAGTGGCAATGCAGACGGGAGGGTAACTGGGTTTCTCTATGACTTCCTCAATCACACAGGACAGTGATCCAATTGGATGCTCGTGTCTCATGTGATCCTGGTGGCCATCTTAGGTCAAATAGAGTCTATTTAAGGCTCGGACTCCGGGTTATGGCATGCTTGATGCGAGTGGCTAGTGTGGGGACAGGTTCCCCATTTGTCAGGGGCAGCACTAGTGATAAGGAAAGGTTCCAAAGGGGGGGGGGGGAGAGAGCAGGGACTACATCTACCTTCTCAGGAATCTTCACCTTTAGATTGTACCAGCCAGTCCGCACTCTGCTCCTTGTGGCAGACGATGTTGGCGATATTGAGTCTACATACAGCTGTCTCTATGCTGCACTGTTGTAAGTGTTCCTGGTTGGGTGAGCCTTCCCGCAAGGCCTGGTTGTACTGTTGTGTTACTTTTAAAATACATCATGTTTGGCAAATCAGGTCTCTTTGTGCTTACTGCCCGCCACACCACGCTGCACTTACCCAACAAGCATGATAGCAATGGCCTTGCTGTCCATAAGGGTGGCTCTGACCAGCCCTGTAAGAGGGACATTCTTTCTACTGGGCTCCAATGTAAGGGGCCTTTTCCCAATGACCCCCAATAAATTTACTTTAGCAGGGGTTCATTGAGACCTGTAAATTATTTTAGGGGTTCCTCTGGGAGTTGAGAAAAGCTGCCCTACACAACCCTGGTTGCCTAAAATTGGTATTAAACAGCTGAGTATAATTCAAAGTCACAAAATGACAGCTAGAAGTAATAACCAGTATTCAGTACACACCAATGTCTTTATTTGTATGCTGGATATCAAACAACCTGGCAGCTCTCAAGCTTATTTACTCCTAAAGGCCCAAGTCAAATCTAATCCCCGAGTAGGAGAAAGCAAATGTCTGCTCTGAATGTTTGAAAAGCTTCAAAACTCTTTGCTTACACAACCGCTGCCTCTGTAAAATTAGCTATAGGCATGCAAGTCGTTTTCCAGCTTTCATCTAAACATATGTTCCGTCAGTAGAGAAGTCTGAACATTGGTTTATAGGTGCCATCATCTCTGAGGAATGAAGAATCTGGCTGAGAAATACTTTGATATGTGTTTGGTTTTGATATTTCCGAGCTCCTGGACAAATCAATTATGCATCTGTGTACGTTAGCACATCCAGAAACATACTAAATCAACACGAGGACCGCCATTTTGTATGCCCAGCTCATCTCAGTACTGCCTGATTCTTAAATTCCAACAGTCTGCCGCTTGAACATTATATCTTTATTGGGAGGGCATTCTCCATTAAAGAAATGATATGAAATGTTATTTAAAACATATGTAGAGGACATACCAGACCATTCTGCTACTATACGGCCCCATTCACACTTGTGTATTTGTTATGTCCCTCCTGTGTTCTCTGCTAGCCTCTCTCCATGGTTATGTCCCTCCTATGTTCTCTGCTAGCCTCTCTCCATGGTTATGTCCCTCCTGTGTTCTCTGCTAGCCTCTCTCCATGGTCATGGTCATAACCTCTCTATATTGTTATATGTCTCCTTCATTCTTCACAGGCCTCACTGCACTGTTCTGTACCTCCTGCATACTACTCTGGTCTCCCTGCATTATTTTGTGCCTTATGAATTAACCTCCGACCTCCCTACACCACTCCTGTGATTCATGGATTCTGCTCTGGCCTCTCTGCACTGTCCTGTGCTTCCTGTATCTTTCTCTGGCCTTTCAACTCTTGTGCTCTCTGTATTCTCCTCTGACCTCCCTCCATTGCTTCCCTGTCTCCTGTATTCTCCTCTGACCTCCCTGCACTGATCCTGTGCCTTCCACCTTTTCCTCTGACCTCCCTACAATCTGCATTCTATTCTGTCCTCCCTGCTGTAGATTTTGTAGAAGCAATGATGAATAGTCAGATGAATCTTGTCAAGAGCTAGTTTATTCCAGCCAACCGGGAGCCACATGTAAAACCTATTTCTTCTAGTTTCAATTCATAACTCCCTACTTCCGGTTCCCACCCCCAAGTCCTCACACAGCTATGTTAATACAACACATACCTGCACTTCTCCTGTGCCATCTGCATTTTTCTTCTCTGACCTCCCTGCACTGCTCCTGTGCCTCCTGCATTTTTTCCACTGACCTCCTTGCACTGTTATGTGCCTCCTGCATCATCATCTGACCTGCCTGCACTGCTCCTGCGCCTCCTGTATTTTCCTCTGATCTCCCTGCACTGCTACGTGCCTCCTGCATCCTCATCTGACCTGCCTGCACTGCTCCTGCTCCTCCTGCATTTTCCTCTGACCTCCCTGCACTGTTACGTACCTCCTGCATCCTCATCTGACCTGCCTGCACTGTTCCTGTGCCTCCTTCATTCTCCACTGTCCTTCTTGCACTGTTCTGTCCCTCTTACAATCTCCTTAGACCCCCATGCACTGCTCCCGTGCCTCCTGCATTCTTTAAAAAAATGCTCTACATTATCCTCAGGACTTCTCAGACTGGTCCTATGTTCCCTGCCATTTCCACTCCCTCATATTTTACGCATAAACCCTGCATCTCCTCATGGCATACTTCTAGCCTTTTCTTTTGTCTCTCCATTGTGAGTCACAAAATCAGGTGATGCCCTCTCTCAGCTGCTTTAGTCTTGCCTGTGAGCTTCACGTGACGTCTAAAGCTGGCTACACACTATATACAACTTTCCTTCGATTTTTTCCTTTTGATTTACTAAAACCATATGAGGTCAAACCTCAACACTTTCAATTTGTATGTGTAGCGGACCCCCCATAATTGTGGTCGCTATGCTTATTTTTAAGGGGTAGCCTGAGCAAATATTTAGGCTCAGGCTGTTTGTATTCTTTAAATTGGTTTCTGCTTTGTTATGGTGTTGCCTGGCAGTACAGTGCCCTTTGACCTGTGGGGGGCGCTGTCACCCAGGTCTCAGGTTGAACCACAGGTAGCATTGCAGCGCGATTGGGTGTCCTCTCTCAGCAGACGTGCAATGGGCGTGATCTACCCGCTGTACTTGCTGGGAGAGGGTACTTAAGGGGCGGACGCCTTTAGATCAGGAGTTTGGAGGTGATCCAGAGGACCCCTCATTCCTAGGCACATACCCCACCTTCAGTGGCCCTCATGGCCAGGGGTATGTGTGTGTATACTCAGCCCCGGGCACCTTTGGCCCGAGGCTGCATCGTTCCAGGTAGGCACAGCACCTTTAGCTGAGGCCTACACCAGAAGAGGAGTCCCAGGGTGCCCAGGTGGGGGTGACCCGCTCTGAAGTAGAGGAAACCAGGGGAGGACCTGTCCGCAGGGATCGGTGAGGGAAGTCACTGTCTCTGGAGAGGCCTTGTTGCCTATCAGAGGGAAGGATTCCATAATCCGCCAAAAGCCTTGTAACGTGCCCACTGGCACCTAAGGTCTCAAGTGTTACAAGTGCTAGGAAGTTCGGGATTCAGAAGGTCATATCCGGATCGTATCCTTAGGAAATTTAAAGTGAATGTTCCGTGCTCCACACCGGCTGGGGACTATCCGGGTGAGCAAAGCCCACTCAGGACTGAGTGGAGATAAATGACTGTTAAGTGCCGCGTGCCTGAACCTGCCTCCCTGTCAAATTCTCTATTTCCAACTTTCCTATCAAGTTTCTACGCAAGCAAAATAAACCTTTCTTTATTGGGTTTAATACTATCTGGACAATGGCCTTATTGAATACAAGGAGAGAATAGACTTTACCCTACACTCTAGGGGAGAGAACCAACGGAAGGAGGTAACTCGCTGCAGGACCCAAATCAGATAACACCGCTCACCCTCTTTTATCAGGAGGATATTGGGCTTGTGGCATGGTGTGTCCCATTCTGCTTGTGGAGGTAAGCAGGGTAAAGGATCTGTGTGCTACATATGCAAAGAGGTAGGCCCTTTCACTACATAGTTGAAGGTAAATTTAAAGGAAATTGAACAACAACAATTGTATAGTGTGTATCCACCTTTAAACTGACCACGCACATTACAACCTGATTGTGCAATCTCATTTAACTCTACAAATGACTCTATGTGGTGCAAGGGCCTGACTGGTTGGATCTACACTGATTGCATAGTTCAGATGGGTCCACCTATTACATCAAGTGAATCTATAAGAAATTGTTTAATGAGTGTACAGTAATGTAGTATGTAATGCATAGAGTGAGCTTTAAAGAGATTGTGCAGGGATTGTACAATCAGATTATAGTGTGCATGGCCAGCTTTTACAGATGCAGCAGCAATGTGCAGACACAAATCACACATTTGCAGTTCTTCCTTGACATCATTAGCAATAACCTGATTGATTAAATGTGTTGCCTCTATTAGCAATTTAATGATAATGAATCTAACCATGCACATAATGTTTTTATGTTCCAGAAGCCATCTGTATATCCAGATCTGCTGGATTATAGCACAGACACAGCCTATCTGCGAAGCCATTACCCAAGTTGATTCAAGCCTGGTTGCTCTCATCAGTGCAAGGTAAAAAAGCATGATGGATATTTAGGATGTACTTGAACACCTCAGACCCCATTTTCCAACGCATCATAAACTCAGTAATGATATATAATGTACAGTATATAAAATCTATATTTTAAATAACCCTTAGTTGGCCTCATAAGGTATGTTAGGGATGTCTCATTGCAGTTACTTTTTAATGGCTTAAACTCACTTTAGAATTGTTGCAATAGGTTTTATTCGAGGGAACACAAGCTACCCCAAGCACCCCAATCTTATTAAGGCCTGGCTTCTGCACATCGCTGAGGTTTTTTCAGTGGCTGCACAGTCTCTGATGAATTTTAGGTATATTTTATCTCTTTAGCAGTCAAGGTTCTGGTCCTATCTTGACTGTCTGTCCCTATGGCAGGATAGCCGAGAAGGTTCTTATGTGTACGTCTCCCTCCTCCCATGGAGGTCAGCTGCTAATGTTATCATCAATGCAGAAGTAGTCTTTCAGATCCTTAATAGCTCAGTAGACGTTAGACATATGCTATTCGTTTCGTTACAAATCGAAATTTGGACAAAATTTGCGTGATTCTGAGAATCGGATGCATCTGAATCTCTGAATCACAAAAGTAATTATTTAATTTCAACTAATCCGAAATAGATTATGAAGAAAACAACAAATTCATTTGTTTCATTCAGATGACATGATGCGATAGTTTGGGCCTTTTGTTAACGTTTGAAGCATCTGAAATAACGTGCCAACGTAACAAATGATCTGAATTGATTCCGAGACATTTGTTTCTGTTCTGGTGAGAGTAGTGTGAATATTCTAATAAGATTTTTTTTTTGTATTGTGGTTGAACCTGAGAGACCATTTGTTTAATTTGTATGTGTGCAGCCCAACAAGCAAAGTCAGCTGGGAATGGGGAAATTAATTTAAACTTAACATAAATTATTATGCATTAATTCGGATTCATTCCTTTTATTTGGATGAGAGGGGAGCAGTAGTCTTTGACTCTTGGATAATCAGCCAATTCTTTTTTCATTTACTTTTATCATTATTATAGAAAAATGTGCTACATATAAAATGGAAACATATTACAAGAAATATAGTAAGGTATAAAAGTGAAGCAAGATGATTCCTACTTATTGTGTTTGGGTTGGATGGAGGTGGAATATGGACATCAGAATCTGGACACCGCTGCCAACCAAATGTGATGGACTCCGGACACCCTGTTGGGTTACTTCCACCAAATAGCTGCTTCCCAAGTGTAGCACCCACCCCATTTAGGGGTGCTATATACCCAAATTTAGGGGGCTGGTCTGAGTTAGTAGTTAGGCTCAGACCGTTCTCATTGATAGGTTGTGCTATTTTATTTCTCCAGGTGGTATACTGGTGTGCAGTTCCCTGTGGCCTGTAGGTGGCACTGCCAAGACAGGTCAGGGTTGAACCATCAGTAATAGTGCTGTGCCTTGGGGTGTCCTCTCTTGGCAGCGGCACGGTGGGCGTGGTTGGCCTGCTGTGCATACTGGAAGAGGATACATAAGGGGCAGATGCTGCCTGGGAGGGGTCGCTCTCTGGAGTTCGCGAGAGGAGTCGGAGTCCAGGTGCGTGGCGCCCGGCCCTCCAGGCCATAGGGTCACGTGCTCATCAGTCCCAGGCACCTTTAGCCCTGGGGCTGCAACTTCAGCACTGGGCCCAGCACCTTTAGCTGGAGCCCACTTCTGGGAAGAAGAATCCCAGGGTGTCCCTTGCGAGGGAGCCCGCTTCTAAGAAGAGGAGGCTGGGTGAGGACCTTTCTGAAGAACCGGTGAGAGTTCACGGTGAAGGAAGGGGCCCGGTAACTTTCTGGAGGGATTCATCTATCCACCAAGGGCCTGGTAATGTGCTGTTGCTGGCACCTGTCCTTGTATTGCAAAAGCTAAGAAGTTCGGGACATGATAGATTCTGTGGCAGAGAGTCTCCCAAGTGATGGAGAACCTAGCTGTGGGACCCAAATACATGACACCGCTTAACCTCCTCAAACAGGAGGATACGGGCATATAGTACGGTGTGCCTTTTTCCTGCAAGTGAGCCAAAGGTAGGAAAAAGGGTCCGTGTGCTGCACAAGTTTTGGAACACTTGACCAATGGATCTGGCTATAGTAACCCCAAGGACCAGACAACACCAGTCTTGGAGTACACCAGAATAAGAACTGCTTTATTTTGGAAACACACTGAATTTATACAGAAAACCATCAGATAAGGTCTACTCCCATGATCTCAGACAATAGTCACCTTAGACAGAAGAGCTAATTGTATTATCATGACAATGACCACCTTAGACAGTCCGGTTCCCCCATAGGAATACCTTATGCATAAGAAGCCAACAGCGATTAGTGACCAGCTCTGTCTGGATAACTTAAGAACACACTAAAACACAGAGTTCTCCAGGGAATGGTTCTCCTGCAGCCTAAAGTCCGTGACACCTACTTTAACAAATTAATCCAAAATAAACTTTGTTCCATTCATTACATTCATATGACTCCATTTGATATTGTCCAGTCAGCTCAATCCATTTCTCTTTGTGGGTTAAACTAGCAGGGATGACTCAGAGTGCATAAGTAGTCTCCCAAAATAACGAATTAACATAATAAAACGAATATAGTAAATTTTCCGAAATAACAAATTAAGAGGTTAAACGAATATGGCCGATCTTCAGAAATAACAAATTAAGACATTAAACCAATATGGCCAAATATTAATAACGAAAGAATAACAGAACTTCTGAAAATACGAATCGATTTGGAACAATAAATATATACTCTCCCCAAATAATAAAAATAAATCATTCTAACATAGCGACTATGACGAAACTAAATGATTTACCATTGTGTACATCTCTAATAGACGTCTTCCTGAGGGAGAGGCCCCTTTTGGCAGAAGCCAAGGCCAGAGAACCCTTTAGAAAGACCAGCCAAACATAGCACCTCCCCAGCTCACACCATTGGGCTACAATCATCATTGATTGGCTGGGCTGATAAATATTCATAGCTCAGAATTTTAAAGTGTATTCGAAGCCATTTTTTTAAAATTTTGGATAGAGTGTGCAAGGGGTTAGATTAGAACATCTGTCGGGCATTTATTGTCGTCCCTACTGGGGACAATTGCCCTCTCCTTTTGTCCTGATGGCCATTGCATCTTGGAGGGAAAGTAATAAGAAATTCAAAATTTTGAGTTGTCACCTTAACAGGTATAGAGGGGAAATCTTCCAAGAGAGAAACCTTTTTTTGGATGGGTGGTCAATGATGTCACAAGAGATTCCGGGAGGTAAATTTAAACTACCACAGCCAGGAATCTGCCATTTAGCAGCAGGAATGTGGCATGTACACATCGTAGGGTCATCATGATTGAAATAGAAAAACTGGAGCACTCAGAATCTGGTGCAGCTGTGCATGGTAGCCAATTTTGCATTCTCCATTTTTAATAAACCCCCCCATGTGTGACGTGGATTACCCCACCGGACGCTGTGACTGACTTGGATTACCTTACTGGAAACTGTGATTGAAGTGGATTTTACTTCTGGGGACATTAATAAACTTTATTTTTAACCATTAGCCGACCAGCCGCCATCATTATACTGTGACAGGTTGGCTCATTCCAGCAAAACGCTGTAGCTGTACGTCGGCCCTTTAAACAGCTATAGCAGGCGCTGCAAGGCGGGGAACCCGATGCATGTGGCCGGCGGGCGCAATGTCCGCCGGCTACGCACGATCACGGGCGCGAGAGCCAGAACGGGGATGTGTGTGTGTAAACACACACACATCCCTGTTCTGACAGGAGAGGAGAGACAGCGATATGTCTTCTCCTCTAGTCTAGTTCCATCCTAACACAGTTAGAAACACACACGAGGGAACACATTAAACCCCTTGATCACCCCCTAGTGTTAACCCCTTCCCTTCCAGTGACATTTAGGCCCGGTTCACACCTATGCAAATTGGATGCGGCTTACAATGCATCCTATTCGCATGTCATTTTAAAATACATACATTTTAATGAGGCTGGTTCACATATCTGCGGTGGATTCGGGCTCAGGTGCGAATTCAGGCCCATTATCTTCTATGGACACGCATCTGATTCGCAGATGCATTCCATTGTGAACAGGCATTCTCTCCCCCTGCTCACTACACCTCCCCCTCTCCCTGCTCATCTGATCCGCAGTTATAATGCAGAGGAAGCGCTGAACAGCTGCTTCTTCTCTTCGCACAGAGAACGGAGCTGGAATTCGCACCGGACTGGTGTAAACCCAGCCTCACACAGTAATCAGTGCATTTTTATAGCACTGATCGATGTATAAATGTCAATGGTCCCAAAAATGTGTCAAAAGTGTCCGATCTGTCTGCCGCTAAAAATCGCAGATCGCCGCCATTACTAGTAAAAAAAATAATAATAATAAAAATGCCATAAAAATGCCCTAAATCTATTCCCAATTTTGTAGACACTATCACTTTTGCGCAAACCAATCAATATACCCTTATTATTATTTTACCAAAAATATGTAGAAGAACATGTATCGGCCTAAACTGGTGAAGAAATGTATTTTTAAAAAAAAATTTTGGACATTTATTATAGAAAAAAAGTTAAAAAAAAATATTTTTCAAAACTGACGCTATTTTTTTGTTTATAGCGCAAAAAATAAAAACCGCAGAGGTGAACAAGTACCACCAAAAGAAAGCTCTATTTGTGGGAAAAAAAGGACATACATTTTGTTTTTTGTTCCTGCGTCGCACGACCGCACATATGTCAGTTAAAGCGAAGCAGTGCCGTATCGCAAAAAATGGCTGAAGTGGTTAAAGTTGGTAAGTATGTGCTGGTGTTTTATTTCATTAAAGATTTTTTCACCATGCTATTTTTTTTCCATTTTGTGGGAATGGGGGCACTAATGTAATTTTGGGGCCCCTTACACAGCTTCAGGCATGGGCCCCCTGGAGCAGAGAACCGGGGGGGGGGGTGCTCTGCCGCTGCAAATTATTGAGGTTGGGGGGGTGCCATCCGGGCCCTTGAGGGCCTCTGGGCCCCTTACAAAAAATAAAAATAAAACACATTTAAAAAGAATAAAAAAATAAATAAAATAAAAAAAAAGGGGGGTTGCCGTCTGGGGCCCTGGGGACCTCCGGGCTTCTGGGCCCCTTACAAAAAAAAAAATTTAATTTTTTTTTAAAAAAAGGGGGGTTGCCATCTGGGCCCCTGGGGACCTCCGGGCCTCTGGGGACCTCTGGGCCCCTTACAAAAAAAAAGTGGGGGTTGTCATCCGGGCCCCTGGGGACCTCCGGGCTTCTGGGCCCCTTACAAAAAAAATGTATTTTTTTTAAAAAAAAGGGGGGTTGCCATCTGGGCCCCTGGGGACCTCCGGGCCTCTGGGGACCTCTGGGCCCCTTACAAAAAAAAGAAAAAAAAAAAAAAGAAATAAAATTAAAAAAAATTTCATTTTTTTTTTTATATAAAAAAAAAAAAAAAGGGGGGGTTGCTATCCAGGGCCCTGGGGACCTCCGGGCCCCTTACCAAAAAAAGAAAAATAAAAATACAGTAAAGAAAAGAAATAAATAAAAAGAAAAAAAAGAAAAAAAAAAAGAAAAAGGGGGGTTGCCACCCAGGCCCCTGGGGACCTCCGAGCCCCTTACAGGTGTACTGCCTGTACCCCCCTGATGGCGGCCCTGAATGTACCCCTGTACTTATTCCCCCTAAGAGGGGGAAGCTATATGGTCATCCACTTAAAAAAGGGAGCTTCCAGGTTCCAACATAAGTACCCCACTTGTTTCCCTCACCCCCTCTTTGGGGAAGGCGGAGATGGGGAAGAGGTCCTTGTCCCTCAATATTGGGACAAGATTACTTTGCATGGGGAGGGAGTCACTTGCATTAGGATTTTCGTCTTGCCTGATCTTAATTTATTGGTCTGACCTGTTTGGTTTTCAAAGGGAACAACTGGCGACAGGTCACCAAACCTATTCTATTCCTACCTTATCTTCATTCTCCAAATGCCACAGACTGGCAGCTGATGACGGCAGCGGCCAGCATTGTGCGTGTTAGGTGTCATGAAACAGACCTAAAAAATATATCCCTGGGCTTTATTAATCGACACTGTTAATGATAGGATGACTGCTGGGTCTTTATTCATGTTTCATTAATTTGAAGTGTTTAACAGTTTCCAGTTTTATTAAAGATGTTCTCCCCTGCAAACCTGTCAGTAAAGGATCTTTTTATTAATATAATTAAAAAAGGACAGCTAAGAAGCTATGGACCAATATAGAATGAAAAATTAATGATCACTGTCTCATTATGAAATATTTAATAACTTATTTAAAGTGCACTTACAGTAGCTTCAGTTACTTTTTCATGGTAAGTGCATGCATGCTAAGTATTGTGTAATACAAGAAGTAATCCCATAGGAAGATGGTTGGAGACAATTCAGCCATACACACAGATGTAAATCTTTCTAGGTACCATGCTATGGTACATAACCTCATTCATGAGCATATTGACAAAAAATGATTCCAGGACCCACAGTATTTTCTATCAACGCGTTTCATGAACAACGTTCACTTTTTCAGCAGAGGATTAATGAGGCATGTAGGTCTTAAAGTATAACTAAAGGCAAAACTTTTTTTTTTTTTTTTTCGGATAGAGTAGAGATAGATTAGAACATCTGTCAGTTATTATTTCTGTTTGTGCCCTTGTTAGTGAGATCCCCCCTCTCTATTTGTCGTATTTATTATTATCATTGAAAGTGAAAGTACAAGAAAACCCCAACATTTTGGGTTGTCCCCAGAAAAGTAATAGAGGGGAAATCTTCCAATGAGGACGCTAGTTCTGGTGACCTTGGGGTCCCCAAGAGATTCCCTCAATTTGCAGGGATTTTGTTCTCACTTTTTGTTTGGCTATGGGACAGGAAGTGAATCTCGGCAAGGGGACACAGATGGCGAAAATAAATCTGACAGGGGTTATAATCCTCCCTTGCTCTATCCAAAATGAAAATAAAAATTTTGCCTACAGTTCTACTTTAAGCTTTAATAAAATCATATTGTTGTTCACACATCAAAACAGTCCATGGGACAGTAACTGGGGGAAAAAGGAGAGAGGGAACCCACGGAGGATGATACGGGCAGGTGGACCTGTAGGCAGATGCTGTCTGTACTTCCCACTGCAGGGGGCGCTCGACTGATATGGCAATGCAGAAAAGGAAGTAAGTTGTGAGGATCTTGGTGTCATGGAAACCCTGTCAGGAACAGACGCCCTGGACTTCCTGGTTCCCGCCCCCGCAGGTGACGCCCGAAGGGCTATTTAAACTCCTCACTTGCAGACAGTCCCTGCTGTCTGCGCTACAGCGTTTATCCCAAGTGACCTGATCTGCCTTGTTTACCTGTATCTGACCCGGCTTCCTGTGACCCTCCTGCTATCTGCCTGTACCTGACCATCGGCCTGTTTTCTGACTTCGGTATTGCCTGATCCTTTTGTGCCTCGCTGCCTGCCAGTTTACCCGACCCCGGCTTGTCTGACGATCCTGCCTGACCTTGGCTCTTGTTCACCTGCTGCTGCCTAGTGGTTCCAGTTTACCTGCTGTGCCTCCCGGTCTGGGTCATCTGCTGAGTTCCTGGTTCCTGTCTGCTCATCTGCTGGTTCCTGTCTGCTCATCTGCTGGTTCCTGTTCACCTGCTGCTGCCCAGTGGTTCCAGTCTACCTGCTGTGCCTCCCGGTCCGGGTCATCTGCTGAGTTCCTGGTTCCTGTCTACTCACCTGCTGCAGTTCCTGGTTCCTGTCTGCTCATCTGCTGGTTCCTGTCTGCTCATCTGCTGGTTCCTGTTCATCTTCTGCTGCCCAGTGGTTCCAGTCTACCTGCTGTGCCTCCCGGTCCGGGTCATCTTCTGAGTTCCTGGTTCCTGTCTACTCACCTGCTGTAGTTCCTGGTTCCTGTCCACTCACCTGCTGTAGTTCCTGGTTCCTGCCTCCTCACCTGCTGGTTCCTGATCACCTGCGGTAGTTCTTGATCCTGCCAGGCACTCATACCCCTTCCACCTCCGTGCTTCCTGTTATACCACCAGGGGCCGCCGGTGGGAGCCGTAAGGGAGGCCTCCCTCTGCTAACCGGGCTCGTCACCGTCAGGTACGTGACACTTGGTTACTCTATTACTTCCTGTGGTTCAATTGGATGCTGGTGCCCCATGCGACTCCAGCGGCCATTTTGGATCAGGGAAAGTCTATTTAACTCTCTGGCTCCCGGGTTTGGCGCATTTTATGCGAGTGGCTAGCATAGCGACAGATTCCCTGCCTGGCAGGGACAGTGCTTAGAGGTAGGAAAGGGTTCCAGAGGAGTAGGGATGGTGATGTGACTACATCTACCTCTCCTTGGGAAGCCTCCCCTTCCCTTTGGGTGTGGACTGGCCATGCCACATTCTGCTCCTCACTGCACAGGCTGTTGGCATCTACAGGTCTTCAGGCTGCTTTTATAGTTTGTAAGTGGCCCAGATGGGTGTGCCTACCTGCCAGGCCTGAATAAGTTGTGTTGAACCTTTCTACAATATCACTTTATTGCCTAACTTGGAATCTGTATGTTTACTACCCGCCACACCAAACTGCACCTTGCTCACAGACCCATTACTCTCAAACAGGGGCCCAGAATCCCTGAAAGGTTCCCTCTCCAGAAGATGTGCCTAACTGTGAGAAGATCTGGTGGATATGATTAGATGGATTCAGATCACCATGATAACACCATTTTAGGGGATCCCTTTGACAATGCCTTAATCTGCTTTTTTTCTCCACAAGGAGACATGTTTATGATGATCTCATTAGTGTGCTGCTGTTCCCAATCACAGACAGAGGTAGGTCTTTTTGTTACATCTGTTTTGTTATATTTGGCAGACAATGCTGCACTGGAGCCTCAAATATTGCTATGAGCTCTGCTTGTGCTCTCTAAGTGACCTACAGAACAGCCCATTCCCCATGAAGATAAAGAGGACAGGAGGTGTTCTGTAGCTCTAACACACAGTCTGTACTAGTGTGACAATGATGCTCCTCCATAGATACTATATAGTGAATGAGTATTGTCACCCTAGTGTAGCACCTTCCTAGTGTAGAGTAGGCTGCTAGGTAAATTTAGTTAGCTCCACTGTAATCAAAGGAGCAGGGAGTTGATTACTTAGGGCTGTTTGTTCAGTGTTTCACAGACTGCTGCTCTCTTACTTCCTTCTGTGTTCTAGAGCATTCTAGAAGTATAATGGGAGGAAGAACAGAACAGGCAGCCTGAATACTTATGTAACTCCAGCCAATCCCTGTGGAGGTGTGCCCAGAAGGAGTTGAGAGAGGTCATACATAGTCTAAGGACTGAGCAGCAGCAGAAGTGTTCCTGGGTCCAGTCTTGCTGAAGGGGACCCCTGTGCAGCCTGGGGCAGCTTTCTGGAAGGATCTGTAGGAAGACATTGAAATTCCAGCTAGGCTTATCTTGGGGGGGGGGGGGGGGCATTTCACAAGCTGAAATCCAAAGATCAAATTGGGTTTGGAGAAGCTCACTTGAGAGAGCTACAAGGAAGTTGGTGGGAAAGAGTCCAGCTGTCCTGTGGTAGTGTGAGTCTACATCTCCCTCACTAGCAAGAGCCTGGTGGATATCGGCAGGAGACAACCCATGAGCTAAGTGTGTAGAAAAACTATTGCTGAGGAGTTAGTGGCTGTGTGTAGCTTTAAAACATTGGAAGGATTACAGGTCACTAGCAGCACATACAATCCCATGGGACATTCAGCAGTTGTACAGTACAGCCAGCAGGTGGTGAAGTGCAGCTAGTAATTTACAAGTTCTCAAGTTATCCAGTTCTGCAGTTTTGGGCTATCCCATGCTCCCTTTCCCCATCACAGTTCATCGTTCTTAATAAAAACACAAAAAGAAACCCCTAGACTGTGGAAGAATGCAGGAAATGCTGTGTGCCTGGCTGTGTGTGCTCTAAGAGGGGAAATAGGACCAAAACATTTAGCGGCTCTTTAGGTGTTGCACTAAACTAGGACGGGAAGTGTGCTACTGGCAAGGTCCTCAAGTGAAAATAAAGTAAAAAAAAGCCCAAAAAAAAAAGAAAACTAATGAATGACTCCACATGAGAATTACAAATTCTTTACAATAAGACAGTACACAAACACATATATATATATATATATATATTGTGAGGGGGTTAACTCAGTAGCGGGTGTGTGTGACCCCCTGGTTGGGCTCCCCACACAAAAACAGGGCCAGCAGACGGAGGTTGTGGTTTTCAAAATCAAAAGGTGCGGTTTATTTCTCTATGTACAGTGACAAAAACACAGCAAAGCCAAAAAGAAACATAAACAAAATAAATCCTGGTCAGTTTGACCTCTGACTAAACATGCAGGTTTCCTAAACTAACAACTGGGATCAGCCTGGTGCTGTCCTAGTCCCTAAGTCCCTGGTTTAGTAAAAGTCCAAACAAATAGCCACACAGGCTTTGCCTCACCGCACAGGGGTTCACTCTCCCTAGACAGTCCACACAGGTCTGGGTCCAGGCATGAGCTAACATCTAATGAAGCTGGGAGTTTTTATAGAGGCCTTAAACGAACTGACAGGCTTCAGCTGGTCTCATCAACTCCCTGCCTGCACGACGCCCAGCCCTCTCCCTAGAGGTATGAGTCATCCATGAGCCTACTAGCCTCAGCTGGGCTTATACAACTCTCCACCCTAGTTGTATAAGTCAGCATAAAGCCTGAATCTGGGAGAAATATATCTACCCCCCTGGATGCAACCAGGTGACTTTACCTTCCTGCTGTCACATACCCCCCCCCTCTTGTTTTAACCTTGGGGTTGGAACACCAGCAATCAGGCATTCATGTACTCGAGACAAAGCATCCACATTCCCCATTTGAACGCCAGGGCGATGCTTTACTGTGAAGTTGAATTCCTGTAGGGCCAGGAACCACCTATTCACTCTTCTATTTGTCTCCTTGTTTTGAGCCATCCACTTTAACGGAGCGTGATCCGTAACCATGTCAAAGTGCCTACCTAGCAGATAGTACCGAAGGGAATCTAGAGCCCACTTCACCGCTAAACACTCCTTTTCAACCGTGGCGTAATTTACCTCATGGGACTTCAACTTCCTGCTGAGGTAAATGACTGGGTGCTCTTCCCCGTTCCAGACCTGGGACAATACTGCTCCTAACCCCACATCTGACGCATCACTTTGTACGACAAAGTCTTTAGAGAAGTCGGGTGAGTACAACACTGGCTGGCTACATAAGGCTTGTTTCAAGAATTGGAATGCTGCCTCAGCCTCGGGGGTCCATTTAATCATGACCGACCCTTTCCCTTTCGTCAGGTTGGTTAGGGGCACAGCCTTAGAAGCAAAGTGGGGAATGAAGCGCCGATAATAACCCGCGATTCCCAGAAAGGCCCGTACCTGCTTCTTGCTGTTGGGACGTGGCCAACTCTGGATGGCCTCGACTTTGTTGAGTTGGGGTTTTATCACTCCCCTGCCAATGGTGTACCCAAGATATTTGGCCTCCTCCTGCCCAATGGTACACTTCTTGGGGTTAGCCGTAAACCCCGCTTCCCGGATAGAGTCTAGGACTGCTTGCACTTTTGGCAGATGTGAGGCCCAATCTGTGCTATGGACAATTACGTCATCCAGGTAAGCCGCAGCATACTTCCGATGGGGCCTCAGTATCTGGTCCATTTTCCGCTGGAATGTGGCCGGCGCATTCTGTAACCCGAACGGCATTCTCTTATATTGGAACGCCCCGTCTGGGGTTACAAATGCGGTTTTCTCTTTGGCCGACTTGGCCAGGGGGATTTGCCAATACCCTTTTGTGAGGTCAAGAGTCGTCATGTATCGGGCTGTTCCCAGCCGGTCGATCAACTCATCTATACGTGGCATGGGGTAGGTGTCAAATTTTGTAACTTTGTTCAACTGACGAAAATCGTTACAAAATCGCCAGCTCCCATCCGGTTTAGGCACCAACACAATGGGACTAGACCAATCACTTTGGGACTCCTCTATCACCCCTAAGTTCAGCATTTTCTGTACTTCCTCCCGTATTGCCTCCCGTCGGGCCTCTGGGATCCGATAGGGTTTTAACTTCACCCTTTCACCGGGCGGGGTAATAATATCATGCAACCAGTTTGAGCTGGTGACCAAGTTTCTGCGACTAGGGACTCTCTATCCCTCCAGGCTTTCAACAGATTAACGTGATATATCTGTTCGGGCTTTCGCCTTCCTGGTTGTCTGACCTTGTAATTCACTTCGCTCACTTTTTCCATTATCTCGTAGGGGCCTTGCCATTTGGCAAGGAATTTACTTTCAACCGTAGGGACAAGTACCAATATCCTATCCCCCGGGGAAAAGGTACGGGTCTTTGCTCCACGGTTGTACACTCTCTGCTGTGCCAACTGCGCTTGGGCCAAATGTTCCTTCACGATGGGCATTACCTGTGCAATTCGATCTTGCATCAGGGCGACATGCTCAATCACACTCCTGTGGGGAGAACTCTCACTTTCCCAAGTTTCCTTGGCAATATCCAACAGCCCTCTTGGGTGTCTCCCATACAGTAACTCAAAGGGGGAGAATCCCGTAGAGGATTGGGGCACCTCCCTAATAGCAAACATCAAATAAGGAAGTAGACAGTCCCAATCCTTTCCATCTCTATCCACCACTTTCTTCAACATTTGTTTTAGGGTTTTGTTGAATCTTTCAACCAGCCCATCGGTTTGGGGGTGATACACAGATGTACGCAATTGCGTCACTTTGAACAATTTACACAGCTCTTTCATAACCCGGGACATAAAGGGTGTACCTTGGTCCGTAAGCAGTTCTTTACAAATACCCACCTGGCTAAAAACAAGAGATAGCTCTTTGGCTATGGTTTTGGCCGAGGTATTTCTGAGAGGGATCGCTTCTGGATAACGGGTGGCATAGTCCATTATAACCAATATGTACTGGTGCCCCCTAGCGGACTTGATTATAGGACCTACCAAATCCATTGCGATTCTCTCAAACGGGACCTCAATGATGGGTAGAGGGACCAGCGGGCTACGGAAATGTGGCATCGGGGCCGACCTCTGACACACAGGGCAGGAGGAACAATAATTTTCTATGTCCTTCATCACCCCAGGCCAATAGAATCTCTGTAATACCCTCTCTCGGGTTTTCTCTGTCCCCAGATGACCTCCAAGAATATGCCCATGGGCCAACTCCAACACCAACTTCCTGTAAGGTTTGGGCACCACAAGCTGCTCAACGGTTTCTTCTGCCCTTTTTGCCACCCGATACAGTAGGTCCTTCTCTACGCTGAAGTATGGGTAAGTGCAGGTATTATCTGGGTTCACTAACTCGCCATCTATTTCCACTACGTTTTCCCGTGCCTTTATTAGGGCGGGGTCTTTTAACTGTTCTGTGGCAAAATTTTCCCTGTGAACCTCCAGATCAGAAAACTCCACAGACGGTAGGTTTTCGTCTGAGGAGGTGGGCTCCTCTCCAGTTTCTTGAGTCTCCCCTGCCAATACTGACAAGGGAAATTCTGGAGAGTCCTCACCACTCTCAGAGGAGTTCTGGCTATCACATTCCTGGTACATAGGGGCACCAGTGGGGGGCTCAGGATCATCCCACAGTTCCCAGAACTTCGGAAAATCTCTTCCCACAATGGCATCATGCGGTAATTGAGATACTAACCCCACTGGATGAGAGAGGGTACCTTTGGGGGTCTCGAAACACACTGTAGTCACTGGATACTCTTGGGTGTCCCCATGCACACAAATAACAGCTACCTTGCTATTCCCAGAGACCTCTGTTTTAACTAATTCAGCCTTTATCAGGGTCACAAGGCTACCTGAATCCAGTAATACCACAACATTTCTACCATTAATACACATTTTGCATAAATGTTTCTCAGTTCCCCGAATGGCAGTGCATGCGACTGTCGCACACAGCGACTGACGTCTGTCCGTCAGAAAGTCACATTGCATGGGTTCCTCCACAACCGGGCAATTTGCTGCAATATGTCCCGCTTGCCGGCAGCGGTAGCAAACAATCCTTTTGGCTGCCTCTTGAGCCCCTGACTTCCCAGGCTGTTCTCGCCAAACTTTGGGTAGAGCTCCCACCCTCTCACTCTCTCCACCCTCACCCCTTGGAATCCTCTTATCCGCCCCTGGGGATGGTCTGGTCTTAGGGTGGAAAGTCCGAGAGTCTCTGGAAGAGGCCGTCAGGTTCTCTGTAGCCAAGTATTTCTCTACACGATCCACAAGACCACCGGCCGTCTCTGGGTCTCCATGGCTTACCCACTTTTGGATGGCAGTAGGAAGAGCTCTCAAAAACCGATCCATTACAACACGTTCCACAATCTCTGGTGCGGACAAAGTCTCTGGCTGTAGCCACTTCCTGCTCAGGTGAATGAGATCATACATTTGAGACCTGGGGGGTTTTCCAAGCTGGAAAGTCCAGTTATGCACACGCTGAGCCCGGACAGCCAGGGTGACACCCAGCCTTGCCAATATTTCAGCTTTTAGCATCACATAGTCTTTTGCTTGGTCAGGCTCTAGGTCATAGTAAGCCTTCTGCGATTCACCAGTTAACAGAGGAGCCACCAGTCCAGCCCACTGCTCCTCAGGCCACTTTTCTCTTTCAGCAGTCCTTTCAAATGTGGTCAAAAATACCTCTGGATCATCCTCTCCAGTCATTTTTGTCAATAAACGACTCACCCCAAAGGACGCGGTATTAGTGGGACGGCTTTCCTCACTGGTCTGCGGACGTTGCTGCATTACTGCTTCCATTTGTTGTAGTCTCTGCTCTTGCTTCTGTAACAGGTCTATGAAGCGGGCCTCAGATTGCTGCTGGGCTTGTTGATGAGCTTGCTGCTGGGCTGCAAGGCTCCTTTGCAAACCTGCATTTGTCTGCTGTTGATTGGCATTTGCTAGAGCCAGCTGTTTCAGTATCTCCTCCATGCTGGCTTAAAAAAAACTGCCACTGGTTCTCCACCAACTGTGAGGGGGTTAACTCAGTAGCGGGTGTGTGTGACCCCCTGGTTGGGCTCCCCACACAAAAACAGGGCCAGCAGACGGAGGTTGTGGCTTTCAAAATCAAAAGGTGCGGTTTATTTCTCTATGTACAGTGACAAAAACACAGCAAAGCCAAAAAGAAACATAAACAAAATAAATCCTGGTCAGTTTGACCTCTGACTAAACATGCAGGTTTCCTAAACTAACAACTGGGATCAGCCTGGTGCTGTCCTAGTCCCTAAGTCCCTGGTTTAGTAAAAGTCCAAACAAATAGCCACACAGGCTTTGTCTCACCGCACAGGGGTTCACTCTCCCTAGACAGTCCACACAGGTCTGGGTCCAGGCATGAGCTAACATCTAATGAAGCTGGGAGTTTTTATAGAGGCCTTAAACGAACTGACAGGCTTCAGCTGGTCTCATCAACTCCCTGCCTGCACGACGCCCAGCCCTCTCCCTAGAGGTATGAGTCATCCATGAGCCCACTAGCCTCAGCTGGGCTTCATCAACTCCCTCCCTAGTTGTATAAGTCAGCATAAAGCCTGAATCTGGGAGAAATATATCTACCCCCCTGGATGCAACCAGGTGACTTTACCTTCCTGCTGTCACAATATATATATATATATATATATATATATATATATATATATATGTGTGTATATATATCGATAGACTTGGCTGTCAGCTTTGATCATCATTATTTACCTGCTTCTAGCACTTGCAGATACAAAACAGAAATGCTAATTTGTATATGTACATCATTTTGATTTGATCTGTCCCTGCAGTGATCAATGTGGACTGACAGCTCTTGGTCTGCTAACTGCCCGAGGTCCACAGATTCAAAGTTAGGAACCACTAGAGCATGGCGTATATATAGATACTTTGCAGAGCAAGAGACGTTAGGCTGAACAGCTGTCACCTAGGAAAAGATAATGATTAGATTATATAGAATCATAACTTTACAATAGACAGACAGCTGTCCACTCTGGACACATCATGGTGTAATGATACATCTGTTTAGGACAAGCCTAGGGAGCTCAATCATAACAGGTTCTCTTGACAGCTGACATGTTTTCCCAACTAGTAGTATATCTACTACTTTCAGGAGTGTATTCAGCACATTATCCACTTAAGGACCCCTCACTGTACATATACGTCGTCAGAATGGCTCGTACAGGCACAATCACGTACCTGTACGTCCCCTTTAACCGCCCGACGTCGGGGTCACGCGTGCGCCGCCGGCGGCGCTTTTGCGACCCCCCCCTGCCTTCCCTGTGAGTCGGACCGCGGGTTCGCGGACTTGATCGCCGCGGGGATCCCCGCGATCGTCTCACGGAGGGATGGAGCGGGGAGATGTTAGTGTAAACACAACATCTCCCCGCTCCTCTACTGACACTGTCACCGATCTCCGCCTCTGTGTAATCAGAGCGGAGATCGGTCACGTGTCACTCGTAGCCACGCCCCCACACAGTAGTAATCACTCCCCTAGGCACACTTAACCCCTTCAGCGCCCCTAGTGGTTAACCCCTTCACTGCCAGTGTCATTTTCACAGTAATCACTGCATTTTTATAGCACTGATCGCTGTGAAAATGACAATGGTCCCAAAAATGTGTCAAAAGTGTCCGATGTGTCCGCCATAATGTCGCAGTCATGAAAAAAATCGCTGATCGCCGCCATTACTAGTAAAAAAAAAATATTAATAAAAATGCCATAAAACTACCCCCTATTTTGAAAACGCTATAATTTTTGTGCAAACCAATCAATAAACGCAGATTGCGATTTTTTTTTTACCAAAAATATGTAGAAGAATACGTATCGGCCTAAACTGAGGAAAAAAAATGTTTTTTTATATATTTATGGGGGATATTTATTATAGCAAAAAGTAAAAAATATTGCATTTTTTTCCAAATTGTCGCTCGATTTTTGTTTATAGTGCAAAAAATAAAAACTGCAGAGGTGATCAAATACCACCAAAAGAAAGCTCTATTTGTGCGAAAAAAAGGACGTCAATTTTTTTTGGGAGCCACGTTGCACGACCGCGCAATTGTCAGTTAAAGCCACGCAGTGCCGAATCGCAAAAAGGGGCCTTGTCTTTATGCTGCGCATTGGTCCGGGGCTTAAGTGGTTAAGACCCCTTTCACACTGAGGCAGTTTTCAGGCGTTTTAGCGCTAGAAATAGCACCTGTAAAGTACTTGAAAACTGCCTCCCATGCCGCCCGAATTTAAAAGCTTGAGCGCTTTCACACTGGGGCGGTTGCTTTTGCGGGACGTTAGAAAAAGTCCTGGAAGCAGCATCTTTGAGGCAGCTTGGGAGGGTGTATACAGCGCTCCCAAAACTCCCCTGCCCATTGCAATGAATGGGTAGCACTTCCGAAGCACCTGAAAAACGCTTCCGAAGTGCAGAAACACAGGCGTTTTTAACCCCTTCTTCGACCGCTAGCGGGTGTTAAAAGAACCCCGCTAGCGGCCGAAAAGCGACACTTAAACAGCGCTAAAGTGCCACTAAAAGGAGCGCCGCTTTAGTGCTAACGCATGGGCGGCCCCAATGTGAAAGTGTTATATTTTTCATATATTCTCTATGTGAACTTGATGTGATTTCTTGGCGGCATTACCTTTAGTTTAATCATTACTAGCATCCCTCATTATTTGGGTGCATGTTCCAATTACATTATATATTTTTTATTCCATGAGTGAGATGTGAATACATATCTCCTTTTTCTTTTTTCTTGTCCCTTTTTTCATACCATCTAGGGCCTTGTTCTATTTTTTTCTTTGAGGTCTTTCCTGGGCTTTAAGGAACATTAAAGGCAATTTTTTTTTCTGTGCAAAACTGTGCAGCTCGTATGGTGGTGAGTTCTTGCGGGCGCGCTCCCGTGATACAGCCGGCGGCTATAGCCGCTCACTGTATTACTCGGCCCCGCTCCCCGGCGCGCTGCGTCATTGGATGTGATTGACAGCAGCGCGAGCCAATGGCTGCGCTGCTTTCAATCAACCAATGAATGAGCCCGAGAAGCCCAGCTGAGAAGAATCATTTTGTGACGAAACGTGCGTCGGGAGGTTGACGTGCTGACGTCATCGCGGTGTACTTGTGAGTGGACAGGTGTCTGCGTGCCAGCCAAACAATTTTATGGACGTTTTTATTCTTCGCTTCTTGTAAGTGTAACTTTTATCTTTAATAAACCCTATACCTAGTTTGAATTACACTATCTTGAGTGTTTTTTTTATTTTTGGGTATACGATTGATGGTTTCCTCGGTTGCCTGGAGATTTGAGCTCATCTGGCCCGCTTTCTGCTTACCCCATGCGAGTTGGTGCTGGATGCAGATCCGGAGTGAGATCACCATACAGGCTATATATAGCTTGCCTTCCGGTAAGTGGGAAATTTATGTGGTGGAGGTGCACGTTTGCTGGTGGTGTCAATATTGAGTGTTCACCCTTCTAGTGGCCTATACCGAGGCTTCATATTTACTTATATGGACTTTTTGATCACCTCCTAAAGATCCCATGAGGATTATTCACATCTTTATCATTTTGAGTGGTGTATGCAACATTTTATCACTGTCACTGTTTTTTATATATTTATTTATTATTTTGAGCGCAGCTCCCTTTATTACAGTGATTGAATGTAGGGGCAGGAGTCACCGATATAGCTAATTAATTTGTGAGTATAAATTTGAGCTTGAACTATTGAGCTCTTTTAACACCAGGCCTTTTTTTCAACAAAGCAGTTAAAGTGGACCTGAATGCAAACAGACAAGAGTCCTATGTTATAAGGATTGTTAACTGTTTCTAAGCTGTACACTAAAACTCTACCCTTTGCCAGGATCTTCTCCTCAAAAATAGCACTTCCTGGCATGTGAATGTGCCTAGGCATTTCTGTTCTTGCAGTATCACAGCTGTATGCGATCTAAGGCACTATTGTCTTTGACTGCCAGTCTCTGAGAATTTAGAATGAGATCTGGCCAACTCATTACTGTGCTGCTCACTGTTCTCCTTGCTGGAGAGGAAGCTGTATCTGAGAACCCGCAGTGCAAGAATCTCCCTTGTTCTGTCTTATTCATCTTTTGGATCTGTGCTTTCCCCACCTCTCTGCTGCTTCTTCATTTATACCCAATCAGACATCAGATCACCAGTGATCGGGGGGGGGGGCAGCTCTGACATATGGAAGCAAAATCCTGCCTTTACACAGTGCAGAACAAGGCATGGTAAGTCAGTAATGGGGAAAGGATCAGTTGCAGGGAGACCATAAAGAATACTGGTCACTGGTCATTTGACCTCTGCCTGCTTCACTTCCTCTTTAAAGGGTAAGTTCACCTTTACAGAAAACTCTGTAAGATAAACTTACACAGGTCCCCCTCCTCGCCCCCCCCCCCCCCCGTCCCAGTCCCACTGACCTGGACCGCGGATATCTCCGGTTCTAAGCCCTGGTATATCGGCGACAGGAGCCCAGGGCTTAGAAATCCCCTGAGCTGAATGTCCAAAACGTCCCTCGTCAGGAGGAACGTTTTGAAGCAGTCTAATTGGTCGGCGCCGACCAATCAGCAGCCGCATAGAGCCTTGTTTCAGCTATGGAGAAGGCGCATGGCTGCAGAAAGGATTTCTAAGCCCTGGGCTCTAATGCGGATTTACCAGGGCTTAGAACCGGAGCTTGCCACGGTACAGGTCAGCGGGACCGGGGGGGATGGGGGCGACCTGTGTAAGTTCACCTTACAGATTTTTCTGTAAAAGTGAACTTACACTTTAAGTTAGTCTTACATACACATGTAAAGGAACCAGGGCTGGCTAGAGGAGGGGAAATATGAATTGCAAGTATGAAAGATGGTTAAAACATACACAGCTTTTTTGGGTACCGTATACATTATGTCTCCATTGCACTGTTTTGATCTCTTTTTCATATATGGTCCTTATTGACTGTATGACATATTATGGAAAGTCTATGTCCTTATGTATGTTTGTAACTTAGTATTTGTCTGAATAAAAAGTTATTTGGCTCAAATCATACACAACAATGCTATGCGTTGCCTTTAAAAGCTGACAACCCTCATGCCGGACATCCTGCTATTCAGGAATTGGGGCCATGCAGAGCTCTGGGAAATGTTTAGTGAAATGACAAGAGCCTTCTAAATAACACGTCGTGACATCTTGGTGGGGGTGACAAGCAGTTAGGGACACACCGTACTTACAGCCAACCACAGCACGAAGAGAGGGATGTGCTGTCACTCCCGCCAGTGGAAGGGGAATATCAAAGCTCAGCCTCTGTTTAATGGAGCCGTTTTTCTTCAAATCAGCAAGCGGCTATTTATGTAGCACAAATGTATGCAATTATACTTAAGTGTTTATGTTCCCATGCTATGAACCCATTGCTTGTGATTTGATTCCACTCGGCTGCAGCGCAAGGTAATGAGTAACTCTCGGCTCTGATTATTACTTTTAGCCATTATTGTATAAGGCACATTAGGCTCAGCCAAGTCAAGTCAGAGTATTCAGCTTAATGCTTAATAATCTTCTACTTTAACTGACACTGTGTTGTAAAACTTGCCGGACTAAGTCTAAGGCCGTTCATGTTGTGGCGTGTTTAAAGGACATTTTGATATGTGCATTATGTGAATTTTTATGTGCGTTATGCGCATGTGCTACAGTCCAGGTTGATGAAAGGCTGTAATACCCACCTTCGATTCAAAGTTGTCCCTCGCAGTACCTCTTTTTAGCCACAAGATGTCCTCGATTTCCCAGGTTAAATGAGGCCCTTCATTCACAATATACTGGTCATAGGTGTGCCTATTGCATTAGGGTGTGCACCCCAAAGTTCAAATCACACATGCGCAGTAGAGCAGTGGATGGTGTTAGTAGGGATGAGATTGGTGTCAGAAGTTTTTTGTTTTTATTATTTTATTTTGTTACTTTTTACAATTTTTTTTAAATAATTTTTTCATAATTTTTTTTTATTTTGAACAAAATTGTAAAAAAAAAAAAAAAAAAATTGTAAAAAAATAACAAAATAAAATAATATAAAAAAAATATATATATATTTTTTTACAATGTGTTAGGAGCCCCATTGAGGGGCATTGGTAAATTAGCAGAGAAAGGGACAGAGGACAGAGATTTCCCAGTCCCTTTCTCTGTAGCCTCAGCTGCCATGGGGGTTAGGCAGGGGAAACTGCATTGCACAGGGTGATTAGGGTGTGCCCAGGCACACCTGGCACACCCTGTGCGCACACCTATGATACTGGTACAGAGAGCAGCACTGATGTGAGGACCACCAGCCTGGTGAGCAGAGGACCTGTCACAGTCACTTCACTTGCCTAAAGACTTCAGTAGAGGTAAGTATTAAAAAAAAGCAGAAAAAAAACATGGAGGGGGAACTTCAGGGGATGGCCTGGGGGAAAATGTAGATCCCAGAGTTGGGCTTTAACCACTTAACCAGCTTTGGAAAGGTTTTACCCACTTCCTGAGCAGGCCATTTTTTGGGATACGGCACTGCGTCGCTTTAACTGACAACTGCGCGGTCGTGCGACTCTGTACCCTAATAAAATTGATGTCCTTTTTTTCCCCACAAATAGAGCTTTCTTTTGGTGGTAGTTGATCGCCTCTGCGCTTTTTATTTTTTTGTGCTATAAACAAAAAATGCTGACAATTTTAAATAAAAAACAATATTTTTTACTTTCTGCTATAAAACATTCCCAATAAAAAATTTGTATTCTGCTACAAATTTTTTGTAAAAAAAATCCCAATAAGGGTATATTGATTGGTTTTTCACAAAAGTTATCTACAAAATAGGGGATAGATTTAGGGACTTTTTCTTTTTTTTATTGTTTTTACTAGTAATGGCGGCGATCTGCGATTTTTAGCGGGACTGCGACATTGCGGCGGACAAATCTGGCACTAAGTGACACAAGGATCAGTGCTATAAAAATACACTGATTACTGTATAAATGGCACTGGCAGGAAAGGGGTTAACACCAGGGGCGATCAAAGGGTTAAATGTTCCCTAGGGAGGTGCTTACTAAATGTCTGGGGTAGTGTCACACTGAAGGAAATAAGAGATCCGTGATTCAGCTGAATCACAAGATCTCTCTTTCCCTTCCTGACAGATCCGGCGTTTGCGTTGTTTACACAGGTAGATGGCTGATCCGTCTCTCCTGTGAACGATCGGCTGGTCGCGGTAGCCATCGTGGCCGCCGGACCCGCTGATTGGCTTCCGCTGTGTCCAATCACAGCGGGATTGGCGCTCCGGCAGCGTGCGCGTCCAAAACCATGTGCACAAAATCACGTACCTGTACGTGATTTTGCGCAACCGGGCTGCCCTGCCGCAGTATATATGCGGTAGGCGGTCCGGAACTGGTTAATATATTCTTTTATTTTTATTTTTGGATTTTTCTTTGCATCATTATCACTTTGTATCTCGGTGACAATGATCTGGAGGACAAGTAGAGCTGTGAAAACTTGACAGAGGGTCTAATCCTTCCCTATTATATCCCTAATCTATAAAAAAAAAAGTTTGCTCATAATATACACCAACTGTGTTTTAATTTAAAATGCCAAGTGTGTACAGAAAGTAAGCGAAGAGTATAAATACCCAATATTATCAATGTTATATACAGGTCCTTCTCAAAAAATTAGCATATTGTGATAAAGTTCATTATTTTCTGTAATGTACTGATAAACATTAGACTTTCATATATTTTAGATTCATTACACACAACTGAAGTAGTTCAAGCCTTTTCTTGTTTTAATATTGATGATTTTGGCATACAGCTCATGACAACCCAAAATTCCTATCTCAAAAAATTAGCATATCATGAAAAGGTTCTCTAAACGAGCTATTAACCTAATCATCTGAATCAACTAATTAACTCTAAACACCTGCAAAAGATTCCTGGGGCTTTTAAAAACTCCCAGCCTGGTTCATTACTCAAAACCGCAATCATGGGTAAGACTGCCGACCTGACTGCTGTCCAGAAGGCCATCATTGACACCCTCAAGCAAGAGGGTAAGACACAGAAAGAAATTTCTGAACGAATAGGCTGTTCCCAGAGTGCTGTATCAAGGCACCTCAGTGGGAAGTCTGTGGGAAGGAAAAAGTGTGGCAGAAAACGCTGCACAACGAGAAGAGGTGACCGGACCCTGAAGAAGATTGTGGAGAAGGACCGATTCCAGACCTTGGAGGACCTGCGGAAGCAGTGGACTGAGTCTGGAGTAGAAACATCCAGAGCCACCGTGAACAGGCGTGTGCAGGAAATGGGCTACAGGTGCCGCATTCCCCAGGTCAAGCCACTTTTGAACCAGAAACAGCGGCAGAAGCGCCTGACCTGGGCTACAGAGAAGCAGCACTGGACTGTTGCTCAGTGGTCCAAAGTACTTTTTTCGGATGAAAGCAAATTTTGCATGTCATTCGGAAATCAAGGTGCCAGAGTCTGGAGGAAGACTGGGGAGAGGGAAATGACAAAATGCCTGAAGTCCAGTGTCAAGTACCCACAGTCAGTGATGGTCTGGGGTGCCATGTCAGCTGCTGGTGTTGGTCCACTGTGTTTTATCAAGGGCAGGGTCAATGCAGCTAGCTATCAGGAGATTTTGGAGCACTTCATGCTTCCATCTGCTGAAAAGCTTTATGGAGATGAAGATTTCATTTTTCAGCACGACCTGGCACCTGCTCACAGTGCCAAAACCACTGGTAAATGGTTTACTGACCATGGTATTACTGTGCTCAATTGGCCTGCCAACTCTCCTGACCTGAACCCCATAGAGAATCTGTGGGATATTGGGAAGAGAAAGTTGAGAGACGCAAGACCCAACACTCTGGATGAGCTTAAGGCCGCTATCGAAGCATCCTGGGCCTCCATAACACCTCAGCAGTGCCACAGGCTGGTTCCCTCCATGCCACGCCGCATTGAAGCAGTCATTTCTGCAAAAGGATTCCCGACCAAGTATTGAGTGCATAACTGAACATAATTATTTGAAGGTTGACTTTTTTTGTATTAAAAACACTTTTCTTTTATTGGTCGGATGAAATATGCTAATTTTTTGAGATAGGATTTTTGGGTTTTCATGAGCTGTATGCCAAAATCATCAATATTAAAACAAGAAAAGGCTTGAACTACTTCAGTTGTGTGTAATGAATCTAAAATATATGAAAGTCTAATGTTTATCAGTACATTACAGAAAATAATGAACTTTATCACAATATGCTAATTTTTTGAGAAGGACCTGTATAAAGGTCTGTCAATGCATTTAGTCATTTCAGAAAATTGTGAACTGACAAGTTTAACTACTTGACTTCCGGAAGATTTACCCCCCTTCATGACCAGACCATTTTTTGCTTTTTGGCACAGCGTTACTTTAACTGACAACTGGGCGGTCATGCAATGCTGTACACAAATGAAACTTATATAATTTTTTTCCCCACAAATAGAGCTTTCTTTTGGTGGTATGTGATCACTTCTAGTTTTTTATTTTTTGCGCTATATAAGGAAAAAAAATCATAACATTTCTGCTATAAAACATATGCCATGAAAAAAAAAAAAAACATCAAATCTCTTAGGCCCTTTTCACACCGGCGTTTTAGCGCTAAAAATAGCGCATAAATAACGTCTGAAATAATCCTGCCCCAGCATTCTCAATGTGAAAGCCCGAGGTTAAAACCGCACCGCTAGCGGCCGAATATCGCGGCAAATCCGACGGTATAGTGGGGATAAAGTGGAGAAGCAATCGAACCCCTGTTAGGTTTCATTGTTGTCTGTGTCCCCATTAGGGAGCTTTAACCCCTCTATATTTCCATGGTGTCCATTATCACAAAAAGTGAAAGAAAATCCTAATTTTTAGTGGTCATTAGAACAGGAATAGAATGGAAATCTTCCAACAGGGATACTAGTTCTGGTGACTACCAGGAATTTCCCTCAATTCGGAGAGATTTCCTCCTACTTCCTATTGTGGTTATAGGAAGAATTGAAGGGAAGCCTCCCCAATGATATAGATGGCACAAACAAATCTGCCAGGGATTATAACTCCCCCCCCCCCTTTACTTTATCTGAACTGAATTTTTGTTGCCTACAGGTCTACTTTAATTCCACTTTAAACAGATAAGGAGTCTTAGAGAGGGAGGATGGTCAGCGGCACTCTAATCAGTAAACGGTACATGCACCTATAATAAGGAGATACTGGTGCTGGGTTAAAGTCACTTTATTGTGAGGTTCTGGTCATTTTCCATTAATGTTGAAACACAGTGTTTTCACAGCTGCTACCCAGGGATTGCTAGGGAGCAGGGATGAGCCGAACACCCCCCTGTTCGGTTCGCACCAGAACCTGCGAACAGACAAAATGTTCGTGTGAACTTTAGAACCCTATTAAATACAATGGACTCGAACGTTCGAAATCTAAAGTGTTAATTATAAAGGCTAATATGCAAGTTATTGTCCTAAAAAGTGTTTGGGGACCTGGGTCCTGCCCCAGGGGACATGTATCAATGCAAAAAGAAGTTTTAAAAACGGCCGTTTTTTCGGGAGCAGTGATTTTAATAATGCTTAAAATGAAAAAATAAAAGTGAAATATTCCTTTAAATTTCGTACCTGGGGGGTGTGTATGATATGCATGTGAAGTGGCGCATGTTTCCCGTGCTTAGAACTGTCCCTGCAAAAAATTTCATTTTTGAAAGAAAAAAAATGCATTTAAAACTGACTTGCGGCTATTAATGAATTGTCGGCTCCCGGCAATACATACAAAAGTCATTGAGAAAAAAAAAAAAAAAAAAAGCGTGGGGGTTCCCCAGAATTCAATTACCAGGCCCTTCAGATCTGGCATGGATTTTAAGGGGAACTCCACCCCAAGTTTAAAAAAAAAATGGCGTGGAGTCCCCCTAAAAATCCATACCAGACCCCTTATCCGAGCATGCAACCTGGCCGGCCGCAGGGGAAAAGGGGGGGACGAGAGAGCGGCCCCCCCTCCCTCCTGAACCGTACCAAGCCACATGCCCTCAACATGGGGAGGATGTCCCCATGTTGATGGGGACAAGGGCCTCATCCCCACAACCCTTGCCCGGTGGTTGTGGGGGTCTGCGGGCGGGGGGCTTATCGGAATCTGGAAGACCCCTTTAACAAAGGGGACCCCCAGATCCCGCCCCCCCCCTATGTGAATTGGTAACGGGTACATTGTACCCCTACCATTTCACGAAGAAAGCGTAAAAAAATGTTTAAAAAAACACACAAACACCTTGAAAAAGTCCTTTATTTAAAAAAATAAATAAATAAACATTCCAGCGGTGAAATCCAGTGTCCCGCGGCGATCCCGATGTCCAGCGCTGTCCTTCATTGGTTGTGCCTGAGCGGACCTGATGGGGAACTCCCTCTCAGTATTTTAAATGTATAGACCCGCCCCTTCTAATGTTCCCCATCAGGTCCGCTCAGCGGACGAGATGCAGAACATGAGAAGGGGCGGGTCTATACATGTATTACCAAAGTGAGAGCAGTTCCCCATCAGGTCCGCCCCCTCGGTATGTCAGACCCGCCTACGTCATTGGCTTGAGCGGGGAACTTCCTTCACTATGTAAATTTAAATTTACATAGTGAAGGAAGTTCCCCGCTCAAGCCAATGACGTAGGCGGGTCCGACATACCGAGGAGGCGGACCTGATGGGGAACTGCTCTCACTTTGGTAATACATGTATAGACCCGCCCCTTCTCATGTTCTGCATCTGGTCCGCTGAGCGGACCTGATGGGGAACTTTAGAAGGGGCGGGTCTATACATTTAAAATACTGAGAGGGAGTTCCCCATCAGGTCCGCTCAGGCACAACCAATGACGGACAGCGCTGGACATCGGGATCGCCGCGGGACACTGGATTTCACCGCTGGAATGGTTTTTTTTTTTAAATAAAGGACTTTTTCAAGGTGTTTGTGTGTTTTTTTAAACATTTTTTTACGCTTTCTTCGTGAAATGGTAGGGGTACAATGTACCCCTTACCAATTCACATAGGGGGGGGGCCGGGATCTGGGGGTCCTCTTTGTTAAAGGGGTCTTCCAGATTCCGATAAGCCCCCCGCCCGCAGACCCCCACAACCACCGGGCAAGGGTTGTGGGGATGAGGCCCTTGTCCCCATCAACATGGGGACATCCTCCCCATGTTGAGGGCATGTGGCTTGGTACGGTTCAGGAGGGAGGGGGGGCCGCTCTCTCGTCCCCCCCTTTTCCCCTGCGGCCGGCCAGGTTGCATGCTCGGATAAGGGGTCTGGTATGGATTTTTAGGGGGACTCCACGCCATTTTTTTTTTATTTTGGGGTGGAGTTCCCCTTAAAATCCATGCCAGATCTGAAGGGCCTGGAATGGATATTTGGGGGAACCCCACGTCAATTTTTTTTTTATTTGCGGCGGGGTTCCCCTTAATATCCATTCCAGACCTGAAGGGCCTGGTAATTGAATTCTGGGGAACCCCCACGCTTTTTTTTTTTTTTTTTTATCAATGACTTTTGTATGTATTGCCGGGAGCCGACAATTCATTAATAGCCGCGAGTGAGTTTTAAATGCATTTTTTTCTTTCAAAAATGACACTTTTTGCAGGGACAGTTCTAAGCACGGGAAACATGCGCCACTTCACATGCATATCATACACACCCCCCAGGTACGAAATTTAAAGGAATATTTCACTTTTATTTTTTCATTTTAAGCATTATTAAAATCACTGCTCCCGAAAAAACGGCCGTTTTTAAAACTTCTTTTTGCATTGATACATGTCCCCTGGGGCAGGACCCGGGTCCCCAAACACTTTTTAGGACAATAACTTGCATATCAGCCTTTATAATTAGCACTTTAGATTTCTCCCATAGATTTTTCGAATTTGCCGCGAACACCCCAATTTGTTCGCTGTTCGGCGAACGGGCGAACAGGCAATGTTCGAGTCGAACATGAGTTCGACTCGAACTCGAAGCTCATCCCTACTAGGGAGCTGTGATGGGAAAGAAAAGGAGTAATAGACAGTTTACATCAGCCTTGATGCAAAGATACTGCTATACGGGATAGCAAGAGGGATGCTATTGGTCACTCCACCAACTACTATTCCACTGTCAACCTAGCCTGGGTTAGGTTTAACCACTGTCAAACTGTAACCTAGATTAACACCTGCTGGCTGCAATTGGCAATATTTAATTTGCCCAGCCAGAAAAAAAAAAAAACAAAATGAAAAAATACTGTATGTCAAGCATTTTTTTTATTTCATGTAAATGACATTTTTTTTTTTTTTTTGGAAAGCAGAAGCTCTGTCAGGTTTGTAGAGAAAGTTATGGCAAATCCAAAATATTACAGTGTCAACAGAATAGCAAGAGTGGGGAAGTCTACCAATGGGGACTTCTATTTCAGGGCAGCTGTGCGATCGGAATTTCCGATGGGATAAAATCCGATGGAATTTTCCATCGGAATTCCGTTCAAGCTGTCTTCCATCAGTCTTGCATACACACTGTCAGACAAAATTCCGACCGTCAAGAACGCGGTGACGTACAACACTACGACGAGCCGAGAAAAAAGAAGTTCAATGCTTCCATGCTTCCGAGCATGCGTCGACTTGATTCTGAGCATGCGTGGATTTTTCTCAGATGGAGTTCCACACAGACGATCGGAATTTCCCATAGGATTTTTTTCCATCGGAAAAAAAATAAAACGTGTTCTATTTCTAAACTCCGGTGAAAAAAAGTCAGATGGGGCCCACACACGGTCGGAATTTCCGATGAAAAAACTCAGTCGAACTTTTTTCATTGGAGATTCCGATCGTGTGTACAAGGCATAAGAGGGGATTTCCCCTACTTTGAAGAGGATTTTCTCTCACTTCCTGTTGTGTTTCTGGGACAGGAAGTAAGAAGAAATCCCAGACCAAAAGGGGTAGACAGGAGGTCCAACCCTTCCCAACACTATCCAAAGCTAAATAAAAAATAGTTTTGGGTATACAATATGTGTACCTCACCAGAGCGAAAACAGAAAAGCAAACTTTTAATGAAGTCATCCCTCTTACCCTGCTCTCCAACTAGACAATGCATCTTTCCATAGGAGTCAGTGTTCAAACTAACTGGGCTGTTGACCAAACTTCCGGGAGTACTGCCACTTCTCTTTCCTTTCGGCAACGTGGTGGGACTGGCTTTGCTGGCCGGGGAAGGTAGGATGGTAGGGTAGTTCATGTTGGTGTGGTTGAGCCCCACATCCAGTTTGGTGTTGGAGGAGGCATTGGAAGACTTACATGATTTAAGCTGGGGCCCTTCATAGTGGCAATCCGCATGGTAAATGCTATGGACAGACTCACTGTTGGCTGGTGTGTTCTGGTTACTCGGGGATGGTGGAAGGAGCCTCAGTTGATTTTGTGGCTTTATGATCTTCATTTCTACATCACAGATCTCCGGACTGGATCTGGGGCCCCTGGGGCTCCCATTGCTTATGTGATAATGGTGGTGGTGGTGATGATGGTGGTGATGGATCAAATGATGGATGGAGGTGATTCGCCGCTTGCACTTGCGGCCCCGACCTTGTCCGTTCATGACACTATTAGGGTTGACCTTTTTCCTCCTCTTGTTCTGCCAGTTATTATAGAGGCGCAGCGTCCTTCGTTTCACCTTCCTGAAGATATGGCAGATGTACTTGAGCAGCTCCTCGTAGCAGCTACCCGGCTCGGAGAAGCTGGCGATTGTGCTGTCGTTGGAGAGGTATCGGGCCCGCTGCTCCTGCATGAGCTGATTTTCGCGCTGCTTCGTTTCGGAAAACTGTGTTGCTATGACAACCAGGCACAAGTTTATCATGAAGAAAGACCCCACCTGATGGAACAAAAAATGGACGATAATACATTTGTAAAACTGAAATCAGTACAACAACAGTAGTAGGCTCAGATACCAAAGTAGATACTTACAATTATAAGTAGTATAAAATATATAAAATTGTAAAAAGAATGTGCATCCATGACATAGTACATGATGTCCACCCACCCTTCCAGGGTTATAACCTAGGAGAGAAAAAAGAATATTGGTTACTATAATAATATACCCATACGGCACTAAAAAATAAATCAGAGGAGCCATTTTTCATTTTGATGGGGCAATAAAATGTATGTAAAGCCAAAATGTTTCTTTATAAGTCTTGGATACAGTATGAAGGGCTGATCAGTTTATTTTCTGCTGCATATATTTCATTAGGGAGATTTTCATTCACTTCCTGTCCCATAGACACAACAGGACATGAAGAAAATGTTTCAAAAGTGAAGGAGTTGCTCTTGAAAATGGTTGTCCCCAGAATACCCCTCGCCTTTCGTTCTGGTGACCACTCTAAAATGTTGGATTTCCCATTTTTTTTTTTTGTCTCTGAGAAGGCCTTGATGTTGGGATTTCCTTTAGATTGTAAGTTTCTTGACCTGGACCCTCCTAGTCCTTCTGTATTGAAATGTAATTGTACCATCCGCTTTATACAATTGTTGGAACGGCATAAATCCTGTATAACAGGGGTCTCCAAACTGTGGCCCATAGGCAGGATATGGCCAACAATGGGGTACTATTCCTCCAACTGATTTTAGAAATGGGGAACCAATTCTCCCACTGACACTAATTATGAGGCACTATTCCTCCTACTGACACCAATGATGGTAATATACGATTCTGTAAATGGAGGTGTTCAAAGGTCAGTTTTCGTTTCATTAAAGCTAAGTCGATCACTGGACTCTTCCAAGCAGTAGCGATGGTGATTTTGGCCGCCAAAAAACATATAGTAAATTAGAGTCTGTGTGGACCTTGGGATGTTCTCCATAGGTTTGTTAAGCAAAGCTATACGAGGGTCTTTAGTAATGTTAACCATAGTGATCGAATTCATTAAGAAGTGAAAAGAGCGAGTCAGAAAAGGGAAAGAAAGAGAATCAAAAAAGAGAGCAAACACCTGCCCAGGAGTCCAACCTTGCACCCATCCAATGTCAATCCTGAGTGCTTGGCACCTGTAGGTAAGAGAGCCGAGCAGTCCAAACCTTTTCAAACAGGGGTATAGTTTGTCCCATAGAACGCTGACCAGTTTTTTGTGGAGCATAATCCAGGTCAGTTTTCGTTTCATTAAAGCTAAGTTGATGACTGGACTTTTCCAAGCAGTAGTGATGGTGATTTTGGCCACCAAAAACATATAGTAAATTAGAGTCTGTGTGGACCTTGGGATGTTCTCCACAGGTTCATTAACCACTTGACAACTGGGCACTTAAACCCCCTTCCTAACCAGGCGAATTTTCAGCTTTCGGTGCTCTCACATTTTGAATGACAATTACTCAGTCATACAACACTGTACCCATATGAAATTTTTGTCCTTTTTTTCACACAAATAGAGCTTTCTTTTGGTGGTATTTAATCACTGTTGGGTTTTTTATTTTTTGCGCTATAAGAGAAAAAAGACTGAAAATTTTGTAAAAAAATGAATTTTTCTTTGTTTCCGTTATAAAATTTTGCAAATTAGTATTTTTTCTTCATACATTTTGGCCAAAATTTATACTGCTACATATCTTTGGTAAAAATAAGTACAAATTGGTGGATATTTTTTGGTCTTTGTGAAAGTTATAGAGTCCACAAGCTATGGTGCCAATATCTGAAAATTTATCACACCTGAAGTACTGACGGCCTATCTCAATTCTTGAGACCCTAACATGCCAGAAAAGTACAAATACCCCCCAAATGACCCCTTTTTGGAAAGAAGACATTCCAAGGTATTTAGAAAGAGTCATTGTGAGTTTTTTGAAGTTGTCATTTTTTCCCACAATTCTTTGCAAAAATCAAGATTTTTTTTTCTTTTTTTTTTTTTCCACAAAATTGTCATATTAGCAGGTTATTTCTCACACACAGCATATGCATACCACAAATTACACCCCAAAACACATTCTGCTATTCCTCCCGAGTATGGCGATACCACATGTGTGAGACTTTTACACAGCGTGGCCACATACAGAGGCCCAACATGCAGGGAGCACCTTCAGGCGTTCTGGAGCACCCAGGCCAATTCTGACATTTCTCTCCTACATGTAAAAATCATCATTTATTTGCTATAAAATTACATAGAACCCCAAAACATTATATATGTTTTTTTAGCAAAGACCTTAAAGAATATAATGGTGGTCATTGCAACTTTTTATCTTGCACGGTATTTGCGCAGAAATTTTTCTAACGCGTTTTTTACGGAAAAAAACTGTTTTGTGCCTAAAAGAAAAAAAAAAACAGTAAAGTTAGCCCAGTGTTTTTGCATAATGTGAAAGATGAAGTTACGCCGAGTAAATAGATACCTAACATGTCGCCCTTAAAAATTGCACACACTCGTGGAATGGCGCCAAACTTCGCTACTTAAAAATCCCCATAGGCAATGCTTTAAATATTTTTACTGGTTATATGTTTTGAGTTACAGAGGAGGTCTAGGGCCAAAATTATTGCTCTCGCTCTAACGTTCGCAACGATACCTCACATGTGTGGCTTGAACACCGTTTTCATATGTGGGCGGGGCTTACGTATGCGTTCACTTCTGCATGCGAGCTCGCGGGGGCAGGGGCGCTTTAAAAAAAATATATATATTTTATTGTTCATTTTACTTTATTTATTTTAGTTTGACATGTTTTTCCGCCCCAAATTTTTTTTTTTAGCACTTTTATTCCTATTACAAGGAATGTAAACATCCCTTGTAATAGGAATATGGCATGACAGGTCCTCTTTACAGTGAGATATGAGGTCAATAAGACCCCACATCTCACCTCTAGGCTGGGAAGCCTGAAAAAAAAACCAAAAAAAAAAACAATCTTGGCTTTGATCGTAGCGGTGAGTCGGTAGAAGCACCGGAGGGCAGCGGGAGGGGGGGGCATCCCCTCTCACCTTCCGTAAGAGCGATCAAGCGGTGGAACAGCCGCTATGATTGTTCTTATGGTGTAGGGAATCGCCAGCTGAAAAAGCGAATATCTGAATGATGCCTGTAGCTGCTCCCATCATTCAGATATCTCCGCACAAAGTCAAGGACGTCATATGACGGCCGGCGGGCGGGCGGGAAGTGGTTATTGCAGAGTATTGCCGGGTATTGAGGAGTATTGCCGGGTATTGAGGAGTATTGACGAGTATTGCCGGGTATTGACGAGTATTGCGGGGTATTGAGGAGTATTGCGGGGTATTGAGGAGTATTGCAGGGTATTGTGGAGTATTGCAGGGTATTGTGGAGTATTGCAGGGTATTGTGGAGTATTGCTGGGTATTGTGGAGTATTGCCGGGTATTGTGGAGTATTGCCGGGTATTGTGGAGTATTGCCGGGTATTGTGGAGTATTGCCGGGTATTGTGGAGTATTGCCGGGTATTGTGGAGTATTGCCGGGTATTGTGGAGTATTGCCGGGTATTGTGGAGTATTGCTGGGTATTGTGGAGTATTGCCGGGTATTGTGGAGTATTGCCGGGTATTGTGGAGTATTGCCGGGTATTGTGGAGTATTGCTGGGTATTGTGGAGTATTGCTGGGTATTGTGGAGTATTGCCGGGTATTGTGGAGTATTGCCGGGTATTGTGGAGTATTGCGGAGTATGGCAGGGTATGGGCAGGGTATTGCACAGTATGGGCAGGGTATTGCACAGGGTATTGCAGAGTATGGGCAGGGTATTGCACAGGGTGTATTGCAGAGTATTGCACAGGGTGTATTGCAGAGTATTGGCAGGGTGTATTGCAGAGTATTGCACAGGGTATTGCAGAGTATTGGCAGGGTGTATTGCAGAGTATTGGCAGGGTGTATTGCAGAGTATTGCACAGGGTATTGCAGAGTATTGCACAGGGTGTATTGCAGAGTATTGCACAGGGTGTATTGCAGAGTATTGCACAGGGTGTATTGCAGAGTATTGGCAGGGTATAGCACAGGGATGGCTGAGCAGGGATGGATGGATTGCTGGATCTGTGACTGCAATTGTCACAGATCCAGCCCACAGCTGACATGGGGGAGGGAGCGGACATGATCCGCTCCCTCCCCTCTCCTCTCACACTGTACCGATCGGTACAGAGAGGGGAGGGAGGAACCGGCGTCATCAAATGACGCCGGTCTGTTTACAAGTGATCGCTCCGTCATTTGACGGAGCGATCACGTGGTAAACGGCCGCGATTAGCGGCCATCTACCGTGATCCGTGATGCGCCGGGTCTTCCGGACCCGGCGGTCACGGACATATCCTGGAGCGCGCCCCAGGGGGCGCGCGGGAGCAAGATTCTGTGAGGACGTCCCTGGGACGTCCACTCAGGATAACTCGACCGCGCTGTGGACGTCTTTTGTACATGGCGCGGTCGGGAAGTGGTTAAGCAAAGCTTTACAAGGGTCCTTAGTGATGTTACCCATAGTGACCGAATTAATTAAGTGCTAGAGAGGAAGGAGGGGGGACGGGAGGCAGTATTCCATAGAACACCAGCTCTGAGCTGTATGAGAGAGACGCTCTCAGCTCAGAGCCGTGTGACTAGCAACCCCGCTGGGGCCCCCAACAGTGGCAGAATGCCAGAGCCCAGTCGCAAGTAAGACTGTTGCGACCCTGGTAGTTCCACCACTGTTCTAACCCCTCTTCACCCTACTACATAAATGTGCTCTGTCTCCCTTAGATATCCCATCTATAACTTCCTGTACCTGTCAAACTCTGTCAGCAAAACAGGAAGTTAGGGTAATTTTCCAGTGGGGACACATATCAAACCTGTAGCAATAATTTGATTTTTTTCATGTTTTTCAGGCAAATTAGAAAATGAAAGGGAGAAACATATAGCATCAATGCCTTGGCTTTCTGGGACAGGCCCGTATCTCAGACCCCTGTCCCGGGTTGTGTCCTGGGATCACAGCAAAACCCTTATTTGATTTACTGAGCATGTACAGTAACTAAAGGGAAATAACTGAAGGAAGCATGGCCACGAGTGGGCAGTTCCTACATATTTTAGGGAGGGAAGGCAGTGCCAGAAAGTGGGTGTGGTCTGGGTGAGAGGATGCATAAAGTGGGCATGTCAAGTGTGTATGGTGGGCGTGTCAAGTGTGGGTGGTGGGCGTGTCAAGTATGGTTGGTGGGCGGGGGTGACTGTTTCTGGGACTGGGATTAATATGTTGGTATGTATGGACAATACAAATAATTATTCTTTACAACATCTAAGGAATGGGTGGGCAGAATATTAATGTAACCTTCAAAGTAGCAGCTGCAGCTGTACACATGACAGGTACCCTTTACCGTCCCAATAATCTTTCATGCAAGGCTCCCTCATGTATTTTTCTGGGTTCTCGTTTCATCTCCGGTAATTAAACTCCATACGGGAGATAATTAATCATAAGCAGACACATTAAAAAGCCTAAACATCACATCCAGCTGAAAGGATCTGCGCTCGCAACGTGAAATTATTTATCCGCTCTGATCAAAGTGCAGTTTGCAATCCTATCTGTAAATAATGGAAATTCCAGAAATGCTTAAAAGGGAAGTCAGCAGAAATATCCCCAGTAATTGGCATACGATCAGGTCCTGTGAGCTGCAGGAGGTCCTACATAGAAAGTCACAGCTTACATACTGTATATGTCCTAAATCTGAGCCTCACCTTCAGTCTTTGCACGCTTGTACAGGCTTCTCTGCTGGACTGAAATAGCTTACTCTGATTTCACCGCACACTGTGAGCTTCTCACAGCGTGTATCAGAAGATGCAGCAAGTCTGATAGAGCTCACCTCATTTCCTGGCTGGATTATGTTCAGCGTCATCTAGCCCTTTCCTCCTCAGTCTGACTGTCCCCGGCCCTTTCATTTATTGGATTTCAGTTTTTATGAATCATGGAGGCTCAGCATCACATGTGGATGTTACCCCGGATGGTCTGCATCCAAATACATCCAAAGTGCAGTATGTAAGAGTCATTTATTATTAAAAAGTAGGGCTGTGGAAATTAATGATTAATTGCTCGATTAATCGTTAATTTCTTTGATCGATCAAAATTATTTTGATAGAGGACGATCCGCGGAGTGAGCTCCGCGGTCTTGCCCATAGGAGAGGCCGCGGCTTCGGCTTAGCTCCGGAGCGGCGGCCATCTTGGTCCACCCGGCAGCGGCCTAGTAGCGGCGCGCTGACGTCATCATCACCCGCCTGCTTGTGCCGTCTACTCTGCGGACGGTTCTGCCTGCTGTCTATTCCGGTAAGAGCGGACAATCGGAGATGTGGATATTACGGTATGGGGGGAGATGTGGGGAGATGTGGACATTACAGTATGGGGGGGGGGGGCAGATGTGGACATTACAGTATGGGGGGGCAGATGTGGATATTACGGTATGGGGGCAGATGTAGATATTACGGTATGGGGGAGATGTACATATTACAGTATGGGGGGCAGATGTAGATATTACAGTATGGGGGCAGATGTAGATATTACGGTATGGGGGGAGATGTGGGGAGATGTGGACATTACAGTAAAAGATTGTAAAAACTGTATGTGCCTTATAATTAATCGAAATTAGTAGATTAATCGATATGAAAAAAAATCGATTAATCGAACACGAAAATTTTAATCAGTAACAGCCCTATTAAAAAGCAAGTAAACCACTCACATGTAGTAGTATAAAAAGTGCATGTCGTAGGTGCATGTCATAAGCTCTGTTGCCATCATCCAGAAACCCAGGCAGTGCAAAGATAATAGGGAGAAAAATTGAAACACATAGTCAAGTCCCCTTCACGCACGTGGTAAGATTGGCCAAGTTCCCATGCTGTCGGATCAGCTCCAGAGCTTATATATCCTCTCTAATTGGTGGTTTCTGCTCTCTATCTTTTTTGCACTGCCTGGGTTTTTGGATGACAGCAACAGAGCAGTTTATTTGCTTTTCATTAATAAATTGATTTTACACACTATACTTTGAAGCGCCCTCTTGTGTTTCTTTGCAGATCTTACATACTGCAATTAGAAGCGCCCTTTTGTGTTTCTTGTATTGTCACAGATACACTATAGTATTGGGACACCTGTCTTTACACACATAAACTTTCATGGCATCCCAGTCTTACTCTGTAGGATTTAATATTGAGTTGGCCCACCCTTTGCAGCTATAACATCGTCAACTCTTCTGGGAAGGCTGTCCACAAGGTTTAGGAGTGTGTCTATGGGAATGTTTGACCATTCTTCCAGAAGCACATTTGTGGGGTCAGGCACTGATGTGGATGAGAAGGCCTAGCGGCTCACAGTCTCTGCTCTAATTCATCTCAAAGGTGTTCTATTGGGTTGAGGTCAGGGCTCTGTGCAGGCCAGTCAAGTTTCTCCATCACAAAGTCGCTCATCCATGTCTTTATGGACCTTGGTTGTACACTGGTGCACAGTCATGTTGGAACAGGAAGGGGCCATCCCCAAACTGTTCCCACAAAGTTGGGAGCATGAAATTGTCCAAAATGTCTTGGTATGCTGACACATTAAGAGTTCCCTTCACTGGAACTAAGGGGCCAAGCCCAACCCGTGAAAAACAACCCCACACCAAAACCGCCCCCTCCACCAAATGATTTGGACCAGTGCACAAAGCAAGGTCCATAAACAACTGAGAACAACCATCTCTGCAGCACTCCACCAATCAGGCCTGTATGGTAGAGTGGCCAGATGGAAGACACTCCTCAGAAAAAGGCACATGACGGCCCGCCTGGATTTTGCCAAAAGGCACCTAAAGGACTCTCAGACCATGAGAAACAAAATTCTTTGGTCTGATGAACTGAAGCGTCTAGTCTGGAGAAAACCAGGCACCACTCATCACCTGGCCAATACAATCCCTACAGTGAAGCATGGTGGTGGCAGCATCATGCTGTGGGGATGTTTTTCAGCAGCAGGAACTGGGAGATTAGTCAGGATCGAGGGGAAGATGAATTCAGCAATGTACAGAGACATTCTTGATGAAAACCTGCTCCAGAGTGCTCTGAACCTCAGACTGGGGAGAAGGATCATCTTCCAACAGGACAATGACCCTAAGCACACAGCCAAGATAACAAAGGAGTGGCTTCAGGACAACTCTGTGAATGTCCTTGGGTGGCCCAGCCAGAGCCCAGACTTGAACCCGATTGAACATCTCTGGAGAGATTTGAAAATGGCTGTGCACCGACACTCCCCATCCAACCTGATGGAGCTTGAGAGGTCCTGCAAAGAAAAATGGGAGAAACTGCCCAAAAATAGGTGTGCCAAGCTTGTGGCATCATACTCAGAAAGACTTGAGGCTGTAATTGGTGCCAAAGGAGCTTCACCAAAGTATTGAGCAAAGGCTGTGAATACTTATGTACATAGGATTTTTTTCGTTTTTAATTTTTAATAAATTTGCAAAGATTTCAAACAAACTTCTTTCACGTTGTCATTATAAGATATTAATTGCAGAATTTTGAGGAAAATATTGAATGTAAACCATTTTGGAATAAGGCTGTAACATAACAAAATGTGGAAAAAGTGAGACGCTGTGAATACTTTCCGGGTGCTCTGTAAATGTTCACCAAAAAGGCACATGTGGCAAATGCGTCAGTAAAAAAAAAAAATGTGGGTGACCGATATTCGTTTATATACAGTTTTTGGGTGCCAAAAACTCCAAGTCTATTCCCTTTTGTACACCTAGATAAACAAGGCTCTGCTGGTTGGAGGCACAGTGAAAGCCCTGTTTGATTTCTATACAATCAGAAAAAAATTATATAAAATCTCTGGGACTTTGGCACATTAACAGAGTCGATTATTCATAATTATTCATGCTGTGTGGGTGTTTATTCTCTGTTCGCTGGGTGTGCCCTACATTTGTCAGGGTCGGTCTGGTAACACTGATGCATGCGTTTGCCTTTGTGGGAAAGCTTTTTGTACGCTGACGTCAGCCTGTAGCCGGGGTGCTGCGCGATCTTTTTATTCTGCATCCTCACTCAGCAGAAATCTCTGCTATCCCTTGGAGCCCTGTGTGTGTGAGCGGGCCGCATCTGCGTAGAATTAAACGCAGTGTTTATTTTCCTGTAACAGCCGTCATTAGTCATCTGCATGTCTACACTTATTAACATCCGGAGCGCAGCCTTCACGTGTATCTATGGACCAAACCTTTGTTTTTTAGTTTCGGATAGAGTGGAGTCAGAACCCCTGTCAGGTTTTACTTTTCTGTAAATATTTTCTCTCAATTCCTGTTTTGGTGACAACAGACAGGAAGTGAGGAAAATCTGCAACAGGGAAGCAGACAACAATAAAAATCTGACAGGGGTTCCAGCTTCCCCCTGCTTAGTTTAAAGCTGAACTTGAGGCCGATATTAAAGAGGAGCTCCTGTCTCCCCCCAGAAAAATTCAAAGTCACCAGCTACAAATACTGAAGCTGCTGCCTTTTAATATAAGGACATGTACCTGTCCAGGGATCCAGCTCTGTCCTCACCCGAGCCGATTCTTCAATCAGCTTCAGGTCCAGGTGCCGGCATCTTAAAGCGGAACTTTAACCAAAAAGGGAAGTTCCACTTGTTTGCATCCACCCCCCTCCACTGCCACATTTGGCACTTTTTTGGGGGGAGCGGGTACCTGTTTTTAACAGGTACCCGCTCCCACTTCCGGTCAGATCGCCACGGCGATGTTCAGCCCCTTCTTCTCCCCCCTGCTGCCTTCTGGGACACATCACAGGTCCCAGAAGACTGCGGGACCATTCACAGCGTGACTTGCACATGCGCAGTAGGAAACAGGCTGTGAAGCCGGAAAGCATTACCGCCGGTTTCCCTTACCCAAGATGTCGGCACCTGAAGCTGATTGAAGAATTGGCTCGGGTGAGGGCATCGCTGGATCCCTGGACGGGCAAGTGTCCTTATATTAAAAGTCAGCAGGTACAGTATTTGTAGCTGCTGACTTCATTTTTTGGGGGAGACTGGAGCCTCTCTTTAAGGAAGGGAAACCGGAAATGAAGCCTTGCGGCTTCACAGCCGGCTTCCCACTGCGCATGCGCAAGCCGAGCTTTGTGAATGGCCCCACAGGCTTTTGAGACCTGTGATGTGTCCCAGAATGCTGTGGGGGAAGGAGGGGGGAACTGCCAAAACCAGGTACCCGCCCCCCCAAAAAACTTCCAAAAATTTAAGGGTGGGGGGGGATGATGCAGGGAAGCGGAACTTTCCCTTTTGGGTGAAGTTCCACTTAAAAGACACAAATAATTCAGCTCTGCAATCATCAATACATTTTTAAATTGGAACTTTAGCTCATTTGCCTTTTTAGCTTGGCTTGTTTTTCAGCCGTGCGTTTTGACGCATTTGCCACGCCTATTTTTGCATGAAAACAGCATGTCTGCTTGCCACGAGGTAGCCATTAAGAATGAATGCCACCACAGGTGCAACACGTGGTTTTCGCACAGGTTCACGAAACACCATAGTGTGGCTGCAGCCTAAGACCCCTTTCACACTGAGGCGATTTTCAGGCAGTTTAGCGCTAGAAATAGCCTCTGAAAAAAGCACCTGAAAACCGCCTCCCATTCATTGCAGTGTGTCTTTTCACACTGGGGGGCTGCGCTTGCAGAATGTTACGAAAAGTCCTGCAAACAGCATCATTGGGACGGGTTGGAAAAGCTGTAAATAACGCTACACATAAGGCCCTGCCCATTGGAATGAATAGGCAGTGCTTCCAAAGCGCCTTAAAAGCACTTTGAAAGTGCCACAAAACTTAACTTTTTACCTTGTTTTTAAAGTAAAAACCGACTCGCTGCCGGCCGAAAAGCACTGCAAAACCGCCGCAAAAACGAGCGATGATTTAGCGCTAATGGGCGTGTGCTGCAGTGTGAAAGGGGTCTTATGCCGCGTACACACGACCGTTATGTCATGGAAAAAAACGAAATTTTTCACGACGTGATTTTTCGTGTTTCCTCTCAAGCCTGCCTTGCCTACACACGTTCATGAAAAAAAACAGTCGAGCAAAGCGCAGTGAGGTACAACACGTACGACGGCACTATAAAGGGGAAGTTACATTCGGATGGCACCACCCTTTGGGACGCTTTTGCTGATCCTCGTGTTTATAAAGTTTGGTGAGAGACGATTCACGCTTTTCGGTCTTCGTGCTTTTCAGTCCGTTACAGCGTGATGAATGTTCTATCTCCATTACGAACGCTAGTTTTACCAGAACGAGCGCTCCCGTCTCATACTTGATTCTGAGCATGCGTGTTTTTTTCCCCTCGTAAAAGCATACACACTACCGTTTTTCACGACGTTAAAAAAAGCGATGAGAAACAATAGAGCAGGTTCTAATTTTTTTTTCGGGCATTTTTCTCGTCAAGAAAAATGCTCTGGAGCACACACACAACCGTCATGAAAAACGGTCGTGTGTATGCGGCATTAGAGCTATGGATTGAAGAGTCTCCCTCTAGTGGTTGTTTCTATTTAACTACAATGCTCCAAATTCCTGATCATCAACTGCTGAGATAAAATCATCTCAGCCAATGAGAGAGTAAATCCCCATAAACACGATCGGATAACCTATGGATTTTCGTCCGATGGATTTGACCATCGGAAATCCAATGAAACTGTTTTTCATCAGTCTTGGCCACACACCATCAGTCAAAAAACCGACCGTTCCAAACGCGGTGACGTAAAACACTCTGATGAGCCGAGAAAAATGAAGTTTAATGCTTCTGAGCATGCGTCGACTTGATTCTGAGCATGCGTGGGTTTTTTAACCGATGGACTTGCCCATAGACGATCGGAAATTCCCATCGGTTTTTTATCCATCGGAAAATTTTAAAACAAGTTCTATTTTTTACAACCGATGGAAAAAAGACCGATGGGTACCATACACGATCGGCTGGTCTGATGAAAACCATCCATCGGACTGTTTTCATCAGTCAAACCGATCGTGTGTACGGGGCTTCACAGGGAAACATAGAAGAGTGATGCCAGAAAAAGACCAAGCAGTCCATCTTGTCTGTCCCTTTTTTTATTTTATCTTTTTTTTTCTCCCCTTTTTAACCTTTTTGTATAAATATAGATAGAGTATATGTTTGTCCAAAGTATGTTTACATTCACTTACTATTGACTGACTCACTACCTCTGCTGGAAGGCTATTCCAAGCATAAACTACTCCTTTGGTAAAACAATCCTTTCTGGGATTAGCTTTGATCTGTCCTCCTGCCAGTTAGAGGTCATGTCCCCGTGTTCTTGATCTCTTAGCTTCATATCCTAGTATTTCCAGCCAGTCACACCTGACTGGTAGACTTCTACTGAGAGAGAGGAATATAGAAAGGCACACCTTTGTGTTTTTGCTTGATGCGTTCTCCATTCAAATCAATAGAACATCAAAATGTGCATCCACCCATGTCATGACACATGTTGAAGTATCACGGTCGCACGTAAACGCATCATGACGCACATCCCTGATGCATGTTGAAGTTTACTACAAAGTGCATTGCCATGTGCATTCTATGCACTTGATAATACATATTAATAGGCGTCAATATGTCTTTTGATTAGGGATGAGCTCGGTGTTCGACTCGAACATCGGCTGTTCGATCGTTCGACGAAGTATAGCATAGTATAGTGGCATAGAACTGAAACGTTAGGAAGTGCCTTGATCTGCTCATCCCACCGTTGGCAAGGTTATAGGTCCCAACCAGTCTGCTGCTAAAAGAACTGTTTATCGTGCTTTGCTATTGGAGTGCCAAATAAACCAGTGTTGGACCTTTCTCCGGTGTGTGAACTCCAGTTACTGGAAGCAAAGGGGAGGCTGGTGAGCTTGCAATTACAGACTCAGTGCATTCACAGAACACACCGGCCCGAGGAAACATCAGGAAGTGGCCTTCACCTCCCTACTACAATGGGGAGGACATGGGCCGTGGCGCATCTCACTCTCACAACCCAGGAACCCCTAGACATGAGTTGGTGTGCAAAACCGAGGAAGGAAGGATAGAGGGTGAGGCCGCTACAGTTGTTATAATTAGCACTTTAGAATTCGAACGTTCGCATCCATTGTATTTAATAGGGTTCTAATGTTCGTACGAACTTTCGGTCCGTTCGCGGGTTCTGGTGCGAACCGAACCCGGGGGTGTTCGGCTCATCACTACTTTTGATGCTTTTCCATTCATTTCAATAGAAAAAGTGTCAGATCGAAAAATGAATAGGTGTGAATCCAGCCTCACTGCAGGGAGAGGGTGTCTGTGTAGGTAACAGGAATATACTACTGACCTTAAACCTTAAACTTTGATCTTATTTCTGGATTTTGGAGCAGTAAAGGGCTGGGTCCCATTGGGGAGATTTCCGTGCCCAGAGACACAGCAGGGCGTAAGGGTAGATCTCTTTAATGTTCTCAGACGGTTGTCACCAGAACAGGTGTCCCCATTGGAAGATTCCCCCGCATTTCCTGTTCCTGTGACGCAGACAGAGGTTCAAACCCTTCAATGTTCTATCCCAAAAATCCTTTTTTTTTTAAAGTGGTTGTATACCCATTTTTTTAACTTTTACCTACAGGTAAGCCTATAATAAGGCTTACCTGTAGGTAAAAAGAATATCTCCTAAACCTCTACGGTTTAGGAGATATTCCCCCCGCAATGAGCCGCTGACTGCAGCGGCGCATGCGCGGCGGGGATTCTCGGCTAAAGTCCGGCAGCCGCCGGACCTTGCCGACGCGCGGGAGTGACGACATCGCCGCTCCAGCCACTCACAGCGCTGGAGCGGCGATACCCGGAAGACACGCCGAGGCAAGATGACATCTCCCTCGGCGTGGACTAGGTAAGTTCCCGACACCTCGTTCTAAGGTAAGTATTTCATAATGAGCTAGTATGCGGTGCATACTAGCTCATTATGCCTTTTGCCTTTCAGGTATGAAAAAAAAAAAAAAAAGTAGGAGCGGGTATACAACCGCTTTTTAATATAGACTTTAAACTGGTATTAAAACAAGAAGCAGACAATGGTTTTGTTGCTTTGGTAAGGCACTAAATAACAAAGCTACATACTCTTCAGGCATCCTGCCCTCGGATCCCATAGAGCAGACTTTCTCAACCTTTTCAACACGGAGGAACCCTTGAAATAACCTTTTGGTCACAGGGAACCCCTGTTAAAAATGGCTATATCTACAACTCATGATACATTGGTGTAATGGGCAGTGGAAGAGTGTTTCCTACATCTGTGGTCTTGGGGAAGAATTTCTCTCCCTACAGATAGCTAAAAAGATCATTGGTGTCACTGGGAACTTATCTGAGAGGCAAAAATTGGTCATTGCTCAGGGAACCCCTAGCAACCATTGGAGGAACCCTTGTTGAGAAACCCTGCCATAGAGTGTAATGACCTGCCAGTTATCCTCATACTTACCAACATTTGGATCCCAGAACGTGGGATTCTGCTCACAGTCCGCATTTCATCTATCCACTTTCTTGGTGGCCGTGCCCAAATAATGCCCACTTTAAAGGTTTTCCCACCCACACCCTGCCCCTTAATATGTGGATACTGCCCATCATGCCCATTTTACAGGTTTTCCCACCCACACCCTGCCTCTAAATATGTGGATACTGCCCATCATGCCGATTTTACGGGTCGGTCCCACCCACACCCTGCCTCTAAATATGTGGATAGTGCCCATCATGCCCATTTTCTGAGTTGATCCCACCCAAACCCTGCCTCTAAATTTGTGGGTACTGCCCATCATACCTACTTTATGGGTTGGTCCCGCCCACACCCTGTCTCTAAATATGTGCGTACTGCCCATCATGCCCATTCTGTGGGTTGGTCACACCTACTCCCTGCCTCTAAATATGTGGGTACTGCCCATCATGCCCACTTTATGAGTTGGCCCCACCCACACCCTGCTTCTAAATATGTGGGCACTGCCCATCATGCCCACTTTATGAGTTGGTCCCACCCACACCCTGCCTTTAAATATGTGGTGCTGCTGATCATACCCATTTTACAGGTTGGTCCCACCTACACCCTGCCTCTAAATATGTGGATACTGCCCATCATGCCCATTTTATGGGTTGGTCCCACCCAAACCCTGCCTCTAAATTTGTGGGTAATGTCCATCATACGTACTTTATGGGTTGGTCCCGCCCACACCCTGCCTCAAAATATATGGGTACTGCCCATCATACCTACTTTATGGGTTGGTCTCGCCCACACCCTGTCTCTAAATATGTGGGTACTGCCCATCATGCCCATTTTGTGGATTGGTCACACCTACTCCCTGCCTCTAAATATGTGGGTACTGCCCATCATGCCCATTTTATGGGTTGGTCCCACCCAAACCCTGCCTCTAAATTTGTGGGTAATGTCCATCATACGTACTTTATGGGTTGGTCCCGCCCACACCCTGCCTCAAAATATATGGGTACTGCCCATCATACCTACTTTATGGGTTGGTCTCGCCCACACCCTGTCTCTAAATATGTGGGTACTGCCCATCATGCCCATTTTGTGGGTTGGTCACACCTACTCCCTGCCTCTAAATATGTGGGTACTGCCCATCATGCCCACTTTATGAGTTGGCCCCACCCACACCCTGCCTTTAAATATGTGGTGCTGCCCATCATACCCATTTTACAGGTTGGTCCCACCTACACCCTGCCTCTAAATATGTGGGTACTCCCTTTCATGCTCACCTTATGGGTACTGCCCATCATACCACAGTCCCACCATCACAAAGCCCCCCATCACAGAGCCCCTTCATTACACAGAGCCCTACATTTTGGATTCAGCAGCACAGACAAGATGGGAGATGGAGGAGGTCTAGAGGAGGAGGACTTCCATTGTCTCCTAAATGCTGGTGGTAGGCCTGCATACCGTCTGCCCTGGATCAGCTTCATGCATTGCCATGGGGCCAGCAGCCTGGCCACCAACACGGTTGAACGAAGCAATGACCCCATGTGTCATGACCTAGAATGTCATTGGTTGTTATGGTGCTGGAGGCCAGCCCACCCACACCATACAATTTATAATCCAGGGCAAACTGGGTCCCACTGCTCGCAGCACCCTGGGGGAACCCAAACGTTACAGTTTAATTGTACAATCTCTGCACAGTCTCCTTAGAGGAGACCGTATAATATACAATGTACATCAACTATGTAGTGTAAGGGCCTGCCTAATTTGATATACTGTATATTGAATGCAGGGCTTGACAAATTCCAGGCGCCAGGTCACCATGGTGACTAGAAATTGCATCCTGGTGTGATTATGGATCTCTCTCTTTCTCTCTCCACAATTGCCTCCCATTGACTTCAATGTAAAATCGCATCCCATTGACTTCAATGCAAAATCGCGTCCCACTGGCTTCAACGCAAAATTTCTCCCATTGACTTCAATGCAAAATCACTCTCATTGACTTAAATGCATAATCCCGTCCCATTGATTTTAATGAAAAACCGCATCCCATTGACTTCAATGCAAAATCGCGTCCCATTGATTTCAATCCAAAAACGCCTCCCATTGTCTTCAATGCAAAAACTTCTGTTAATAGCAATCCTATGTGAACACTTATCTCATTATGCCACTCTATCACTTTCCAGTGTGGAACGCACCGTTAGAAACTCACACAAGACCATTTTCATAATGGCACTCAAAGCGCAATGCCTGTGGATCGCATTTGTGTGAAAGACCTCAACAGGAACACATAATATCTAGCCTGTCATGTGAATCTGTGAGTTTTAAACCTTATCCAGAATTGCATATGTGTGAACCAGGGTGGCTTCATTCACACCTGGGCATTTTGGGATCGTGGCAGAATCGCTGCAATTCTGCCAGTGATCGCAAAACGCAGGTTCAGGTGCCATTGAAAATACTGGTACCTGAACCTGCGTTGGTGAGGTTTTGTCGTGGCTGTCATGTAGCAAATAGCATCTCATGAAACTTATCACCCAGAGTTGCTCCTTTTGGGGTGACAAGCTTCATGTAATGTGATTTTGCTGCGATTTCCGTGCAGTAAATTGTGTGACAATCGTGGCAAAACCACGCTGCGTTTTACATGCCATTGAAAATAATGACACCTAAACCTGCGTTTTGCTACTGTAGTGCGTTTTCAGATTGCGGGCAGAATCACATAGATTCTACCGCAATTCCAAAATGTCCAGGTGTGAACAGGGCATTCCCCCTATAAAAGGTTTTTATTGTCTCTCTTTCCAGACACCCTATAATCCCTATAATCCTGACGTTACGTTTGGGTTATTGTCTGGCCGCTCTGCTGTAGGTAAGTTAGGGTTGGGGGGATTAGGGGGCACAAATGACTTGCCTTGCCCCGGGCACTGACAATAGGGTTGCCACCTTTTCTTCAAGCCAAACCTGAACACTTTAGTGGCCTGGGAAACCGTTGGGTGCCCCAAGGAGAGTAGTAATGTGGTGCGTATATCGTGCTGCAGCGAACAGTGGGTGTGGCCAAACCGCTCTTGCTGACATCATCGCCCTGCCCCCCAATGATGCCAAACCTGTCCCCAGACAGCCCCCTGCAGCTCCCGGATGGCAACAGATTTGGGTGTGACTATCTTGGTTACTTGGGGAGCCACAGCCCGGTCTGAATAATGTGTCCGGGTTTCAGTCCGCCTGAAACCCGGACACATGATCCAAAACCCGGCCTGTCCAGGTGAATCCCAGACAAGTAGCAACCCTAGCTGACAACCCACGCTACGCTATAAAAAACTGGATCCTAACTTTTTTAGCTGGCTCCTAGATTCAAAGCAAATTTCTTCAAGCCCTGCTTGAATGCATTGTTTAGGTTTGTCCTCATATTACATAGCTATGGTAAATCGAAAGGAGTTTGTACAGAGATTGTACAATGGCACTTTAATTTGTGCGGACAGCTTAAAGCCCAGCATAATATATTATAATATATAGGCTTCATAAATGAAGAAAATAAATGACTCCCTCTCTGATCACACATGTACAGGAAATCAGATGATGACTTTTTTCCGGCTGAACAATCCCACTCCGCTTCCGTTAATTATCAGGAGCCATGTTCATTAACATAGAGCACAAATCCCACCACAAGAGGCTGATAAGGCTGCGTGTGCCTGGCGTAGTCCTCGGGCCGTCCTCTGGGGCCGCAGCCAGTTCACAGCTCCTCGATTTAGAAGAAAGGTCTGGGAAAGGCCAGGCTGTCTACGGGAGAGACCATTTTAATGGCTTCCTTCTCAGAGCGTCGTCCACATATGAGGAGAACAGACGGGATCTGTCCGTGCTGCTTCTCAAATGTCTTCTAAAAGTCCAACCGAGGTCCCAGAAATAGAATCTGTTTCAGTCTTACCATCCTTTTCCCTTTACGGGGGGTGTGCAGGGCAAATAAACATGACTGCGAAGTTTAAAGCGCCCATTCACCTTTGTGCATTTTGAAGCGCGTTTCCAGAATCACTTTAACACTCGACACCAGATTTCCACCAGATTTCCGCCAGATTTCCGCCAGATTTCCGCCAGATTTCCGCCAGATTTCTACCAGATTTCCATGGTATTCTATTGTGCCCGACTACATGTTGCTTAACACTGACACCAATGTTGGGGGTTATTATTGCATCCAATGACACCAATGTTAGGGGCTATTATTGCTTCCACTGATACTAATTTTGGAGGGTTATTATTTCATCTACTGGCACCAATGTTGGGAGTTTTAGTATTGTGCCTATTGACACCAGTGCTGGTAGCTATTATTACGTTCACTGACAAAAATGTTGGGTGTTATTGATATGTCCAATGATACCAATGTTGGGGGTTATTATTTTATTATTATTGTACTACAACCTTTTCAGTTTGCATTGAGATATGCTGGAAAATATAAAATTTTGGGGTATTGAGGTGCGAAAATTTGCTGCTTTTGTCCCTTTGGAGGTCCCAGAAGTTGCACTTGAGGCCCTCTAAAATTTCCAAGTTGACTAGCACTGGTCTAGACAGTGCATACATCACTACATTAAAGAGGAACTGCAGTCTGCTCACATAATTTGTAATAAAAACATCTTTGACATTCTGAAGCTTCCCTCTAACCAATTTGCATATTATTTTATATATACTGTCATTCTGTACTTGCCAAATAGGCTGCAGAAATCTCCCTCCACTGAGTCTGGCTGCAACCATTTTAACAGTGGGCAGCTGAAGCTGCTGCCTGTTCACTTCCTGGATTTACGCAGACACACAGAGGCACTCCTCCAGCTCTCATTGGCCCTCTTATGACTCATTCCCCCCTCCCTTCCTGGCAAACACTCACGAGAGTGAGAGAGAGAGATGTGTATGATCTCATAAGCCTAGGCTAATGACCAGACAAGAAACAGGAGGTGAGCTGTAGAAGGTATTTACAGGCAGAAAAAAAATGTTTTACTATCCAAAGTTAAAACAACAACAAGGGCAGAAGATTTAATAAATGGAAAGTTGAAAAAATGACTGAAGGTCCGCTTTAAGCTTCTCAGATTTGGGGGAAAAAAAATCTCCAAAAATTGTCCTAATTCTGAATGTCCGAATTCTGAACTTTATATGTAGTAAAATCTGTAAAGTGTTTCCCCCTTCAAGACAGTGTGAAGAACTAATACTAAAATAAAAGATAATATAAACAACATAAAAGAATAATAAACCGAAAATCAAATAATTAGGCAGGAAAAGTCTGAGAAATACGATGTGTTTTTTTTTTTATTTTTATTTTTTTACCGCTCCAACAACAATTTCCAATTGCTTGTTTCCATTAGCGGGCTCAGTGGAGTGGGGCTCATCTATTTCAGAACAGACACACCAAGAAAATCCATTCTTCTCACTCCAATAATCAGCTCGTGTATCTGTATGTTCAGACCCACCGATACACTCCTGAGCTTCACCTAATCCTCAGACTGCTATACAAAGAGGATTAGTAGGTTGATGTCCCTGTATGTCCATGTCCCCAGACACTGGCTGTGGAAGGGAATAAATTGGTACTAAATCGAATTTTACGCCTTGGAGTAAAAGGTCACTGACCCTTATTTCCAAGGCCCTTTCCAGGTCATGTAGTGGACACAGGTGTTCCCATTACAGAGCGGTAATCCATCTTGTCTGAGCACCAGGAGATGGTCAAGAATAGTCAAAAACAATAATAATGTGCCCTACAAGGGATCTGTATGATAATTAGCTAGGGTGCTGAAGGATGTATTGCAATGCTGAATTGGTTTTCTTTTGGTTGTTAGTATTTGTAGGCTTCAGTATAAGCATATAGTATAGGTGTAGCAATACCCTCTTCAGGGCCGCTGGTTATTTTTGGGTTTTGCACGTTACCTCTTCAGCTGCGTTGTCCGGGTAGGAAAGTCTGTAGTAATGCAATGTCCACACAGATGTAAAACCTCAAACAGTTAGGCTTTATTTTCTTTATGCAGTAAACGTTGAGAAGTAGAAGGTATAGAAGAGTAGGGGAAGGTTCAGGCACAACATATAACAGTCTCCGATCAAAGTCACTCACCACTCTCAATGTTAGAGTGGATATTGGTCACCCGGATAGTCCCCTCTCACATGGCCTAGCAGCCGGGATGACACACGAATCAGCAACAGGACAGTCTCTGCCACAGACTGCCCAAGATAAAGAAGGTCTCTGCCACAGACTGCCCAAGATAAAGAAGGTCTCTGCCACAGACTGCCCAAGATAAAGAAGGTCTCTGCCACAGACTGCCCAAGATAAAGAAGGTCTGTGCCACAGACTGCCCAAGATAAAGAAGGTCTCTGCCACAGACTGCCCAAGATAAAGAAGGTCTCTGCCACAGACCTGTTTGAAGTGAGCAAACAGATAGTCCAGGAATCCTCTGCCACAGGATATCAAAGTCACAAACTTCCAGCCGTACAGTTTAATGAGCCTTTAAGCCAATCCGGCGAACTGCAGGGCTTGTAGTGTAATGGATCCCTCCTTAATAAAGTTGCCAGGCCTCACCCGAGACAGCGGCATTTTTCCGGTCCCCTCCAGGGCAAGTCCTCCCCTGGTCTCCTTCATTAAGATGATTCCTCTCCATTTAGATGGACAGCTTGGGATCCCTTCTCCGGATATAGGCCCCAGCCAGACTAGCTGGGCCTACTAAGTAGCGATGCAGCCTCGGGCCAACGTGGCCCCGAGACCAAGACCACACACACATGGCCAGAGGGCGGCGGGCGAGAACAGGGCCCAATCAATGGCGTCTGTCCCTTAAGTATCCCTTCCCAGTTGGCACAGCGGGTTGACCACTACCACTATACCACTCCCGAGAGGGGACACTCAATGTACCATAATCTGCCCGTGTTCCAACAGGTGCCTGAGGTGGTAACGCCACCTACAGGAAAAAAGAGAAATCACTACCAGGCAAACCATAACTGAGACTGATGCGAATTTGAATGTAATTATCAACCATCTGAGCCCAACTACATCCCTCTAAATTTAAATAGCGTCCCAACCATTTGGGATGGGCGCTACATAGGGAAGCACAGTGGTTTTAGAGGTCAGCACTGCTATCCAGCGCTGAGGTCCTTGGTTCAAATCCCAACCAGGACCTTACCAAAATGGATTTTGCATGTTCACTCCAAAGACATGCTGCTAGGTAAATTGGCCCCAGTATGTGAATACATGTGAGATAGGGACCCTAGCTTGGAAGCTCCTTGAGGGCAAAGACTGATGTGAATGTGCAGTATGTAAAGTGCTATATTAATACATGTAATTAAAAATAAGCTGCCAGGATAGGGTGAGAGAGAATAAATGGAACCTCAAAAACTGCCAAAAGGATACTGTGAAGTATGGCATTGCCTACATAAAAGATTTTTCCAATTTATTATTTCTACTACAAATCTATAAAAGGTCATCGAGTAAAAGAAGCAGCCGGCAACTCCATAACATCAAGCATATTTATTGTGAAGCCTTCACAGTGAGTACAGTCAGCAGCAGATTAGTTTCGGCAAAACTAGTTTGCTGCTGACTGTACTCACTGTGAAGGCTTCAAAGCATTTTGGTATATCTATGTAACTATGCAAAATATACCTGATGATCCTGCCAGAAATTCAGTGAGCGTCTAACTACCTGTACTCTCTGACTCTGCTGATTGTCATCAGTAGCATTAGGCTGCAGGTGGGTATCATAGGACAGAAAGAGTGTCAGGATGTTGCAGTCCCCGATCACAGCCATGGTGAATGTTTCCTGGGTAGGCATCATAGAACAGAAGGAGTGGCAGGAGGTTGCAGTCCTGCTCACAGCCATGGTTAAAGGTACCTGGGTAGGTATAGAACAGAACTAGTGGCAAGAGGCTGCAGTATTGCTTACTGCCATGCTGAAAGCTACCTAGGTAAGTATCATAGAACAGAAAGAGTGACAGGAGGCTGCAGTTCTGCTCACAGCCATGGTTAAAGGTACTTAGGTACCTATCATAGAACAAAAGGCGTGACAGGAGGCTGCAGTCCTTCTCATAGCCATGTTAAAAGGTACCTAGGTGGGTATCATAGAACAGAATGTGTGGTAAGAGGCTGCAATATCACTTACAGCCATGCTGAAAGCTACCTAGGTAGATAACATAGAACAGAAGGAGTGGCAAGAGGCTATAGTCCCGCTCACAGTCAGGGTTAAAGGTACTTAGGTAGGTAAAGCACACCCCTGTAGGAGCCGCTGGTGAATACAGTCCTATTCCCTCCACTTTACAGCACACACAGCCAGGCACCCAGGATTTTTCTCACTCTTCCACTGGCTCCAAAGAACAGTCTAGGGATTTCTTTTTTGGGGGGTTTTAATTGGGAACGATGAACTGGTAATCCTAATGGCACACCGCCCACACTGGAAATCGCACTCGTACTGGGAAGCTCAGTTCCCTTGCGGACTACGATTTTAAAAATAGTGCAGGGACTTCTTTCCTGCGCGTTTAAATGAATGGGCTCTCGCATCCCGTACGGCTGCACAGGTGTGAACCTAGCCTTAAGAGAATGTGGGAAGTTTTATATGAAATCAAGGCTAAAGGTGTGCAGAGTGAAGGTTCCCATTTCATCATACTAGCAGTGTTGCTGGGGTAGCAGTCCGCCGATTGATTTTCAGTTGTCACCATATTTTCGAGGTAACACTAAGAATTCTCATGAAGAGTAATTGTTTTCCTAACTGTATTAGGAGACGGGTAGCCAGTGACACATTTCTGCTACAGGTTACAGAGCGAATGAAGATTTAGGAATTCTATGCCTCGCTGGAGACCTAATCTACCCCCCCCCCCCCCCCGCCCTCCATTCCTCGGCTTCCCCTGACCGAACTCCAGTAATCATCCAGATGGGCAGTGATGTGACAGACAGCGAGCAGGAGAAAATGAAAAGGGAGATCTTTTATTTAACGCTAGTGACAGTGCCGCTAATCAGATAAGACGCGTTGCGCGTTAACAGCGTGTGACAAACTATTTCAACGTGTCACTGTTACAGCATGGGGGCTGAAAGACCGACTCGCTTCTATTTTAATAGATATCTTCCAGACCAAATATGAACATTTTCTATTCAATGCTGGCAGGCAGGTTTTTTTTTTGCTCCCTTTTGTTCTGGTAAATAGAAAATTAAAAGCATTTTGTTATATTTGTTTAAAAAGGCAAAAAAACTAAAAAACTGTTGATCCTACCAGAAATCCAGTGCTGTCCTGTGTTACCTTAATCAAGGTAAGAGGAAGTGTGTTGGGACTACAGTACAGCTTCCACTATGTCATGGAGATGAGGAGTGGGGGAGGTGTTCTGTAGTTTTATCCTAGGGTGGTAACGCTGTTTCTCCATAGATATAGTAATAATTTGTTTTTATATGTCTATTGCCGCGTACACACGATCATTATTCACGGCGGTTTAAAAACCGCCGCGAATAATGACATTTTAAACGAGGGAACAGCTTGTTCCCCACACACGGTCATTTTTCTCGTCATTTTTTAAAATGACGAGAAAAACGATCGTCTATGGGCTCCGCGGCAGTGTTTCCCTATGGGAAACACTGCCGCGGAAGAAATGTCAGGAAAAACGACGAGACAAATTAGAACATGTTCTAATTTTTCTCATCGTGATTAATGCCGTTTTTCCCGTCGGGAAAAACGGCAAAAAGCCCACAGACGATCGTTTTTCTCGTCCAAAGGAAAAAATGACATTTTTACCGACGGGAAAAATGATCGTGTGTACGCGGCATATGACTTTTTTGATGGTATATATTTCTATAACTTTGACACCCTAAAAGACTTAGTAAACATTTGTCTTGTATCTGTGTCTTGAAAGTGGGATGCAGTGTCTTCCTGACCTGGGGATTATTTATATATCATTGTCATATACTATATATATATATATATATATATATATATTATTAGCCATTTCTATTATGCCCGTTTAGAAACACATTCTCTTTTTATAACACCACCTTTTACATAGGCCTAACTGCTGCCTTGCAATCTGCAGCGGATCGCATTGTCGCATTGTCAGCAATAACTGGCCCATGGTTAGCAGGAGACAGAGAGGGGAAATCCTTCTTTACGGTGTCACAGCTACATCCATTGGGTGAGTTGTAGCACAGTCCCATTCACCTCTATGGGGTGGCTGGCCTAATGCAACATGCCCTATTTTTTTGCTGCGCAATGTGTATGGGGCTATCCGGCGACCATTACAAGGTTAAACAAGCTGCTGAGGTCAGTTAAATCGCATCCCAACCGCATGCCAGTGTCCAAAGGAACTTGGCTAGCACCATGTACCCATGCACCATGCCCATGTACAAAGCTGGCTAGCACCAGCTCTTGTGGAAGTCTTTTCACATTCTTACAGCTCTTACTGTAGTGAACCCTTTCCATATACGCAGGCTAAACCTCGTTTTCTCCTGGAACAAAGAGTCACCCCTTTTCTTTTGAGATTACATTAAATTAATCAACTATGCACCATATTTACAATAGTGATCATTTCTGAATTTAAATACGGTGATCCAACATTCCCTAAATCACTTGTTCTAGAGCAGTGGTCTCCAAACTGCGGCCCAAGGGCCGGATGTGGCCCTTTGCTTGCCTTTATCCGGCCCTTGGAGCACTATCCCTCCCAATGATATGAGACACTATTCTGTGATCTGACACCGACAATGGAGCACCATTTCTCCCACTGACACCGCTAATGGGGCACTATTCCTCCCTATAAAACCAACAATGGGGCACTATTCCTTCCCCTAATACCAGATGTTTACTCCCACTGATGCCAGGAAAATTTTCACTCCCGCTGGCCAAAGTTCGGCCCTCCGAGAGCCTGAAGGACAATAAACCGGCCCTTTGTTTAGAATGTTTGGAGACCCCTGTTCTAGAGGAAGAATGCAATCAGGCTCCATTTTTACAGCTCTTACTGTAAAGAACCTTTTCTATATACAGAGGCTAAACTTTTTTTTTTTCTCCAGGTGTAAAGAGTGCCCCCTTGCAAAACGATCTGCACTCCTGTGATCCACAGGAGAGGTACAGCTAAACAAGCTTTGGCTGTAATTCAGGTGAACCAACATCCCTTTATTTACTTGTTCTGGAAGTTAATCTTTCCTGGTAGCTCAGCTCCTCCATGCACATTATTCATTTAGTTTAGACATGTGCAATTCGTTTCGTGACAAATTTGTTTAACGAATTTTGACAAATTCGTTAATTCGTTAATATCAAAATTAATGAAATCCCATTTAACAAATTTTTCAGAATATTCGTAAATTAGAAAATTTGTAAATTAGAATATTCGTAAATTAGAAAATTCATAAATTAATAAAATCCGAAAACCCGAAAATTTGAAAATCTGAAATAATAATTAACAAATAATAACTTTACCATTACTTACTAATAAATTATAGGTATTGGAATTTCCTTTCAGATTTGTCTGTTAGTGAACGTAACGAATACGAATTTATCCAAAATTACGAATTATCCAAAATAGTCAATGTCGTATCTAAATAAATGGAACGAATTAATAATAATAAATAAAAATAATAATAAAAACTTTTTATTATTATTTATTATTAATTTGTTCCGTTCCATTTGTTTAGATACGGCATTCGTTATTTCGGTTAATTCGTAAGGTCTAATAAATTCGTATTTGTTACATTCACTAACAGCCAAATTTGAAAGCAATTTCCAATAGTTAGTTATTATTCGTTTTAGTCATTCTTCCGAATTTTCAGATTTTCTTTCTTATTTTCGGATTTTCGAATTTACGAATCTTCAAATTTATGAATTTGCGAATTTACGAACTGCGATCATAACGAATGACCCGAAAAACAAATGATAATAAAGTAAAAGGATGAAACTAATTTTTTTTTTGGCAGTGCACATGTCTAATGTAGTTCTCTGCAGTGTTTCTGATTCCACAACATCCTCTTTTTGTGAACTGGTGCCCAATACTGAGCTTCATACATTATTCCAGGTGAGGTCTTACTAATGCTGTGTACAGTATAGGAGAGGACATTGGGGTTGATTTACTAAAGGCAAATAGACTGTCCACTTTGCAAAGTGCTCCAGAGCTTAAAGTGGTTGTAAACCCACTTTTTCAACTTGCACCTACAGGTAAGCCTAGATTAAGGCTTACCTGTAGGTGCAAGAAATATCTCCTAAACCTACATGGTTTAGGAGATATTTACTAAAAATGACAGGCGCCGCTGTCTACGGCGCATGCGCGCCGTAGACAACGGCGCATTCATGGGGTTAATCCCATTCACAAAATCGGCTACTTCCCAGCAATCGCTGGGCGTAGCCGATTGTGACGGCTCTCGCACGCATGCGCAGAGTGATGTCTCCGCCGCTCCGGCCAATCACAGCGCCGGAGCAGCGCTGTGATTGGCTGGTGCGGCGATACCCGGAAGTAACCTTCCGGCTATCGCTGCAGCGATGGCTGCGGCTGCAGAGGGAGACGAGGACGGCTTTGGGGGCCCCGATCTCAGGTAAGTGATGCATAATGAGCTATTATGCTAGTCATATTAGCTCATTATGGCTTTCTCTTACAGGTAGTTTTAAAAAAAAAAAATTCTAAGGGTTTACAACCACTTTAAAGCGGTTGTATACCCTATTTTGTAACTTTTACCTACAGGTAAGCCTATAATAAGGCCTACCTGTAGGTAAAAAGAATATCTCCTAAACCTGTACGCACAGGGGATTCTCGGCTAAATTCCGGCAGCCGCCGGACCTTGCCGACGCGCGGGAGTGACGACACCGCCGCTCCATCGCCGCTCCAGCCACTTACAGCGCTGGAGCGGCAATACCCGGAAGACACGCCGAGGCAAGATGACATCTCCCTCGGCGTGGACCAGGTAAGTTCCCGACGCCTCGTTCTAAGGTAAGTATTTCATAATGAGCTAGTATGCGTTGCATACTAGCTCATTATGCCTTTTGCTTTTGAAAAAAAAGTAGGAGCGGGTATACAACCGCTTTAATAAATGAGCAGAAGCTCTGCTAACTTCCATGTTTTTAAATTTCCTTGCACGTGATTGGGTATTCTTTCCAAAGTGAAGCTTTACCTTATTTACTAAGCTCTGGAGCAACTGCTCTTTCATAGGGCAACTGTACTTTTCAAAGTGCACAGTCTATTTGCCTTTAGTAAATCAACCCCACAGTCTCTATCTCCCGAGTCTATTCCTCTTTAAATACAAGAGAGTATCGAAGATGCAGATTTTTTTTTTCTGGTCCATTTATTCTTCAAAGAGCAGCTCCAGGCAATAAGAAAAGTCGGTCAGAGTACTTCTAGTGCTATCCAGGAAATATTTAATTGTGCTATATTTAGGAAATCCACCTAAGTTTCCAGTAATCAATTTCAGGTAGAACCGTCTTATTTTTTTTGAGGGTCCCTAAAGTGGACTTTAAGGGGTTGTAAACCCTCATGTTTTTTCACCTTAATGCATTATGTAGTGCTGCAGTCCCCCCAGCCCCCTCCCCCCCGCCCCCGTTTTACTTACCTGAACCCGGTTTTCTTCTTCCCGGGGACAAGCACACCAGCTCTAGCTGGTGTCTCGTGTACTGATTGGATAAATTGATAGCAGCGCAGCCATTGGCTCCTGCTGCTGTCAATTAAATCCAATGACGCGGGGCCCCCGGGGGGGCGGGGCCGAGTCCTGCTTTCTGTGTCTCAGGAGCGCGCCCGCATGGGTGTCCACCGAAGGAGAGCGCTTCTCCGACGTGGGCATTCGATGCGGAGGAGGAGCTACTAGCGCCGCTGAGGGACCCTAGAAGAGGAGGATCGGGTCCACTCTGTGAAAAACAGACTGCACAGTGATGGTAAGTATGACATGTTTGTTATTTAAAAAATAAAATAAATGTGAGGGTTTAGTAACCCTTTAAAGCTGAATTGTAATCTCTTTATATTTTGCCTTCCCTGGTTCCAACGTTCCCCTCTCATCAACATGCTAATGACATTAAGGCCTCATGCACACTGGAAGTTTTTTCTGCTGGTGTTTGTTGTTTTTTTTTCTGCCTCTCTACGCCCCATGCATGTTAGTCTGTGTGTCCATCCACACATAGGAGTGTAGGGGCATTTGGGGGCAGAAAACCCCTCCCATGGCCAGCGCGTCCAGGAGTCTTAGCAGAAAATATGCTTGATGCACCTAAATGCATGCAAACGCACCTCAGCGCTAGGCGCATTTAGCACTTGAGTGTTAATTAATTTCAATCGCCAGAATAAGTTATTATTCTGGCCAATGAAATGAATTAGCACCCAAGCGCCTAAATGCATTACACGAGTTTACAAGTGTTTTTTTTTCTGCCAAAACTCTGCTACCAGGAGGAAAGGGGTCGAGGAGAGTTAGCAAAAAGCATAAAGCCTTAAGACTTTGTGTGGAAGCAGCTGCCTCTCTGCAGAGGTCTGACACACTCCCTGCTGAGTCAGATTAATAATTTTGCAGTCAGTAAAGCTCATGGCCCCTGCTGACTGGAGAGCTCTAGCTCCAGTATAACTGGGGGTGTGTCAGGCCTCTGCTGATGACATTTTTAAAGTGGTCGTAAACCTCAGACATGAAATATGAACAAAGCATACCCCTCTGTAGTGTGTACTTGTCTCGATCAAGAGTCTAAGTGTCATTTCTGTCTGCTGCTTCCTTTCTCTGCTATTAGCATGAGTCACTTCTGACAAGGTTTCCTGACACCAAGAGAAAAATGGTGACAGGGGATGGATCTCCAGCTGATTAACAGCCTCAGCTCTGTTTCTGTGTGCAGTGTGAAGGGGGGGGGGGGGGTGTCCCTTCCCTCCAATCAGCTCTCAGACTTCTCCTCACTGGGATCTGCAGAGTGTAACTTCAGCTCTCCGCCTGCTTTTTTCTGAACTCTCAGACAAGCTTATAAATTCAGCAATGTAAATGGATGTATAGAAAAGAAGACTGCAGATGAAACAGGTACAATTTATGTTGGAGGATTTGTCACTTCACTGGGTAATTGTAAGGGTTTACAACTACTTTAAATAAAACCTTTCCATTTCTACTGCTTACCTTATTTTAGACCAGTGGCAGCCTTATCCATAAGGGGCGCATGGGCGCGGCCCCCCTAATTTATGTGCTTGGCCCCTAATCTACATGCAGGGCACCGGACGCATATATTTTAATGGTTTTTTTTTTTTTAAGCACATGATTAGAGCCTGAGGCTCTAATTGGCTTCAAATTAGGGTTGGCTCGGGGCACAGAGCACTGCGCGCTGAGCCCACCCAGTTGTATGACAATAGCTAATGAATATTCACTATTATCTTCTTGATTCTCCTCCTGGAGAGGAGAAGAGATCATATTGGCCGACCGAGGAGGAAGCCACCGAGGAGGAGGAGACGCAGGGGAAGCCTCCATGAAGCCGAGGTGGAGGAGATGGAGGTGAAGCCTCCATGAAGCCGAGGAGGAGACGCAGGGGAAGCCTCCGTTAAGCCGAGGAGGAGGAGACGCAGGGGAAGCCTCCGTTAAGCCGAGGAGGAGGAGACGCAGGGGAAGCCTCCGTGAAGCCGAGGAGGAGGAGACGCAGGGGAAGCCTCCGTTAAGCCGAGGAGGAGGAGACGCAGGGGAAGCCTCCGTTAAGCCGAGGAGGAGGAGACGCAGGGGAAGCCTCCGTTAAGCCGAGGAGGAGGAGACGCAGGGGAAGCCTCCGTGAAGCCGAGGAGGAGGAGACGGAGGGGAAGCCTCCGTGATGCCGAGGAGGAGACGCAGGGGAAGCCTCCATGAAGCCGAGGAGGAGGAGACGGAGGGGAAGCCTCTGTGAAGCCGAGGAGGAGGAGACGGAGGGGAAGCCTCCGTGGTGCCGAGGAGGAGACGGAGGGGAAGCCTCCGTGAAGCCGAGGAGGAGGAGACGGAGGGGAAGCTCTGTGAAGCCGAGGAGGAGACGCAGGGGAAGCCTCCATGAAGCCGAGGAGGAGGAGACGGAGGGGAAGCCTCCGTGAAGCCGAGGAGGAGGAGACGGAGGGGAAGCTCTGTGAAGCCGAGGAGGAGACGCAGGGGAAGCCTCCGTGAAGCCGAGGAGGAGACGCAGGGGAAGCCTCCATGAAGCCGAGGAGGAGGAGACGGAGGGGAAGCCTCCGTGATGCCGAGGAGGAGACGGAGGGGAAGCCTCCGTGAAGCCGAGGAGGAGGAGACGGAGGGGAAGCCTCTGTGAAGCCGAGGAGACGCAGGGGAAGCCTCCGTGAAGCCGAGGAGGAGGAGACGCAGGGGAAGCCTCCGTGAAGCCGAGGAGGAGGAGACGCAGGGGAAGCCTCCGTTAAGCCGAGGAGGAGGAGACGCAGGGGAAGCCTCCGTTAAGCCGAGGAGGAGGAGACGCAGGGGAGGCCTCCGTTAAGCCGCGGAGGAGGAGACGCAGGGGAAGCCTCCGTTAAGCCGAGGAGGAGACGCAGGGGAAGCCTCCGTGAAGCCGAGGAGGAGGAGACGGAGGGGAAGCCTCCGTGATGCCAAGGAGGAGACGCAGGGGAAGCCTCCGTGAAGCCGAGGAGGAGGAGACGGAGGGGAAGCCTCTGTGAAGCCGAGGAGGAGGAGACGCAGGGGAAGCCTCCGTGAAGCCGAGGAGGAGGAGACGCAGGGGGAAGCCTCCGTGAAGCCGAGGAGGAGGAGACGCAGGGGAAGCCTCCGTTAAGCCGAGGAGGAGGAGACGCAGGGGAAGCCTCCGTTAAGCCGAGGAGGAGGAGACGCAGGGGAAGCCTCCGTGAAGCCGAGGAGGAGGAGACGGAGGGGAAGCCTCCGTGATGCCGAGGAGGAGACGCAGGGGAAGCCTCCATGAAGCCGAGGAGGAGGAGACGGAGGGGAAGCCTCCGTGGTGCCGAGGAGGAGACGGAGGGGAAGCCTCCGTGAAGCCGAGGAGGAGGAGACGGAGGGGAAGCTCTGTGAAGCCGAGGAGGAGACGCAGGGGAAGCCTCCGTGAAGCCGAGGAGGAGACGCAGGGGAAGCCTCCGTGAAGCCGAGGAGGAGGAGACGGAGGGGAAGCCTCCGTGATGCCGAGGAGGAGACGGAGGGGAAGCCTCCGTGAAGCCGAGGAGGAGGAGACGGAGGGGAAGCCTCCGTGAAGCCGAGGAGGAGGAGACGGAGGGGAAGCCTCTGTGAAGCCGAGGAGGAGGAGACGCAGGGGAAGCCTCCGTGAAGCCGAGGAGGAGGAGACGGAGGGGAAGCCTCCGTGATGCCGAGGAGGAGACGGAGGGGAAGCCTCCGTAAAGCCGAGGAGGAGGAGACGGAGGGGAAGCCTCCGTGAAGCCGAGGAGGAGGGGACGCAGGGTGAAGCCACTGAGGAGGAAGTGCACCTAGATGGGGTAAGCCGGGGCTGGTGGGCTAACGAAAGAGCGAACGATGGGGGGGGGGGGGGGGGTTTGACTGATCGACTGCCACTGTTTTAGACCCAGTGATTTCATCAATGGGTCTCTGTGCTTCTCTATGCAATGCAGGCACATTGGCTAGCGGGAGGTGTCGGCAGGGTGCTGTACATTGCTTCCTGAGAACATCAGTATTCCTATCAAGAGCCCTCAGCAGAGGGAGCTGACTCTTGGGAGGAGTTCTGCAAATATCAAAATGCCTTGTTGGGTGGGTGTTCCTAGGCAGGTTGCGCTTGGATGCAGACTGCCCTAGGTAATGCCCACATGTGATGCTGAGCCTCCATGATTGAAATAACTGGGATGCAATGAATTAAAGGGGTGGGCCAGGGGCAGTCAGGATGGGTGAAAAGCACTAAATGATACTGGACATTCACCAGCCAGAAAATGAGCCAGGCTCTGTCTCACTTGCTACAGCTTCTAATGCACATTGTGAGAAGCTCACAGTGTGCAGTGACATCAGAGTAAGCCACTTCAGTACAGGAGAGGAACCGGTACAACTAGACGAATGGTGAGGCTGGAGTTCTTACATGATTCTATGATGGTCAATCTTTTTCATGCTCTCATGTGTGTGGAGGTGGTCAGGAAGAGGCTCCACCAGGGCGGCGCCATTACCACTGAGCACATAAATCTGCATTGCCTAGGCTGAGATGTAGGGCCATTGCTGAATGAACTAGTCCAGCAGCCGCAGGGATTTAACATGCGAGACCGCCAGCAGCACCAGTGGAACACTAGAATCGAATAGAGGAGCTCAGCAGGTCGGTGGCCTCCCTGGAGCGAGCTGAAATGCCAAATTTTCACGTTTGACTGGAGTTTACCTTTAAGGATAATAGATGCGTCTCAGTTACTAAGAATTTGTACAGCTATAAGTTTAATCTGAGAGACCCGCGGCTCGGCGATCAGACGTGTTTCTACATTATAAGCCGCAGTCAATTTCCATGCGGTTTCATCTGCGCTGTCAATCTCTCGCTCGGCACGCGGCATTATCTGCATTTTACACCCAGAGCTATAACATTTCTCTTTATTCACAGATTCCTTTATTAAGAAGGACGGCGGAAGGCGCTGCCAGGTAGCACCACGCAGACATACAATACCCTCCGCTAAGTACGTCATCGGATGAAAAATAATGATATCAGAGATAAAAAGAAGGCTTTACTTTTTTGCCTAAAAGCTCGGTAAGATTTTAAGTCTTCTACACACCAAAATCACTCTTTTTACCTTGAAAACTGTCCATCTTTAACCCATTCAATACCAGGCATTTTTACCCCCTTCCTGCCCAGGCCAATTTTCAGCTTTCAGCGCTGTCCCACTTTCAATGACAATTGCACGGTCATGAAACATTGTACCCAAAATTACGTTTTTAGTGTTTTTGGAGACAGACAGAGCTTTCTTTTGGTGGTATCTAATCACTACTGGGTTTTTGATATTTTTTGCACAAAAAAAAATCCAAACTTTTTGCAAAAAAAAAAAATTGTTTACTTAGTTTGTGGTAGAAAATTTTGTAAATAAGTAATTTTTCTCCTTCACTTATGTGCGCTGATAAGGCTGTACTGATGCGCACTGATGAGATGGCACTAATGAAGTGGCAATGAAAAGGAGGCACTAATATGCAGCACTAATGGGCACTGATAGGGAGCACTGATATGCAGTACTGATATGCAGCACTGTTGGGCACTGATAGGTGGCACTGATGGTCGGCACAGATAAGCAGGCACTGATGAGCACTGGAAGGCAGCACTGATTGACATCACTGATGGTCATTGATTGGCATCACTGATGGTCACTGATTGGCATCACTGATGGTCACTGATTGGCATCACTGATGGTCACTAATTGGCATCACTGATGGTCACTGATTGGCATCACTGATGGTCACTGATTGGCATCACTGATTGGCATCACTGATTGGCATCACTGATTGGCATCACTGATGGTCACTGATTGGCATCACTGATGGTCACTGATTGGCATCACTGATGGTCACTGATTGGCATCACTGATTGGCATCACTGATGGGCTGCATTGATTATCTATGCAGGTCTCCCCTGTGAGGAAATACCACTGATCGGATCTCCTCTCCTCACACGCTGTTTGGTTTTTTGTTGCGATCACTGTCGGTGGCTATAGCTGCTAGCAGTAATCATTGTGTTCACAATGACCCAATTGCTCAGCAGGAGGGTTTCCCCCATCAACACTGACTGTCTGTGCTGATGGGGGAATCGAGCAATTTTCTTTCCTTCCACCCATGGTGGGAGAAAATCAAATCAAATCATCTATGGCTTGCCTACGTTTAAAGTACTGTAGATCTAAAGCCAAATTATTGTTTAAAGCAGGGGTCTCCAAACTTTATAATGGCTCCAGAAAACGCAAAACGTGGCAAAATCGCGCTGCAATTTTACCGCATTTTGCAGCCGGTGTCTTATCGACCTAGTTCCGGTTTCGATATGGTTCCGAGTGCGTCTGCGCATGCGCACTCGGAACACACGGAAATCTACGAACATCTACAGCTGTTCGGCAGCTGTAGACGCACTTGCTCCCGAGCATACACGCCGCACAGCAAGGGGCGGGGGCGGAGACTGGGACACACGCCGCTCCATAGGGCGGGATTAAAGTTGTTGATGGGCGGCTGACACGCCGCTCTGTATTTTTGTCAATGTTGATGAGCGCCCGCAAGGGGCGGGGGCCGAGACTGTGACACGCCGCTCTATAGGGCGAGTGTTGTACATATAATTGTTATATGCTGCCCTATAGAGCGGCGTGTCCCAGTCTCTGCCCCCGCCCCTTGCGGCCGCTCATGAACATTTTAAAAAATACAGCGGCGTGTCGTGTCCCATCAACTTGCCAGTTTTCGCCCCCGCCACTTTCTTGTTGAGCTGGTTCCCTAGCATCGGGAGCGAGCGCATCTACAGCTGCTTCGCTCTGAGAATTCCGTTGCCTCGGATTAAGCCTGCGCAGTCGAGCTCGGAACCATACCGATAGGCGGAACAAGCTCGGCAGAACAACGGCAGTCAAAACATTCCTATCCTGAACACGATTCTTTTCGCGTTCAGGAGAGGGAGGTTGAGGGAGGTTGAGCCTCCCCTAACAACAGCAGCTTCTAAACTCTTGTAAAAGCCTATGTGTGTATAGACACATAGGCTTTTATGCAGTTGAGTTTAAGAGCTTTGGCAAAAAAACACCAAAAGCTCCTAAACTGAACTTTAGAAGCTTTAGTGTACATGAGCCCTAAAGAAAGGGCCAGTTTACTGTCCTTCAGACTCTAGGGGGGGCCAGACTGTGTCCAGTGGGAGTAAACAATGCCTGATCTTTGGTATTAGGGGGAGAAATAGTTGGTGTCAGTGGTAGCAATATTGCCTAAAGGGCCGGATAAAGGGGCAAGCAAAAAACAGTTTGGAGACCACTAGTTTAAAGTATAGAGTAGGGGATTCCCTGCTTTTGTTGTACAGAAGAATAGAACTTTCCATTGTTGATTGTGTTCCCATTGGAGACATTTTTAGAATTTGCTTCCCAAGGTAACTGGAAAGGAAGCATGGGGATAGGAGTCTAATGAGGCCACGGACAGTAAAATCAGGAGCTCTGGCCAAAAACAAAAAATAAAAGAAGAAAGTTTTGGCTGAAGTTTTGCTTTACTAATGATTGTTCTCATCTCCGAAGTGCACTTTATTCTTTGCAAGTTCGGCACTCAGCAGCTGATCGGCATTCCCCAGAAGGAAGAAGAACATGTCCTCTTACCAGTGATTGAGTTATGGAGCTGGGAAGACAGTCACAATGAAGTTACATAATATGATTAGAAGTAATAAAATAAGGCAGCCTGAAGTTGAACGTGAAAGCTAGAAATAAAACGTGTTAGCGATGAGCAGAATACGATTAGGTGAAAACCTGAGGGGAATAGAAGTAGGTATGAGGCAAGTGAAGGTATCTGGCCGAGCTGAGACTCGGTAACCATGAGAATGCTCTACTGATGGAAGATTAGACTATTACAAATAGTTTCACAACTACTCCAAAGGAGAAGGTCGCTCCAACTGCCAAAGACTTTATGTATAAACAAACTTTATTCCTCTTCTAGAGGCAACATCCCACTGGACACAGGCTCCTCCACTGACTCGTTTTGCCCTAATGTAGGGTTTATTTAGAATGAAACACATCAGAGGAGGCATTTGTGTCTGGTGGGTTGTGGTTGCTCAAAGGGCTCCACCGCAGACCAACACTTGCCCTCGTTAGAACCTGCTGTGAGTACCCTGGCCCACTAGGAGATGTCTTACTAACAAAAAACACTCACCACTACTGCAGAGAAACAGGCCACACGAACCGACAAGGACTTTTTGTAAAAACAAACTTTATTCCTCTTCAAGAGACATCTCACTGGACACAGGCTCTTTCACTGAAAGGTTTTGTTCTAATGTTGAGCTAAGTTAGAACGAAACAGGTCAGAGGTGGAAGTTTTGTCTGGGTTGTTGTCGCTCAAAGGGCTCCCCCGCAGGCCAACACTTGTGCTCATTAGAACCTGCCGCGGGTATCCAGGCCCACCAGGAGGCATCTTACTTCCAAAAAGCACTCACCACTACTGAAAAGGAACAGGTCGCACCAACCACCAAACACTTTTTGTAAAAACAAACCTTATTCGTCTTCGAGAGACAACATCCTACGGGACAGGCTCCACCACTAACATTTTTTGTCCTAATGTAGTGCCAAGTTAGGACAAAACACGTTAGAGGAGGACTTTGTGTCCGGTGGGTTATTGTTGCTCAAATAGTCCACACTTGTGCTTGTTAAGACCAGCTCACTCTCAAAAAGCACTTGCCACTACTCCAAACAAATGGGCCGCTCCAACTGCCAAGCACTGTTTTGTAAACACAAACTTTATTCCTCTGTAAGAAACAACATCCCACTGGATACAGGCTCCTCCACTGCTCCATTTTGCCGTAATGGGGGACTTGGGGTGCAAAGCGTCAAAAAAAGGAGTTGGTGTCTGGTGGGTTGTTGTTGCTCAAATGGCTCCACACCAGACTGACACTTGTGCTCGTTAAAACCTGTAGTGGATTCCCAGGCCCTCAATGAGGCATCTCACTCCTGAAAAAGCACTCACCGCTATTCCAAATGAATGGGCTGCACTAACTGTCAAACACTTTTGTAAACACAAACTTTATTCTTCTAAGATTGAAAACATTCTGCCAGATACAGACACCTCTTTTGCCACGTTTAACCATAATCTAGGGCCTTAAATATTTATTTCTGCCTGAGACCCTCTATGGTAGCTTTTTCCCCACTTCCTGTTTTGGATAGGTGTCAGACTGAACAGGAAGTGAGAAGAAATCTTCCTACTTCCTGTCTTATTCCGGTTGGCAGAATAAAAAGAAAGTGAGAAAATCTTACCACTTTCTTTGTGTTTAAAGGGTGTCAGGCTGATCAGAATAAGAAAGATTTACTCACTTCCTGTCTATCTGACAGGTATAAGACCAAACAGAAAGTGTTCTCACTTCCTGTCTAGATGACAGGTGTCAGACAGGTGACAAAGAAATTTTTTATTTACGAGGATACAGGCAGAATTTAATACATGAGAGATGCCCAACCCCTTCCCCACTCTATCCAAAACTGAAAAGAAAGTTTAGGCTGGATTGGGCTGTAATAAAAAGTCAAAGGCCTTCTCACAGTATGGGTTGAGGGCTCCATTTATGCAAAGCCAACCTTTGGTTAAACGAACCAATCATTTTTCAGAACATTTTCTATTAAATATAGTGATGTCCAAATGCACAAGCCATTATTACCAGCATGCTCAGCAGTGAGGTCCTACAGAATCAACCTACCGACCACAAATTCCACTGGTAGCGGACTGAAAAGTGTCCAGATCTCAGCCAACTCATTACACATTATGTTGTCTCACCTGAAAAATGGCTATCCAGGCATAGCCGATGTTATCAAAATTAATGGCCCCTTTGTGTGGATTCAGGTCTCCGGGTTGGCATATGTTGTAGTACTGATTCAGGTCACAGTTGTTCCTGTTCCCGAGCTCTGGGAAGTTGAAGTTGGTGCAGTCGATTTTAGGGGGGATGTCCTGACACTTCAGCATGCCGTTGTCGCTGTGCTTCGAGCAGATGTAAGGGTTCTCCTCCGTCTCGTCCACTTGGTAGTACGGCTTTAGAGAGGTGAGGTTGTAACTGCTGTAGAGAGAGAGTAAAGGGAGAGTAAACCCAGGTGCTTACTGGACTACACACTCATGTATAGACACATTGTACACTGCCTCATTAGAACCAAAAAACAAAAAGGCCTTCAAAGAAATTATGTGTTTGCTCCTGCATTCTTTGCTGTCTTGAATAGCTGAGCTTGCTAAGAATATTTAGCATCTGACACACTTCCAAGCGCATCACATACCAATGTACCCTATGGAACAATGTCATTCCATCTGCCAGCCCTTACGTCACTATCCTGTAATGATATAGGGGCCAACAGATCCAACCATAGCAGGTAGACTCCCAGATAGAAAAGCAAGTGTTCTGCAAGTTTGAAAATGACTTGCTAAGCTATTGCTAGACTTGCCAGGCTTCACAAGTTTGTTGCACAGTTGCAGCAAGTCCACATTGCATGACCCCAGATCAACTTACTTTGCAAACATTCTCCAAGTCTGCTGCAAGTTCAGGTTCAGTTATGTTGTGCAATAGTCATCCCACCACAGGGGGTCACTGTGGCTGAATGTCCATGCTGTAGACTTGCAGAGCTCTTGATGTAGACTCACCACTGCAACTTTGCTCTCGCTAGAAACTTGCCATGCAAATTTGCTACAAATTGGAAAAGTGTCAACTAGAACTTTAAGTGCTCTGCAAGTGTACAGATTGCCAGTGCAAATATGCAGCAAGTTAACAGACTGACAATTCAACACTGCCACAAATTTGTGGCAAGTTATCCTTGCTATCTGGGGGGGGGGGGGCAAGCACACCTACAAGTGTTAGATACAGACGCTCCCTAAATCTGGCCATACATGGTTATTTTTTATTCAGCCAGCTGGAGAAACGAGATAGATGAAGGAATCCATCCCCACCAGGACATTGTAATCTGACTGCGGCACCCACCAATGGTTCCATCCTCTAGTTGTAGTATCTGAAAACCAAACTTGCAAATATTTTTACTGTGAATTTGCTACAATGGTCTGTCCTATACAGTCTTATCACAATTCAAGTACTATATTGAGTGTGTAAATACGTATTTTCTGTGTGTTTTGTTGCATGGTCCTGGAAATGCCAAGTGTGAATGGATGCTAAATCCTGTACAACAATAGGGTAAAGCTGGGTACACACTATGAGAAATTTAGTACGAGGCACGATCGTTCGATTTTCATATAATGTGTTCACAACTTTCGACATCCAATTCAGACTTTCCAAACCAAAATTTCCGAAGGAACAAACTACTTTTTTTTTTCGTACATGAGCAGACTTTCATTCAATGTGTACTATTTTTGTACTTAAATAATCAGATGTGAATGAAGACCTCTTGAGCCCCTTAGGGAAAGAGAGCCTTGACTGATGGGGGCATGGCCAGGTACAGGACAAGGTGGTGGTCACCCAAGGATTGGTTAATTTGGGGGTTGGGATGGGCCTGAGCTCGGGTAAAGGATCGTCCCAGGGAATTCTGGGTCCTTTCGGAAAACGTGCTGGGAAGAGCTGTCCAACCTCCCGCCCCTTTTTTCTGTGGTATGTCACAGCTTGCTGCGGTTTTCTTGACCTTGCCAGCATAAAATGGCTGTAATGGGCCATGCCCTTGATGGATATCGGAAGTAGGTGGCCTGTCCAGCACTTATGGTAAGGACAGGCCCCCCCCCCTTTGGAATTGGGTGCTCACAGTACAACTGTGACTGGCACTTGTTAAAAAAAAATAATGTTCATATGTTATGTTGGATTTAATAAAGCTGTGGCCTTGCCCTTTCTAACCTAATGGTTGTAAGCGTGTTTATTTAATAGGGTGAGGGAGCAAGGGGGAAGGTTTATATACAGATAATGGTACCTGGGCTCATTGCGCCTCAGCAGTCAAGACTGCGCATGATCAGAAAAAAAAAAAAAAAGCCTTTGTTGTATGAGAATTTTCGTATATTATTTCCATCCTCAGTTCCGACTTGCTCTGAAACATCGAGGAAATCCGGACGATCGTTCGCCGGATTTTCTTATAGTGTATACCCACCCTAATATACTGTATATAATATAGTAATGATATTAGAAAAAAGCTATTTTTTTATGATGGGGACGCTAGGCGGAAAAATGTTAATCCTTTAGCAGTTTTTTTCTCGCTCCAAATGTTGTTAATAACAATTCCACGCTGGGTATGCAGTCAATTAAAAAGAAGCGCTATTTCCATTGTATGTAAAACAATGCCACATGTGCTTCAGTCATTGCTGGAAGTAAACGAAGGTCACGCTCCCCCCCCCCCCCCCCATTCCAGAGATTAATAGCAAGACTTATTAATAAGATAAAATGCATTTTATTACATTTTGCAAAAAGGGAATTGTCATGTTTAAAAAAAAAAACGATTCCAGAGAGCGAATGAAAGCAATCAATCCTTAAACCGCTAATGCTTGCCAGGAAACACTTCAGCTAAGCTAAAGTTAGAAAGTCCTCTCCATGTAGCTTTTTTAATGTGAGTTCTACATAAGGAAAAAACACAAAGGAACTCGCACCACTAAAGTGTACAATAAAAGAGGGACACAATTACACAAACCCCTTACCAAAATTACCAAAAAAAAATCGACATGGTTAAGAATAAACCCAAATACAGCGACAGAGAAATAGTCAAATCTAGTTCCCTCTCTTGCTCGCTACCAAAATGGACTCTGGACAATGGGATTTGTTGTGCATTAAGCAGTGCACATGGCTGCAAATAAAGTGCACTGCTCTTTCAAAAAATAAAAAATAAATTTAAATTGAATGTAGAGGGAAAAGGCATGATCCCTCCAACTGACATCAAAGATGGGGAATAATTTCTCTGACACCAACAATAGGGCACAATTCCTCCCACTGATACCATTCATGGATCACAATTCCTCCCACTGATACCACTGATGGGACACTATTTATCCCGCTGACACCACTGATGGGACACTATTTATGCCACTGACACCACTGGTGGGACACTATTTATCCCACTGATACCACTGATGGGACACTATTTATCCCGCTGACACCACTGATGGGACACTATTTATCCCACTGACACCACTGGTGGGACACTATTTATCCCACTGATACCACTGATGGGACATAATTTATCCCACTGATACCACTGATGAGACACTATTTATCCCACTGATACCACTGATGGGACACTATTTATCCCACTGATGGGACACTATTTATCCCACTGATACCACTGATGGGACACTATTTATCCCACTGATACCACTGATGGGACACTATTTATCCCACTGATGGGACACTATTTATCCCACTGATACCACTGTTGGGACACTATTTATCCCACTGACACCAGTGATGGGACACTATTTATCCCACTGACACCACTGATGGGACACTATTTATCCCACTGACACCACGGATGGGACACTATTCCTCCCACTGACACCAAAGATGGGGAACTATTCCTCCCACTGACACCAACAATTGGACACCCCACTGATACCAACAGGGGGCCCTATTCCTCCCACTAATACCAATCACAGGGCACTATTCCACATCATTCTGACCACAGGCGTTATCTAATTTTGTTACTCCCACTGACCACCAAACCTGAAGCATTGTTTGCTCCCATAGCAAACAGTTACATCCAATATATATAGGATATATAGCCAAAAATGCTAACATATATTGCAAAAAGTGATTATTAAATACCCCAGATTTACCTAAATTAACCTTTATGATCCAAAGATGGCCTATTGAACTTCAATATAACATAAGATAGGGAAAAGACCACTCCATGCATGTCACAGCTCCAGTTCTTTCCAAATGCACTGCAGCCTGATTCCAGAGGTCACCAGATTATCAGCACAGGGAGTAGGTGTAGATGGTTTTCCATATATGCATCGTAGGGCTTCATTTTTAATTTTGACTAAAGCTTGATTTTTTTTTTACTTAGTTTAATTTAAATTAAATTTAATTTAATTTTGCCTGACTAATTTAAGTACTGTATTTATTGGCGTATAACACTCACTTTTTTACCCTGAAAATAGAGGATAAACTGTGACTGCGTGTTATACGCAGGGGGCTGTCGAAATTTTTTTTTCCTGAAACTTCCCTCTTAAAGTTAGGGTGCGTGTTATACGCCTGTGCGTGTTATACGCCGATAAATATGGGTAAATACGGTAATACATCTTTAACTAAACTTTCAATTTCAACTAAAATGTCTTTATGGTAGGTTTTGGACAAATATATATACAGTACATCCCAACAGCTCCATTTTGTAAGTTAAAGCGGAACTTCAGTCATTTTTTCATCTTTCCATCTATTAAATCTTCTGCCCTTGTTGTTTTAACTTTGGATAGTAAAACATTTTTTTTTTCTGCCAGTAAATACCTTATACATCCCACTTCCTGTTTCTTGTCTGGTAAAAAGCCTAGGCTTATGACATCATACACAGCTCTCTCTCTCTCACTCTTGTGAGAGTTTGCCAGGAAGGGAGAGGGGGTGAGCCATAAGAGGGCCAATGAGAGCTGCAGAGCTGGAGGTGTGCCTCTGTGTGTCTGTGTAAATCCAGGAAGTGAACAGGCAGCAGCTTCAGCTGCCCACAATTAAAACGATTGCAGCCAGACTCAGTGGAGGGAGATTTCTGCAGCACATTTTGTCAAGTACAGAATCACAGTATATATAAAATAATATGCAAAGTGGTTGGAGGGAAGCTTCAGAATGGCAAAGATGTTTTTATTACAACGTATGTGAGCACACTGCAGTTCCTCTTTAAATCAAAATTCTTCATAATTAAAAAAAAAAAATGTGATGCAGATGAAGCATCCAGGGCCGACCATTCGCATGTGATCACGGCATGAGCAATTACATGCAAGTGGGTGGGATTAGCTGCGAGAGCCATCAGCCTCCCATTGCTTTCACTGGGGCTACCTCTTGCAGCCAATCCCAGGAACCCCCGCTGGGATTCTTACAAATAATCGTAGGCTGGGTGTACTTCCTGAATGCGCGACAAACCGCATAGGATCACGTGTTTTGGTGCGCATTTGCGAAACATGCGAAAAACATGCGAAAAACATACATCGTGCTCGCGGAGCCATTAGATGTTAATTGCACCCAAAACGCAGTTAGCAGATGTGTGTTTTGACGTGCGACAATCAAAAATAATTCAGGAGCTTCTCTGGAGCATTTGTCGCACACATGGTAGCCCACTCCGATGAAGGTCTACCACATGGGCGATGTGCAGTCATGCATGAAAAATGCGCAAAAAAACAAGAGCGGGAACGCACGTTTCCACTATGAGAAGTGTTGGTCCGGCATTCATACATCCCCAGTGCAGCGCAGGACACGCTTTCAGCGGGATGCCATCACTTTATGTAAAACCGACTTCAAGGTGAAACAGATAATGGCACTGAACACATAAATAAGTTATTTCAGACAGAAGAATTTTCTCTTTAGACTTATGTGTGCCAAATAGTCTTCCTTCCATCCCAATCCATCAGAGATGTTCCCATTAAATATACGATATCCTGATCCTCTGGCAGAACGCGGGAAGAGGTGAAGTTACTTTACAGAGGTGTGCCCTAATAAGGCAAAAACACTCTCATTTTTCTTTGGAAAACAGACTGTAAAGGACACTCAGTTTGGAAGGAAAAAACGATTTTCGTTTTTTTTTTAAAGACGAGATGGATCGGAGCCCGGGGAATACTAAAGAGAAGAGGACAGATACTATTCTGGGCCACCCAAGGTGCTCTATGGCCCTGTTTAACCCTGTGCAGTATGGAACTGCTTTTGCATATGTGGAATATTTTACTGCTTAGTACAAACTATTGTAAACTATTGGAGGGGATGTTAAGAAATTATATCCAATATTTTTTTGATGATAATAGTATTATTAGTAGTAATCAGCATGGATTTATGAAAGATCGTTCTTGCCAGACCGACCTATTAACCGTAGGTGTGCACAGCCTATTGCATTAGGGTGTGTACCCCAAAGCTCAAACACATACTACCGATCACTCACCATGTTCATTCAGAAAGGGAAGTGGCTGATAAATACATATTTAACCGCCCCTTCCCTCACTCACCCTAAAACATCTCCGCAGCAACAGCCGGCAGGAGAGGAGAGGAGGGAAGGCGGAGGTGCTGCAGAGGTAAGGAGTGGGGAGCCAGGGCAGAAGGGGGAATCTGTGCTGCACAGGGTGATTAGGGTGTGCCTGATCACACCCGGCATACCCTGTGCGCATGCCTATGCTAGTAACATTCTATGAGGAAGTGAGTTGTAATCTGGCTAGAGAAGAAGATAGGGTATGAATACAAATTGGTTAAAGGAGCGCATCCAAAGGGTAGTGATAAATAACATATCTTCTGAATGGTCTGGAGTTGAAAGCGGGTGCCCCAAGGCTCTCTCCTAGAAGTTAAATTGTAATAATAGGGGGCGCTAAGTGAATTCCACTCAAATTGTCAATAATACATTTTAGGACCATATAACATGGAATGACAATGTGAATCAAAATAGAGTGATTATTGCGAAAAAAAAAAAACAACCTCAAAAAATATATGTGATCAGAATAAAAAATCTTATATAGTCCATAGATCTTCAGTAAAAATCTTGATAAATAAAACCATAAAAAGTCCTTCACCACTAGTTGACAAGAAATCCAAATCACACCCAATGTGCTCAAATGAAAAACCTGCTCACCAGATATCCATAACCTATTTAATTAAAAAGAAGGTCTGAAAACGCTAGATGGAAAATCCTGGAATAGATAGACTGGGGACATTTTAATCTTCTAGGCCAGTGATGGCGAACCTTGGCACCCCAGATGTTTTGGAACTACATTTCCCATGATGCTCAGCTACACTGCAGAGTGCATGAGCATCATGGGAAATGTAGTTCCAAAACATCTGGGGTGCCAAGGTTCGCCATCACTGTTCTAGGCTATAGTCTCCTCTCCACCACGATGCCCGGGATAAAAGACAAAGGGCAAGCCAATAGCGTAATATTGCCTTTAATAAAAAGGTGAAAAAATACAAAAAAATGCCTGCTTACATTTGTTTGTGCCTTGTCCCGGCACTGAGGATATCATGCAAGATTGCTGGTGGGAGTGGCGCACCGCTGAGCACACGCTACAAGATTGGCGTGCGTTCCACTCCCCTCGAGAGACAAATCGAAAGCTCGGACCCGGAAGTGACGTGGCCGGAAGGCGCCTCGATGTACGTTTCGTAATTGCTACGTCATCAGGACTCTCCTAGAAGACCTTGGTCAAATATAGCAGCTGCTAGTTGGGCAACTACATGGCAAATTAGGTGAAATATGGGAAAGTGTAAAGTAATGCACGTAGGAGCTAAACACATGAATGCAAGTTACACATTAGGGGGATGGAGGATCGAGGTTGGAAAAGGACCTGGGTTTCTTAATTGATGACAGACTCAGCAATAACATGCAATACCAAGCTGCAGCAAGAAAGGCCAGTAGTCTGTTAGCATTTATTAAAAAAGGTATTTACTCCAGAGATAAAACTATAATTCTACCACTCTACAAAACTGTAGTTTGGCCACATCGTGAGTATGCCGTCCAGTTCTGGTCACCAGCCCTCAGGAAGGATGTGCTGAAACTAAAATAAAGGCAACAAAGCTAATAAGGGGGCTGGAGGATCTCAGTTATGAGGAACGTCTGCAATCATTTAACTTATTTTCACTGGAGAAGAGACGCTTAAGAGGTAACAATCACAATATACAAATATCTTAGTGGTGGGGCTAGCATAGGGAAAAGAAAAAATTCAGTATCAGGTTGTTTAAGAAGACACAAGGCCGTTCAATGAAGTTGGAGGAGAAGCGGTTTAGCTTTAAACTGTGTAGGGTTTTTTTTTTGTACTGTTAGGATTAGCATGTGGAAATCCCTTCCATAATTGGTGGAGGTAGCGGGAAGTCTATGTTATAGTTTTTTTTAAAAGAAGCTGAAGCTTTAACTTTAAGTTAAACTTTAAGTAGATCAGAGTTTTGCAATGAAAAGCTCTGCCTAAAGCTAGCCATGGTTGGATCAAAATTTGCCTGGTTCCGTAGTCGGTTCATGCCATTAGTATGTGCCATTTAAAGAAAGGAAAAAAGCATAATCCTATTTGTTATCAACATGGATATATAATGTTTGCATAGATAGATAGATCGATAGATAGATAGATCAATAGATAGATAGACAGATAGATAGATAGATAGATACAGGCAGTCCCCGAGTTACAAACGCATTATGGACTGTAGGTTTGTTCGTAAGTGGAATGTGTTCGCAAGTCGGAACACTGTTTGTAAGTGTAACTTCCACCTGTGCAGGGATGTGGGATGTTCTGGAGTCCGCCTGTGGAGGGATGTGGGATGTTCGGGCGTCCGCCTGTGCAGGGATGTGGAATGTTCCGGCGTCCGCCTGTGCAGGGATGTGGGATGTTCCGGCGTCCGCCTGTGCAGGGATGTGGGATGTTCCGACGTCCGCCTGTGCAGGGATGTGGGATGTTCCGACGTCCGCCTGTGGAGGAATGTGGGATGTTCCGGCGTCCGCCTGTGGAGGAATGTGGGATGTTCCGGCAACCGCCTGTGCAGGGATGTGGGATGTCCTGGCGTCCGCCTGTGCAGGGATGTGGGATGTTCCGCGTCCGCCTGTGGAGGGATGTGGGATGTTCCATGCGCTTCTGGGGCTCTTCTGGCCATGCAGTACATGAAGTACTGCAGTGGGGAATGTGTGGAATGTGGCAAGATAGCTGCTCGGAGGTATCCAGGACCAGCGTGGAGCACAAGACAGCCGGCATTGAGGCCGTTCGTAAGTAGGAGTCGTTCCTAAGTCGGGCGTTCGTAAGTTGGGGACTGCCTGTAGATACCTGACACCTGACAATCACGCCTATGCTATATGGACAAAGGTATGGGGATACCTCTCCAAATTATGGCATTCAAGTGTTTCCAGTGAAAGGTTCTGTGAATACTACAGCATACAAAGACATTTTAGACAATTGTGCTTTTCTGGCAACAGTTTGGGGAAGACCCTCTTCTGTTATAGCAAGTCGTGCCCTGGTGCACAAAGAGTAGTTTCCCTGACCTCAACCCTACTGAGCTTTGAGAAGAATAATGCCTTGTACACACAGTCGAAATTTCCGATGGAAAAAGTCAGGCGGAATTTTCTCATCGGATATTCCGACCATGTGTGCGCCCCATCTGACTTTTTCCTTTGGAAATTCCAACGGAGTTAGAAAGAGAACATGTTCTCTTTTTTTCCGACCAAAAAAAATTTCTATCGGAAATTCCATCCGTCTGTATGGAACTTCGATGGAGAAAAAACCATGCATGCTCAGAATCAAGTCGACGCATGCTCAAAAGCATTGATCTTCATTTTTCTCGGATCGTTGTAGTGTTGTACGTCACCGTGTTCTTGACGGTCGGAATTTGGTGTGACAGTGTGTATGCAAGACAACTTGAACGGAATTCCGTTGGAAAAATCCGTCGTAGCTTATCCCGACGGAAAATCTGATCGTGTGTAAAAGGCATAAGAATGCCAATGGAGAGCCAGGTCTTCTCATTCCAACTCAGAACCTGGCCTCACAAACTTTTTTTTTTGGCTGAATGTCCAGAACTTACCACAGATATACACCTACATCTGGTGGAAAGCCTTCCCAGAACAGTGAAGGCTCTTATAGCCACCAAGATGCTCATAGTTTTGGAATGGGACGCCTAACAAGCTAATATACATGTAATGGCCATATATCCACTGTATGTGTAGGCAGCCATTGTTGACTTCCTTCTTAAGGCATTTCGTTTTATAGTCATAGGTGCTGCATAAGTGGTCTGTAAGCTTGTGAACATGAGATAGATAGATGGATGGATGGATGGATAGATGTGTAGCGGGGTGCTAAATTTAAGGGAAGTATCTGAGTGGTAATAAGGCTCACATACACAAATTGTTAGGGTTCATGGACCATTTCAGTCCTTGGGAGATAGTACTGATGTGCAGTTCCCTGGGGTCTATAGGTGGCGCTGTTGCCATAGGCCCGGGTTGAACCACGGTACAGGGTTGTGCCTTTTCTTGTCCCCTCTTGACAGCAGTGCGGCGGGGCGGGGAGCCTGCTGTGCCTGTCGGGAGATGGTATAAAAAGGGGCGGCCATCTTCCAGAGGGGTCGTCGTTGTCGTTCCACACCCAGGCACCTTAGGCCTGGGTGTGGGTGTTGCCTCCGGGTGCCCTAGGCCCGGAGGCCTGGGTGTGTTGCCTCCGGGTGCCCTACGCCCGGAGGCGGAGTTGCTGTTCCATCCCAGACACCTTCAGTCTGGGGTTAGGTACTAAATAGGAGGCCCGGGGCCCCGCAACCTTCGGCTGGGGTCCACTACGGATCGAGAGCTCCCAGGGTACCGCCTTGTGAGGGGACCCGTATCTTGGATCGAGGAGGCCAGGGAGGTGACCCTTTCTGAAGACCCAGCGCAGAGTCGTGGTGACAGTGAGGGCCTCTGGTAACTCTTCGGAGGGATGTTTTTCTCTTTGACATGGGCCAAGCTCTCCAAGAAGGCAGTGCATGTTCTGTATGTCATAGTGGCAGTGACCATCTTCCACAAGTCAGTGGCAGTGACTTCCATATTCATTAGGTCTGTGATAAAGATCGCACACCAAACCTGTTCGTGCATATCAGAACAGTAAGAGAACCAAGATTTGAGTTTGTGCCTGGACCTCTCTCCCACCTTATCTGACCTGTGTCTCGTCTCAACCTGTCTGCTCTTAAAGGAACTATTTATTATCCATGTGAAATAAATACAGAAGTTGGACTTTCAGTTGGTGTGGACAGTGGCTTTACTGGGGAGAATTAAGGACTTGTCTCTGGTCAAGCCAGAGGTGAGATCAGCTCGGGAGGATTCAAACACCAGCCGCAGCCTCATTCTTTCCTGCGGAGGAGCCAAGTAAAGAAAAGCAGGTAAAGTCTGGGGTGGGTGCGCTATAGATGGATAGATAGATAGATAGATCGATCTTTCAAACTGTCCACCTCCAAGAGTACAGTCTGGACCCCAATATCTTTCCAAAAGTGCTTACAGGTGCATTACATTCCATCAACTAAAAAACGTCTTAGAAACTGAGCATAACTATGTGTGATGGGGCCCCAAAGCAAAACCATTAAGGGGCACACACCATCTTTCTATCTCATCTAATGATACAGAGTACTAATTACACAGTAATCATATTGAGTCTCCCAATCCCTTCGTATACATATATTATTTTATCTAAATGTATTTGTCCAATGCTGTTGCCCCCAGCATAAATGACTATGTAGCCAGACAGCTTTGGGCCCCATAACAGTTGCATGGTCTCAAATGTCCATTGTTAAACAGTTGGAAACACAATACATACATCTTCTCTCCCTACTAGTGATGAGCCGAACACCCCCGGGTTCGGTTCGCACCAGAACCCGCGAACGGACCGAAAGTTCGAACGAACATTAGAACCCTATTAAATACAATGGATGCGAACGTTCGAATTCTAAAGTGCTAATTATAAAAACTATTATGCATGTTATTGTCCTAAAAAGGGTTTGGGAACCCGGGTTCTGCACCAGGGGACATGTATCAATGCAAAAATAAGTTTTAAAAACGGTCGTTTTCCGGGAGCAGTCATTTTAATGATGCATAAAGTGAAAAAAAAAAAGTCAAATATTCCTTTAAATATCGTACCTGGGGGGTGTCTAAAGTATGCCTGTGAAGTGCCACGTGTTTCCCGTGTTTAGAACTGTCCCTGCACAAAATGACACTTCTAAAGGAAAAAAAAGCCATTTAAAACTGCTTGCGGCTTTAATGTAATGTCTGGTCCCGGTAATATGGATGAAAATCTTTAAGAAAAATGGCATAGCTACCCCATGACCCCCCCCCTACCCCAGCCCATTACCAGCCCCTTTGGGTCTTGTATGGATATTAAGGGGAACCCCGCACATAAAATAAAAAAGGCCCTATATACTCAGAACAGCCGTATACAGGCGGTGCATACAAGACAGGGACTGTAGGTTTGTTCTTATGTAGAATCTGTTTGTAATTTTGAACAGGTACATTGTTGAAGTGTAGCTCCAGACCAAAAATCTATTTTTAAACTTTTTGGAAAACATAGGTAAGGGTTATCACCCCTGTAACATTTGTTTTGCTGTCTGTGCCCCTGTTCAGAACATTTCACCTCACTTTCCGTCCTAATGACAACTGTTTTTGAAATGTGGTGTTTTTCTTGAAACAAGGATTGCTGATAAAGCATCAGTACAGAGGAGACACCTTTCTCCCATATTTATTCTTACAGGAGAGAATTTTCCTTCCTAGTGGTAGATTTCCTCTCACTTCCTGTTGTCTTCTTGCGTTTGCAAGTAGGAGTCGTTTGTAAGTTGGATGTTTGAAAGTAGGGACCTGCCGTATATACTCTGCAGAAATAGGCCCCTTAGTTGTTGGTGTTGGCACAACACTGTAAGCACTCACAGTTACTCTTGGTTGGTGCTGGAACGCCCTGCTGTCAACTATTATATCAGGAATTTTAATTACATATAATTGTTGAACAGTGGTAGTAAAAATTGGGCCTTTGATGGTGGTGCTGGTGCCACAACACTGTAAGCCCTGACAGTTACTCTTGGTGGGTGCAGCAATGGGCCCTGCTGTGAATTATTAGATCAAGAATTGTAATTACATGCCCCTGTTGAACAGGGGCTGAAAAATTGGGCCTTAGGCACTGGTGGCACAACACTGCAACCCTTCACAGATACTGTACTTGGAGCACAGCAATGAGCCCTGTTGCAAAGTATTGCTTCAAAAATTGTAATGACACGCCCCTGTTAAACAGGGGCTGAAAAATTGGGCCTTAGGCACTGGTGGCACAACACTGCAACTCCTCACAGATACTGTACTTGGAGCACAGCAATGAGCCCTGTTGCAAAGTATTGCTTCAAAAATTGTAATTACACGCCCCTGTTAAACAGGGGCTGAAAAATTGGGCGTTAGGCACTGGTGGCGGCACCCATAAACAAAAATGATCTTCCAAGCTATCATCATCAATCGTATCATTGAGGACTCGGAGGAGGAGGATAGCCAGTCAACATAACAGCACAGGCACTCAGCATCAGCATCAGTCTTGAAGGGATGTGACATTTTAAAATCAATTAGTCTGTTATATCAGCATCAGGTGTGTGGTAGCTGGTGGTGATCCAAGACTGGTTCATCTTGATGAAAGTCAGTCGATCAACCGAGTCGGTGGACAGGCGCACCCTGTGATCCGTGACAAATCCTCCAGCAGCACTGAATGTGCGTTCCGAAAGAACGCTGGATGCAGGACAGGCCAGTAGCTCAATTGCATACTGTGCAAGCTCTGGCCAGTGATCCATCCTCAAGACCCAGTAAGCCAGAGGATTTTCGGTGGGGAAGGTGTCCAAGTCTGACCTTGCCCCTAGATATTCCTGCACCATGTTTATCAGACGCTGGCGATGGTTGCTGGAACCGATCATACTTTGGGGCTGCGGACTAAAGAATTGTCTGAACGCATCGGTCAGACGGCCACCTTCCCCACCGCTCCTTCTTTGACTGGCCGAAGCCTCAGCAACTCGTTGTCCAGGACCAGGAGTTTGCAACCTCCCAGTCTCTGGGAACGCGTTGCACAGACCTTTCTGCAAGGCCTCCCGGAGTTGTCTCATCCTCTGCTCCCTCTGCGACGGTAACATAAGGTCCGCAACCTTACCCTTGTACCGTGGATCAAGGAGAGTGGCCAGCCAGTAATGGTCCCTCTCCTTGATCCGAAGAATACGAGGATCCTTCCGCAGACTTTGCAGGATCAGGGAGGCCATGCAGCGTAGGTTTGCTGAGGCATTCGCTCCGGAGTCCTCTGGGTCACTAAGGACGACATGATCCGCAGCCACCTCCTCCCAGCCACGTACAAGTCCACTGGTTTCTTGGGACTGTAAATCATCCCTAAAAGACTGCTGCTGATGATGCTGAGTGCCAGCCTCCACCTCCATGCTGACACAATCCTCCTCCTCCTCCTCCTCCTCCTCCTCCTCCTCTTCCTGTGCGATGGGTGGGACAGAAGGAACACTGTCTGGGTAAAGGGGGCCTTGAGAGGCAAGGAAGTCCTCCTCTTCCTGCCTCTGTTCTGCCTCAAGTGCCCTGTCCATTATTCCACGCAGCGTGTGCTCCAACAGGTGGACAAGAGGTACAGTGTCACTGATGCATGCACTGTCACTGCTCACCATCCTCGTGGCCTCCTCAAATGGTGCCAGGACAGTGCATGCATCCCTGATCATGCCCCACTGGCGTGGAGAAAAAAAACCAAGCTCCCCTGACCCTGTCCTGGTGCCGTAGTCGCACAGGTACTCATTGATGGCCCTCTGCTGCGTGTGCAGCCGCTGCAGCATGGCCAACGTTGAGTTCCACCTGGTGGGCATGTCACATATAAGGCGGTTCTTGGGCAGGTTCAACTCCTTTTGCAGCTCAGCCAGGCGAGCACTGGCATTATAAGATCTGCGGAAATGCACACAGACTTTCCTGGCCTGCCTCAGGACATCCTGTAAGCCCGGGTACCTGCCCAAGAAGCGCTGCACCACCAGGTTAAGGACGTGAGCCACACAGGGCACATGGGTCAGTTGTCCCTGTCGGAGGGCGGAGAGGAGGTTGGTGCCATTGTCGCAAACCACCATTCCTGGCTTAAGCTGGCGTGGCGTCAACCACCTCTCGGCCTGGCCCTGCAGAGCAGACAGGACCTCTGCCCCAGTGTGGCTTCTGTCCCCCAAACACACCAGCGCAAGCACGGCATGGCATCTTTTTGCCTGCGTACTTGCGTAGCCCCGTGAACGGCTACGGAGCACCGCTGGTTCATAGGACAAACCACAGGAAGAGGCCATGGAGGAAGAAGAAGAGGAGGGGGTGGAGGAGAGAGGTGTGTCACAACCAGTAGTAGCATTTTGGAGGCGTGGCGGTGGGACAACCTCCAACACTACTGCACCTTGTCCTGAATCCTTCCCAGCTGCCAAAAGAGTGACCCAATGGGCCGTGAAAGAAAGGTAACGTCCCTGTCCATGCCTGCTGGACCATGAGTCAGCGGTAATATGCACCTTACCGCTGACCGCCCTGTCCAGCGAGGCCAAGACATTGCCTTCCACATGCCGGTAGAGAGCCGGAATAGCCTTCCGTGAGAAAAAGTGGCGTTTGGGAACCTGCCACTGAGGAACCGCACATTGCACAAACTCACGGAAGGGGGCCGAGTCTACCAACTGAAAAGGCAGCAGTTGAAGCGCTAGCAATTTAGCCAAGCTAGCATTCAACCGCTGGGCATGTGGATGGCTGGGAGTGAACTTCTTTCGACGGTCCAGCAGCTGGGGCAGGGAAATTTGCCTGCTAGAATCGGACGTCGGTGTACTGCTAGCAGAGTGGGCGCAAGTACTTGGCTGTGACACACCTAATTCTACACCTTCATTCCTCTCAGTGCATGTTTCAGAGAGGACTGAAGTTATAGTGGGGTTGGAGATCCCAGCTGATGCGGTGCAAGGAGAGGTCCGCTTGGTTCTTTGGTGTGGGTCTTTGAGGTAGGCTTGCCAACGAGCTGCATGGCAGGTCAACATATGTCTGGTCAGGCATGTGGTACCCAAGCGGCTGATGTTTTGGCCACGCGATATACGCTTGAGACATATGTTGCAAACAGCAGCTGTGCGATCTGATGCACTAGCCTCAAAAAAGGCCCACACCAAAGAACTTTTTGAATGACGGGCAGAGGCAGCGCCCTGCACAGGCGGAGCTCTGCGGTGTGATTCCGTCGGTGTACTGCCCTTACGCTGGCCACCAAAGGGCATCCTGCCTCGTTGGAGATGTGCCTCCTCCTCATCCTCCTCCTCCTCCTCTCTCCTATTAGGCACCCACGTGGAGTCATTGACCTCATCATCCCCTCCCTCCTCATCACTGGAGCCAATCTGGCAGTATGCTGCAGCTGCTGGAACATGACTGCCAGATTGGTGTCCTTCTTGAGCATCCCCTCTGTCTGCTCTCACGCTACTGCCTTCCTCTAGCTGGGTTTCATCATCAGACCCTTCGAAACGCTGGGCATCCTCCTGGAGCATGTACCCAACACTGTGCTGAAACAGTTCGGGGGACTCCTCAGGAGGAGGACATGGTGGGTCTAGGGAAGGAGTGACTGATGATTTGTCTGACATTGATACCAGGGAAGACGACGCTTTGGCAGCTGCTTTTCCAGTACCCTGAGCCTGGGTGAGAGAGGATGAGGAGGAGGAGGAGGGCTTGGTCATCCACTCTACCAAGTCTTCGGCATGATGTGGCTCAACATGTCCAGCTGCCGAAAAGAAGGACAAGCGTGTCCCATGGCCATGTGCTGATGACAATGCACCGCGTCCACGACCAGCACTGTTGCCCCCAGACACAGAGCCTGCTTGCCCTCTTTTATTGCCTCCTGACTGTCTGCCTCTCCTTGTTTGCCTTCCAGACATTCTAATAGATGGCCTGCAGGGAGATGGGAAAAAAGCAATAAGGGCTACCTTCAGGTGTCCTTCTCTGTCCCTTGAAACAAGGACTTTCACAGTGAAAGAAACTGACACTGTCCCTACCTAGAGTTTTCTGTCCCTAGAATAAATGTTTTTTTTAATCACAATATAGCACAAGGACAATTCACTCAATGTCTCTCCAGGTCCCTGGAAACAAGGACTTGCAGAGTGAAAGAAACTGACACTGTCCCTACCTAGAGTTTTCTGTCCCTAGAATAAATGTTTTTTTTAAGCACAATATAGCACAAGGACAATTAACTCACTGTCCTTACAGGTCCCTGGAAACAAGGACTTGCAGAGTGAAAAAAAAAAAACACTCTCCCTACCTACAGTTTTCTGTCCCTAGAAAAAATGTTTTTTTTAAGCACAATATAGCACAAGGACAATTAACTCACTGTCCTTACAGGTCCCTGGAAACAAGGACTTGCAGAGTGAAAGAAAAAAAACACTCTCCCTACCTACAGTTTTCTGTCCCTAGAAAAAATGTTTTTTTTAATCACAATATAGCACAAGGAAAATTAACTCACTGTCCTTACAGGTCCCTGGAAACAAGGACTTGCAGAGTGAAAGAAAAAAAACACTCTCCCTACCTACAGTTTTCTGTCCCTAGAAAAAATGTTTTTTTTAATCACAATATAGCACAAGGAAAATTAACTCACTGTCCTTACAGGTCCCTGGAAACAAGGACTTGCAGAGTGAAAGAAACTGACACTGTCCCTACCTAGAGTTTTCTGTCCCTAGAATAAATGTTTTTTTTAAGCACAATATAGCACAAGGACAATTAACTCACTGTCCTTACAGGTCCCTGGAAACAAGGACTTGCAGAGTGAAAGAAAAAAAACACTCTCCCTACCTACAGTTTTCTGTCCCTAGAAAAAATGTTTTTTTTAATCACAATATAGCACAAGGAAAATTAACTCACTGTCCTTACAGGTCCCTGGAAACAAGGACTTGCAGAGTGAAAGAAACTGACACTGTCCCTACCTAGAGTTTTCTGTCCCTAGAATAAATGTTTTTTTTAAGCACAATATAGCACAAGGACAATTAACTCACTGTCCTTACAGGTCCCTGGAAACAAGGACTTGCAGAGTGAAAAAAAAAAAACACTCTCCCTACCTAGAGTTTTCTGTCCCTAGAAAAAATGTTTTTTTTAAGCACAATATAGCACAAGGACAATTAACTCACTGTCCTTACAGGTCCCTGGAAACAAGGACTTGCAGAGTGAAAGAAACTGACACTGTCCCTACCTAGAGTTTTCTGTCCCTAGAATAAATGTTTTTTTTAATCACAATATAGCACAAGGAAAATTAACTCACTGTCCTTACAGGTCCCTGGAAACAAGGACTTGCAGAGTGAAAGAAACTGACACTGTCCCTACCTAGAGTTTTCTGTCCCTAGAATAAATGTTTTTTTTAATCACAATATAGCACAAGGAAAATTAACTCACTGTCCTTACAGGTCCCTGGAAACAAGGACTTGCAGAGTGAAAGAAACTGACACTGTCCCTACCTAGAGTTTTCTGTCCCTAGAATAAATGTTTTTTTTAATCACAATATAGCACAAGGAAAATTAACTCACTGTCCTTACAGGTCCCTGGAAACAAGGACTTGCAGAGTGAAAGAAACTGACACTGTCCCTACCTAGAGTTTTCTGTCCCTAGAATAAATGTTTTTTTTAAGCACAATATAGCACAAGGACAATTAACTCACTGTCCTTACAGGTCCCTGGAAACAAGGACTTGCAGAGTGAAAGAAAAAAAACACTCTCCCTACCTACAGTTTTCTGTCCCTAGAAAAAATGTTTTTTTTAATCACAATATAGCACAAGGAAAATTAACTCACTGTCCTTACAGGTCCCTGGAAACAAGGACTTGCAGAGTGAAAGAAACTGACACTGTCCCTACCTAGAGTTTTCTGTCCCTAGAATAAATGTTTTTTTTAATCACAATATAGCACAAGGACAATTAACTCACTGTCCTTACAGGTCCCTGGAAACAAGGACTTGCAGAGTGAAAGAAACTGACACTGTCCCTACCTAGAGTTTTCTGTCCCTAGAATAAATGTTTTTTTTAAGCACAATATAGCACAAGGACAATTAACTCACTGTCCTTACAGGTCCCTGGAAACAAGGACTTGCAGAGTGAAAGAAAAAAAACACTCTCCCTACCTACAGTTTTCTGTCCCTAGAAAAAATGTTTTTTTTAATCACAATATAGCACAAGGAAAATTAACTCACTGTCCTTACAGGTCCCTGGAAACAAGGACTTGCAGAGTGAAAGAAACTGACACTGTCCCTACCTAGAGTTTTCTGTCCCTAGAATAAATGTTTTTTTTAATCACAATATAGCACAAGGACAATTAACTCACTGTCCTTACAGGTCCCTGGAAACAAGGACTTGCAGAGTGAAAGAAACTGACACTGTCCCTACCTAGAGTTTTCTGTCCCTAGAATAAATGTTTTTTTTAAGCACAATATAGCACAAGGACAATTAACTCACTGTCCTTACAGGTCCCTGGAAACAAGGACTTGCAGAGTGAAAGAAAAAAAACACTCTCCCTACCTACAGTTTTCTGTCCCTAGAAAAAATGTTTTTTTTAATCACAATATAGCACAAGGAAAATTAACTCACTGTCCTTACAGGTCCCTGGAAACAAGGACTTGCAGAGTGAAAGAAACTGACACTGTCCCTACCTAGAGTTTTCTGTCCCTAGAATAAATGTTTTTTTTAATCACAATATAGCACAAGGACAATTAACTCACTGTCCTTACAGGTCCCTGGAAACAAGGACTTGCAGAGTGAAAGAAACTGACACTGTCCCTACCTAGAGTTTTCTGTCCCTAGAATAAATGTTTTTTTTAAGCACAATATAGCACAAGGACAATTAACTCACTGTCCTTACAGGTCCCTGGAAACAAGGACTTGCAGAGTGAAAGAAACTGACACTGTCCCTACCTAGAGTTTTCTGTCCCTAGAATAAATGTTTTTTTTAATCACAATATAGCACAAGGAAAATTAACTCACTGTCCTTACAGGTCCCTGGAAACAAGGACTTGCAGAGTGAAAGAAACTGACACTGTCCCTACCTAGAGTTTTCTGTCCCTAGAATAAATGTTTTTTTTAATCACAATATAGCACAAGGAAAATTAACTCACTGTCCTTACAGGTCCCTGGAAACAAGGACTTGCAGAGTGAAAGAAACTGACACTGTCCCTACCTAGAGTTTTCTGTCCCTAGAATAAATGTTTTTTTTAATCACAATATAGCACAAGGAAAATTAACTCACTGTCCTTACAGGTCCCTGGAAACAAGGACTTGCAGAGTGAAAGAAACTGACACTGTCCCTACCTAGAGTTTTCTGTCCCTAGAATAAATGTTTTTTTTAATCACAATATAGCACAAGGAAAATTAACTCACTGTCCTTACAGGTCCCTGGAAACAAGGACTTGCAGAGTGAAAGAAACTGACACTGTCCCTACCTAGAGTTTTCTGTCCCTAGAATAAATGTTTTTTTTAAGCACAATATAGCACAAGGACAATTAACTCACTGTCCTTACAGGTCCCTGGAAACAAGGACTTGCAGAGTGAAAGAAAAAAAACACTCTCCCTACCTACAGTTTTCTGTCCCTAGAAAAAATGTTTTTTTTAATCACAATATAGCACAAGGAAAATTAACTCACTGTCCTTACAGGTCCCTGGAAACAAGGACTTGCAGAGTGAAAGAAACTGACACTGTCCCTACCTAGAGTTTTCTGTCCCTAGAATAAATGTTTTTTTTAATCACAATATAGCACAAGGACAATTAACTCACTGTCCTTACAGGTCCCTGGAAACAAGGACTTGCAGAGTGAAAGAAACTGACACTGTCCCTACCTAGAGTTTTCTGTCCCTAGAATAAATGTTTTTTTTAAGCACAATATAGCACAAGGACAATTAACTCACTGTCCTTACAGGTCCCTGGAAACAAGGACTTGCAGAGTGAAAGAAACTGACACTGTCCCTACCTAGAGTTTTCTGTCCCTAGAATAAATGTTTTTTTTAATCACAATATAGCACAAGGACAATTAACTCACTGTCCTTACAGGTCCCTGGAAACAAGGACTTGCAGAGTGAAAGAAACTGACACTGTCCCTACCTAGAGTTTTCTGTCCCTAGAATAAATGTTTTTTTTAAGCACAATATAGCACAAGGACAATTAACTCACTGTCCTTACAGGTCCCTGGAAACAAGGACTTGCAGAGTGAAAGAAACTGACACTGTCCCTACCTAGAGTTTTCTGTCCCTAGAATAAATGTTTTTTTTAATCACAATATAGCACAAGGAAAATTAACTCACTGTCCTTACAGGTCCCTGGAAACAAGGACTTGCAGAGTGAAAGAAACTGACACTGTCCCTACCTAGAGTTTTCTGTCCCTAGAATAAATGTTTTTTTTAATCACAATATAGCACAAGGAAAATTAACTCACTGTCCTTACAGGTCCCTGGAAACAAGGACTTGCAGAGTGAAAGAAACTGACACTGTCCCTACCTAGAGTTTTCTGTCCCTAGAATAAATGTTTTTTTTAAGCACAATATAGCACAAGGACAATTAACTCACTGTCCTTACAGGTCCCTGGAAACAAGGACTTGCAGAGTGAAAGAAAAAAAACACTCTCCCTACCTACAGTTTTCTGTCCCTAGAAAAAATGTTTTTTTTAATCACAATATAGCACAAGGAAAATTAACTCACTGTCCTTACAGGTCCCTGGAAACAAGGACTTGCAGAGTGAAAGAAACTGACACTGTCCCTACCTAGAGTTTTCTGTCCCTAGAATAAATGTTTTTTTTAATCACAATATAGCACAAGGACAATTAACTCACTGTCCTTACAGGTCCCTGGAAACAAGGACTTGCAGAGTGAAAGAAACTGACACTGTCCCTACCTAGAGTTTTCTGTCCCTAGAATAAATGTTTTTTTTAAGCACAATATAGCACAAGGACAATTAACTCACTGTCCTTACAGGTCCCTGGAAACAAGGACTTGCAGAGTGAAAGAAAAAAAACACTCTCCCTACCTACAGTTTTCTGTCCCTAGAAAAAATGTTTTTTTTAATCACAATATAGCACAAGGAAAATTAACTCACTGTCCTTACAGGTCCCTGGAAACAAGGACTTGCAGAGTGAAAGAAACTGACACTGTCCCTACCTAGAGTTTTCTGTCCCTAGAATAAATGTTTTTTTTAATCACAATATAGCACAAGGACAATTAACTCACTGTCCTTACAGGTCCCTGGAAACAAGGACTTGCAGAGTGAAAGAAACTGACACTGTCCCTACCTAGAGTTTTCTGTCCCTAGAATAAATGTTTTTTTTAAGCACAATATAGCACAAGGACAATTAACTCACTGTCCTTACAGGTCCCTGGAAACAAGGACTTGCAGAGTGAAAGAAAAAAAACACTCTCCCTACCTACAGTTTTCTGTCCCTAGAAAAAATGTTTTTTTTAATCACAATATAGCACAAGGAAAATTAACTCACTGTCCTTACAGGTCCCTGGAAACAAGGACTTGCAGAGTGAAAGAAACTGACACTGTCCCTACCTAGAGTTTTCTGTCCCTAGAATAAATGTTTTTTTTAATCACAATATAGCACAAGGACAATTAACTCACTGTCCTTACAGGTCCCTGGAAACAAGGACTTGCAGAGTGAAAGAAACTGACACTGTCCCTACCTAGAGTTTTCTGTCCCTAGAATAAATGTTTTTTTTAAGCACAATATAGCACAAGGACAATTAACTCACTGTCCTTACAGGTCCCTGGAAACAAGGACTTGCAGAGTGAAAGAAACTGACACTGTCCCTACCTAGAGTTTTCTGTCCCTAGAATAAATGTTTTTTTTAAGCACACTATAGCAGAAGCACAAAACACACTGACACTCTCCCTACCTATCCTTCTCTTTCCCTAAACTAAAGGAATCCAGGTTAAGCAAGAAAGAAATAACAGTCACTGTCCCTGCCTATGCTACTCTATCCCTGCTCCGGAACACACTACACTAGGCCGCCGTGCTGGCGGCCTTTTATAGTGTGGGGCGTGTACTAAACACCCTCAGCAATAATTGGCCACAGGCATCCTGCCTGTGGCCAATCATTGCTCTCCTCGCTGCCGGCGCTGTGATTGGCCAAGCATGCGGGGTCACAGTGCATGCTTGGCCAATCACAGCGCCTGGATGACACTGCGATGGCGTAGTGCATTGTGGGCCGTTCGCGTCACTCGAATTTGGCGCGAACGGCCCAAATCGTTCGATCTTCGTCGAACGATCGAACAGCCAATGTTCGAGTCGAACGTATGTTCGACTCGAACACGAAGCTCATCCCTACTCCCTACCTAAATAAATATTCCACAAGGAAAACAACTATTGCTTTCCTAGATCCTGCTTCAATCTTACAAAAATGTTTGCAATCCTTTTACAATAGAAGTGGGAAGTAATGAAGTTTGCTCAAGCCTTTGCAGTGAAGTTGCTGAACTTTCACTTTAAAGTTTACTTTCTGAATATGCTGGAACAAGCATATGTCCTCCTCCCCACCCTATGTTCCATACAAAGATAATTACCAATATCCAATTGAATCCGTGTGCTGTATAAGGGGAAAAAATAACCAAAACATTTCCTGTCTTTTACTGCTTATAAAGCCCTCTGCTGAGCAGACAAGTCCATTCTTGCTCTATGGAAAATGATTCAACCACTTTATCAGTACGCCTCTTAGTACAATACAAAGCAATCCTCAAAGTTATTATTGAAAGAATAACCCCCTGCAGAAGATACTGATTATGATGCTCTGTGCCTACTTGTTGGATAATTAATTGATCATGAGTTCTGTACTTCGTGGAGCACCAATTTTTTCTATCATCTGAAGTTTTGACTTAAAGTAGAACTGGCAATACATTTGTTTTCACTGTTCTGTTTCCCAGTGAGACAAGGTACATGTAATAACTATAAGGTTTAGACTGGGCACCCCCTTTCCCTCCTGGCCATCTGACAACAGCTTGGAAGGAGACGGCCACTTCATAACCATGCTTGTTTCAGCTTCAAGCACTAAAACAAGCAGCTGCAAGAAGAATGCAGAGGGACAGGAGGCTGACACACCCCTTTTCCTCTGCATTCCTCTTGCTGCCACTTTCTTATGAATGTGCTCTGACCTGAGACAGAAGCAGCCGTCTCCTTCCTAACTATTGTAGTGCCCCCCCCAATATTTGGGGGCGCTATGTGTAAATTTAAGGGTAGTCTGAGCCAGTAGTTGGGCTCAGACCAATTGATTGTTCTAAATTTGCTTCTGCTCTGGGTGTGATACTGCCTGGCAGTAATGTTCCCTGTTTGCCTGTAGGTGGCACTGTCACCACTGGAATAGGTTGAACTACAGGATGTATCACAACACCTTGAGTGTCCTTTCTCGGCAGCCGTGCAGTGGGCGTGGTCTACCCGCGGTGCATGCTGGGAGGGGGGACATAATGGGCAGACGCGTTTTGAGGTTTGTTCGTTTTTGGCGGCCGGTCGGGCCTGTCCTGTGTGCGCGCCTCGTGGCCCGCATGGCACAAGGAGTGTGTGTGTTCTGGCCCCGGGTACCTTCAGCCTGAGGTTGCATCGCTACATGGTAGGCCCAGCTCTGCTGGCTGAGGCCTATACCTAAGGAGGGATCCTGAGCTACCCACATGCGGGAAGCACACGTTTAGGGAAGGAGACCAGAGGAGGATCTGCCCCAGAGGAGACTGGCGACGGTACTGCTGTCTCGGGAGGAGGCCTGGAGCTCACCTAAGGAGGGATCCATTATTACAAGCCCTGCAATATGCCGATCTGGCATAAAGGTTCTCTCACTATTGCTTGGCTGGGAGGTTCGGGACTTTTGATAATCCTGTGGCAGAGGATTCCTGATCGTATCCCTAGTCCTCAAGAGAAATATTGATTCATGCTTCATCCCAGCTGCTAGGACAACTAATAGGACAATCCGGGTGAGCAATACCCACTCAGGCTTGAGTGGCGACGATTGTGACTTTAGTGCTGCGTAATAGAAATCAACCAGCGCAGATAACCTAATAGACAGCAGCTGTACACTGGGGGTCAATTAATCAAATCCCACAATAGAAATATATAAACAGCAGTGCAGCGCAAACATAAAGAAAACACTTCTAAGAAATTCTTTTAAGACATTGAGAGGAAGTCCATATATAAACAGAGTGGGACAGAATCTTCAGAGGTTAAAGATTGCGCCCTCCACACCACCAACAAGTGTCCAAAGTGATGAGAAGTACAATATTCAGGTTATTCTGTGAAACCCTCCACCAATGGCAGCAATGGCAGCTCACCTTCACATATAGACCCCTGAGTAAATCAGTCAGGTCAAACAGACATTTCCCACTCCAGGGAATAAAACAGGAACTCCGTTTCCGGTCAATCAGATAACCCCGACAGGACTTCCAGGACGTAGTTCATATGAAAAAACAATAGAGTGGAATCTAGTGCTCTCTGTATGAAAATGTATTAAAATAAGCACATAAAAGATACACTTACAAATGCTGGCACTGTACCACAGTGCAAGGGATCCACAGCAGACAATGCTCAGCAATAGCAAACAGCAATGAGTGGCGGTAATGATGATAGCGGTGATACACAGCTCGAGACAGCAAGCATAGACGCGGGTGACGTCACGATCCCTGTCCACGTTCCGTACGCGTTACGTCCCCGATAAGTGGGACGGGACTTCATCATTGTTTTTTCATATGAACTACGTCCTGGAAGTCCTGTCGGGGTTATCTGATTGACCGGAAACGGAGTTCCTGTTTTATTCCCTGGAGTGGGAAATGTCTGTTTGACCTGACTGATTTACTCAGGGGTCTATATGTGAAGGTGAGCTGCCATTGCTGCCATTGGTGGAGGGTTTCACAGAATAACCTGAATATTGTACTTCTCATCACTTTGGACAATTGTTGGTGGTGTGGAGGGCGCAATCTTTAACCTCTGAAGATTCTGTCCCACTCTGTTTATATATGGACTTCCTCTCAATGTCTTAAAAGAATTTCTTAGAAGTGTTTTCTTTATGTTTGCGCTGCACTGCTGTTTATATATTTAGTGCTGCGTGCCTGAACCTTCCCCTGTGTTTTTCTCTTGTATCCTACTTTCCTCTCGAGTTTTCCTCAGCAAAGTAAATAAAGCCTGACTGTTTGGGTTTTACATTTGTGTGGACATTGGCCTTTCTGGAGACTTTCCATACCCTGACAACGGAAGCCTTAGAGCAGGGGTCTTCAAACTACGGCCCTCCAGCTGTTCAGGAATCAGGAACTACAATTACCATCATGCCTAGTCATGTCTGTGAATGTCAGTGTGTTACAATGCCTCATGGGATGTGTAGTTCTACAACAGCTGGAGGGCCGTAGTTTGAGGATCCCTGCCTTAGAGGTAGGGCAACAAAACCAACCGGTCCCTTAAATGGGGGTAAGTGCTACACTATGTTGTTGGGTGGCACCAGGGGAAGGGGGTGGCACCTAGTCCTTAGACCTTATAGTTAGGGTTAGGATGCACCTAGTAACTACATGTACTTTGTCCCATGGGGGCAGAACAGTTAAAAAAAAAGACATATATTTAAAGTGTATGTAAAGCTACAATCACCCCACTGTATACCGTTTTCTGCAGCAGTTTGTTTTTAGTGAATCTGTTTCTTACCTGGAGATCCTCCTTGTAAGATAGGGTGACCAGACATCCCCGGTTTCCGGGGACAGTCCCCGGATTGAGGACACTGTCCCCGGACCAAGTCTGTCCCCGGTTTTGTCCCCGGATTGAATTTGAACAGGTGCTGGTTCAATTTCAAAGACAGTCAGTGCAGAATTAAAAAATAAATAATCTGAATTACACCCCCCTGCTCCGCCGCTCCTACTACCTTAGGGGGGTCTATTTCTTTCCATTATCTGTGCCCCTTTCTGATGATCATGTGTTGGTCGGAGAGGAGGGAATATTTCTTCAGTTTCGGGTGCATGCCCATTCAGCTTCGCTCGCATGTTCTTCTGCCTTGGCTCAAGTCCCGGTCAGCCGCCTGCCTGTTTATCTCCTTGCCTACCCTGGTGGAGTGATCTTCCTCCGCTCCCCACCCAGTAGTAGCCGGGGCCCGAAGAGTAAGACTTGACAGGCTGTGAGGCTGTGAGGCGGGCGGCGATGGGCAGAGAGTCGCTGATTGCCGCCATTACTAGTAAAAAAAAAAAAATGTCCCCGGATTTCATTTTAAAAATCTGGTCACCTTATTGTAAGAGCACTAGCTGTTGCAGTTTGACAACTGTAAGCCACTGCCTCACAATTAGCAGCAGTGTTGTCAGCCTGCCATGCACACTGTTTCAGTTGATTGCTAGGCTTCCAATCTGCTAGAGCTGATAGGCAACCGATCAGCAAACAGCAGCTCATACATCAGGCTGACAACGCTGCTGCTAATTGCAGGGCAGCACATTGTGTTGTCAGCTGATAACAGGAAGTGACTTTGCAACAGTTTCACAAAAAACAATTTGCTTCAGAAGACTATATAAAGTGAGGCATGATGGCAAACATACCAAAAAATAGATTTAAGAGTTTACATACACTTTAAAGTGGTAGTAAACCACAGGGGGTTAAAAAATAAATTAAAAATCTGTGCAAGGCAATGTCATAATGTGCTAGTATGCAAAACAGCTGCTGTTGTTTATAGCACAGACTCTGAAGGTCCGGCACTGTAAGCCGGACCTTCAGAGCGCATGTGCTGGTGATGTCACCGGCTGCATGCACTCTGAATATCTCCTAAACTGTGCAAGTTTAGGAGATATTCACAGTACCTACAGGTAAGCCTTATTATAAGTTTACCTGTAGGTACAAGTGGTGTGGCAGACTTTATTACCACTTTAAAGTGGCTGTAAACCTCAGACATGAAATATAAGCAAAGCATATCCTTCTATAGTATGTGCTTGCCTCAATCCAGAGCACCAGGTGTCATTTCTCTCTGCTGCTTCGTTCCTCTGCTATAAGTCTGAGTTACATCTGATGTGTTTTTCTGATACCAAACGAAAAATGGTGACAGGGAAGGGCACAGTCTTTGATTGACAGCCTCAGTTCTGTTTCTGTGTGCTGTATGATGGGTGGTGTGTCTCCTCCCTCCAATCAGCTCTCAGAGCTCTCCTCACTGATGCAAATTCAGCTCTCCGCCCCCTGCTTTTCAGAGCTTAGAGATCCTGTGTAGATTCTGCACTTTAAATGGATGTAGGGGAAAGATGGCTGTAGATAAATGGGTACAACTTATGTAGTATGATTTGTTTAATCTCGGTGTATCATCTGAGGCCAGTCACTTCACTGGGTACAGTATATGTGAGGGTTTACAACCACTTTAAAGGGACCCTTCACTCAGGACTAATCATTTAACTTTGGACATTTGGACATTTGCCAAATGGTTGAACCATCCAAGAGCTCACTGGAGATTCTTGCAGACATTCTACACTCTGCTTACTTGTAGTCCCCTGTACATAAGAAAGAAAAAAAAACCACAATATATATTTTCTAAATTCTGGATAGAGTACAGGGTTAGAACCCCTGTCAGTTTTTTTTATATAATCTTTTATTTTTCATCTTTTAATAATACAGAATTGCCGACAAATAAATGTAAATAGAAAGAGACCCAGGGGTCTGTGTCCTATTGGGGAGATTTCCCTTTACTTCTTGTCCAGCAGATAAAACAGGAAATAAGGGGAAATTTCTCCAAAGTGAGGAAAATTTCCTTACAGACAGCTGTGACTTGAACAATGTCCTTACTGGAGGATAGGATTCCCTTACCTCTTGTTCTGGTAAAATCTATAACATTTAGGATTTCCCATTACTTTCTTTCCCTGCTATATTGGTCACAGGACAAATACAGTGGAGATATAGAGAGCAATAAAAATGCAAGTCTCAGCCAATGATTCACAGGAGGGGAACTGAGAGATCCAGTAATAAAAGCAGCACACTTTACACACATTGCACATGGCTAGGTACACATTCCACCCCTTGATCGCCTTAGATGTTAACCCCTTCCCAGCCAGTGTCATTAGTACAGTGATAGTGTATAGCAGTGGTCTTCAAACTTCAGCTCTTTGCTTGCCTTTATCCGGACCTTGGGGCACTTTTACTTCCACTGATACAAAATACAATTCCTCCCACTGAAACCAACAACGGGGCAATATTCTTGCTACTGACATATAAAATGGGGCACTATTCCTCCCATTGACGCCAACAATGGGGCACTATTCCTAAAGCTGACACCAAAGATGAGGAACAATTTCAACCACTGACACCAACAATGGGGCACTATTCCTCCCACTGAGACCAGTGATGGGGCACTCTTCCTCCCACTGACACCAGGGATTGGGCACTCTTCCTCCTACTGACACCAATGATGGGGCACTCTTTCTCCCACTGACACCAATGATTGGGGCACTCTTCCTCCCACTGACACCAGGGATTGGGCACTTTTCCTCCCACTGACACCAATGATGGGGCACTTTTCCTCCCACTGACACCAATGATGGGGCACTCTTCCTCCCACTGATACCAATGATGGGGCACACTTCCTCCCACTGACACCAATGATGGGGCACTCTTCCTCCCACTGATACCAATGGTAGGGGCACTCTTCCTCCCACTGACATGAATGATAGGGCACTCTTCCTTCCACTGACACCAATGATGGGGCACTCTTCCTTCCACTAACACCAATGATGGGGCACTCTTCCTCTCACTGGCACCAATGATGGGGCACTCTTCCTCCCACTGACACCAATAATGGGGCACGCTTCTCCCACTGACACCAGTGATGGGGGACTATTCCTCCCACTGATACCAATGATGGGGCACGCTTCTCCCAATGACACCAGTGATGGGGCACTCTTCCTCCCACTGATAACAATGGTAGGCGCACTCTTCCACCCACTGACATCAATGATGGGGAGCTCAGCCTTCCACTGACACCAGTGATGGGGCACTATTCCTCCTCCCAATACCAAAGATGCATTGTTTACTTCCACTGACACCAGGACAATTTCTACTCCCAATAGCCACAGTCCAGCCTCCTAAAGTCTGGAGGACAGTAGACTGGCCTTTTGATTAGAAAGTTTGGAGACCCCTGGTGTATATTATTAATGTCACTGGTGATGTCAGTTCCCCCCAGCGTCAGTTAGTGTCAGATTGTCTGCTGCAGTCTCTTTATAAGTCGCTGATCGCTGCCATTTGTAGTATAAAAAAAAGAAAACAAAATTCCAGTATATATACCGTAGTTTGTAGACACTATAACTTTGACGCAAACCAATCACTATTCACTTATTGTGAAAGACATGCAGCAGAATACATTTCGCCTAAAACTTTTTTTTAAATTATTTTATTGGATATGTTTTATAGCAGAAAGTAAAAAATATTGGTTTTATCATTTATAATGCAAAGCTCTATTAGTGTAAAAAAAAAATATGATATAAATTTTGTTTGGGTACAGCGTTGCATGACCGTGCAATCGCCAAATAGCAACAAATGGTCTGGTCATGAAGGGGGTAAAATCTTCCAGAGCTCAAGTGGTTAAACCAGAGTTTAGTGTCACTTTAAAATGTTAACGCACTGAGGAAGTGTACATTAGTGCTTTAGTCGGAATGGGGTCATAAAGCACTCAGGAAAAGCAGGGGGTAGATTAGGAGCCTCATTATTTAATTCACAGTCAGGCTTGGAGAAGGAGCCAGGAAAGAGGGAGACCACAACACATATCACTCCCTCTCAGTACGGCTTTTCCTTTTAAAAAGATAAAAGACTGAAACTGTTAAAAAAAAGGTAGATAAAAAAGTATGAGCAGACAGAAAGCACGAAGATACTATGATTATGATGAGCAATCTGCTTTACATTTTTACGCTTCTTAGTTTTAGGATAAATTAAAAGTAAAAAAAAAAACAGCCTTGGGATTTTTTGAAGAGCATCTGTCAAGATGGCAGAAGAAAGAAACAGTTTTCACTTCCTATTCGGAGGAATTTCTCCAAAATAGGGGATATCCCTCATGTTTACATCAAGGAAGAGCGTAGAAACAGCCGGTGTTTATCACAGTTGTTTTTACAAAACGCCAATCTCCCTTGCGGGTTTAAAGGGAAAGCAAATTTAGTTTATTCAAGTATTTCCTTCTTTTTTTTACAACATTGTACATTATGCAAGTGGTCTTCTTTGTGGTCAGACCAGCTATGACTTTCTATACAGATCCAGCCAATGCCAAGGAACAAGGTGAAGATTGCTTGAAAAGCTCAACTCTAGTTTGTGCCCCTCTCTTACCCGCCATCCTTTTTTTTTTTTTTCATAAACATGGAAATCCTCCATGGAGCTTTTGGATTTAGCACAGCTGCTCTTATTTAGGTAACCCCATTTTGAATCCTGGTCAGGACTAGTGTCAGGCATGTTCAGATCCTTTTCTTGACATATCTGTTCTTATTAGTTTGTGGGAACAGAACTCTGGTGCCTCTTGGTGAGTGGGGGGCACCAGTTAGTAATTCCTGATATAGGTAGGTACATTGGGAAGGATCCTTTTCTCCTGGGTTGATTCTGTCCTGGTGCACCAGGCTTTTCCCCAGCTGAAGGCAGGACGCTCCCTAAGTACTAATATATTTCTGGTAGGAATGGAGCTGCCTTTGTCTGATCAGAGACTGGGAGGTACAAGGAGTTCCCGGTGATGCGCCACCTACTGGTGGTGTCCCAGGGGTACCAGAAACACACTAAAGGGTTAAGAACCCCTCTAAGTTTTACTAGCACTCGGTCTTCTCTCTTTTGCCTTTCTTGCTCATTCCTCATGAGCAGGCTTTCTAGCTAGCCTAGAGCAACCGCATTCTGGCCGGAGGGCCTGTACGTGGCACCTTTTATTTATTTTAGGGCTGTGGAAATTAACTATTAATTGCTCGATTAATCGATTAATGTTTTTGATCGATCAAAATTCTTTTGATCGGTACTCACCTCCCCGGGTCTTCGGGGAGTTCCGTCGGAGATCCGGTGACGTCACGGACACCGGCGGGGCTTGCCGTGTCCATCTGAAGGGCTCCTTTGCTGTACCTTCATATCTGCATGCCGGCGGGACCTTACTATCTGCCACATGCAAGGGCTGTTATCAGTGGCGTCACTAGGGTTGGTGTCACCCGGTGCGAAAAAAAATGGCGTCACCCCCCAACAACTATAGTCCCCCCTCAGTACAGACCCCCCTCCACTAACTACAGACCCCACTCCCACAGTATAGATCCCCTCCTCAGTACAAACCCGCTCCACTAAGTACAGACTCCCCGCCATCAATATAGACCCGCCTCCCTCAGTATGAACCTCCCCCTCAGTACAGACACCCCCACCTCAGTGCAGACCCCCCCTCAGTTACAGACCCCCCTCGTACAGACACCCCCCTCAGTACAGACACCCCCCTCAGTACAGACACCCCCCTCAGTAACAGACCCTCCTCAGTAACAGACCCTCCTCAGTAACATACACCCCCCTCAGTTACAGACCCTCCCCCTCAGTTACAGACCCTCCCCCTCAGTACAGACACCCCCCTCAGTACAGACACCCCCTCAGTATAGACACCCCCCTCAGTACAGACACCCCCCTCAGTACAGACACCCCCCTCAGTACAGACACCCCCCTCAGTAACATACACCCCCCTCAGTTACAGACCCTCCCCCTCAGTACCAGACCCCCCCTCAGTACAGACACCCCCTCAGTACAGACACCCCCCTCAGTACAGACACCCCCTTCAGTACCAGACCCCCCTCAGTACAGACACCCCCCTCAGTACAGACACCCCCCTCATTTACAGCCCCCCCTGGTGCAAACTCCCCCTTGTGCAGACCCTAGCAGTACAGACACTCCCTCCCCCATCAGTAAAGATGCCCCCCTTACCTTACAGACCTCAGAACAGAGCGGCAGATACACACAGCGGTGTGTCTCTCGAGCAACACGGGCCCCTCCTCCTCCTCTGTGGATGTAAACAGAGAGGAGGCAGAGGGGGCGGCGGCTTCCTTCCGCTCCGCTGAGGGACACAGCCGCAGCGTGAGCCTAAGGCACAGGGCAGCGGGCGGGCGATGTCAGTGTGGTGCCGCTGCGCTACCCACGGGTGTCACCCCTCTGGTGGGTGTCACCCGGGTGCGGCCCGCCCCCCCCGCACCTGGCTAGCAACGCTAGTGGCTGTTATACTTCCCTCTATCACTTCCCTCTATCACTTCCCTCTATCACTTCCCTCTATCAACCTGGGATTCTACAGCCATCCACTGGGGGTTGTGATGGTTCCCTTCACGGGACATCTACATGCCGATGGACTGATGTTAGCCCCTTCTCATCTGGATTCAGCAGTGGTATCGTTGTACACATTTTTATACCAGTATCATACTTAGCTACATGTTTTTATGACTGCTTTTGCTACCGTTTGGTATTACTCGCACCATTTTTACAGTTTATGTAGCTACATCGATTTTATCTCCAGTGCAATATTTATTTTGTTACCTACTTGAAGACTATAAAAGTTTTAATGCTATTCCCATCGAGCGCTGCCTTTGTGTGTTTTTTGTATCCTGCTATCCATTTTTCCAGTGGTTGGTAGCTGCACTGGGAATAAACCTGCAAGGAGATCAGCTAAAAGTAGTTAAATCTGTATGTGCGTTATAATTAATCGAAATTAGTCAATTAATCGATTAAAAAAAAACGATTAATCGAACACGAAATTTTTAATCAGTAACAGCCCTAATTTATTTCACTTATTTATTATTGGCACTTACACTGTGCATATGTTTTTTTTTTTTTGCAAGGAGAGTGAGGGTGCAGGTTTGTTGGGGCCTGCCCTGACATTGGGGGGAGGATCTGTTGCCCTCCGGTCTTTTTCCTCATCCCAACTGGGGATCTCTCTTTGGGAGAGCCCTCCACAAGTACTTGAAGAACCAGCTTTGACAGGTCCATAATGAGCGTGTCCACCTGGCTGTGGCCTAGGAAGACCATAGAGTGCCTTGCCCTTGTAAGGATCCTTGCAACCAGGAGGTTTAGGGATTGAGGCCTTTCCTGTTCAGACACTGGTCCTGTTTAGGGATGAGCTCCGATATGTTCGCATTGAACACATGCAGAGCCCGCCAGGAAGTCGGCACCGCGCTGCTCTAATGACAGGCAGGGAGACATTTCCCGATGCTCGGCTGCAGAGATCGGGAAATGTCTCCCTGGCTGTGATTAGTGCAGCCCATCACATGAGCTCATCCCTAGTAAGACACTCCAAAGAAATGCTGGTAGGTTAAATGACTGTGGGATAGGGTGACCAGACATCCCCGGTTTCAGGGGACAGTCCCCGGATTGAGGCCACTGTCCCCGGACCAAATCTGTCCCTAGTTTTGTCTCCGGATTGGATTTGAATGGGGCTGGGGCAATTTCAAAGACAGTCAGTGCAGAATAAAAAAAATAAAATTCTGAATTACACCCCCCCGCTCTTACTAGCTTAGGGGGTGTATTTTCTTCCATTATCTGTGCCCCTTTCTGATGATCATGTGCTGGTCGGAGCGAAGGGAATATTTCTTCAGTTTCGTTTGCATGCCCATTCAGCTCTGCTCGCATGTTCTGCCTTGGCTCAAGTGCCGACCAGCTGCCTGCCTGCTTATCTCCTTGCCTTTCCTGGTGGAGCGATCTTACTCCGCTCCCCACCCAGTAGTAGCCGGAGACACGTGGTCACCCTATGTGAGGCGGGCGGCGACGGGCAGAGAGTCGCCATTACTAGTAAAAAAAAAAATATGTCCTCGGATTTCATTTAAAAAATCTGGTCACCTTACTGTGGGATAGAGATTTTGTAAGCAACTTGAGAGGAGCTACTGATTTAAATGTACCATATATAAAGTGCTGCATTAATTGATTGACAGCTTTTACGTAATGTTTGCAGTTGCTCTAAGCACGTGGCTGGGTCTAATCCTGGTTGCCATGTAATCCAGTAGGACAGATAAATGTATGTGCAGGAACAATGATCCAGGAAGATTTATTAGGACAGGCTGAAGTCTGTGTGGGAGGCCAGCAGGTCCGCAGAGTCATTGCCTGTCTCAATTATCTATAAAAATTCTGCTTTTAGTTCACACATTTTACTCGTAACCCCTAACGCTGAAATCCAAGGCCACACAAATATTGTCTAAATACAAGAGTCGTGTCTATTCTTCCGTGAATCTTGGTGTGCTTTGTGTATTTCTTCTATATCTGTGCAGTAATCCAGTGATATGCCGCGTACACACGACCATTTTTCTCGTCGGGGAAAAATGTAATTTTTTCTCTTTGACAAGAAAAACGACTGTGTGTGGGCTTTCCTGCATTTTTCCCGACGAGAAAAACGGCGTTTATCACGACGAGAAAAATTAGAACATGCTCTAATTTTTCTCGTCGTGATTCACGGCATTTTATTCCGCGGCAGTTTTCCCATAGGGAAACACTGCCAGGGAGCCTACACACGGTCCTTTTTCTCGACCAAGAGAAAAAATGTCAGGAAACCCAGGCCGTGTGTAGGGCAACAAGCCGTTCCTCGTTTTTTCCCGTCAATTTTCTCGACGGTGTTTTCACCGTCGAGAAAATCGATTGTGTGTACACGGCATGAGACTCCCTCTGTGCAGGAGCTTCCTGTAATAAAGACCTCTCACTGCTGCTCCTCTCTTGTGCAGGGAGACTAGTCTTGTCTCCACCCCCTTCTGTAGTTTTCTGCAGGCAGCCTATAGAAGGTGAGGTCTGCTGGGCCCCTCCCACAGCTCTGCTCTATGTACAGCAAAGCGATTATGCACCACTGCTTTTACAAAGTAAAATCTGCGTTTTCAGCTGCATTTGGTGCGCACAAAGGATTTATATCCTTTGTAGTTGTTAAAGAAAATGTTGAGGCTGGGTTCACACCATTCCGAATTGGATGCGGGATCTCCGTAGCGGGTCAGGTGTGTTTTGCACAAAACGCTCTGCGTCTTTTGGTCAGTTTCAGGTCCGAATTCAGTCCCAAAATTCAGGCTGAAATCGGGCCTGAAACAGTGAACCAGGACACACCGGACCCCTGCTGTGAGCCGCATGCGGCTCATATGTGAACAGAGCTCTAAATTAGGGTGACCAGACATCCCCAGTATCAGGGGACAGTCCCCGGATTGAGGACACTGTCCCCGGACCAAATCTGTCCCCAGTTTTGTCCCCGGATTGAACAGGGGCTGGGGCAATGTCAAAGACAGTCAGTGCAGAATTAAAAAATAAAAATAAATCTGAATTATACCCCGGTCTGCCGCTCCTAGCTTAGGGGGGTGTATTTTCTTCCATTATCTGTGCTTCTTTCTGATGATCATGTGCTGGTTGTAGCGGAGGGAATATTTCTTCAGTTTCGGGTGCATGCCCATTCAGCTCCACTCGCATGTTCTTCTGCCTTGGCTCAAGTCCTGGCCAGCCGCCTGCCTGTTTATCTCCTTGCTTTTCCTGGTGGATTGATCTTCCTCAAATCCCCACCCAGTGGTAGCCAGGGCCCGGAGAGTAAAACTAGATAGTCTGTGAGGCGGGCGGCGCGACGGGCAGAGAGTCGCTGATTTCCGCCATTACTAGTAAATAAAATAAAAAATATGTCCCCGGATTTCATTTTAAAAATCTGGTCACCTTACTCTAAGGCCCCTTTCACACCAGCGGACCATCTGTCCGCTTTTTCATCCATCCATTTACGGATGAAAAAGGGACATACATTGGTCCCTATGAGATCACGGGTGTCAGCGGATGAACATCCACTGAAACCCGATCTCATCCGTGTCCGCAATGCTCCGTTTTTCTGGATAGAAAAATTCCTATTTTTCTATCCGTCTGCGGAGCGGATCGGATGAACACGGACAGACGGTCCGTGTTCATCCGATCCCCCCATAGGGGAGAGCGGAGATCTGACAGGGCGGTCCCTGCACAGTGTGCGGGGACCACCCTGTCATCCGCCGGCTCAGCGGGGATCAAAGGAGCGATCCCCGCTGAGCAAGCGGAGGTTCACGGGGCGGATAATGACTGATCCGTCCCGTGTGAAAGGGGCCTAAAGTGCATCTAAACCCAAAAACAAAAATGTAAAATTTTGCAGCTTTCCAGTCCCTAAATGTGGTGTTTTGGTTTCTCTTTATCAGGTAAGTACAGAAAATACTTGTTGATCCTGGCAAAAACCCAGTGCCCTTGTAACTTTCAGTGCACAATGCCGAAGTTTCAAACAATGTCATGAGACTTCCTAGTTCTCTTCTGTGAACTACAGAACACTTGCCCCCTATGTTACCGAGATGAGGAGAGAGGGAGGAGTTGTAGTCCAAATTCAGGAGAGCGGCTTAGTGGGACAACATTGATCCTTCACAATTACAGTATAGTGAGTGTGTGTTGTCACCCCACTAAAGGGACAGCATTTTTTAGCACCCAAGGCGAAAAGTGTGCCTACCTCTATCAGCTCTGAACTACTTTAGCGGAATAGGTTGAAGGTTCTGAGCTTTCTAAACACCCTTCTTCTGAATTGCCCTAGGCAGCTGGCCCTTCTACCTACCCTCGGACCCTAGAACAGGAAGTGAGTTACTGGCAGGATCACCAGGTGAAAACAATGTAGTGCCACTGCATCTAAGGACTGGTAAACTGCAATATATTACATTTTTGTTCTTGGGTTTAGATGCACTTCAAATTTACGTTTTTCTGTGGCTGGAGTTTAGCTTTAAAGGGGCTGTGATGAGCTACTGCTAAAGTACTCAGATAAAGGTATAAGCACAGAATGAACAAGCTGCAGGTAATGATCATAGTTTATTCACTCCTACCTCTGTTTGACTCATAAGGGTCCTTTCACATGGGGAAAACTCTGCCTGCTTTCTCAACAGGGGATCTGTCTGCTGATCCCCGCTGAGCAGGTAGATGACAGGTCTGTGTCCGCACTGCAGAAGCCCACTTTCCTCACCCGCCTGTCTTTTTACACCCGACTGCCATCCAAACCGCTGGACAAAAGGGATCCGTCTGTTTTTATCGGATTGGATGTAGGTGGGTGGAAACGGACACGTGTCTGTTTACAGCTGCCGCTCCATAGAGGAGAATGGACGTTCCGATCTGGTCCGGCTATAAAACTGACAGGCAGACCCAATCGGAACATTTGCGTGAAAGGGGACTTAAAGGCAATGATCTCCTTCTTCCCCACTATATCTCCTTTTCATCATTATGCAATTCAGGCAACAAAGATAAGAGGATGTAAAAAACTGACCTGTATTGTGGCCATTAAGCAGATGTGTCTAATTAGAACTATGCATCATTCTGATTGTAATATTTCCTCATTAGAGGGGGATTGGCGCCGAGTTTCTGCCCGTGGTGCCACATAGGCTGTGTGGTCCTCCCCGCGGGAAGCAGCTTGCAGTCAGAGAACATGTGTTACAAACGTGTAAGCAGCATGGAGGCTTTGTGAGATGGTAAGCGCAGGAGGAGGTCGTGAAATAGAATTTGCGGAGATTTCTCACTGCACATTGCACTGAAAATAAAAATCTCCAGCCAGGAATAAGGAAGGCTTCACATCACTGGCACAAAGTAGTAATACATTTTACAGTTCAATACAGACCATAGCAGGGGTGCCTGACATTGGGCTTTCAAAGATCCAACAAGCATCCAAAGTATCTCAACTGAAAAAAAGAAACCTAGAGGCGCTCTCTTTATTGGCTTTTACAAGTGTAGCGCACACACCCCTCTCTTTACCTGCATCAATTTCGGCTCCTCGCAGGAAGGGAGAGGCACACCGCACCACAAGCCCGTACCCTCCTGTGTAAAGAGGTTGAGCGGTGTTAGTTTTGGGCCTGGTCTGCGGCCAGAGTCAAAGTCTTCCCAGAATGATCTCACCTCTACCTTAGATAGATGCAATTCCTTGTTTTCCCCAGGAATGTGAATGTCCACACTAGCTGAAAGTCCAACTCAATATTTATTTCTCACAGGATAATAAACAGCCTCTTTGATAGCAGACAGGTTGGAGCGAAGACACAGGACAGCTTAGGTGTGGAGGAGGTCCAGGCACAAACGTAGCTTAACTCTTTGGACTGTTTAGGTTTCTCAAACAGCTTTGGCGCACGATCTCTGCCACAGACCGTGAGGTTGGTCTCTGCCACAGACCGGGTGAATAAAGTCACTGCCACTGACTCGGAGAACAGGGTCACTGCCACTGACCAGGTGAATAGGGCATTGCCCTATGAAGCCACTGCCACTGACCTTGAACGTGATATTCCTTCTTAGAGTATCTGGCCCACGTCAAGGTGAAAACATCCCTCCGGAGAGTTACCAGAGGCCCCCACCATCACCACGACTCTGCGCTGGGTCTTCGGAAGGGGTTACCTCCCTGGTCTCCTCGTCCCAGATACGGGTCCCCTCGCAAGGCGGCACCCTGGGAGTCCTCGATCCCTAGCGGACCCCAGCCGAAGGTGCTGGGCCCCGGGCCTTCAAAATAGTACCTCACCCCAGACTGAAGGTGTCTGGGATGGAACAGGAACGACCCTCACTCACCCCCAGGCCGAAGGTGCCTGGGGGTGGGCTTGGACCTCGAACGGAAGATGTCCGCCCCTTTTATACCCTCTCCCGACAGGCACAGCAGGTTCCCCGCCCCGCCGTACATCTGCCGAGAGGAGACACAATAGGCACAGCCCTCTATCGGTGGTTCAACCCTGGCCCACGGCGACAGCGCCACCTGCAGGCCACAGGGAACTGTACACCAATACTATCCCCCGTGAACAGAAATGGTCCATAAACCCTAACAATCAGTGTGTCTGAGCCTAATTATCACTCAGACACTCCCCTTAAATTGAACACCCCGCTACACAAGTAACCTACTATGGAAATTACTTTTGATTTTAATATGAAGTTCAATCTACTTATATTTTGCCTTTCTGGGTTCCTCCTTTCCCCATCATTAACGTGCTAATGAAAGTTTTAAATAATTTTTATAACATGCCTAATTTTAGACCCAGTGATGTCATCACTGGGTTCCTGTGCTCAGGGCCAGGGCAGGGGATGGGCAGGAGGGGCGGCTGCCCTGGGCACAGTGGGGATTTGGGAGGTTGTGCTAGAAGAGGCTGATTTGGAGGGGGGGGGGATTTGTACTAGGAGGGTGGATTTGCGTTAGGAAGAGGGATTTGGAGGGAGGATTAATGCTAGGAGAGGGGATTTGGAGGGGGGGGGATTTACACTTATAAGGGAAATTTGAGGGGTAGAGGAGGGGTAGAGGAGTTGTGCTAGGAGGGGAATTTTGGAAGGGGGAGGATTTGAGCTGGGAGGGAGGATTTGGGGAGGGAGAGGATTTGAGCTGAGAGGGGGGATTTGTATTAGAAGAAAGGAAGGGGGACCTGTTTGGTATCTTCGCCCTGGGCGCTAGATGACATTGTCCCGGCACTGCCTGTGCTTCTCTATACAGAGCAGGGAGATCATGACTAGTGAAATGGGCTGGCAGGACACTGTACATAGCTTCCTGAAAACATCACAGCCCCTGCTTCAGTACTTCTCTCAAGAGCCCTCAGCCCTGATGCAGCAGTGGGCTGGCTCTTGGGAGAAGTTATACAAATATCAAAATGCTTTGATTGGTGGAAGTCAGTCTGGAAGAGTGGGCGTTCCTGGGGCAGTTAGTATTTGCACAAAGACTGCCCTAGGTACAACACTTATGTAACGCTGAGCCCTACATGACTAAAAGAACAGAACTCAAATGAAATGGGTGAGCAAGGGGCAGTCATGCTGAGGAGGAAAGGACTTTCTCAACCTTTTCAACACAGAGGAACCCTTGAAATAACTTTTCAGTCCCACGGAACCTCCTGCTAAAAATGACTTTATCTACATGTAAGCTAGTGCAGTCTACTTTATGCACTGCAGGTGGCACTGTTCTGCAGCATCACTGTTGTTGGAGAGGAAGTCAAGAGGTACAGGATTCCTCTATGGTTTCCTGGGTCACAGGGGAAGCTATGCTATTGGATGCTGCCGCCCCATGTGACCCTAGCAGCCATCTTGGGTCTTGCAGAGCCTATTTAAGGCCCTGGCCCCCAGGTTTGGCAAGCATTTGCATGTTAGTAGAGTATGGATAGATACCCATCTAATAGGGACAGTACTAGCAGAAGGGAAAGGTTCAGACCGAGGAGGGAAAGTGTAGGGTCACACCTCCTTTGGACATCATCCTATTTGGGCACGAGATGGGCAGGTCGCACTGTGCTCTTTTTACAGTCAGTCCGGCTGATACCCGCTCTCTTCACATTAATGGAAACCGTGAGTGCACCCAGTTGGACAGCCTTCCCACCGGGTTTGTTGTTAATTGTTGCTGTGCTATTTCAATACAAGTTTTCCATTGCACCCGACTGTGTGAATTATTGCCACCACACCACAATTCACCTGACCTACACACAACTCATGAAACATTAGTGTGATGGTCAGTGGGAAGAATGTTCCTTACACTTGTGGTCATTGGGAAGAATTACCCCCTTACAGATAGCTAAAAAGATCAATGCTGTCAGTGAGATCTTATCTGACAGGCAGACATTGCTCAAAGCCCTTGGCAACCTCTGGAGGAACCCTAGGGTTCCATGGAACTCAGGTTGAGAAACCTTGGGCTAGATGTTACTGGATGTCCTCCTGAGAGAAATGAGGCAGGTTCTGTCAGACTTGCTGAAGCTTCTAATGAACATTGTGAGAAGCTCACAGTGTGCAGAGAAATCAATTTCAGTACAGGAGAGGAAAACTGCAGGCGAGACTGGAGGTCAGGCCTAAAAATATACTGTAGATAAAGGTATAAAACCTTGACACATTACTGAGGTTCTAATCCTTCCCTACTTCATTTAAAAAAAATGGTTATACATATACTTCAAAGAAGGCCAAATTTTGGCAAGGAACATTAGTCTTTTCTGCCAAACAGACTTCCAAAAACCAAACACAGACACAAAAAGATCTTATTCAATAATGAATATTGATCTTCCCGGAGTTCTCTGGTCTCCATCACCAATCTCCAGAAAAATAGGTGACAGAAAAATACAGGGGTCACACCGAAGAGAAGGCCATGAGGAATGCGCCCAAGACCGGCAACACAGAGTCCTGTCTCTGCTCATTGTCTGTCAAAATGAAAAAGGACAAACGAAAGAAAAAAAAAATACTGACATACTGTATAAAAGGAAACAAAATAATTTCAAAGGAAAAGCTTTCAGAGTAAATTACAGGCAAAGTAAAAGTGTTCCTGCTATGGCCAAGAAGGGTGATTCACGGGCTCCTGTGCTTAAAGGGCACCAGAAATATTGATGTGATTGGAAGTGTGGATTTAACTCATGAAGGGCCATATGTTAACAACAGTGCTTGTGTCTGACAATATAGCAGCCTTTCTCAACCGTTTTACTATGAAGGAACCCTTGGAATAATTTGTGGGTCTAAGTTGAACTCCTTCTAACAATAAAATACATCTACAGCTCATGTGACATTAGGTTGGAGTTTTGTTTAATCACCCTCTTCTACAACACAAAAACGTGACATTAATGATAATTGAAATTAAATGAAACACATAATACTAATAGCCTTGAAAGTAAAACAGAGAATGAAAATTGCTGTCTCACTTTATATTGGTGCTCAAAGGAGAAATGCTCCTTTACGTTGGTGGCCTTTGGAAAAGTACCCCATTTATACTGAAAGTCAGAGGAAATATGCCTCTATGTATTGATGGCCAGTATAAAGATGTCCTCTTATTTGGAATTTGGCAGTTAGGATAGTTTTCATTGTAACTGGTAGTAGGATAGGTGCTCTGTTACAATGGCACTTTTACACTGGTGTTCAGTGGGAAAACTGTCCTGATACGATGGTGGTCAGTGCCTCCCTACATTGGTGGTCATTGGAAGGAATGCCCTGTTACATTGCTCAAAGGAACCTTAGCAAACCCTGAAGGAACCCCCAGGGTTCCACAGAACCACCAGTTAAGATTGGTTTAGACTATAAGAGAAAGTCAGAAGCTTGATAAAGGGCTTCTATGACTCGGGAGTGGAGTTTGGGACTGTATTATTATTATACAGGATAATGATGGGTTTATGATAGTGTATTGCAATAGGGATAAGTGAGTCCTTGTTTTACTGGATGGCATATGCACAGGCAAGAATTGTTGGCACAGGGTAAGGATCAGAGAGAGTAGTTACAGGGACATTCTAAAAATGTTTAACTTCAATAAGAAACTCTGACCAAAAGATTCCTTCAAACTAAATCTAGGTTGGCAAGTTAGATGTTACAATAGCCCAAATCAGAGCAGCATTACCAGCTTTTTAGCATTGTGGTGGGTTCCCAGGGGAAAATTTAGGCAAAGATGCAGAAAAGTGTGTACTAGAGTGCCTGAGGAATCAGTTGCCCCAGCCTAACTCAGTACCGAGAAAGTACTTAAATATTAGTAGAAGCCCACTGGGTGTAGGGGGGTTATTATCTTGACTCTGCCACAATAAGTACAGTAATAATTTGACGAATTGGCTTTGGACGAATCATTAAACCATCCAGGATTCAGCCTTTTTAGGTTCAGTTTATTGAGAGGCTTTACAAAAAGAAGTGAACTTATAGCTGGTGGCTTGGAAAAGGAATGGCACCAGTACACCAGTGTATCATGGTGCCATCCAGGTTGTCTTAGGTATGTTGGAATAGTCCATCACTTCAAAAATAGCTTTTTTCACTAATTAGTACAAAGCCTAAGAAGGAACCTAATGTGTTCTAGTTGATTCACCACTTCTATTTGAGAGAACTTCAATAAACAATACCACTGATTGGTATTCAGGTTCTGCGTCATACTCTTTCCTCTACGTGGCAGTGGCCAGTGGCCTAGGTTGGTCAGTATTAATGGGAGTCTTTAATGTCAAAAGTGGACATCCAGAGAGTCAACATCTGTTAGACTGCCATTGTTTAGGTGTTTAAGTATGTTCAGTACCTTCGTTGAGAGGGTAATGTGCAATGAGGGGGTAATGTACAATGTGTCAGGAAGCCCTACATTATTCATTGGTGGCTATTTTTTGTGTATTGGCCTACCACGTTCAATGGTTTGTTCTTTTCTTCTTTGCATGTTGTAACATGATCAGATCCATTTGGAATTCCACTAGCTCCTGGGAACACCAGACATTCGGCAATGACAAAGGTCCTTTTATTCAGCTCAAATGTTTTCTTTAACATTGCTGGCACTAATTGTGAGCCTGCTCCTATGAAAAGCAAGAAAGGATGAGCAGCCACATACAGTTCCTACTCTATTAAAATTCTGTTCAATATGTCTGTTAGTTCCATGGGGGGATCTCACAGAGCGTAATAATTAACCAAAATTCTACTCAAAGGAGTTCTTACATAGAAAAGTCAGTCCTCTTTTTAACCTTGAAGTTCTGATATCTTTAGCTCAGGGATGCGGGGGAGACGGTGCTCTCCTATTACGCCAAGCTCACCATATCTGCATTTAAATTGCGCACTCTAGCTGGATGGTTTGACCTCTTCAAAATGTTTTCATTTTTCTAGCCATGTGAGAGGGATAGCAGAATTTAAATTACTTTCTAACTGAAAAAGTTTACAAGGACTCTCTGTAAATAGTCTGACAATCTGCATGAGACAATATGGTCCTGACTGTCATAAAGGAATTAAGATGAAACGTCAGTTAGGGCATACATTGACCGATATTAATGTGTAATACTAACCGGTGAAAGAACTTTTTTTATAAAAGAGTATCAGGTGCTGGAATGTACCTTTTGTTTCACTATCTGTCCCCTCTTAGCTTAGAGCAGGGATCTCAAAACTTTCTAAACAATGGGCCAGTTTATTGCCCTTGAGACCTGAGGGGCTGGACTGTGGCCAGTGGGAATAGAAAAAGTCCAGACATCAGTGAGAGTAGACAATGTCTCAGACTTGGGGGTCAATGAGAGTAAAAAAAAAATTACATATTACATAAGAAATAGTGCTCCACCATCGTTGTCAGTGGGAGGAAGAGTTTCTCATCTTTGGTGTCAGTGGGAGGAATAGTGCCCCACCCATCATTGGAGCACAGGTGTGTCAGGAGGAAGGTGCCTCTGAAGCTGCTCTGTGAGAGGGGAGTGGTGGTGAAATCTCTCCCAGCTCCCTGGCCCCCTTTCTGGGGAGGCCATGGAGGGCAGCGGGGCCTCTCCTGCTGGAGGCTCCCAGCCATCTCCTGGGCCGTCAGGTGAACTGCCTGCCTCTGCACAAGCTGATCTCTCTACCCCTGGTGAGGATGAAGGCTCGGAGGCCATTCGGGAGCGAGTGGTGGCCGGGATTAAGGTCCTGAACAGGGAGAGGGACAAGCTCTACAAGCTGAGAGCGGAGTTGAAGCGCCTGCGAAGGCAACGTGAGGGCTTACATAGCCAGAAACGGGGATCCATGGATCCGGAAATCCAGCTGGCCAAGGTCCGTGTGGATCATCAGGAAACCATCGTGGCCATGATGGAAGGCAGAGATGGGCCCTTTAAAGAGAAGTTTTGCAACGACAAGAGGTTTGGAAGGGTGACAAAGATGGAGGTGGAGGAGGAGGAGACCCCCAGTTCTGACCCCCTGCCCCCCCAGGGAGAGGTAAGAAGCCCCAGGCCTTCCCAGGACTCAGGAGGCATGCTAAGGGCCATCCAGGTAATGGAGTCTCCTATGCAGGGGGATCAGATGGTGTTTAACGAGGAAGACATTACTGATGATGTGCCTGATAAAGTAAAGCCTGCTAAGTCCCATGTTGTGGATAAGACTGTTTTTGTACCATCTAGCACCATGACTGATAATGTGCCTAATGACAATGTTGTGCCTGCTGAGGCTGCAATGCAGCAAGACTTGCATTCAAAAAATGTCATTTCTGTAAATGAACTGCAAGTGTCAGAAGAGCCCATTAACCTTTCTTTGGCTGAGTCCAAAGCTGTTTGCCCCACTGCTGCTGAGGGCTCTACAGTGCAGCATCAGGAGACAACTGGTATTGCAGCAACTGTGACTATTGCTGATGGGAATGTGTGTGTGGCTGAAAAAAATCCTCCCAGTTCAGGTGTGATGAACAATGGTCCCAGTACACGTGTGATGAACAATGGTCCCAGTACAAGTGTGATGGACAATCCTACCAACTCTGTTCATGCAGATAATGTGCAGACTAATGTGACTTCAGTGTGGGCCCCTGGCCCTGAGAAACCTACATTTGCAGAGGTGGCACACTCTGCTCCTGGTAGTCCCGCTCCCAAGCGGGGTTTTCCCCTACAAGCTGCCACTTTGAGCGCCCCAGGATCGGGTCTTGGGTCTCTGGCTTCTGCTGGGGGTCCCAGACGGAATGTAGTTATTCTGAAATGGGAAGGTGGTGCCATCCCTCCAGCACGGCGTGCAGTGGTAGATATGATATTGGAGATGGGTTTTGGTGCAAATGACCTGTATGCCTTTATACACGTAGCTGGGACAAGGGACTATACGGTTAGTTTCACCAGGCCAGAGGGTCTTGACCTGTTCTGGGAGCGATATGAGGCTCGGTGCAAGTCAAGACCTGAATGGGAAGGTCTGGTCCCAGTTGCGGTTTCTCAGAGGTCAACAGTAAAAAAAATTACCATTATCCTGACCAATGAGAGTGTTCCTGCTCGGGATCTAGAGGTCTGGTTAAGGAACTATGGGGAGGTTTTGACCAAACCTAATAAAATCCATGATGAGCGTAACATCTGGACTGGGGGATGGTCGGTAACAGTCAGGTTGGCCAGGGATGGGAATGTTGTCCGTCACCTGCCCTCCTCAGCTTTCATAGGGAGGGATAGGATGACTGTTTTCTACCCTGGTCAGCCGAAGCTGTGTCACCGCTGTGGAGAAAAGGGGCACTTGAGCTCCTCCTGTTCAGCCTTGATGTGTTCAGTGTGTCGGGGGCAGGGTCATATGGCTAAGGACTGTACCAGGAAGATCAGGTGCAACCTGTGCCTGCGCCTTGGCCACCCCTACAGCAGGTGTCCTGAAGCCTGGCACAATATGGAGAAGGAGGTAGTAGATGACATGTCAAGGCTGGACGGGATGGAGGGTGAGACCCCTGGTGTACCATCCTCCTCTGCGGTGACCCCCTCCCCCGGTCCTGCTCAGGATCCCTCTCCAGTTCCTGTGGCCACCCCTCCTGTGTCTGTAAGTACTCCTTCTGTTTCTGTCTCTGTGTCCCCCCAGCCTACTGTACCCTCTCCTCTTGTGTCAGAACCTTCCAAGTCTGTGCCCCCCGAGTCAGTTACCCCCCAGGAGTCTACCCCTCCTGAGTCTGACTTAAAGGGATCACCCCCCCCACCAGCGTGTACTAAAAAGGTTGCTTCTTCCTCTGTAAAGAAGTCTTCTAGAAAGACTTTAAAGAAAAAAGTAAGAGATGAGGGCATCTCTGAGGCTGACCTGCAGTACCTGGAAGAGAGAAGGAAGGTTGGGAGGCGGAAGAGGCAGGCGGTGAGGACGGAACGGGGACGGGAAGCTCCGGTTCCTGTCTCCAGCCGTCATAGGTCCTCCAAGTGGGATATTTCTTCATCCGGAGCTTCTTCTGAGAGAAGTTCCGATTCCGAAATGGACTTTGAGGCGGCCTCTAGAAAGAGAGAGGCTTCTGGTGATGAGCAGCAGAGGGGAGCTAAGAAGCAATCCACCCAATAACCCAAATGGCGGTTCCCCCTCCGTTAAAAGTGGTGACAATTAATGTCGCCAGCATTAAGTCAGTAAGAGCTCGTTCTATGGCCTTCTTTTTGTTCAGCCAATTAGATGCTGAAATTTTATTTTTGCAAGAGACTAGGCTCACCTCCTTGGCAGATATTCATATGGCCAAGAGAGAGTGGAGGTATGGTCCATCTTACTGGTCTCTTGCGGCCGAGCCTTACGGCGGTGTGGCGGTGTTGTTTAAAACCGGCATGGTAACTGTCCGGCGGGTTATTGAGGTGGAGATTGGGAGATGTATGGTCTTAGACGTCCTTGTGGGAGGGCAGGACCTGCGCCTAATCAATGTTTATGGGCCGCACACAAAGTGGGACAGGAAATGCCTTTTTACAAGGATCAAGCCATTTCTTTTTACATCCCGGCAAGTGGTCTTTGGAGGTGACTTTAATACAATAACTAGGCCCAAGGACAGGAAGGACTTCAAGGACAGGCTGGGATATGATAGCGTTTTTTTAAATAGTATGGTTAGGGATGCTGGTCTTGTGGATGTGCACATTAAGCACCTCCCAGATGACACCGGGTTCACTTTTCATCGTGGTAATAGTCAGAGTAGGATAGATAGGTTTTTTTTGAAGGAGGCCTCTGCTTTCTCGCCCCCAGTGGTGCAGGCAGTAGAGTTCTCTGATCACTGTATGCTATCTGTGGTACTGAATGCTTCAGACGCCCCTCAGAGGGGCAAGGGCATCTGGAGATTAAATTCGACACTACTCAAGGAAGAACATGTTAGACAATCCTTTGAGGAATTCTTTCAGGCACAGGTGACCATCCTGGACTTTTGTAGCAGCAAGGCTGAGTGGTGGGAGCTGACCAAAAAGAGGATCGCTGGATTCTTCAGGGGCCTAGCCAATAGAAATCAGTTTAATAAATACATGACCTACCAACGTTTACGGAGGAAGCTGGATATTCTTGTCTCGAGAGGAGGAGATCCTGGGGCAATCTCCGAAGTGAAACTCCTTCTCAGGAAGTGTCAATATGACCGGCATGCCTCTTTGGTTCTGGAGAGGGACTATGGGAAGTACCACTCGCCTGACCCTTACCAGAACTGCAAACAAGGTGTAGCTGTTAAAACGGTCGTTGGCCTTAAGGACAGTACAGGTTCCTTGACAAAGTCCAGGTCGGGGATTCTGGAGGTCGTGAGGTCCTTTTATGCCGACCTTCTTGGGAGGAAAGAGCTTGATCGTGACAAGATGGAAAGCTTTTTGGACTCTACTCCAGGTCTAAATGGTGGAGATGTTCCATTGATGAATTTGACAGAGGAGATCACAGTCGAAGAGGTGATGAGGGCAATTGAACAGCTTGCCATCAAAAAGTCGCCTGGACCGGATGGCTTGACGGCTGAGTTTTACAAAGCCTTTAAGTCTATTCTGGCCCCGCATTTGGTAGAGGTTTTTAACAGTTGCCTTGCTGAGGGGGTGCTTTCCCCTTCCATGAGGCACTCGGCTGTGATTCTTCTTTCAAAGGGTAAAGATCCTTCGATGATTGAGAATTGGCGCCCCATCAGCCTTCTTAATGTCGATAGAAAGATACTGGCAAAGATATTTTTCTGGCGCCTATCGTCAGTGGCAGAGTCTTTGCTTTCTCGCCATCAGCACTGTTCGGTCCAGGGTAGGAGCACCTTCACAGCGGTTTTAGCTGTCCGGGAGGCCTTGGAGCGGTGCAGGGCTGCAGGCTGGGGAAAGTATTTGCTGACATTGGATCAGGCAAAGGCTTTTGATCGTGTTAACCATGAGTACCTGTGGTTGCTCCTTAGTAAGTACGGTCTGCCGGGTGGTTTTGTCGATTGGCTGAAAGTCTTGTATAAGGGGGCAGAAAGCTTCCCTCTTGTTAATGGTTGGGTTGGACAGTCCTTTGGGGTTGGCTCCGGGGTGCGCCAGGGTTGTCCCCTGAGTCCCCTGCTCTATGTGTTTGCAATCGACCCCTTCATCAGGAGGCTAGAGAGCGGCATGTTGTGTGGGGTACCAGTGGGGCTCCCGGGTGAGCCGCCATTGAGGGTTGTTGCCTATGCGGATGATGTGTCGGTGATTGTCACTGGGACGGATGAAGCGGAGGAGGTGGTCTCTCTGACATCACGGTATTCTGAAGCATCAGGCTCCAAGATCAATCAGGAAAAGACTGAAGTTTTCTGGATGGGAAAGGATGGTGAGGGTTTTGATCTCCCGGACACCTTTCCAGTGCCCCAGGAAAGAATTAAGATACTAGGCATTGAATTTGGACCCGGCGATTATGGCCTCAAAAACTGGGAAGGCAGACTGGAAATTGCCAATACTAAGGTGGTCAGCTGGAAGAGATGGAAGTTATCTATGAGGGAAAGGGTTGATCTGATTAAGACTTACCTGATTCCGATCTTCTTGTATGTCAGCTTTGTCTGCATCTTGCCAGTGTCTCTCTATGCTAGGGTCAGTAGTGTGTTCTTCCAGATGCTGTGGGGGAACAGACTGAACCCCATCAAGAGGAATGTCACCTACCTATCCAGGAGGGAGGGTGGCTTAGGTATGGTCAACCCAGTTCTTTTCTTTTCACTGCTATTTCTAAAGTTTAACATTGGTAATATGCTTGCAGTGGAACCTCCTGGATGGGTAGGCATATTTAGATCTTGGTTTAGGCCTTTTCTACGACTTTGGGAAGAAGGTGGCCAAGTGAAGAATCGCAGGGGTCATCGTGGTCAGCTACCAGCCTATGTCGCTCCGTGCCTGAAGTTACTGCGGCAGTGGCGATTGTCGGCTGAAGATCTCAGATCGGTTCCAAGGAAAGTCCTTATGAGTCGAGTCTTGAGCGAAGTCTTTCATGACCCACTGGCCTTAAGGGATTGCCCGGGCCCAGTTTTGAGGGCGGGGTTAAGACTGATAAATTTGGATAGAGTACCCCCTAAATTTAGGGATCTGGCCTGGTTGTGCTTCCATGGGAAGCTCTATGTTCGGGGCAATTTGAAATTCCGCAGTGGGATGGATCGTAGCTGTCCTCGGGAGGAGTGTGCAGATGAGGAGGAGACTATGGATCATTTTCTGCTTCATTGCCCTTTTAACATAGAGGTGTATAAACAGGTGGGGCGGGCCCTCGGTGTCCCTTTCCTCTCCAGGCTGGGTTATGCTGAGTGGGTGTACGGAGCATTCAATACCGGTGGAGTTTTTTGTTTGGATACACTTTTTTTAGTTAGCCTAGTAGTCCGTTATTTCACCTGGAACGCACGGTGTCAGGTCAGCATTCGGCAAAAACTCCTTCCTGTTGAGGTGGTGGTGTATGACATTTTGCATGAGGTGGGGAAGATTCGGGAGCTTGAGAGAGACAAGCGGGGTCAGGGGGCTTGGTTGAAGGCGTGGAGGGGTTTCAAGCCTCCCTGACTGCCAGGAGTCTCTTTCCCGGGTGTGGCTGTCTGTCTCTTATCACCCTAGATTATCAGTATTTTTGATGAATTTTTGATAAATGGCTGCGTACATAGGTGATGGGTTGTGCCTCTTAGGCCCTCTCTGCTGCTTTATGTAGATAGTTTTCTAGGGATGTTTTGGTAGTGGATTATGTATATATTGTATATATTCTGAATAGGGATGTGTATTCCTTTGTTTTCTGTTGAAGTTTTGTACCATGGTTTTGTTTTTTACTTTTGTATAAAATTGGTTGCTTGATTCTTTTCAATAAAAGATCAATAGTGCCCCATCAATGATGTCAGTGGAGGAATAGTGCCCCATCTTTATTATCAGTGGGAGGAATAGTGCCCCATAATTAGTGCAATTGGCAAGAGTAGTTCCCCATCTATGGTGTCAAAGAAAATACTATTTCCCCATCTTTGGTGTTAGTGGAAGGAATAGTGCCTCATCATTGTTAGGAATAGTGCTCTATGGTTGGTATCAGTGGGAGGAAGAGTGCCCCAAGGGCCAGATAAAGGCAGGCAAAGGGGCCACATGCATCCTGTGAGCCCATGTGTGAGAAACACTGACTGGGGGAGACTGTCCATGACGTCTATCCCAGGAGGCTGCAAGCTGGAGGAACAAGGAGAACAAGCACAACATCATCCTTGCCTAGCCGTAGAATGAGGTAGCAGGAGCAAGTACCTGAACAAAAACGGTACTTGTTACCCAAAAATAACTTTAAAAGGGTAAAAGAGAGGGGGAAAGTTAGAATAATGACATTTATTGATTGTGAGTGAAAGTCCCCTTTAATGCAATGTATATGTAAAAAGTGATTAGTAGATGGATTATGAAGGACAAAGGAATGCAGTCTCAAAGTTTAACTATTAAAGTTTACATAGTCTTCAAAAAAAGCTAAGTGAGCATTCTCTACTCCTTTAGTTATTCAGCCCCAGTAAATGCCTACTGCATAAACGGTCACCATGTGCAAGAATCTGACATCCAATCATTAAAGCCTACTGTGCAGACCATTAAAGGACATTACATACATTTTTATCTGTTTCTTCCTTTCTACCACTTCACTCCTGAGAATCAAGAAAGTCAGCGGAGAAGTCCCAGAGATAGGGAAGACATTATCCTGACCTCTGAATGTTTTGATTAGCTACTAATGCAATTATAATAAGCCCCTATCAATAATACCTGATAAGCCTGTCTACTGTCACCCCAACCGGTGCCTGAAATCCCTCACATTTCACTTGGCTTTGAAAGGTTTGACCTCCCTACTTTGAGTAGAAGGGCCATATATGGGATCAGCATTTGCGACATTGTTGACCCTTTGACCTGTTCTTGCCCCACTGTCCATTCCTTATCAGGAGAAAGTCCCATTAAGACATATGAGAGGCTGCCTAGTAGCAGGGACAGATAACAATGCACAGGCCTTTTTCATATAATCTCCTTAATGGCCTTGCAGAAGAGCTCTAGTTGAGAATGGATTAGCTCCTCCAGCAGGTTGGTTTAAGTGGATTAATTGTAATGATTAATGTATAATAAGCAGCTCCTTTTCTTCTGTAACAGCTGAAGGTGAAAGTGCGCTATTTATGTGTCATTGTAAAATGTTGGCTCTGCCATGCTTAACGGTGAGCTGCACTGTTGATGGCAGCGACCTTGTGGCAGTTAATCCTCTTGAGAAGCAGAATCCTATCAATGGAGGAGTTTTTTTTAGAAGATTGACAAGAATCAAAATGTCCAGGGAAAGGGAGGCTACTCTTCGATTATTAAACCATATTTCTTTCAAAAAGCCTGTGAGTGAATGAATGATAAATTTACTATTAATTACACGTGGCATACTCTCATTTCTGAAAGAATAGTGTACTTTTGCCACAGCTTAGGCTACTAAAAGTATACAAAAAAATCAAGCAAATTTGCAAATATATTTTTTGCCTTTCTTTTGCTGTTCCCCGGAGCTCTTTTGGGATCTTTAACAGTCGGATATCTTACAGCTTCCACCTGAAATCTAATAGGGTTTGCAAACTTCTTTATGCAAGCGTACGCATATGTACAGTATGTCCCGAGATGAAAAAGGTTGCAGATGTCTGTCTCCCAATAATACAAATATAACCTAGCTGGTTTTTCATTGAATGTGGTAAAGTTGTGGTCTTTTTTCCCAACAAGTAGTGCAGTTGTTGTCTAAGCCTGATTGAATGGCAAACATTGGGCAGTCAGTGTCTAGTGATTGAGTCACTGGTGCCCCAACATCTACACTTTGGTACTTGTTGTGCAGCCATTAGACCTCAGAAGTCAATAGGGGGGCACTATTTTGTTAACATGCTGTAATGGCAGTCTCATTTAATATGTTCCCAGTCTCTGAAAGTCTCCTGCAGCAAATCTCCAGTATTCAACCACAGTCGTATCATGTTCACAATCTCTGACCATCTACTGTAGTTTATCATCAGTATATGACCATCTACTGTAGTTTATCATCAGTAAATGACCATCTACGGTAGTATATCATCAGTATATGACCATCTACTGTAGTATATCATCAGCATATGACCATCTACGGTAGTATATCTATAGTCTTTGATCATCTGCTGTGATATACTGTATCTCCAGTGTATGACCATGACCATCTACTGTAGCATATCTCTAGCCAGGGCCGCTATCAGTGGGGTACAGGCAGTACACATGTAAGGGGCCCGAATGTCCACAGGGGCCCAGCCAGGGACACGTTCGGTGGCCCCTTACATGACACTTTCATTTTTTTTCCGACAGCACCCCCCCTCGCTATCAGATCGCGGTTGGCGAGTGGAGAGAAGGTAGGCACTTTCAGTTTCATTTTCGGACGGCGTGCCCCCCCCCAGCTATCAGATCACGGCTGGAGAGGGGAGAGAAGATAGGCACTTTCAGCACTTTCAGTTTCATTTTTGGACGGCGAGCCCCCCCCCCCCATCTCTGCAGCAGGGGGCCCATGTCTAAGGCTGTGTAAGGGGCCCCAAAATTTCTGATGGCGGCCCTGTCTCTAGCCTCTGGCCATCTACTGTGATATATCTTCATTGTATAACCATGTGCTCTAGTATATCTATAGTCTCCGACACCCCCTGTGATATATCTTTAGTCTGGGAACATCTGCTGTAGTATATCTAAATAGCGTCCGACCATCTACAGTGATGTATTCTCAGTCTATAATCATCCACTGTAGTATATCTATAGACTTTGACATCTACTGTGATATATCTTCAGTCTATGAGCATCCTCTGGAGTATAGCTTTAGCTTCTGACCATCTACTGTGATGTACCTTCCGTCTATGACCATTTACTGTAGTATATCTATAGTCTCCGACCATCTACTGTGATGTATCTTCAATCTATGAACATCCACTGTAGTATATCTATAGTCTCTGAGCATCTCCTGTGATATATCTTCATTCCATGAGCATCTACTGTAGTATAGCTACAGTCTCTAACATTTTCTTTGATATATCTTCAGTCTATGACCATCTACTGTAGTAAATCTATAGTCTCTGACTATTTACTGTAGTAAATCTTTAGTCTCTGATAGCATTGCATATACTGAATATTATGTGCAGGGCCTTGGTGATGTGAAAGGTTGCAGTTGAGTGAGGCCTGCTAAAATTACTAAGCTGACCAACTTTGATCTATAAGTACTGAAACATTGGTTTGATAATACATTATTTACTGTTTCCCAAAGAAGGAGTATCAGTTGAGACTGTTTGCAAACACTTGAAAATGTAAGAATCTCTGCGTTTAGTTATAGGCTCTTCCAATGATAAAGTCCTGCTAAAACCAAACCATCAGGGGCCAGTGGGAAAATGCTGCTTACATTGATGGTCAGTAGGAAGAATAGCCCCCTGTCAGTGGAGATCAGAATGCTAGTCATACAGAAAGTTAAAAAAATCACTGATGTCATACTGTACTGCTGGCATTGCCGAATGGTTTTGGCCCTGAAACTATGCAGGCACCATCTGATGTCCAGTCAGCCACTGCCTAAATAACTCCTTGCAACCTGTGGAGGAACTCAAGGATTCCAATGAACCCTGGCGGGTTGGAGTAGGATAATTATCCTCACAAGGCATTACATCCTCAACATCCCATCCCATGAGTCTAATGTTTTGAATCAACACATGTTTGGCGCATTGCAGCTGACTATTCACTGCAACAGAAGGCACAAATAGCTGCCAGCTTGTTAAAATTAATTTTAAGAGATGCTTTGATGTTGATCCTGTGCATCAAAGCGCATAATGTACGAGTATTGTTGTTGAGGAACACTATTTCACTGTCAATTTTGCCCCTTCTACTAATTTGTAATGTAAATACTTTATGCTGCAAACTGCAGCAAAAACAAATGCTGTCCTCAAGAGATTTTGTCTTTTAGAGCACCTTTCATTACATTGAAGACCCCCCCAAACCTAAATCCATTGGAAAACTGGCACTTTCCATTGCCTTTACCTGCTGCCGTTGTGGTCTACACAAAGGTCTTTGTAAAAATTAAAGTTTCTGATGGTTGATACTTACACTCTGCTAGCCCTTCACCCCTAGAAGTAGTAAATATTAAAGCCAAACTGAAGTTTCACACGTTTTTGTTCTTTATACCCTATGTTATGATCCCACTTCTATGCTGGCAGAACTTATTAATGGCCACATCTATCAACACAGGTGTAGAACCCTTTTAGTTGCTAGGTGATTTAAATTTAGTTGGCTCCTCTGTAGGCAGAGGAGCAGGAGTTAATTTGTGAGTTTCGCTGTTAAGTGTTCCAAGGGCTAAAGCTAATTTACCTCCCTCTGGCTTCTAGAACTTGCTAGATAGTTCTGGAACATAGAGGGTGGAGAAACAGAGCCTACAGCTTGAATATTTATGGAGTTTCCACCATACCTGAGGAGGCGAGGTCCAGAAGGTGGGGAAATAGGCCATAAATGTTCAGGAGCCTGACAGTGGGGAAGCAGAGTCCAGGATCCAGTTGCCTGAAGGGGACCCCTGTGCTTGGGGGGTCTGCCCCTGGGCAGAAGGAATGCCAGGAGAGAGAGAGAGCGAGAGAAAGGGCGAAAGAGCAGCTTGAAGTCTCACACCTTTTACCAGCCTCAGCTAAGCTGAAGCCTTTCTGAACCAGGATCAAGCCCTGTATAGAAGTGTGCCTATGCAATAGCCTCTTGGACCTCAGGAATTACTATAGGGACTAAGTAACGTTCATTCCACTTAAGCCTATGTAGAGAGGACAGTAAAGCTACAACACATTACACAACATAAGGGGACAGCTTAGTGCCAGTGCAAAGCAGCCAAAATCTACCCAATATCTCTAGCTTGGGACAGCAGTTACCAGGTGCTTTAGCATTTCCTGCAAGGAGCAGCACCTGCACCTCCAGTTTGGAACTTTTTTTGTTCCTGTTATTGCAGCTGAACCATCAATCTGGGTGGACAGCACTTTTGAAAATCAGTTATTAGCAGGCAGAGACATAGCAAGTCATCAAGAGTGCATTCAAGTTTTACAGTTTGGGCATCCCATGCATCCCTATTCCCTATCCAAGTTATACCCTAAATAGACCAAAAACAAAACCAACACCCCTAAACTGTTTATTGAGCCTGTGTAAATTCCTGTTGCCTGGCTGTGTGGGCAAAAGACCAAACAATCCAAAAGCTCCTACAGGAGTGAGCACTACACAAGTGTCCCCACCCAGGCTGGTATTGCAGAGAAGGGGCATTTCTGACCAGGTCTGCTAAATTACCTTGTGCACTGGGCAACGTGGTCACACTTTATTGCCAGTTGGACAGCACAGTCTAATTCAGACTTCCTGCATATCAACAGCTATAGCAGGAAACTGGAGGTAATGCCGCGTACACACAACCGTTTTTCATGACGAGAAAACTGATTTTTTTTAGATTGGTAGTGAAAACCGGTCGTGTGTATGCTCCATAGCAGTTTTCTCGACGAGAAAACTGCCCGCAAAAAATTAGAACCTGCTCTCTTTTTTCTCGTCATTCTTTTTCTCGTTGCGAAAAACGATCGTGTGTATGCTTTTCCGAGGGGAAAAAAAAACACGCATGCTCAGTCAAGTATGAGACGGGAGCACTCGTTCTGGTAAAACTAACGTTTGTAATGGAGATAGCACATTCGTCACGCTCTAACGGACTGAAAAGCACAAGGCTGAAAAGCGCAAATCGTCTCTCACCAAACGTTACTAACACGAGATCAGCAAAAGCAGCCCAAAGGGTGGCGCCATTCGAATGGAACTTCCCCTTTATAGTGCCGTCGTACGTGTTGGCATACGTGTTGTATGTCACCGCGCTTTGCTCGAGCAGTTTTTTTTTCATGAACGTGTGTATGCAAGGCAGGCTTGAGAGGAATCACGAGGAATCACGTCGAGAAAAACATTGTTTTTTTGCATGACAGGAAAAACGATGGTGTGTACGTGGCATCAGAGTATGATGAAGAAGGTTGATAATACAATGTGTATGTGGTTGAATATATACTAATTTGACTTCAATCAAGTTTTAAGAACTGGAATGTAGAATGTAGAAAAATAACTACTTTACAATAAAACATTTGTAAGGGCAAAACTGTCAAAAACGAGGCATTGTTACTGCAGCAGAGTTTTACAATTCCTGCAAAAACAGTAATTTTATCGTCATTGGCAGAATGTTAACTAGTACTTACATTTGGAATCCTTGGTCCATGAAACACCTGTTCCGGAGTAACCCAGCCCAGAGCTGGACGCCAACGATCCCGAAGATGAAAAACACAAAGAAACACAAGAGAAGGACGTTGCCTAACATAGGCAGTGTATCTAACAGCAAAGTCACCAGTATTCTCATACCTGCAGAGAGAGAAACACCACAAATTAATCCAAGATTTTAGACAACGATATCAACTAATTGACGCAGACTAAACTCCCAGCTCCAGCCAAAATGTTTTATTTCAATTTGGAAAGAGCGGGGTACGTTTAAAGCTTTTAGCAGGTTTTTATTGCTGTCTGATTGGCCAGACAACTTTCCAGAGGACACAAGGATGAACACAATCAATGTACTCCAATGGCGTGGAACACCAGATAACAGTCTATAAGTATATCATGGTCTTAGTGTTGATAAAACCGACACCACAGTGACTTCATAGACATATGTGAAGCCCACCACCAAATGAAAAAGCCGCTTACCAGAGGGCAAGCACAAATGAGCAATCGGCTATAGCCCAGCCGCGGCCTTTAGATTCCAGGATGAGATGTAACCTCATACAGGGTGAAGGCTCCCGAACATAGATTTCTCCACACTCATGCAGTCAGCATCATCATATGTATATATGGAAGAGAGGGAGGACCATAGCGTAACTCCGTTATAAGTTGCGTTTTATTAAAAGACTTAGGTTGTACTTACAACAATGTGGATTAAAAACAGCATGTATACAATGCCGGCCGGCATAGCAAGGAGCCCTTCCTCCTCGGGAGGACGCGCAGTGACGTCACCACGCTGATCTGAGGAGGAAGGGCTCTTTGCTATGCCGGCTGGCATTGTATACATGCTGTTTTTAATCCACATTGTTGTAAGTACAACCTAAATTTTTTAATAAAACGCAACTTATAACGGAGTTACGCTATGGTCCTCCCTCTGTTCCATATATACATATGATTATGCTGACTGCATGAGTGTGGAGAAATCTATGTTCGGGAGCCTTCACCCTGTATGAGGTTACATCTCATCCTGGAATCTAAAGGCCGCGGCTGGGCTATAGCCGATTACTCAATTGTGCTTGCCCTCTGGTAAGCGGCTTTTTCATTCAGTGATGGGCTTCACATATGTCTATGAAGTCACTGTGGTGGCGGTTTTATCAACACTAAGACCATGATATACTTATAGACTGTTATCTGGTGTTCCACGCCATTGGAGTACATTGATTGTGTTCATCCTTGTGTCATCTGAGGACTTTTATTCAATATTTATGTTTGGCGCAGCTTAAATTTTTTCTATATGTTTTGTGTTTATCCCACTTAAGCTGCTGCCTTATATAATTTATTAGTTTTTAAGTTAGCACGGTTTTCTTCCTTATTGTGAACTTTCCAGAGGAAGTCCCCATGAATGGAATGAGGTGGGATATTAATACTTTGCAAAACAAGACCGTGTAATTGTAGCATCAATAGAGGTTTGCATACACAGCACCAGCTCCCAGTGGCCCCCAACTGAACCTTAATTTTAAATCATCAAAATAAATTACATGGGCATCAAAATAAAAGCTGTTATTTCTTTTTTTATTCCTCCACAATCTTGCCCATGATGCTCTTAACAAACCATTGTTTTTGACAATACCTTGTCTTTGTCTTAATGGGCCTGTTTTTATACTGGCTATGACAATCTTATTACTGTTTGTATGATATTGCACTCTCTTATTATCCTACCCGGTCAACTGCCTTTGCTGAAATTCTATTTGCCTTACTTGTGCATAATAACTCTATAAATAAAGGAATTACAAAAAACAAAAAACAAATTAAAGCTATTTACTGACTAAAACGGTCGTGTGTACGCGGCAAAAGACTTTGCACACCTTTTTGTTTTGATATACCTGGAATGTTATTAGTTTGGGTGTCTGGTTTATAAGATAAGATATAAGAAAATATGTATTGCAGTCCTCATGCCAGCTTCATAGATTACTTTTTTAAATTCAAAAACAAAATGGGGGGGGGGGGACGCTGGCAAATCACTTCTTCATTCTTATGCCCCATACACACGACCGGTTTTCGACATGCCAAAAACCGGCGTTTTTCCCAACGTGATTCCTCTCAAGCCTGCCTTGCATACACACGTTCATTAAAAAAACTGCTTGACCAAAGCGCGGTGACGTCCAACACGTACGACGGCACTATAAAGGGGAAGTTCCATTCAAATGGCGCCACCCTTTGGGCTGCTTTTGCTGATCCTCGTATTAGTAAAAGTTTGGTGAGAGACGATTCGCGCTTTTCAGCCTCGTGCTTTTCAGTCCGTTACAGCATGACGAATGCGCTATCTCCATTACGAACGCTAGTTTTACCAGAAGGAGCGCTCCCGTCTCATACTTGATTCTGAGCATGCGCGTTTTTTTCCCCTAGGAAAAGCATACACACGACCGGTTTTCACGACGAGAAAAAGATTGATGGGAAACACGACGGCAAAAAAATAAAGCAATTTTTTGCGGGCAGTTTTCTTGTCGGGAAAACTGCTATGGAGCCTACACACGACCGGTTTTCCCGACCAATCTAAAAAATTGCAGTTTTCTCGTCGGGAAAACCGGTCGTGTGTACGGGGCATGAGAGTCGTATTATCCCAAAAGTTTAACTAGACCAATGTACATAAAAAGGCACTTAACATGGTAGCCCAAATGACTTTTTGGTTCGCTTTGTGGGCCATACAAATCAGCCTCACACATGTGGGAATAGTATCCACCAGTGGTTCTCAACCATCTGGCCATGGCCTCCCTCCTCTCACAGTGCTCCTACCTTCCACAGTGCCCCTGGCCCCCTGCGAGCCCTCAGTCCCACAGTGCCCTCCAGCTGTCTGTATGCCCCTTAGCTTGCTGCAGAGCCACCAGCCCTACAAAATGTGTCCAGTTTCCAATAGTATCCCACAGTGCCCCCAACCTCCTACAGTGTGCCGCAGCCCCCCAACAGTGCCCTCCAGTCTCCCACAGCGCCCCTGCGAAATCCCTGGCCTCTGGAGAGACCCCAAACCTCCTCCCAGCCCTCACAATTGCCCACAGCTCCCTTCAGAAACCTTGTCTACTACAGGGCCACCAAGTCTGCTGCAGAATCCTCTAACTCCTCTATCCCCACCAAAATGACACCCAGCCCCATCCAGAGCATCTCAGCATTAATTATTAATATTATATTTGATTCCGATACTTTTATTGTGTGAGTATAAACTTTTTTTTTTTTTTTTTACTGTTGGGCCATGGAATGTTTTGGAAGAATTTACTGGGCCCTGGTCTCAGAGAACCATTGGTACACACAAGTTTTGTTACACTTGCTCAAATCTAATGCCGCGTACACACGACCGTTTTTCATGACGAGAAAAATGCAATTTTTTTATTTGGTCATTAAAAATGATCGTGTTTGGGCTCCAGAGCATTTTTCACGACGTGAAAAATGGGCATTAAAAATTTGGAACATGCTTTAATTTTTCTCGTCGTTTTTCACGTTGTCGTTTTTCTCGTCATGAAAAAACGACGTGAAAAACGACGTGAAAAAAACGCGCATGCTCAGAAGCAAGTGATGAGACGGGAGCGCTCGTTCTGGTAAAACTAGCGTTCGTAATGGAGATAGCACATTCGTCACGCTGTAACGGACTAAAGAGCACGAAGCTGAAAAGCGCAAATCGTCTCTCACCAAACATTACTAACACGAGGATCAGCAAAAGCAGCCCAAAGGGTGGCGCCATCCGAATGGAACTTCCCCTTTATAGTGCCGTCGTACATTTCGTACGTCACCGCGCTTTGCTCTAGCATTTTTTTTTCATGATCGTGTGTAGGCAAGGCAGGCTTGAGAAGAATCATGTTGCGAAAAACGTCGGTTTTTTCAATGACATTAAAAACTGTTGTGTGTACGCGGTATTAGCCTTTTACCATTATTACCCTACGTACAAGTATACTAGACCATACAAGTAACTTATAACAGCTGTCATTTCCATACTGGTCCTGTGGTAGAGAATAAAGTACGTGAAATGCGTTAACCGTTGAATGGGATAAAATTCATAATGCTGAAATTGAAATGATCTCATATGTATTGTATGTACTGTAATTGTAATTTTAATAAAAGATTTTGGCTTTTATCACTATGCAATTGTAGCAGAGCCTCACTCCCCCTCTCGCCTATTGTGAATGGCTTGTGTCTAGGGGTACCTGAGAGAGGAGAGTGCAGGAACACTACGCCAAGCTCTCCCCTCGTATGTGTATGAGGGTTGAGCAGAGTTACTTGAATTACCTCCGGGTCTGTTCACTGAATACCAGGGGCGTAACTAGAAATCACAGGGCCCCATAGCAAAAATGTTGTATGGGCCCCCCCCCCCCCCACAAAAAAATGTCGGACTTAAATTAAATAGTGGTCGTGGTTTAAAGGGCGTGAAAGAAAGAAAGAAAGAACCCAGATCCTACACCACAATAGCAATATATGTATTCCAGAAAGTTTAATCAACAGATAAAGATACTCCAAACACCTGGTGTTAGCGCTTCAATAATCCTCACCTGTGCTCAATGCAGCGTGGTCTGCCCGTGCCCAATACTGCCTCACCTGTGCCCAATGCAGTGTGGCCTGTGCCCAATGCAGCGTGTCCAGTGCCCAATGCAGCGTCGCCTGTGCCCAATGCAGCATCGCCTGTGCCCAACGCAGCGTGGCCTGTGCCCAACGCAGCGTGGCCTGAGCCCAACGCAGCGTGGCCTGCCCCCAACGCAGCGTGGCCTGCCCCCAACGCAGCGTGGCCTGCCCCCAACGCAGCGTGGCCTGCCCCCAACGCAGCGTGGCCTGCCCATGCCCAATACAGCCTCACCTGTGCCCAATGCAGCCTCACCCGTGCCCAATGCAGCCTCACCCGTGCCCAATGCAGCCTCACCCGTGCCCAATGCAGCGTGACCCGTGCCCAATGCAGCCTCACCCGTGCCCAATGCAGCATGACCCGTGCCCAATACAGCCTCACCCGTGCCCAATACAGCATGACCCGTGCCCAATGCAGCCTCACCTGTGCCCAATGCAGCCTCACCTGTGCCCAATGCAGCCTCACCCGTGCCCAATACAGCCTCACCTGTGCCCAATACAGCCTCACCTGTGCACAATGCAGCATGACCCATGCACAATGTAGCCTCACCTGTGCAGTGGAAGAGGCGAGCCAGTGGCGGAACTACCTGGGAGGATGAGGAATGCATACTGCAGCCCTCAAATGGCTATTGGCGAGCATGGGGCTGCCTCAGAGTGGGGGGGCGAGCACCGCCCGCACGGTCCCCCAGCCAGGGGAAGTGAGGAGAGGAAGAGGCGCACTGTGCGTACAAGCAGAGAGCTGTAATAGCTTTCATTTGAATGTCCTGCGTTCCCGGGGCTCACCGTCACATAGCCCCACCTCTTGGCCCGGCGCCTTTGATGACGTCACATGTCCCGCATTGGACCGGCGTTCTGTCTATCAAAGGCGCTGGGCCAAGAGGTAGGGCTATGTGACGGTGAGCCCCGGGAACGCAGGTAGGGTTGCCACCTTTTCCTCAAGCCAAACCCGAACACTTAAGCGGCGCATGGCAATTTTTTTGTGGTATACACTAAAGGCCTGGAGGAGAGCAATAATGTGTCACGGTTAGCGTGGATGGTAACTACTGGTACCATCCACTGCCCTACTGACCCTGTCAACCTCCCTCCCCACAGACTCCCCTCCCTTATATCGGTCCCCCCTTGATTGGATCAGGGAACCTCCCCATCAGTGTTCCCTGCCCCGAAAGACCCCCATTAGACTGCCTTACCGAGAGCCGCTTCAAGCCAGGAAGTGTGGGAGCTGGAGTTTGGGGGTGGAGCTCCTCTACTGTAGTGCTGTTTTCCTTCCTTCCATTGGTGGGGAGCCTTGGGGAGAAGTGTCGGCAAGACACAGGATCCGGGACATGCGCTCACTCAAAGGGCTGCTGTTTGCAATTATTGGGGCCCCATACAGCCATCCTCATTGGGCCCCCACCCTCTGAGGAGGAAAAGAGGTGGGGGGAGGGAGGTGAGAAAGGGTAAGGTAAGAGGAGGAGGTGAGAGAGAGGCAGCGGTGAGGGGGGGTGAGAGAGGAGGGGGTGAAAGAAAGGGGGGAGGAGGCAGGAGAGAGAGGCGGCGGTGAGGGGGTGAGAGAGAGAGAGGGTGGGTGAGATGGTGGGGGTGAGAGGGGTGGGGATGAGAGAGAGTGGGGGTGGGGTGAGCGAGGTGGGGATGAGAGAGGGGGGATTAGAGAAAGAGTGGTGGGTGCGAGAGGGGGTGAGCGAGAGGCTGAGAGAAAGAGAGTGAGAGAGAGAGACAGAGGGAAAGGGGGGCTTACACAGAGGAGGGGGGGTGACACAGAGGAGGGGGGTTGACAAAGAGGAGGGGGGTGACACAGAGGAGGGGGGTTGACACAGAGGAAGGGGGCTGACACAGAGGAAGGGGGCTGACACAGAGGAGGAGGGGGGTGACACAGAGGAGGAGGGGGGTGACACAGAGGAGGAGGGGGCAGACACAGAGGAGGAGGGGGGTGACACAGAGAGGAGGAGGGGGGTGACACAGAGGATGGGGAGGGTGACACAGAGGAGGGGGGGTGACACAGAGGAAGGGGGCTGACACAGGGGAGGGGGGGCACAGAGGAGGATGGGGGGGTGACACAGAGGAGGAGGGGGGTGACACAGAGGAGGAGGGGGTGACACAGAGGAGGAGGGGGTGACACAGAGGAGGAGGGGGGGTGACAGAGGAGGAGGGGGGGTGACAGAGGATGGGGGGGACACAGAGGAGGAGGGGGTGACACAGAGGAGGAGGGGGGGTGACAGAGGATGGGGGGTGACACAGAGGAGGAGGGGCGGTGACACAGAGGATGGGGGGACACAGAGGAGGAGGGGGGTGACAGAGGATGGGGGGGTGACACAGAGGAGGAGGGGGGGTGACAGAGGTTTGGGGGGGACACAGAGGAAGAGGGTGGTGACAAAGGATGGGGGGTGACACAGAGGATGGGGGGTGACACAGAGGATGGGGGGTGACACAGGATGGGGGGACACAGAGGAGGAGGGGGTGACAGAGGATGGGGGGTGACACAGAGGAGGAGGGGGGGTGACAGAGGATGGGGGGTGACACAGAGGATGGGGGGTGACAAAGGATGGGGGGGACACAGAGGAGGATGGGGGGGACACAGAGGAGGATGGGGGGGACACAGAGGAGGAGGGGACACAGAGGAGGAGGGGGGGTGACACAGAGGAGGAGGGGGGGTGACACAGAGGAGGAGGGGGGGGGGGTGACAGAGGATGGGGGGTGACACAGAGGAGGAGGGGGTGACAGAGGATGGGGGGTGACACAGAGGAGGAGGGGGGTGACACAGAGGATGGGGGGTGACACAGAGGAGGAGGGGGGGTGACACAGAGGAGGAGGGGGGACACAGAGGAGGAGGAGGGGGGTGACACAGAGGAGGAGGGGGGGTGACAGAGGATGGGGGTGACACAGAGGAGGAGGGGGGGTGACACAGAGGAGGAGGGGGGGTGACACAGAGGAGGAGGGGGGGACACAGAGGAGGAGGGGGGTGACACAGAGGAGGAGGGGGGTGACACAGAGGAGGAGGGGGGGTGACACAGAGGAGGAGGGGGGGTGACGCAGAGGAGGAGGGGGGGGTGACAGAGGATGGGGGTGACACAGAGGAGGAGGGGGGGTGACACAGAGGAGGAGGGGGGTGACAGAGGATGGGGGGTGACACAGAGGATGGGGGTGACACAGAGGAGGAGGGGGGGTGACACAGAGGAGGAGGGGGGGACACAGAGGAGGAGGGGGTGACACAGAGGAGGAGGGGGGGTGACACAGAGGAGGAGGAGGGGGGGTAACACAGAGGAGGAGGGGGGTGACACAGAGGAGGGGGGGGTGACAGAGGATGGGGGGTGACACAGAGGAGGAGGGGGGTGACAGAGGATGGGGGGTGACACAGAGGAGGAGGGGGGGTGACACAGAGGAGGAGGGGGGGACACAGAGGAGGAGGGGGGTGACACAGAGGAGGAGGGGGGGGTGACACAGAGGAGGAGGGGGGGGTGACACAGAGGAGGAGGTGGGTGACAGAGGATGGGGGTAAGCTGACAGAGCAGATGAGACCTCAGGATAAACACATTGTGAAGCAGGACTCCGTCTCCGGGAGCAAGCAGGCGCGATTATCAAATCCACAGCCCAGCCCCGCCCCCGCCTCCACACGTGACCAGCACCAGCTCCGCAGGGCCATTCACAGACCCCCATGTCTGCCGCTCGGCCCGCCCCGCACATGGCCCGTTCAGCCAATTACAGGGCACCCGCTGGCTCTTCCTCTCCTCACTTCCCCTGGCTGGTGGACTGTGCGCCGCTGGCAGTATGCATTCCTCCTCCTCCCCACGGGCCCCTCTCGGTTGCGGGCCCCATAGCGGCCGCGTGTGTCGCTATGGCGGTAGTTCCGCCACTGCTGAATACAAAGCCTTAGTTGTTCTGTGGAGATATGTCTGCCAATAACATAGAGCCCCACACCAATCGAAAGTCCAACACTCCTTTATTCCTTTTCTTGCAGGGTGAACACAATCAGTTGAACTTTCAGTAATGAACAAACAGGGGTGTGGATGCGAGTAGGCCCAGGCACAACTGAACTCTCCTATTCCTTTGCTAGCGAATAGGCCTGGCGCACGGTCTCTGCCACCTACTGTGAGTTTTGGTCGCTGCCACCGACCGGATGAACCGTTGAGGCCCCTGCCACAGGCCTAATAGCAGGTCTCTGCCACTGACCTGAGTTGAATAGCTGGACCGCTGCCACCGGTCATAGAACATGAACCACCTTCCTCTCTGAACTTGGCCCCTGTTTGGGAAGATATCCCTCCGGGCGGTCTCCAGAGGTTCATCCGGCACAGGCAATCTGCTGCACCAGGTCTTCGGATGAATCCCTCCTCCGGTCCCTTACGCCACTGGATTCGGGTGCCCCACTCCCTGGGCCCCCTAGGACAATCCCTCCCTTGCGGGACCCAGTGGAAGGTACTGGGCCCCAGGCCTCCGGATGAGTACCTCACCCCAGACTGAAGGTGTCTGGGATGGAATACGAACTCCCGGTGTCCAGGCCTAGGCCGCCTGGACCCCGACCGCGAACCGCAGCCCTCAGGCTGAAGGTGCCTGGGACTCGAACCTTGTGGTGAAGATGTCCGGCACCTTTATACCCTCTCCCAGGATGCACGGCAGGTTCCCCGCCCCGCCGTACAACCGCTGCGAGAGGCCACAAAGGGTACGGCACTGCAGCGATGGTTCAACCCCGGCCCAAAGTGATAGCGCCACCTGCTGGGCCGCAGGGAACTATACATCACTGGTGTCTTCACCAGAATTCAAAGTATATACCCACTACACAATAATAACATTTATGTTTTTTATTGTTTGTATATAGTAGTTGTATTGGGTGTTACAGTTACATTCTTTTTTTTTCTGTATTGTAGGCTTTTTTTTTGTACTTTTAGAAATATCGCAACTAATAAAAGTTACAGAAAAGTGTTGTTTCCATTACCTCTTGAAATAGATCTCATTCACACACATTTCTATATATGTAAAACAAAAAAAGAATCGTATTTATAAACCAGTAAAACTTCTGACCATTCACTGCGCTTTCAAAATTGAAACATTTTTTGCATTCATAAGACACGTTTGTTGGCAGGATTTATCTGTGCGAAGGCGGGCCAATTTAAGTACATGACTCTACCCGGATCGATTCCCCCTTTTTTATACATACACCCTTCTGTGTGCAGACAGATTGGAAGATACTGAAATGATTTTCCCTGGAGTTGTGCACCATGACAACCAAGCCGAGAACGCTAGAGGACCAATGGCCCCGCTCCGATGAAGGAATTGTCTGTAATCTCAACCCAGAATTAACATGAAATGAGCTGTGCTAAGCCTGAACACCCACATGCGTTTACACCAGGCCAAAATACCCTCCATCAACCAACTATCAAAATTAATATCTGAGCTTACGTACTGCGGGTAAAACTGAGTGGTCATAACATGCTGTCTATAAATAAACAAAAGATTGTACAGGAGTTAGGTTATCCATGATATATGTGAACTGAAGGGCAAATACGCCATCTGTATTATCAAAGTGTTTGTAAAAATAACTGTTTTTGTTACCCCTGGCAACAAATATACCATTTCCTAATCTGTCTTATGTTATATTCTTTATTTGCAATGGGAAAGCAGCTAATGTGCCATCTAAATCAAGAATCCCACTTGCATTATGTTTTGCTCCCAATGCAGCCAACCAGGCTGCTAGACAAGACAGCTTCCACCAAGAAATGTTTCAGAGGCTGATAATGCACATTGGGCTGTTCCTTTTTTTCCTAAATCAGGATTGTGTGGCTATGTCATACTGGAGAAGAGATTCCATACCCAGGTCCCAATTTTTAACAAGCTGAGAGGGGGCTAAGAGTTCTGTCTTGGGGGAGAGAGCTGTACTCAAGGGGAGTGAGCTGTACTTGAGGGGAGAGAGCAGTATTCGATTGACGGGGGATCGCTGTATTGAGGGAGACAGCTGTACTCGAGGGGGGTGAGCTGTACTAGGGGAAAGCGCTGTCCTTGAGGCGAGAGAGCTGTATTTGAGGGAGGAAAGCTGTACTTGGGAGAGAGCTGTAATGGAGGGGGTAAGCTGTACTGGGGGAGAGCGCTGTACTGGAGGGGGTAAGCTGTACTGGGGAGAGAGCTGTACTGGAGGGAGTAAGCTGTACTGGGGGAGAGTGCTGTACTGGAGGGGGTAAGTTGTACTGGGGAGAGAGCTGTACTGCAGCGAACAAGCTGTACCGGGGGAGAGCGCTGTACTGGAGGGGGTAAGCTGTACTGGGGGAGAGCGCTGTGCTGGAGGGGGTAAGCTGTACTGGGGGAGAGCGCTGATCTGGAGGGGGTAAGCTGTACTGGGGAGAGAGCTGTACTGGAGGGAGTAAGCTGTACTGGGGGAGAGCGCTGTACTGGAGGGGGTAAGCTGTACTGGGGAGAGAGCTGTACTGGAGGGAGTAAGCTGTACTGGGGGAGAGCGCTGTACTGGAGAGGGTAGGTTGTACTGGGGAGAGAGCTGTACTGGAGGGAGTAAGCTGTACTGGAGGAGTAAGCTGTACTGAAGGGGGTAAGCTGTACTGGGGGAGAGCGCTGTACTGGAGGGGGTAAGCTGTACTAGGGGAGAGCACTGTACTGGATGGAGAGAGCTGTATTGGGGGGTGGAGCTGTACTGGGGGAGAGAGCTGTAATAGAGGGGGAAACCTGTTCTTTTGGAGGGAACTCTATGACTCCTATGCACTTAAGTTTTTAGTCCCTCTCATTGTTGGTGCAATTTTGTCAAATGCACTATTTTACATGGTGCACTGTTCGATACCTATTTTTTTTTGGGTCCACCCCTGGAAAAAAATATATACAGCCCTGGATGTTCTGAATAAAGCAAAAGGACCACCCACAGTAAAAAAAATGCAGCCTTTTTCATCCCCCCCCGAATCTAATAAGCATTTATTTCTGGGGGGGCACTGCAATGGCCGACTTTGTCTAGCTTCTGGAGTTGAACTTTAAAGCTGATCTCCAAGCAAACTCCCTGCCCCCATTTTTCCTCAATAAAGTTTACTCCGCCTGCCTTTATCAAATCACCCAAATACATATGTAAAAAAAAAAAGCTAAAGGCCCTACTAGTCCCAAGCAATTACCTGGATCTGTGGTCATGTCCCATATTGGGGATTATTTACTAAAACTGGAGAGTGCAAAATCGGGTGCAGCTCTGCAAAGAAACCAATCAGCTTCCACGTTTTTTTGTCAAAGCTTAATTGAACAAGCTGAAGTTAGAAGCTGATTGGCTACCATGCAAAGCTGCACCAAATTTTGTACTCTCCAGTTTTAGTAAATCAACATCATTGGGCCATGGGTCTTTTTTCCTCTGGATGGGAGAGTCCTGCTATGATGCCCACATTGCTCCTTGGTGATGTGGACACTTCCTATTGGCTGTACAATGACAGGGGGAGGGGGTTAAGACTAGTATAATGACATCACAAATAAAGGCAGCATCAAGACCAGTTAGTGGCAGCTGGCAGGCCTGAGCTGCAGTACTGGATCTCTGGTCATCATTAAAGGAAGAGATGCTGTGTTAGATCATGTAACTGATTAAACTATTTGGTTTGAAGGGATTAAAAAAAGAAAAACTAGGGAATGGTGGAAGCAGGAGGGGGGAATGGGAGGGAAGGGGGAGCTTTAGATTTTGCCCAGAGATGATCTAAAAGATTCAACATGCTGCTCGATGTCAAATGTCTGAGGATCTTTTGTCATAGGTATAAAGCACATTCGTCTACCCCATGCTCCTTGAGTCCCGTCCATTGCATATCTGGATATCCAGACCCAAGTCTCAATAACATTCACCGTATTTATAACACAGGGAATATTTTAAAACTCACCTCTTGGAGAGACAAGTGTTTGCACTGGATTCGGGGTGTAGCTAGGGGATGTGAAGCAACCTAAGAACCTTGTCTTTGTCACCACTGGAGGGCACCACCTGAGATATAATTCCCTTCCTGCCTCTTGATACAAGTGGCTGGTGTCTCCCCTTTACAAGCTCGGAGTTATATAACACAATGTCGTAAAGAGACAAAGTGACACTTTAACAATGTCAGGGCTTTCACAAGCCATGCGTGTCAGCAAATCAGCTTTATATTATGTCTCTCTGAGCTGTTACAAAGTCATGTTTTGTGAAGGATAACATAAATGGCATTCCCTTCTAAGTAAAGGGTAGATTCACCTTTTGGGAAAATAAACATAATAAATCAAAACGAATATAGAAACCATAGGCGTGCGCACAGGGTGTGCTGGGTGTGCCTGGGCACACCCTAATCACCCCATGTACATTAACATTATCAAAGGAAGGAAAGGCTTCTGGATAGCAGCACTCCGGTTAAAAAGCCTTTATTCCAAAAAAAGGTTCAGGAAACCAAAACACACACTGTGCAACACAATGAACTGATCACATCTGGCTAACGCGTTTCACACTATTGTAGTGCTTACTCCTATGAGTAAGCACTACAATAGTGTGAAACGCGTTAGCCAGATGTGATCAGTTCATTGTGTTGCACAGTGTGTGTTTTGGTTTCCTGAACCTTTTTTTGGAATAAAGGCTTTTTAACCGGAGTGCTGCTATCCAGAAGACTTTCCTTCCTTTGATTGCATTTGCATTTGCTTGCACCCTTGGTTGCTGGGAGGAGGTAATTTCAAGAATTTCCACACCTGAGCGGCTTCCTTTCTCCCGTCTCTACATTAGGGATGAGCTCGGTGTTCGAGTCGAACATACGTTCGACTCGAACATCGGCTGTTCGATCGTTCGACGAAGATCGAACGATTTGGGCCGTTCGCGCCAAATTTGAGTGACGCGAACGGCCCACAATGCACTACGCCATCGCAGTGTCATCCAGGCGCTGTGATTGGCCAAGCATGCACTGTGACCCCGCATGCTTGGCCAATCACAGCGCCGGCAGCGAGGAGAGCAATGATTGGCCACAGGCAGGATGCCTGTGGCCAATTATTGCTGAGGGTGTTTAGTACACGCCCCACACTATAAAAGGCCGCCAGCACGGTGGCCTAGTGTAGTGTGTTCCGGAGCAGGGAAAGAGAAACATAGGCAGGGACAGTGACATTTATTTTTTTCTTGCTTAACCTGGATTCCTTTAGTTTAGGGAAAGAGAAGGATAGGTAGGGAGAGTGTCAGTGTGTTTTACTGTGTGAATCCTTGTTTCTAGGGACAGGGAAGGACAGTGAGGGAATTCTCCTTGTGCTATAGTGTGCTTTAAAAAAACATTTTTTCTAGGGACAGAAAACTATAGGTAGGGAGAGTGTCAGTGTGTTTTACTGTGCGAATCCTTGTTTCTAGGGACAGGGAAGGACAGTGAGGGAATTCTCCTTGTGCTATAGTGTGCTTTAAAAAAACATTTTTTCTAGGGACAGAAAACTATAGGTAGGGAGAGTGTCAGTGTGTTTTACTGTGCGAATCCTTGTTTCTAGGGACAGGGAAGGACAGTGAGGGAATTCTCCTTGTGCTATAGTGTGCTTTAAAAAAACATTTTTTCTAGGGACAGAAAACTATAGGTAGGAAGAGTGTCAGTTTCTTTCACTGTGATAATCCTTGTTTCTAGGGACAAAGAAGGAAAGTGAGGGAAATTCTCCTTGTGCTATAGTGTGCTTTAAAAAAACATTTTTTCTAGGGACAGAAAACTATAGGTAGGGAGAGTGTCAGTGTGTTTTACTGTGCGAATCTTTGTTTCTAGGGACAGGGAAGGACAGTGAGGGAATTCTCCTTGTGCTATAGTGTGCTTTAAAAAAACATTTTTTCTAGGGACAGAAAACTATAGGTAGGGAGAGTGTCAGTGTGTTTTACTGTGCGAATCCTTGTTTCTAGGGACAGGGAAGGACAGTGAGGGAATTCTCCTTGTGCTATAGTGTGCTTTAAAAAAACATTTTTTCTAGGGACAGAAAACTATAGGAAGGAAGAGTGTCAGTTTCTTTCACTGTGATAATCCTTGTTTCTAGGGACAAAGAAGGAAAGTGAGTGAAATTCTCCTTGTGCTATAGTGTGCTTTAAAAAAATTTTTTTCTAGGGACAGAAAACTATAGGTAGGGAGAGTGTCAGTTTCTTTCACTGTGATAATCCTGGTTTCTAGGGACAAAGAAGGAAAGTGAGTGAAATTCTCCTTGTGCTATAGTGTGCTTTAAAAAAACATTTTTTCTAGGGACAGAAAACTATAGGTAGGGAGAGTGTCAGTGTGTTTTACTGTGCTAATCCTTGTTTCTAGGGACAGGGAAAAACAGTGAGGGAATTCTCCTTGTGCTATAGTGTGCTTTAAAAAAACATTTTTTCCTAGGGACAGAAAACTATAGGAAGGAAGAGTGTCAGTTTCTTTCACTGTGATAATCCTTGTTTCTAGGGACAAAGAAGGAAAGTGAGTGAAATTCTCCTTGTGCTATAGTGTGCTTTAAAAAAACATTTTTTCTAGGGACAGAAAACTATAGGTAGGGAGAGTGTCAGTTTCTTTCACTGTGATAATCCTTGTTTCTAGGGACAAAGAAGGAAAGTGAGTGAAATTCTCCTTGTGCTATAGTGTGCTTTAAAAAAACATTTTTTCTAGGGACAGAAAACTATAGGTAGGGAGAGTGTCAGTGTCTTTTACTGTGCGAATCCTTGTTTCTAGGGACAGGGAAGGACAGTGAGGGAATTCTCCTTGTGCTATAGTGTGCTTTAAAAAAACATTTTTTCTAGGGACAGAAAACTATAGGTAGGGAGAGTGTCAGTGTGTTTTACTGTGCGAATCCTTGTTTCTAGGGACAGGGAAGGACAGTGAGGGAATTCTCCTTGTGCTATAGTGTGCTTTAAAAAAACATTTTTTCTAGGGACAGAAAACTATAGGTAGGGAGAGTGTCAGTGTGTTTTACTGTGCGAATCCTTGTTTCTAGGGACAGGGAAGGACAGTGAGGGAATTCTCCTTGTGCTATAGTGTGCTTTAAAAAAACATTTTTTCTAGGGACAGAAAACTATAGGAAGGAAGAGTGTCAGTTTCTTTCACTGTGATAATCCTTGTTTCTAGGGACAAAGAAGGAAAGTGAGTGAAATTCTCCTTGTGCTATAGTGTGCTTTAAAAAAACATTTTTTCTAGGGACAGAAAACTATAGGTAGGGAGAGTGTCAGTGTCTTTTACTGTGCGAATCCTTGTTTCTAGGGACAGGGAAAAACAGTGAGGGAATTCTCCTTGTGCTATAGTGTGCTTTAAAAAAACATTTTTTCTAGGGACAGAAAACTATAGGAAGGAAGAGTGTCAGTTTCTTTCACTGTGATAATCCTTGTTTCTAGGGACAAAGAAGGAAAGTGAGTGAAATTCTCCTTGTGCTATAGTGTGCTTTAAAAAAACATTTTTTCTAGGGACAGAAAACTATAGGTAGGGAGAGTGTCAGTGTGTTTTACTGTGCGAATCCTTGTTTCTAGGGACAGGGAAAAACAGTGAGGGAATTCTCCTTGTGCTATAGTGTGCTTTAAAAAAACATTTTTTCTAGGGACAGAAAACTATAGGTAGGGAGAGTGTCAGTTTCTTTCACTGTGATAATCCTTGTTTCTAGGGACAAAGAAGGAAAGTGAGTGAAATTCTCCTTGTGCTATAGTGTGCTTTAAAAAAACATTTTTTCTAGGGACAGAAAACTATAGGTAGGGAGAGTGTCAGTGTGTTTTACTGTGCGAATCCTTGTTTCTAGGGACAGGGAAAAACAGTGAGGGAATTCTCCTTGTGCTATAGTGTGCTTTAAAAAAACATTTTTTCCTAGGGACAGAAAACTATAGGAAGGAAGAGTGTCAGTTTCTTTCACTGTGATAATCCTTGTTTCTAGGGACAAAGAAGGAAAGTGAGTGAAATTCTCCTTGTGCTATAGTGTGCTTTAAAAAAACATTTTTTCTAGGGACAGAAAACTATAGGTAGGGAGAGTGTCAGTTTCTTTCACTGTGATAATCCTTGTTTCTAGGGACAAAGAAGGAAAGTGAGTGAAATTCTCCTTGTGCTATAGTGTGCTTTAAAAAAACATTTTTTCTAGGGACAGAAAACTATAGGTAGGGAGAGTGTCAGTGTCTTTTACTGTGCGAATCCTTGTTTCTAGGGACAGGGAAGGACAGTGAGGGAATTCTCCTTGTGCTATAGTGTGCTTTAAAAAAACATTTTTTCTAGGGACAGAAAACTATAGGTAGGGAGAGTGTCAGTGTGTTTTACTGTGCGAATCCTTGTTTCTAGGGACAGGGAAGGACAGTGAGGGAATTCTCCTTGTGCTATAGTGTGCTTTAAAAAAACATTTTTTCTAGGGACAGAAAACTATAGGTAGGGAGAGTGTCAGTTTCTTTCACTGTGATAATCCTTGTTTCTAGGGACAAAGAAGGAAAGTGAGTGAAATTCTCCTTGTGCTATAGTGTGCTTTAAAAAAACATTTTTTCTAGGGACAGAAAACTATAGGTAGGGAGAGTGTCAGTGTGTTTTACTGTGCGAATCCTTGTTTCTATGGACAGGGAAAAACAGTGAGGGAATTCTCCTTGTGCTATAGTGTGCTTTAAAAAAACATTTTTTCTAGGGACAGAAAACTATAGGAAGGAAGAGTGTCAGTTTCTTTCACTGTGATAATCCTTGTTTCTAGGGACAAAGAAGGAAAGTGAGTGAAATTCTCCTTGTGCTATAGTGTGCTTTAAAAATTTTTTTTTCTAGGGACAGAAAACTATAGGTAGGGAGAGTGTCAGTGTGTTTTACTGTGCGAATCCTTGTTTCTAGGGACAGGGAAGGACAGTGAGGGAATTCTCCTTGTGCTATAGTGTGCTTTAAAAAAACATTTTTTCTAGGGACAGAAAACTATAGGTAGGGAGAGTGTCAGTGTGTTTTACTGTGCGAATCCTTGTTTCTAGGGACAGGGAAGGACAGTGAGGGAATTCTCCTTGTGCTATAGTGTGCTTTAAAAAAACATTTTTTCTAGGGACAGAAAACTATAGGAAGGAAGAGTGTCAGTTTCTTTCACTGTGATAATCCTTGTTTCTAGGGACAAAGAAGGAAAGTGAGTGAAATTCTCCTTGTGCTATAGTGTGCTTTAAAAAAACATTTTTTCTAGGGACAGAAAACTATAGGTAGGGAGAGTGTCAGTGTGTTTTACTGTGCGAATCCTTGTTTCTAGGGACAGGGAAAAACAGTGAGGGAATTCTCCTTGTGCTATAGTGTGCTTTAAAAAAACATTTTTTCTAGGGACAGAAAACTATAGGTAGGGAGAGTGTCAGTTTCTTTCACTGTGATAATCCTTGTTTCTAGGGACAAAGAAGGAAAGTGAGTGAAATTCTCCTTGTGCTATAGTGTGCTTTAAAAAAACATTTTTTCTAGGGACAGAAAACTATAGGTAGGGAGAGTGTCAGTGTCTTTTACTGTGCGAATCCTTGTTTCTAGGGACAGGGAAGGACAGTGAGGGAATTCTCCTTGTGCTATAGTGTGCTAAAGCATTCCTCATCAACCATCTTTGAAATCCTTGTTTTTTTGGACAGTCAGGGAAATTGTCGTTGTGCTATTCTGTGCAAAAGCAATCATCCTCAACCATATTTAGAAATCCTTAAGTAAAGGGACAGAGAAGGACACCTGAAGGTAGCCCTTATTGCTTTTTTCCCATCTCCCTGCAGGCCATCTATTAGAATGTCTGGAAGGCAAACAAGGAGAGGCAGACAGTCAGGAGGCAATAAAAGAGGGCAAGCAGGCTCTGTGTCTGGGGGCAACAGTGCTGGTCGTGGACGCGGTGCATTGTCATCAGCACATGGCCATGGGACACGCTTGTCCTTCTTTTCGGCAGCTGGACATGTTGAGCCACATCATGCCGAAGACTTGGTAGAGTGGATGACCAAGCCCTCCTCCTCCTCCTCATCCTCTCTCACCCAGGCTCAGGGTACTGGAAAAGCAGCTGCCAAAGCGTCCTCTTCCCTGGTATCAATGTCAGACTCATCATCAGTCACTCCTTCCCTAGACCCACCATGTCCTCCTCCTGAGGAGTCCCCCGAACTGTTTGAGCACAGTGTTGGGTACATGCTCCAGGAGGATGCCCAGCGTTTCGAAGGGTCTGATGATGAAACCCAGCTAGAGGAAGGCAGTAGCGTGAGAGCAGACAGAGGGGATGCTCAAGAAGGACACCAATCTGGCAGTCATGTTCCAGCAGCTACAGCATACTGCCAGATTGGCTCCAGTGATGAGGAGGGAGGGGATGATGAGGTCACTGACTCCACGTGGGTGCCTAATAGGAGAGAGGAGGAGGAGGAGGATGAGGAGGAGGCTCATCTCCAACGAGGCAGGATGCCCTTTGGTGGCCAGCGTAAGGGCAGTACACCGACGGAATCACACCGCAGAGCTCCGCCTGTGCAGGGCGCTGCCTCTGCCCGTCATTCAAAAAGTTCTTTGGTGTGGGCCTTTTTTGAGGCTAGTGCATCAGATCGCACAGCTGCTGTTTGCAACATATGTCTCAAGCGTATATCGCGTGGCCAAAACATCAGCCGCTTGGGTACCACATGCCTGACCAGACATATGTTGACCTGCCATGCAGCTCGTTGGCAAGCCTACCTCAAAGACCCACACCAAAGAACAAAGCGGACCTCTCCTTGCACCGCATCAGCTGGGATCTCCAACCCCACTATAACTTCAGTCCTCTCTGAAACATGCACTGAGAGGAATGAAGGTGTAGAATTAGGTGTGTCACAGCCAAGTACTTGCGGCCACTCTGCTAGCAGTACACCGACGTCCGATTCTAGCAGGCAAATTTCCCTGCCCCAGCTGCTGGACCGTCGAAAGAAGTTCACTCCCAGCCATCCACATGCCCAGCGGTTGAATGCTAGCTTGGCTAAATTGCTAGCGCTTCAACTGCTGCCTTTTCAGTTGGTAGACTCGGCCCCCTTCCGTGAGTTTGTGCAATGTGCGGTTCCTCAGTGGCAGGTTCCCAAACGCCACTTTTTCTCACGGAAGGCTATTCCGGCTCTCTACCGGCATGTGGAAGGCAATGTCTTGGCCTCGCTGGACAGGGCGGTCAGCGGTAAGGTGCATATTACCGCTGACTCATGGTCCAGCAGGCATGGACAGGGACGTTACCTTTCTTTCACGGCCCATTGGGTCACTCTTTTGGCAGCTGGGAAGGATGCATGACAAGGTGCAGTAGTGTTGGAGGTTGTTCCACCGCCACGCCTCCAAAATGCTACTACTGGTTGTGACACACCTCTCTCCTCCACCCCCTCCTCTTCTTCTTCCTCCATGGCCTCTTCCTGTGGTTTGTCCTCGGAACCAGCGGTGCTCCGTAGGCGTTCAAGGGGCTACGCAAGTACGCAGGCAAAAAGATGCCATGCCGTGCTTGCGCTGGTGTGTTTGGGGGACAGAAGCCACACTGGGGCAGAGGTCCTGTCTGCTCTGCAGGGCCAGGCCGAGAGGTGGTTGACGCCACGCCAGCTTAAGCCAGGAATGGTGGTTTGCGACAATGGCACCAACCTCCTCTCCGCCCTCCGACAGGGACAACTGACCCATGTGCCCTGTGTGGCTCACGTCCTTAACCTGGTGGTGCAGCGGTTCTTGGGCAGGTACCCGGGTTTACATGATGTCCTGAGGCAGGCCAGGAAAGTCTGTGTGCATTTCCGCAGATCTTATAATGCCAGTGCTCGCCTGGCTGAGCTGCAAAAGGAGTTGAACCTGCCCAAGAACCGCCTTATATGTGACATGCCCACCAGGTGGAACTCAACGTTGGCCATGTTGCAGCGGCTGCACACGCAGCAGAGGGCCATCAATGAGTACCTGTGCGAATACGGCACCAGGACAGGGTCAGGGGAGCTTGTTTTTTTTTCTCCACGCCAGTGGGGCATGATCAGGGATGCATGCACTGTCCTGGCACCATTTGAGGAGGCCACGAGGATGGTGAGCAGTGACAGTGCATGCATCAGTGACACTGTACCTCTTGTCCACCTGTTGGAGCACACGCTGCGTGGAATAATGGACAGGGCACTTGAGGCAGAACAGAGGCAGGAAGAGGAGGACTTCCTTGCCTCTCAAGGCCCCCTTTACCCAGACAGTGTTCCTTCTGTCCCACCCATCGCACAGGAAGAGGACGAGGAGGAGGAGGAGGAGGAGGAGGAGGAGGATTGTGTCAGCATGGAGGTGGAGGCTGGCACTCAGCATCATCAGCAGCAGTCTTTTAGGGATGATTTACAGTCCCAAGAAACCAGTGGACTTGTACGTGGCTGGGAGGAGGTGGCTGCGGATCATGTCGTCCTTAGTGACCCAGAGGACTCCGGAGCGAATGCCTCAGCAAACCTACGCTGCATGGCCTCCCTGATCCTGCAAAGTCTGCGGAAGGATCCTCGTATTCTTCGGATCAAGGAGAGGGACCATTACTGGCTGGCCACTCTCCTTGATCCACGGTACAAGGGTAAGGTTGCGGACCTTATGTTACCGTCGCAGAGGGAGCAGAGGATGAGACAACTCCGGGAGGCCTTGCAGAAAGGTCTGTGCAACGCGTTCCCAGAGACTGGGAGGTTACAAACTCCTGGTCCTGGACAACGAGTTGCTGAGGCTTCGGCCAGTCAAAGAAGGAGCGGTGGGGAAGGTGGCCGTCTGACCGATGCGTTCAGACAATTCTTTAGTCCGCAGCCCCGAAGTATGATCGGTTCCAGCAACCATCGCCAGCGTCTGATAAACATGGTGCAGGAATATCTAGGGGCAAGGTCAGACTTGGACACCTTCCCCACCGAAAATCCTCTGGCTTACTGGGTCTTGAGGATGGATCACTGGCCAGAGCTTGCACAGTATGCAATTGAGCTACTGGCCTGTCCTGCATCCAGCGTTCTTTCGGAACGCACATTCAGTGCTGCTGGAGGATTTGTCACGGATCACAGGGTGCGCCTGTCCACCGACTCGGTTGATCGACTGACTTTCATCAAGATGAACCAGTCTTGGATCACCACCAGCTACCACACACCTGATGCTGATATAACAGACTAATTGATTTTAACATGTCACATCCCTTCAAGACTGATGCTGATGCTGAGTGCCTGTGCTGTTATGTTGACTGGCTATCCTCCTCCTCCGAGTCCTCAATGATACGATTGATGATGATAGCTTGGAAGATCATTTTTGTTTATGGGTGCCGCCACCAGTGGCTAAGGCCCAATTTTTCAGCCCCTGTTTTACAGGGGCGTGTAATTACAATTTTTTTAGCAATAATTTGCCATAGGGCTCATTGCTGTGCTCCAAGTACAGTATCTGTGAGGGGTTGGAGTGTTGTGGCACCAGTGCCTAAGGCCCAATTTTTCAGCCCCTGTTTAACAGGGGCGTGTCATTACAATTTTTGAAGCAATACTTTGCAACAGGGCTCATTGCTGTGCTCCAAGTACAGTATCTGTGAGGGGTTGTAGTGTTGTGCCACCAGTGCCTAAGGCCCAATTTTTCAGCCCCTGTTCAACAGGGGCATGCAATTACAATTCTTGATCTAATAATTCACAGCAGGGCCCATTGCTGCACCCACCAAGAGTAACTCTGAGGGCTTACAGTGTTGTGGCAACGCCACCACCACCACCACCACGAAAGGCCCAATTTTTCAGCCCCTGTTCAAAAGGGGCATGTAATTACAATTCTTGATCTAATAATTCACAGCAGGGCCCATTCCTGCACCCACCAAGAGTAACTCTGAGGGCTTACAGTGTTGTGGCAACACCACCACCACCACCACCACCACGAAAGGCCCAATTTTTCAGCCCCTGTTCAACAGGGGCATGCAATTACAATTCTTGATCTAATAATTCACAGCAGGGCCCATTCCTGCACCCACCAAGAGTAACTCTGAGGGCTTACAGTGTTGTGGCAACACCACCACCACCACCACCACCACGAAAGGCCCAATTTTTCAGCCCCTGTTCAACAGGGGCATGCAATTACAATTCTTGATCTAATAATTCACAGCAGGGCCCATGCCTGCACCCACCAAGAGTAACTCTGAGGGCTTACAGTGTTGTGGCAACACCACCACCACCACCACGAAAGGTCCAATTTTTCAGCCCCTGTTCAACAGGGGCATGCAATTACAATTCTTGATCTAATAATTCACAGCAGGGCCCATTGCTGCACCCACCAAGAGTAACTGTCAGGGCTTACAGTGTTGTGGCACCAGCACCACCATCAAAGGCCCAATTTTTACTACCACTGTTCAACAATTATATGTAATTAAAATTCCTGATATAATAGTTGACAGCAGGGCGTTCCAGCACCAACCAAGAGTAACTGTGAGTGCTTACAGTGTTGTGCCAACACCAACAACTAAGGGGCCTATTTCTGCAGAGTATATACGGCAGGTCCCTACTTTCAAACATCCAACTTACAAACGACTCCTACTTGCAAACGCAAGAAGACAACAGGAAGTGAGAGGAAATCTACCACTAGGAAGGAAAATTCTCTCCTGTAAGAATAAATATGGGAGAAAGGTGTCTCCTCTGTACTGATGCTTTATCACCAATCCTTGTTTCAAGAAAAACACCACATTTCAAAAACAGTTGTCATTGGGACGGAAAGTGAGGTGAAATGTTCTGAACAGGGGCACAGACAGCAAAACAAATGTTACAGGGGTGATAACCCTTACCTATGTTTTCCAAAAAGTTTAAAAATAGATTTTTGGGCTGGAGCTACACTTCAACAATGTACCTGTTCAAAATTACAAACAGATTCTACATAAGAACAAACCTACAGTCCCTGTCTTGTATGCACCGCCTGTATACGGCTGTTCAGAGTATATAGGGCCTTTTTTATTTTATGTGCGGGGTTCCCCTTAATATCCATACAAGACCCAAAGGGGCTGGTAATGGGCTGGGGTAGGGGGGGGGGGCTGTGATGGGGTAGCTATGCCATTTTTCTTAAAGATTTTCATCCATATTACCGGGACCAGACATTACATTAAAGCCGCAAGCAGTTTTAAATGGCTTTTTTTCCTTTAGAAATGTAATTTTGTGCAGGGACAGTTCTAAACACGGAAACACGTGGCACTTCACAGGCATACTTTAGACACCCCCCAGGTACGATATTTAAAGGAATATTTGACTTTTTTTTTTTCACTTTATGCATCATTAAAATGACTGCTCCCGAAAAACGACCGTTTTTAAAACTTCTTTTTGCATTGATACATGTCCCCTGGTGCACAACCCGGGTTCCCAAACCCTTTTTAGGACAATAACATGCATAATAGTTGTTATAATTAGCACTTTAGAATTCGAACGTTCGCATCCATTGTATTTAATAGGGTTCTAATGTTCGTACGAACTTTCGCTCCGTTCGCGGGTTCTGGTGCGAACCGAACCCGGGGGTGTTCGGCTCATCACTACTCTACATTAACATTATCCAGGAGTGGCACCAGGTGGGTGGTTTGGGGTGCCAGTGGCCAGTGTGAATGCCCCCATTATATTAAAGGCTAGGTTCAACTATAGGAACACACTACACTTGTATTTAGAGTGTAGCATAATATGATCCCAATCAACTGTCTCCCACCATCAGAGCCTCCTCTGGCAGCAGGTGACGTTCATGCGTGTTTTTAGCTTTGGGGTGCACACCCTAATGCAATAGGCTGCGCATTCTTAAAAAGTTTAATGCTGCACTGGGTCAAGCTTGCTGTAGGCTGAATTATGGCTTTAAAGATGTGTTCTAACGGTATTAGAATTTGTTAAAATAATCAATGTTTCAATGGAGAGCTTTCCTGCCCGTGTTAGGCACTGATAAATCACAGTAAAAAGTCATGTAGATGGTTTGCTACACTCATTGACAAGCTCTGCAATGACCGCTCTCAAGGAAATCTTATTAAAAGCAATTAATTAAGGGTTATTGGCAAAAATGCCTCTTACATTGGTAATCAGTAGAAGGAATGCAACCCTTACAGACAACTAAAAAGATAATTGATGTCATACAGTTGGCTCTACCAAGTGGCGTTGACTCCAGAATTATGCAGGCATAATCAAATGGGAGGTCAATCAGCTACAGCTCAAGGATCCCCCTAACAACTGTTAGAGGAACCCCAGGGTTTCACGGAACCACTGAATTTTGTGGCATGCAGGAGGAGACAGCCTGTTTGGGAGACATCTGGAAAATTTTGGGGAGCGGGACCATGGAGCACTGGAACTAGTGTGGTTGAAAATGGGGGCATCTCCGTTCTCCCCGCCCTCCTCTAGGTCTCTCTAAAGCCCCATACACACGGTCAGACTTTTTGCCAACAAACTTCATTTTGAGCAAGTTTGACAAAAAATCTGACCGTGTGTACGCTCCATCGGACAAACTTTTTTGGTTTTCATCGGACAAAAGTTCGGTCTGCAAACAGACAAACTTTTGGCCAACAAAAGTCCAATGGAGCAAAGTCCGACCGTGTGTACAGAAAACCATCTGACTTTTGTCCGATGGACAAAACAAATAATGTTAAAATAAACCAACAATAGCAGAAGTTGACCAAAGGGTGGTGGTAAAGAGCAGAAAAACCACGTGATGTTGGAAAAAGTTTTGGGAAAGTTTGCAGAAAAGTCCTGTGGTGTGTATGCTATGGGTGTGCCCGGCCAACTCCGTTCGGAAAAAAATCAACGGAAAAGTCCGATGGAAGTCCGACCGTGTGTACGAGGCTTTAAGGGGACATATACCAGCTCCCCCTTATCCGAGATATAGATAATTTTTATCGCCGAGGTCCCTTTCTCTCTGTGGTGGCTGCGGTCTTCCAATTCTGGGAACATGTTACCTGCAATATAAACCCTCACAGGGGTTCTGATGTAAGTGAGGGGCCCTAAAGAGGACCCTGATGTAAGAGAGACTATGATGGAGACTCTGATGAAAGGATGGACTTTGATGTGGGCCCTGATGTAAGGGGGGCTATAATTGAGATCCTGATGCAAGGAGGTACTCAAAGTGACTGTGATGTAAAGGGGGAATCGTTTATTTATTAAAAAAATAATTTTTTTGGGCCGTGAATTTTAGTAACATATACTACAGTACATATACTGAAAAGTTTGGAGACCCCTGATGTAAAGTGACACTAAAAGTTATTCCCCCCCCCATGGTAAAGATGTCCACATCTTCTTCCTTCAACCCAATTCTGGTGGTCCACTCAGCACCCTTCCGTTACCTGGAAATGAATGAAAACCTGTCCGGGAGCAAGCTGCAGAGAATAGGGGAAAATTTGTAAGTGTTTGGCCACACTGGGCTATTTACATGTATTGAGGCCTCTTATACTGCTTGCCAGCAATCGAGTTATGCAGTCAAGTTAAAAAAAGCTGAGCCTCTAGTACCACTTTGATTTAATCAATATGGGGGAATCACTTAAACCCCAAACTTTTTCACTAAGAAACAGAAAATTGGTAACACACAACGGCTGTGCTGTACTACAATGCATGAAGCACAGCATGTGTCTGTAGTGAGCTAATACAACTGCCCCAATGTATAATTCTGTGCAAACATTTAAGGAAACCCAAAAAAATTACTTTAAACAGAAGCAATGTTTTTAAATATTATATGTTGATAACTATGTTTTATTAAAATCCAACTCCAGCTAGGATAAGGCAGGGATGGGTTAGGATGGGGCGGGGACACCCAAAACTTTGAGGTGGACAGGAACAGTCAAAAATTATGGCAAGGAGATCTTGCTGCTGGAGTACTCAAGGCTTATAAGAAATAAACGGTCAGCTTAGCTCACCAGGATCTACTTGTATCCTAAGTATCACTTTTAGATGGAATGACCCTTTAAATTGATCACATTAATGTAAATGGTAAATAAATTAAGACTTATGCCCGGTACACACGATCGGAATTTCCGATGGGATAAAATTTGATGGAATTTTCCGTCGGAATTCCGTTCAAGCTGTCTTGCATACACACTGTCAGACCAAATTCCGACCGTCAAGAACGTGGTGACGTACAACACTATGACGAGCCGAGAAAAATGAAGTTCAATGCTTCCGAGCATGCGTCGACCTGATTCTGAGCATGCATGTTTTTTTCTCCGTCGGAGTTCCACACAGACGATCGGAATTTCCGATGAATTAAAACATGTTGTATTTCTAAACTCCGATGGAAAAAAGTCAGATGGGGCCCACACACGGTCGGAATATCCGATGAAAAAATTCCGTCAGACTTGTTTCATCGGAAATTCCGATCGTATGTACAAGGCATTAGATTCCCTTTAAGGACAAGTCAACATTTATAACAGGTGTTCTTATATTTTTCTGAGCAAGGCTATTCCATACATCTATCATGAACCCCTGCACCTACAGTAGTACCATTTCCCGTAGTTAAGTCTTTTTCTTCCTACAAGATAATTAAATATTAAATTTTGCCAGGAGTGCAGAAAACCCGGAGCATCTGGATACTATAAGCGCTGCCCCTGCAGATGACTTAGGCAAGCCCAAGCCGTTGTCCGTATATGACACGCGAGCCTCCTTCAGGAGCCTACAAATCCACCAACCTTCTGGACTCCGACTTTTATTAACCCAGGGAACAATTGTCTTTGTGCATGGAACTTAATTATATTTCTAATGACATTGATTAACTCGCCAGCGAATGACCTCCGTGCAGTCCCGGGGCTTCCACTAGCCAGTTTATTGCTAAACATTCTTGTGACCTTACACAAATGTGCCTTTATTTCCTTTACTGCTAAAGATTGCTTTTCCAGGCTGCGGTGAGCCTGTGGGAATTGCCAACCCTTCCTGCTCACCTTTCATAGATAACGGATACGAGAGCCATTTGCAGGATGAGGACGTCGTTTTCAGCCTTGAAGTACTTGTATTAAAAGTCTTCCATAATTACACTGGGAACGCCACTCATGTGGTTATAGTTAAACACCAAACAAATATTTAATACACAGCTGAAGTACGAATCCTTCAAAAGCTTTACCTGCCATAGGCTTTGTCATTGTGTTCAACCAGATGGCTTAGGCAGGTTGGTGACCTCAATTTTTCTTGCTGCACTTAGGCAAAGCAGCTTGGTCACGACCTGTCCTCAGTCTGCTGACTGGACAATAAGCTAGTTGCCATGGTTGGAAGACTGATGTGTGTGTGATAGTGCTTACCGATAGAAGTAATAAATAAAAGGGGGGGTGCTTACCGATAGAAGTAAAAATCGGCTCAGATGGACCTATTGTAAAGTGATTTTTCCTTCAAAGAAGCAAATCCATGATGTAGCGCACAAACCCCTAACGGATCCTCCTATTTGTCCCGAGTTCTATTCCCTGGTAAGTGCAAGCAGCCAGGCACACAGTAGCTTCCCAGGCTCTCTTTACAAAAACCAGGCAGTGTCTTTTTTAGGTTTATTGGTTATTAAACTTGGGTAAGATGCAGGGTGAGCCTTGGAATACTACAGAACTAGTACAATAAAAGGTAATGGAGGACACTCTCTAACCACTGTCTCTTCAGGGTGCAGCCACCCTCTTGAAGTTAGTGACTAGTGAACCACAGCTCAGGAGACTCCATTGCAAAAGTAAGGCCTGAGCGGGCAAACTTGAATTAACTTTCCCAAAGGTTGGCAAAGACAATCTCTAGGATCTTTTTGAGGCTTGTACTCACTGTGCCCTGGGTACTTCAATGCTTTCCTGCAGTACCAGCCAGTTTCTGTACTGAGTGCCTCCGGGTTAGATCCTCTGTGGCCTTCCTTCAGTTGCTTTCAGGGATTCTGGATGTGGGTCCCCTAGCTCTAGCAGGAGCTGGGACCCAGATGGCCTTCTCTAAATTACAGCTATGTGCACAAAAGGCCACAGCCCTTAGGCTGGGTCTCTTCCCACAGGACAAGGACCCAGCTGTCCCAGGCCCCAGGCTATTTCTACACACCCCAGCCCCCTACTGGCCATCCTTCCTGTGAGAGATTGATTAAGGCTGTATGAATATGTAAATGAGGGTCTGCCTCCTGCAACCACTAAATTCTGCAACCTACCAAAATTCAGGGGTAAGCAGCAGAGCCTGCATCCTGCAGAACCCAGAACAGTCAAAAGCAATTGAACTTCGCTCCACAAGGGAGCCAAAAAACTAAATTTGTCTCAAACTGTTAGCAACCTAGCTTTGAGAGTGCTACAGAAGTCTAGTATGGGTGGACCCTGTTCTGGTCCTATGCTGCTACCACTGATAGCAACAGAAAGAAGTGCTCAGCAATTACTGGATTCTTGTATGTGTATGGAGGAGCGCCTGGTAAAAAAGTTCAACTGACGTAAAGGACTTTTTAAAACATTTAATTAACAGCATCACTTGCAGCAAACGCGTTTCGGGGAGGGCCTCTTTTTTCAGGGCTTAAGCAGTTGATATTTATAATATCACAACAGAATGTACAAAGTGATCTGTGTTAAAGAGGACCTTCAGCATACCCCCCCATTTTTTTCTCTGCCCCCGCTTATACCGTGGTGCTGTAGGCACAGTTAAGATACTCACCCAGCCCACCGGAACCAGCATTGTTCTGCTGACATCCTTCTGCCCTTCCAGCAGGTCCTGTCGGCGTGGCCTCGCGATAACACGCCTCTAGGCCCACCTTTCTCTACTTACTGAATAAAAGACTATAGGCCTCCTGGGATATGTGACGTGCATATCTCAGGAGGCTCAGTGAGTGATGCCTAGATGAATGACATGCATTGAGGGGCAGGACCGCGCAGTTTGGCAAAAAAAAGTAAGTTAAAATAAAAAATAAAAAATTCACTGGCTGATTTGTGTAGAGGAGGAGAGGAGAGGGGGGAACTTGATACAGTATAGAGGGTGAAGGTCCACTTTAAGGCTTAATGAAGACTTATGTCTCCTGACAGCACTGTAGGTACAGATCCCTGTGCATTCTGTCAAGGTTAGAAGACAGATAATGAAAGAGGAAGATGTCCTGATTTGCTGCTAAGACAGAGGCATTGATTCTGCTTTTTACATTTTTGGTTTCACAGAATTAGGTCAGAAGTATCGGGGAATGAGGGACCCTGTATACTTAAAGCGGAATTAAACCCATCCTTAAAACAATTTCATTGCCGGCACGTGCCGGAAATGTAACACTCCCATTCGTTGTGCTCTCAACCAAACAGTCAAACCATCCAATGGCTGGTGTCATAACTGATCACATGTGCAGCATCATGGCAGTTGTAGATTAAACAGAGACAAAGATGGCAGCTTCCTTGGCTGAAAATGATAGGGGGTTTACATACACTCTTATGGCCCTACTCTGGGTCATAGTAGAGTTGCCACCTGATCCCTTTAAACCTGAACACATATTAATTACACAGGTTCTGTGGCTGATTAAGGTGGTTATTAAACTCAGTGTCTTAGCTGCATTAAATTAGCCCCAGAACCTGTGTAATTCATGTGTTCAGGTTTAAAGGGATGAGATGGCAACCCTAGGTCATAGGTAAGCATATGGGCACTATTTTTACCTTCTGACATTGGATCCATTTTCAAAGTTTGTATATATTAAAATTGCAGGCCTGTGAATGCGTCCTTTGTTAACATTTGCTGCTGTACTCGTTAAGCACTAGATTTATCTGGTATTAGGCTGGCCAAACACTTACAGTGTTTGCTGTTGCAGAACTAAATAAAGGAAGCACAATAGAAATTACACAATAGATAGGAAAACCCATCTTGAGCCGAGTTATCAGTACTGAACAGTTCCCTACTTTGCAAAGTTTTAATGAACCAGGGGGGCCAAGTGAGATCTTGTTTACATAAGAACGAAATAAGCTCAATTCTTATGTCCACTGGGCACCCCCAACTATGAGGGTGAAAGGGTATAATAAGCTAAAAGGCTAAGTACGTATAACCACTAAGAGAAACATTTTCTCTGTGCGAAGTTGTGCTGTTTGGCGTGTTGCCTGCACCACCTGATCTATGTCAGATCCTCCAGGCCCAATGGTGGGGTTAAAGAAAACTTGGGACCAGGCTATGGATAGTTTTTTCAGAATCTTAATGTAGCACTACCCTCTCCTCCGGGGAAGAAGAAGAGACACCCATGCCACAAGCCCGTGTCCTCTAGTTTAGAGGTCAGGCGGTGTATATGTATTTGGGTCCCGCAGCGAGTTACCTCCTTCCACTGGTTCCCGTTTCCAGAATGTAGAGACGAGTCCGAACTTTTCCCTCTTTAAGAAAGTCAATGTTCAAACCACTTTAAACTCCAACGTTGAGTTTATTTTGTATCTTTGCTTGATAGATAAGAGAGAGTAGATGAGAGAGATGATAGTTGAACTAAGAGCAGATTCAGGCACAGAACTCCCAGACTTATCACCACTCGGTCCCGAGTGGGTACAGCTCACCCGGATAGTCCCTCAATGGTCCTAGCAGCCGATGTGGAGCTCGAACAATCAATTTAAATCCTCCAAGAACGAGTTCAGTATGTCCCCAAAGAGCAGCAGCACTCCGCAGGGTCAGTTCTGCGGAGCATAGGATTCTTCCCTCTGACAGATCACCAGGCCTTTCCTGAGACAGCAATCTAACGGCCACTCATCTCCTGTTATGGGACCGATCCTCCCCTGGCTTCCTTTTGGTCAGAGCGGATACCCTCACCTGGGCATCCTAGGACTCCAAAGTTCTGCCTGTAGACCCATTTGAAGGTACTGGGCCTACCTGGAACGTTGCAGGTGCCCAAGACTCCTCAGTCGGTGTACGCACCCCCATCCTTAGGGGGCACACTCCTCCGGGTACTTGTCCCTGGGTCTCTCCCTGAATAATGGCGTCTGCCTCTTTTATATTCTCTCCCAGCATGCACAGCAGGCAGAACCCGCCCACCGCATGGCAGCTGAGAGAGGATATCCAATCGCGCCAATGCAACCTATAGTTCAACCCTGACCCAACATGGCAGCGCCACCTGCAGGCCACAGGGAACTCTACATAGGCACACAGCAACAAAGCAGAGTCCAGAATATAATTAGTAGGCCCAAGCCATACTAGTGCTCGGATCATCCCCCTAAATTTGGAGTACCCGCTACATTAACAAGAAGTAAATGACCCTTAAAACCAGTTCTCACTGTCCTCTGTAGCTGAGCACTGGCATTGTGGAGAAATTCATCCTCAAAGTTCACAGCAGAAGCACCAAAGTCCTTCAAGTCATTCTCTCAGCAAGTCAACTCAATCTGCACCCCTTTCTCAGCAGTGATTCAACAGCTTATCGCATCCTGCTCCCTATGTTGATTAGTGACTCAGTAGCTCAGCTTGTCCTGTTCGCACCTCCAGAACACCTATTCTAAGTTTACATTAGAGATAGGCTGGAAGACTGCTGAGACACTGCTGGGAGGGGGTAGCAGAGTGAGCTGAGCTGCAAAATTACTGCTGGGAGAGGGGAGCTGAGCTGCTGGGAGAAGACGTGGATGATGTTAGTACTTTTTCTATACATTTTGAGGATGAACTCTTCCACAGTGCCTGAAGCTACATAGGTCAGTAAGGGCTTGTTTTAAAGCTCATGCTTATGAATATGTAAATGATTTAATGTCCATAGCCTGACAAATACACTTTAACTATAGCTAAAACCATGGAGGTCCTGAATGTGACTCTGCAACCAACACCTATGGAAACAATACAATTTAAGAGCAAGCATACTGCAGCAATGTAAACATTTCTGTCTCTTAGTACTCTTTGTTTTGTCTTGTTAATACCCCACAGTTGCTGAAGCCTTGTATGTAGCATGAACAATACTCACTTGGGACTCTATTAATGGCTCTTAGCGGCCTTAAAACTCGTACAGTGCGGATGGCGGACAGGCTGACGTTATGTCCATCCAGAGAATACTCCATCATCCTAGAAAACAAATGGCATGAGGTCAGTCAATAGAAAGGATATGTCAGTCCTACTTCCCCATCTACTCATATTCCTCCCCATTTCAACCATATTTGCGCAAACCAGGCCCATTTTACCAAACAATGTTTTGATCTCAAAAACTGGTGTTGCAGTTGAAATGAGGACAGCTGGAAGATATGTCTGCCAATGGACATGTTTCGTTTTCAGACCTTTTAGCAAAATGTCATCACACCAAACATTTTTAAAAAAAAACATAAACTTTTCTAGGTTCCCCTTCCACTATTAGTGCTGCCAAACATAGCTGAATAGTAGCTCATCATTGGTTCAAAATGAGCCCATAAGTGCCTGAACTGCTTTCAGAAGAATATAAGATGAACCAAGATTATCACTCCCAAACGCTAACACACATTTTTCTCATGCAGGGCAAAGAGCAGATTCCCTTTAATGCTGACCTCTTGGTTTGAGAAAAAGTAACCCCTGCAGTGAGGCCTCCTGCACCCTGGAAGGGTTAAATGCTTGTTTAGTCTAGGGCAGTGGTCTCCAAACTGTGGCTCGGGGGGCCAGATGCAGCCTTTTTTTTTTAACAGAAAGAAGATGCAGCCTTTTACTTGCCTTTATCTGGCCCTTGGAGCATTTCTCCTCCCACTGATACAAGATTATTCTACCAACTGAGAACAATGAGACACCATTTCTCCCATTGGCACCAACAATGGGGCACTTATTCCTCCCCTACCAAACGTTGTGATGCTTACTCTCACTAATGCCAGGAAATAGTCCAATCTCACTGGCCACAGTCTGGCCCTCCCTAAGTCTGAAGGGCAATAAACTGGCCATTTGTTTAGAAAGTTTGGGGACCCCTGGTCTAGGGGGTAATGAATGAGGTGAATACTGATGAATACTTATCTTATTCCTTGCTCCCACTGGAGGCTTTCTCCTCTTTATAAGACTCCTCTTCCAAAGCCATGCCTTAGCTCTGCCTGAACTTTAGTGGCTCTCTGACCTCATTCTGTAAAATGCAGAACCAGCGGCCCTGCACTGTGCAAAAGGATGCCAGGGGCCTGATCACCACCCTTGGAGCTTTAGGGCCCTTTTACATGGACGTGTCCGTGTGCGGGCTCAGCTTTGCTCAGCGGGGATCGCTCCATCGATTAGGGTGTCCACATTTCCAAACTGCCATTCAGGGACACCCCCCCCCCAAAAAAAAGATGACTTTTGGGGCAGGGGCGTATGAAATCAGTGGGCCCGTGTGCAAGATCAAAAGTGGGCCCTAGGCATGAAGAAGAACAACAGAGTGATCAGGGGGGCCACAGAGTAGTCAGAGGGGCAGTGGGATGGACAGGGGGACAGTGGGATGGGATGTACAGGGGGACAGTGGGATGGACAGAGGGACAGTGGGATAGACAGGGGGACCGTGGGATGGACAGGGGGACCGTGGGATGGACAGAGGGATGGACAGAGGGACAGTGGGATGGACAGGGGGACAGTGGGATGGACAGGGGAACCGTGGGATGGACAGGGGGACAGTGGGATGGATAGAGGGACAGTGGGATGGACAGGGGGACCGTGGGATGGACAGGGGGACCGTGGGATGGACAGGGGACCGTGGGATGGACAGGGGGACAGTGGGATGGATAGAGGCATACCTCCCAACTTTCTGAGATGGGAATGAGGGACACCTATTAGCAAAAATATGTAGGCAGAGGACACGCCCCCTACCACGCCCCCTTTAAAGGTGAATTATACAAAAAAAATGGTTAAACCCACAGGTGCTTTTTTACCACTACTATTTATTTATATTGGCTTCTGGAATTTACAATTGCAGCAATTTGGAATATGGATTAAAGGTTTTGCTCTGTAAAATGCTTTTTAATAGATAATTAGTGCATTTTATATACAACTATATAGATCAGACCAAAATGAGGGACAAACAAGGAGGAAAGAGGGACAGAGGGACATTGACTCTAAATGAGGGACAGTTCCTCCAAATCAGGAACAGCACAGGAGGGGACCGGAGAACAGCACAGGAGGGGACCGGAGAACAGCACAGGAAGGGACCGGAGAACAGCACAGGGGGGGACTGGAGAACAGCATGGGGGGGGGACCGGAGAACAGCATGGGGGGGGACCGGAGAACAGCACAGGGGGGGTAACGGAGAACAGCACAGGGTGGTACGGGGACTGGAGAACAGCACGGAGGGGGGGACCGGAGAACGGCACAGGGGGGGGACTGGAGAACAGCACAGGGGGGGACTGGAGAACCGCACAGGTGGGATCAGAGGACAGCAGGGGGTTGGAGAATGGGGGGTGGGGTGGGAGAGAGCAGAAAAGTTGCTGGGGAAGATCACAGAGGGGCCAGGAGAGAGTTGAGGGACCTGTGGGCAGCAGAAGGAAACTGGATAGGAGGGGCGGCATATAGAGGAACTGATGCCCTCCATGTTCTTCTTGCAGCCACTGAATGCCCGCTTTTCCTCCTTTACCTCCTGCAGGCATTCAGTGGCTGCAAGAAGAACATGGAGGGCATCAGTTCCTCTATATGCCGCCCCTCCTATCCAGGTTTAGAGGGAAGCTGCATGGGTCCCCTGGAGTATGAGGCTGGGTTGCAATGGCGACCCCTGTAGTTACACCGCTGCAGTGGAGTAACTAAAAAATTTCTGGCAGGTTGAAGGAGCAATGAATGGAATGCTGGCAAGATTCCGAGGCTGGGATAGTTGCAGATGACCCACTACTGAGAGGATTGCTTAGTATACAGAGGGGTTAAGGGTTAAGAAGACTAGTAGGTGAAAACGTGACAGAACATGAAAGGCTGAGGATGAAGGAGGAGGGGGGAGGGGGGCTGCTGCAGTGAGAGGCAAACAAGTAGTGGGAGAGAAGAGACATTGAGCAGCTGGACAGGACTGGGTGTGAGGAGTCATGTGTGCAGGGATGCAGGAAACATCTTCAGCCCTAAGGAGTTCATGCTGGTACCTGTAGTTCTTCACTTTTGGGGGGGAGTCACATCCCCCAAAAGTGAAGGATTTCAAGTCCCAGCATGAACCCTGCCCTGATATCTAAGGATGTGTCCTCCTTCTATCCAGGGTGTAATCTGTCAGTGTCCTCTCCTGCTTACTCTGCACAGTACACTCAGAGGCTTGCTCCAGGCTGACACACACACCCGAGTTTCTGAGAAGTGCTGAACTGTGGCTGCTGGGGGAGAGCTGACAGGATTTTAACCCCGATGGATCTGTAATGTTGGTCAGTCAGTGCTTTGCATGTTACTTGCCTTTCTACCATCTCTCCATTTCATCTGTACACTGCAGTCTGTCTCAGAGGTTTCTTCTGCATGCCGCTGCCTGGCTGGACTCCCGAACATACAGGGAGGAGGTAGGTGGAGCTAAACAGAAGGCGCGGAGGAGGAAGTTAAATCTCTTCCCCTGCTTTGACGTCACTGGTTGCTACACGCCAAGCGGGCGGCAGGTAGCAACCAGTTTGGGCACTGGGCCAGCGGCGGTGGTAAATAAAGTAAAAGGGGTCTCTGCCAGCTAGGGGTCCACCACAGGCTGACATGAGAGACAGAGACGATGCAAAGGCTATTTTAGGGGGGCATTCGATCGGCCCAGGGCAATTCCAGGACACTGTATTGTCCCGGAATGAAGGTGCCTGGGACAAGGGACACAAATATGAATTAAGGGACAATCCTGAGCAATCCGGGACACATGGTCACCCTACCATTGATCCCCGCTGAGCAGGCAGATGTCAGGTCTGTCTCCGCACACTGTGCAGGGACCGACCTGTCAGAGCGCTGCTCTCCCCTATGGGGGATCGGATGACCGTTGTCATCCGATCCGCCAGACGGATGGAAAATAGGGTTTTCCTCCGTTACACTTTGGTGGATCGGAGCGGGTCGGATGTCAGCGGGCATGTCACCGATGATATCCGTGGCTCCATAGAGGTGCACGGAGCATCCGTTCAGGCGGACCTGAATGGTCCGCCCGTGTGAAAGGAGCCTTTGAAAGCAGAGGATAGCACCATGTGGCAGGGAATGAAGCATTTGGTGAGTAATGCACCTTATTTATCAACCCCTATACAAAAAAAATGTACCCTTTCAGCACAGAGGGGGCCCCACTGCTAGCGTTACTATTTCTCCAGCCTGAAGTTCAGCTATAAAATATTACTAGCTCCTGCTGCTAGTAATTGCTAGGTTCTATGAGGCTTCCATTGATCAGAACAGGTAAGAAACCAATACCAATCCAAGAGATAAAATACCAATTCGGGAAAAAAGGTGATTCAATACTATTCAATATATTGAAATATTTAGGAATAAAACATTTTCTTCAGAAAATGGTTTTGAATAAAATAAATTAAATGCAGTTTAAATAAATAACGTCTGCATATTATAGAATTGACTGTTAAAATTTGTCACAGTTTGTCACGTGACCTAAAGATGATAACACTTCCATGGCCCAGAAACGTGTACTACACACTATATGGCTTACATCATGTGGATACCCCTCAAAATACTGTAATTGAATTCAGGTACACAAAGCTAGCTCCATAATGACATGATTTGATGAGTTTGGTGTGGAGGAACTAGAGTGGCCTGAAGCCCTGAAAGAGCCCTGACCTCAATCATACTGAGCACCTTTGGGATTCATTTCAAGCCAGGTCTCTTATTCAATATCAGTCTTTGACCTCACAAATGCTCTTTTGGCTAAATGGTCACAAATTGCCACAGACACACCCCAAAATCTTGTGAAAAGACTTCCCAGAAGAGAAGAGGTTATTACTACTGCAAAGGTAGGGCTGGGTGGGTAGATCCATATAAATGGCTAGGGTTATGGAATGGGATATATAGGTGTGATAGCCAGGTGTCCACAAACTTTTGGCCATATAGTGTACTATTCTTCAAATATTAAGGCCTTAGACCAGAAATGTAGTGGGCAGACCTATGGGCAGGAGTTGGACACAAAACGGCAAAGGATCTCCTCAACCAGCTGGTGGGTTGTCTTATCCAAGAAGAAGTGGGGCGGGAACTTGAGCACTTTGGCGCCATTCACAGCCAATCACAAGCCCCCTTACAAGCTAGCTGCAAGATTTCGCTGAGGCTGTTTCTCTCTGAGTTCATTTGCATTGCAATATTGTATCATTGTGAGTACATAGATGTGTTTACAATAAGAGCCGGTGTCTTGTCGAGCTGGTTCCCCTATCGATATGGTTCCCCCCTTCACTGCACAGGAGCTGCCAAACAGCTGTTAAAGCTCGGAGATTTCCGTCGGCTCGGCTTGCGCCTGCGCAGTCAAGAGGGAACCAGATCGATAGGAGGGACCATATGTTCGGCAGCTGTGGACGCGCTCGCCCCCCATGCTTCATTACACACGCCACTTTATTATTCACGCCGCTCTATACAGCAAGGGGCGGATCAGATGTCATATTGAGCAGTGCGATTTGTTTGTTTATACATGCCGCTCTATACAGCAAGGGATGCATTTAAACATATTAGTAATAGATCTGTTAAACAGCGGATATCTGCCCCTTGCTGTATAGAGCGGCGTGTATAAACAAACAAAATGCACTGCTCAATATCACATCTGATCCGCCCCTTGCTGTATGCAGCGGCGTGAATAATAAAGTGGCGTGTGTAACTAAGCAACCGCAGCGAGAGCGTCTGCAGCTGCCGAACAGCTGTTAAACCTCGGACATTTCCGTCGCCTCGGATTGCGCCTGCGCAGTCAAGAGGGGAACCATATCGATGAGAGGAACCAAATCGTCAGAACACCGGTTCACACAGGGGCGGCTCGTCAGGCAACTCAGCCGCCTGACCAGTCGCACTCCGCTCTATTCAATGGAACCGTTCTAATAGGAGCGACGCAAGTCGCTCCGATATAAAAAAAGGTCCTTGTACGACTTTGTGGGTGACTCGGGGCGACTTGCATTGACTTCAATACAGAAGTCATTTTGCAAGTCGCCTCTCAAGTCGTCTTGAGATCGCCTTGTCGAGTCGCCCCCAAAGTCGTGCCGCCCCAGTGTGAACCGGCTCTAAATGTCCTTTCGAACAAATGTCACACTATGTGAAGTTTCTTTTTGTGGTGACCATCCATCCATTCATCCTCCTGGATCCATGAAGCATTGCCGCATGAAGACAATGGAGGATTGCTTCTTTGGATTTAACACAAGCTGAGCTTGCCTTTCTTGAGTACTATATTTGTGTGTATTATACATGTTTTTTTGCATGGATATTTAAGTATACTATTTTGGATTCTATGATATGGTTTTAAAATGATGATAGCGCTGTACTATAAGAGGGAACTTCATATTTTGTTTTACTTTTATAGAAGAGTGAGAAAAAGTTAAAGCTGAACTGCAGGATAAGCAAACAGTGAATAATTACAAAAGCAACGTAAATTCCTTTTGGAATCTTGGTGTGCTTTGTTTATTTCTTTCATATATGTAAAGTCACGAAGTGTGAACCTTTGGCATTGTGCAACAGCTTTCTGTACTAAAGACTGCTCAATGCTGCTCTCTCTCCTTGTGCAGGGAGACTGGCCCTGTCTCCGCCCCCTCCTGTAGTTTTCTACAGGCAGCCTGTAGTGGGTGGATCCTAATTGGCCCCTCCTACAACTCTGCTCTCTGTGCAGGCTATGTACAACATAGTGATAATGTAACCGCTACTTTTATATGGTGGTTTCTGGGTTTGCAAAGACATTTGGTGCACACAAAGTGGATTTATATTAATTGTGGCTATTGTGGAATATAATTAAATGAATGTTTTGTTCTTGGAGTTCAGCATTAAAACTCCTGGCATTGTTTTAATCCTACCTGTACACTTCGGTCCCGCTGGAAACCACTTTTCCATTTCCTATTCTTTCCAAAACTAAAAAAGTTTGCATTTTGATTGAAGTTAAACATTAAAGTGGATGTAAAGCCACTCTCATCCTTTCTAAACTACTGCCATAGTGCTGATCTATAAGGATATAGATGCCTCCTGCATGTATCCTCATCTGTCAAATGTCTCCCCTCTGTCTGTTATAAGAACTGAAAAACTGCAGATTCTGTGGGTGGATCTGTTGTCTGGAGCTCGGTGGGTGGAGTCGTGATGTCAGTAGACTCCCGCCCACCTCTACACTCCCCTTGTCAACATGCATTTTCTCCTGTGTATTCCTTCTGCTATGATCACTAAAATCCAATCAAAATCCAGAAAAGTAACAACATGACTTCAGAAAAGGAGTGGGGGTGGGAATTAAAAAATAATGCCTGTCTAAAGCTAGTGCATGAGATATGTAAATAACCTGTCACTCAAAGCAAGGAGGCGGAACGGACAAAGGTTTTTCTCTGTTTGTCCGTTTTATCTCACTGAACAATAAAAGAGGATTGCTCAGAGCTGGATTAACTCTTTGTGGCATTGTGACAGCAAAAAAAAAAAAATCGGGTTTACATTCACTTTAAGCAAGCCACTGTCATATAAATATATAAAAAATATATCAAAAAGACTTTTGTTTTCTTAGAACAAAAGTGATTCTTATATAAGCACACAAAAAAACAAAAACAAAGGACATTTTGGTACAAATTGGGTAATTAGCATACTTCCTCCCTTCATTCACAATTTACAGTAATTGTACAGCGCTTTGGAATAGGTTGGCGCTCAGACAATAATAGCCTTAAGTAAATAATGTCCGTTGCATTCTTGTTGAAGATAATGAGCATTATTATTTTTCAGCATATATCAAAGTGTGTATTGCATCAATTTTTCTATCCTTGTTCTATATGTCTACGCAATCAAGCTATTGTGGTTATTTTCTGCCTCGCCGCGTTGTCACTGGCTGTCACAAATGATTGCCAATTTTCTTGTTTTTATAAAGATGTTGAGTTGGGCGGTGGGGGGCTGGTTTATTTTTCTCCTAAATTTGTCTGCCCTAATTTTTTGAGAGTCAGGTAAGAAAATCTTAAAATATTTGATAAATGCCTATGATGAAAACTGTAGCTGCAACCATATTGTTTACTCCTAGTCACTATGGGATCATGTGAAAAAAGTTTGTTGGGGGAGAATGCAGTAGACACTTACCTGCACACTAGTACCCCACTACATGATAGTGTCTCCCTTGTAATTGGACCCTGAAAAATGTACATTGTGTCCTGAATTTATCCTAAAAACAGCTTCAACAGTGTACTTCCTGGGCCTAGGCACTCATGCCCACGAGTCTCATAGCTGGACATCTACATTGCCTCTGACCGCTAGTCTCTCCAGATTTACTACTGTGCTGCTCACTGTTCTCTTTGCTGGAGAGGAAAATGCATCTGAGCATCTGCAGTGCCAGGATCAAGCAGCCCACAGCAGGCAATACTGATAGAATGGTCTTTTGGCCTCTGCTTGCTTTTTTTGGGCATAATTCAGGTCCTCTTTAACCACTTTAGCCCCGGAAGGATTTGCCCTCTTAATGACTAGGCCATTTTTTGCGATATGACACTGCATCACTTTAACTTACAATTGCGCGGTCATGCGACGCTGTACCTAAACAAAATTGATGTCCTTTTTTTCCCACAAATAGAGCTTTCTTTTGGTGGTATTTGATCACCTCTGCGGTTTTAATTTTTTGCGCTATAAACAAAACAAAGAGCAACAATTTTGAAAAAAAAAAAGCAATATTTTTTACTTTTTGCTATATTAAATAACCCCCAAAAAATATAAAAAAACTATTTTGTTCCTCAGTTTAGGCCGATATGTATTCTTCTACATATTTTTGGTAAAAAAAAAAATCGCAGCACAAAAGTTATAACATCTACAAAATAGGGGCTATATTTATGGAATTTTTATTATCATTTTTATTTTTTACTAGTAATGGCGGCGATCTGCGATTTTTAGCGGGACTGCGACATTGAGGCGGACAGATCGGACACTTTTGACACATTTTTGGGACTACTGACATCTATACAGCGATCAGTGCTATAAAAATGCAGTGATTACTGTGTAAATGACACTGGCAGGGAAGGGGTTAACATTAGGGGCGATCAAGGGGTTAACTCTGTTCCTGCGTGTTTGTGTTCTAACTGTAGGTAGAGGGGACTGACTAGAGGAGGAGCCAGATCGTTGTTCCTAGCTAATAGGAACAGACGATCTGTCTCTCCTCTCCTGACAGAATGAGGATGTTATGTTCTTACACACACACATCCCCGTTCTAGCTCTCATGCCCGCGATAGCCCGTGGCGCGCTCACGTGCCTGCTATATCTGTTTAAAGGGCCGACGTACAACTACAGTGATTTGCGCAGGAGAGCCGACCTGCCGCTGTAGAATGACGGCGGCTGGTCGGTTATTGGTTAAGGTGGCTTATTGGGGGAGGCTAGGTCTTGCTATGAAACAGAAACCCAATGGGCTTTGACTCAATTGTAACTTCTGTGACCTACTCCTATGTCTATTGTATGTCGCTTGAAGTGATTGTAGCCATATTAGTGCACTTGTGACAGAAACAATTGAGTACTGTCTGTCATAATTTTTTTATTTGCACTAACATACTATTTTTCAGGACAAGCTTTTGGGGGAATGTCCTCATCAGGGTCCTAGCAGTACTGATCATCAGTACTGCTGGGACCATGAAGAAGGGGACATACCCCTAAAGCTTGTCCTGAAAAATAGTATGTTAGTGCAAATAAAAAAAGTATGACAGACAGTACTCAATTGTTTCTGTCTATGGTATGTCCAAAAGCCTAAAGCTGAGCTGGAAAGCATTAGACATGTGCAATTTGTTTTGTTCCGAATTAGTTTTTCAACCATTTTTTGACAAATGTGTTCATTCGGAAATATCCAAATTAACGACAATTCGTTTAACAAATTTTTTCAAATGATAGTAAATTTCAATATATGAAAATTCATAAATTCATAAATTTGTATATTCGAATATTCAAAAATTCGGAAACTCAAAAATTCGGAAATTCAAAATTCGAAAATAAGAACGAAAATTCAAAAGAACGAAAATCCGAAAATAAGAATAAGATTTGAAAACACAGAAAATCAGAAATAATTAACAAATAATAACTTAACTATTACTAACTATTAAATTATAGGTATTGGAATTTCCTTTCAAACTTGGCTGTTAAAGAACGTAAGGAACGATTCGTAAATTTGAAAATTCGTAAATTCAAAAATCCGTGAATTTGAAAATTCGAAAATTCAGAAATTCTAAAGTTCTGAAATTCGAAAATTCAGAAATTCTAACTAACTAACTGATAATAACTAACTATTAAATTATAGGTATTGGAATTTCCTTTCATATTTGGCTGTTAGAGAACGTAACAAACACAAATTTATTCAAAGTTACTATATAATCCGAAATAACGAATGCCGTATCTAAACGAATGGAGGGTAACTAATTAATAATAATAAATAATAATAATAATAAAAACGTATTATTATGATGAATAATTCATTCCGTTCCATTGGTTTAGATGCGGCATTAGTTATTTCGGATAATTTGTATCTTCCGATTACTTAGTGTTCGTTACGTTCTCTAACAGCCAAATATGAAAGGAAATTCCAATACCTATAATTTAATAGTTAGTTATTATCAGTTAGTTAGTTAGAATTTCAGAATTTTCGAATTTCTGAATTTTTGAATTTCTGAATTTTCAATTTCCGAAATTTTCGAATTTCCGAATTCTTGTATTTTTGAATTTACGAATTTTAGAGTTTACGAATTGCGATCATAACGAATGACCCGAAAACTGAAAACAAGAATGAATAAGACGAAAATGATCAAATTTTTTGGCAGTGCACATGTTTTTTTTCTTTAGATTAGTTTTGTCTGATGTTCTGCAGTATTAGAAAACAGATGAGACCCTGATGTCCAGGTAGTGATAGTTTTAGTATATCGAGGATACTTCTCTTGCAGTATGACACTTGTGTTTTGGATGTAATCAACTCACAAGAGAAAAGCCCAATGTGCCAAACAGAAGCACGCATTTATGTATCTTATGCTGGAAACTTATCGGCCCATCTCGCTAATAGGCATGTTACTTCCAAGTCTACTTATGGCAGAAAACGAGCCACTTATTATGTTGACGTTCACGCTGTTAAAAACATCAATTACTCCACAACGCACTGGGCAAGTCGCCTGGGCACTTGTTAATTAGAAGCTCTCTTCAGTGTGGGGCTTACAAAGATGCTTTCTAGACAGTCTGGGTAAACCAAAGTGCAGTCAAGGGGTGGATGCTCATGGTGAAGTCAGAGCTGATGCTCACAGTGATGGGGGGTTGTGGGCAGTGGTGGCCCGTGCATTAGGGCCACACAAGCGCCGTCTCCCTTGTGTCCGGCCTCCTGATCTACATACAGGGCACCGGACCATGGATTCCAATGGGGGGGGGACACGATTTTTTTGAAGTACGTGATTAGAGCCAGAGGCTCTAATGGGCTTCAAAAAAGGGTGGGCTCAGGGCGCAGAGCACTCCAAACCGAGCCCACCCAGTTGTGTGAGAATAGCGAATGAATATTTACCTCCAATTAGCTTTCAGAATTCTCCTCACTGAGCTTTGCAGAGTGTAACTTCAGCTCTCCACCCCCTTTTTTTCTGAACTTTTATACAAGCTTATAAATTCTGGACTTTGAATGGATGTTGAGAAGAGAAGACTGCAGATAAACAGGTATAACCCATGTAGGAGGATTTGCTTCATCACTGTGTATCGCCTGAGAATAGTTCCTTCATTGGTTATATGTAAGGGTTTGCATATAACCAATGAACTTTAATGAGCAGCAAAACACTGATAAGTCCTCACTCTGCTCTCTCCTGCTGTTCCCTATCTGCACAGGTGCCAGCAGCAAGCCTAATTGGCTTCCAGTGCTGGTGGTACAGGGAGTGACAGGAGGAAGACATCGAAACGCAGGTGCTTGATCTAGCTGCACAATACTAAGTGGTTTTTATTTTATCTTATTTTTATGCATGTTTTAAATAAACAATTTTACGCAATGGAGGCCTTTCCTGTCTTCCCATGTTGATATCTGTTTGGCATGAGATTTACCTAGGGAGAAATTTGTTGAATGTGACAGTGGAACTGGAGCAAATTTACCCCAATGGGAAAAGGCACAGTTAGAACAACTTTTTGTATAAAAAGGAGATCAACAGTATCTGGTGAGTTTCCGGGAGTGAAGTTGGTTGTACACAAAGGCAAAAAGTGGTATGGAACACGAAGTGGCTTGAGGAATTTGTGGTGGAGCAATGTAAAATTGAGTAATCGTCAGCTATAAGGAGCACTGGGCACTTTATTATTTCTTTAGCTTAAAGCACTGGACACTTTATTTATTTAAAGTGGATGTAAACCCAAATTTTTTATTTAAATTTTTGCTGTCACAATGTAGTGTATAAGATTTCCTATCATTTGTGCCAGGTCTTGCCACAAAGAGTTAATCCAACTCCGAGCAATCCTCTTTTATTGTTCAGTGAGATAAAACGGACAAACAGAGAAAAACCTTTGTCCGTTCCGCCCCCTTGCTTTGAGTGACGGGTTATTTACATATCTTGTGCACTAGCTTTAGACAGGCATTATTTTTTAATTCCCACCCCCACTCCTTTTCTGAAGTCATGTGGTTACTTTTCTGGATTTTGACTGGATGTTAGTGATCATAGCAGAAGGAATACACAGGAGAAAATGCATGTTGAGAAGTAGAGTGTAGAGGTGGGCGGGGAGTCTGACATCACGACTCCACCCACCGAGCTCCAGACAACAGATCCACCCACAGAATCTGCAGTTTTTCAGGTCTCATAACAGACAGAGGGGAGACATTTGACAGATAAGGATACATGCAGGAGGCATCTATATCCTTATAGATCAGCACTATGGCAGTAGTTTATAAAGGATGAGAGTGGCTTTACATCCACTTTTATTTTATTACCTTGAAGCCCTGGACACTTTATTTATTTATTTAAAGCGGAGGTCCACCCATTTAAAAGTCAGCAGGTACAAAAAGTGTAGCTGCTGACTTTTAATAATCAGACACTCACCTGTCTCACGGTCCAGCGCATGATGCCCCTCTCCTCTCTCCCTCCTCTCCGTGGCGCCGGCATTCTAACTGTGGGTGCGCACTGCACATGCGCGAGCTGCGCTACGCGCTGTGAATGGCCGGCAATCATCTGGGACCTGTAACATGTCCCAGAAGATTGCTGGGAGGGAGGGGGAGAGGCGAACTTCCTTCCAGTGCTGCGGCGCCAGGGGAGGAAGTGGGAGCTGGGTGCCTCTAAAATCAGGGTACCCGCTCCCCCTCCCGCAAAAAAATGTCATGCCAAATGTGGCATGTCAGGGGGTCACCTGCACTTAAAGTGGAAGTTCCATTTTTGGGCAGAACTCCGCTTTAACTTGAAGCACTGGACACTTTATTCATTTATTTAACTTGAAGCACTGGACACTTTATTTATTTATTTAACTTGAAGCACTGGACACTTTATTTATTTATTTAGTTTGAAGCACTGGACACTTTATTTATTTATTTAACTTGAAGCACTGGACACTTTATTTATTTATTTAACTTGAAGCACTGGACACTTTATTTATTCATATAACTTGAAGCACTGGACACTTTATTTATTTATTTAACTTGAAGCACTGGACACTTTATTTATTTATATAACTTGAAGCACTGGACACTTTATTTATTCATATAACTTGAAGCACTGGACACTTTATTTATTTATTTAACTTGAAGCACTGGACACTTTATTTATTTATATAACTTGAAGCACTGGACACTTTATTTATTTATTTAACTTGAAGCACTGGACACTTTATTTATTTATATAACTTGAAGCACTGGACACTTTATTTATTTATTTAACTTGAAGCACTGGACACTTTATTTATTTATTTAGTTTGAAGCACTGGACACTTTATTCATTTATTTAACTTGAAGCACTGGACACTTTATTTATTTATTTATTTAACTTGAAGCACTGGACACTTTATTTATTCATATAACTTGAAGCACTGGACACTTTATTTATTTATTTAACTTGAAGCACTGGACACTTTATTTATTTATATAACTTGAAGCACTGGACACTTTATTTATTTATTTAACTTGAAGCACTGGACACTTTATTTATTTATATAACTTGAAGCACTGGACACTTTATTTATTTATTTAACTTGAAGCACTGGACACTTTATTTATTTATTTAACTTGAAGCACTGGACACTTTATTTATTCATATAACTTGAAGCACTGGACACTTTATTTATTTATTTAACTTGAAGCACTGGACACTTTATTTATTTATATAACTTGAAGCACTGGACACTTTATTTATTCATATAACTTGAAGCACTGGACACTTTATTTATTTATTTAACTTGAAGCACTGGACACTTTATTTATTTATATAACTTGAAGCACTGGACACTTTATTTATTTATTTAGTTTGAAGCACTGGGCACTTTATTTATTTATTTAACTTGAAGCACTGGACACTTTATTTATTTATTTAACTTGAAGCACTGGACACTTTATTTATTTATTTACTTGAAGCACTGGACACTTTATTTATTTATTTAGTTTGAAGCACTGGACACTTTATTTATTTAACTTGAAGCACTGGACACTTTATTTATTTCTTTAGTTTGAAGCACTGGGCACTTTATTTATTTATTTAGTTTGAAGCACTGGACACTTTATTTATTTATTTAGTTTGAAGCACTGGGCACTTTATTTATTTAACTTGAAGCACTGGACACTTTATTTATTTATATAACTTGAAGCACTGGACACTTTATTTATTTATTTAGTTTGAAGCACTGGACACTTTATTTATTTAACTTGAAGCACTGGACACTTTATTTATTTAGTTTGAAGCACTGGACACTTTATTTATTTATATAACTTGAAGCACTGGACACTTTATTTATTTATTTAGTTTGAAGCACTGGACACTTTATTTATTTATATAACTTGAAGCACTGGACACTTTATTTATTTATTTAGTTTGAAGCACTGGACACTTTATTTATTTAACTTGAAGCACTGGACACTTTATTTATTTAACTTGAAGCACTGGACACTTTATTTATTTCTTTAGTTTGAAGCACTGGGCACTTTATTCATTTCTTTAGCTTAAAGCACTGGGCATTTTATGGAATAGCACTTGAAGCATTGGACACTTTATTTTCACTTCCTTAGCTTGAAGCACTGTACACTGTTCGTCTAATGGCATTTTTAATTAAATTAACTTTCGATTCAATTCGTTAATTTATTGATGTGATATGACACTTTATTAACTTCAGTTTGTTTTGCACACATTTGGTCAGTGGCATCACTAGGGTTGGTGTCACTGGGTGCCGTTAAACATGGTGTTACCCACAACACCACCACTCCATGCGGTAAAACATGGGGGTCACCTTGTCAGCTACTTATACTGCTTGCATTTAAAAGACGAATGGATTAATGAATACAGAGCTGTAATAATTTGTGTCTTTTATATCTGCTTAGAGTTCAGCTTTAAAGTGACTTGACGGCAAAAAAATAAGGGGAAAAAAGTAGAACCACAGCTTGCAGTGGAGGACACAACCAGAACTATATCAAATACTGACGTTTCATGAAATTCCGGAGATCTGCAAGAGAGTGAAGATCGAAGTCACTGCTTGCTGGACTGGTACGTTTTATTCTTCTTTAGCTGGGTGACATTTTTTCTAGTTACAGTCTCTTTTTTAAAGAGGTACATAATTTCCCCTGTATTTTTATTTTTTTTGTTCCCCTCTTATCCTCCAAAAACAAATTACACACCCATTGAATCCAGGATTGTCCTGCTGTGATCTTCTGATCTATTGCTGCTCGCTGGCTTCGATGCCGCCATCTTCCATTGTGACATCATCGGGGGGCTGGCTGTCTCTTTATGGTTCAGGCAGCCAGCCCATGGTGGCGCCCTCCAGTCCTTTGTTGAAGCTGATGCCTCCTGGGATATGTGACGTGTTTATTCCAGGAGACATCGGGAGGAGGGGGGTGGGGAGGGGAGATGTAATTCTTGCGAAGGTGAGAATGAAGAAGAGGGTGTGGTGAAGTGTAAAAATATATAAAAAATTGGCTTTTTTGTAAAGAAATGTAGGGTTGAAAAGTGTTTTGCATGAGTAATGCCACGTACACACGACCGTTTTTCAGGACAAGAAAAATTCCATTTTTTTATTTGGTCATTAAAAACGATCGTGTGTGGGCTCCAGAGCATTTTTCACGACGTGGAAAATGGCCATTAAAAAATTGGAACATGCTCTAATTTTTCTCGTCGTTTTTCACGTCGTCGTTTTTCTCATCATGAAAAACGGGCGTGTGTAGGCTTTAAAAAAAATGTGCATTCTCAGAAGCAAGTGATGAGACGGGAGCGCTCGTTCTGGTAAAACTAGCGTTCATAATGGAGATAGCACATTCATCACGCTGTAACGGACTGAAGAGCACGAGGCTGAAAAACGCGAATCGTCTCTCACCAAACTTTACTAACATGAAGGGTGGCGCCATCCGAATGGAACTTCCCCTTTATAGTGCCGTCGTACATGTTGTACGTCACCGCGCTTTACTCGAACATTTTTTTTCATGATCGTGTGTATGCAAGGCAGGCTTGAGAAGAATCACGTCGGGAAAAACGACGTTTTTTTCAATGACATTAAAAACGGTCGTGTGTACACGCCATTAGGGTCCACTTTAAGAACAGTTCATTGGTATATTTCTGCTTTTTTTGCGAATACCACATCTGCCAGCCTGTCATTCCTTAGCCCGCTAAAACTGTATTCATTCCTGTTGCTATTTTTTTTTGCAGCATTTTACATAACAGGACAGCCATAAACATCTCCTGCAATGTGATTTTTCTGCTGTTCAGAGAACATTTTTTTTTCTTTTGGCGTGGACTGTCTTTCCTCTTATGGTAATCAAAATTTTCCTTCGGAGTTAACAGAGAGGACAAAAAATAAATAGAAAAAGCTCGAGATTTTACAGCGCTGTGACTAAGCAGCTGCAAGGTGATATCAAAATAAAGATGACTAATGCGGTCAGAACAAATTAGTTCTCTCTATTAGACCTTTTATTACTTGTAATGTATGTAAGCTTTGCAGCGCTCTATTGCCAGACATCAGACCTGGCAGTGTATGAAAGAATTTGCCGTGCCAAACAGAGTTGTACTTCTTCCTGCTAAAGGAGACGGAGCAGAGAGGGAAAAAAATAAGATTTTACACAGCGTGAAGTCTGTTTTCCAAACGTGTTCCTGTGTAAAGACTAGAGGAAAAAGATACATAAGAAAAAAAAAGGAAAAGGACCGGAATCTGTATTTCTGGTCCCTATAGAGAACCAGTTATAGAATTTATTTATTTATTTAAAGTTGAATTTTAGGCAGTTATAAAGACACAAAATAATGCAGATCTGTATTTATTAATTTATCCTTAAATGCATTTCCTTGATGCTGATGCACAGCAGAGCTCAGACTTGGGGGGAGAGAAGCAGAACAAAGAGCCAATCAGCTGAGCTGTCATGCAGGGAGCATGCTGATAGGAGGTGAGAACAGAGTAACAGAAAGGTTAGACTGTCAGTTTGCTGCTTCTCCTTTCACTGCTCAGTCAAAGGATGCGGGAGGAAAAAGACCTGTAAGCCTTACTTATATGCAGCAAAGAAAATCAGGTCCCCTTTGCTGCCAGACAGGGCTGTATTGGAGAGATGACGCCACTGGGAAGATTTCCCCTCAATTCCTGTCCCTGTGACAGGAAATTCGGAGGAGCGGTTGTCACCAGGACAGGAGGACATAGACAGCATCGTTTTTAAATTTTCCTTAGGCCCACGTCACATGGCAGAGTCCGCCTGCCAGTGGCGGCCCCTCATGTAGGGTGCACAGGCGACGCCCCCCCATCCATGCATCCGGTCTCCTAATCTACATGCTGGGCGCCGGACAAATACATTTCAATGTTGTTGTTTTTTAAGCACATCATTAGAGCCTGAGGCTCTAATTGGCTTCAAAAAAGGGTGGGCTAGGAGCGCAGTGCAGCCCACCGACTTGTGTGACAATAGTGAATTAATATTCGCTATTGTCTTCCTGATTCTCCTCCTAGCCAATCAGGAAGCAGTTTCTGTGACCCGATTGGTTAGGGAGTCTTAGAACTCCCTGGCCAATCGTGTCTCAGGGCACACTTCCTGTTCACCCGGGAGGAGAATCAACAGCCCGGCTCTTCATTCCTCTGACTCCAAAGGTAATGCTCTGATCCCCGTGGGGGGGGGGGTGTGGGTTTGGTGTTAGTTTGCCGCCCCCGTGAATATATTAAGCATCGGCCACCACTGCCGCCGGCTCAGCATGAAATCTCTCCACTGAAACCCGCTGAGCAAGTGTATGGTTTGTCTGTGTCCACTCCGCGATCCAGAGCAGACACGGACACAGCCTGCTGTCCTTTATGGGTGGTCAATTGTAAATGGACTGCCTGTTCCTTCACACCCAACGGCCATTCTATACAATCCACCAGACGGATGGGAAACGGTTCCCCCATCAGTCTGTTTTTGGCAGACAGGATCGGATGTCGCCAGATGTTAACAAACACATGTCCGTTGACACCCGAGGCTCCATAGAGGGCAATGGACGGTTCGATTGGGTCTGCCCAAAAAAACTAATTGGGTCTGTTCGTGTGAAAGGGGCCTTACTCTACTCAAATATATTTTTGTTACTGTTTGTGCTCCCATTAGAAAGGTTTCTTTTTGCGTCTTGTTCTGGACCAACACGCAGGGAATGTAGGGTGCTGTGGTGACACAAGGGCAGGGCCATGACATCCTACATTCACAGTCTTCAATTTAGCCAGCCATACATGGATTGAAATTCGGTCAATTCAGTATGAACCGGATGAATTTTAATCCATGTATGGGAAGAGTGGTTATATAGAAGTCAATCTACCAATCGACTTCTGTACAAATGCCCTGTTGGAAAATGTCTGCTTGATCAGCACCGCCGGCTGTAATCTCCGCACTGTCAGAATATAAGGGCACACACACTTTCAGTATGTTAATGGGGGAATTATTTATCTTTTGGTTCAACCCCCTGGTTAAACCAAAAAAATTATTGATCATCAATAGGCAGCCTTAGTCTTCCTGGTTGAGTGAGGCTGGGTGTCATCTAACCCAGAAAACTGAAGACATGTTTTGGCATGGAGGAGGTGCTGCGGTAGACAGCTCAGGACTGAAGGCTTTTTTATTTGTTTATTGATCTTTTTATTTTTACACAGATAGGGGGACAAAATAAATAGGGCCTTAGACCCCATTCACACTTTGCCATGATCCTGCCCGCGATTCCAAATCCTTTGGCAATCGCTGCAAAATGCACAAAGCGCATTTGGGTGCCATTATCCTCCAATGGCACGCCAAATGCTATGCGATTCTGCCACGATTGTCACGTGCCAGGATCGTGTGGCAATCGTGCCAAACTGCGCTGTTAAAAAATCATATGAAGCTTGTCACCAAAAAGGAGCAGGAGCTTCTTTTTGGGTGACAAAGGTGCATAGGGAAACACATTCAAGCAAATAGGCTGGCCCTATGTAAAACACAAAAAAGGAGCAGGAGCTTATTTTCGGGTGAAAAACGTGCAAAGGGCCCTATGCAAAACACAGAATTGTGCTTCGAAAATCGCGTTGTGGGAATGCTCGTTCCCACTACGTGATATGCGAATAGGACATTAAAGTTGGCGTTTGCTATGACTAAACGTGTCGGATGAGGCCAGCAAGTAGTTGGAAGTAGGCTTTGCCGAGGCTTAGCAGAGGATTGGATGCTTATACTCCCTAATACACGCTATATTCCCTGTGTGGCTATTTTGTTATGTAAATGCATTTTAACCATTTTAATGAATTTCTCATTCTATGTGTGTTCCCATTTTTGAAGCTGTTTATGGATGTGACCATATGAAGATTATAGGATACCCGATGGTGTTTGCACCATAAGCGCTCTATGACCATTCTTTAATTGGGAGTCATATATATTTGGTAAGGTATAACTGTACACACACCGTGGTGATTGCTGAGGTGCTTTCCTCAGGGCTGCTGATAGGGGGGGACCACCAGTCCTCCTGTAGGGGGCCCGGGCTCACAGGGGGGCCCAAACAGCAGAGGAAATCAGTGCGGTCAGATGGAGGGGCAATTACAGGATGCCCTATGTGACTCTCTGCAGCAGCTGGAAACCAGTTTCTCTCCCTCCCGCCGACTTTCAGCTGCTGCAGGGAGAGTCACACACAGCTGACGGCTTCCCTGTCCCATAAAAATAATAAAACATTGTAACCCTGTATTGTTTTAATCCCTTGGAAAATTGTATAAATTATTGTAAAAAATAAATAGTAAAAAAAATGTTTTGTAAAAATTGTAAAATATTTTTTTTTCAAAACATAATTTAAAAAAATAATAATAATAAAATGTTTTTGTTCAAATATGTAAAATAACAAATAAAAAAAGGGCTAATTCACACAGCTTCTCTGTTTATATTTGTGTCCGCTAAGAATGATTTTAGTATATTTTTAGTGAAAATATTGTTTTGATATATTTGAGGGGGGGGGGGGGGGCTCTGCCAGGTAGGCTGTATGGGGCCCCGTGATTTCTAACAGAAGTCCTGGCTTTCCTTTCCCTCTCTATTGGTGGAAGACTACTAGCTGAGTATTTCGTTGCTCTATGTTTGGAGTGCCACAATATGCTGCCATCTTGCATTGTTATTTGCTGAACTTTTTCACTTTAAATTTGTGAAAGAGATGGGCACTTTTGATTAGCATCACCACTTTTATTATCATTTATTTATTCTCACTATATAAGTTGGCTCATGGGCACAAATGTTTGTGAATTTTGTCCCAGATAGCAAGCAATTGTGCTGCACATTTGAAAATGACTTGCTAAGCTATTGCCAGACTTGCCAGGCTTCACACGTTTGATGCACAATTGCAGCAAGTCCGCATTGCATGACTCCAGATCAACTTTCTTTGCAAACATTCTACAAGCCTGCTGCAAATTTTGGTTCAGTTATGTTGTACAATAGTCATCCCACCACAGGGGTCACTGTGAGAGAGAGAAGTTACTGCTCAGATGTGACTACTGATCTTGCTCACTAGATCCAGAGCCGTGGGTGCAGGCAATTGCATATAATAATGCAGGAACTGAAGAAAATGCTTGGATAGCCGCACTCCAAAAAAATTGGTTCTTTATTTAAAAAACGAGGTCACACAACACATGTCACAGCAAAAACACAGCAAAGGGAGCTGACGCGTTTCGCACTGCTGAATTTTAATGCTGTAGACCTGCAGAGCTCTTGCTGTAGACTCACCACTGCAACTTTGCCCTTGCTAGAGACTTGCTATGCAAATTTGCTACAAATTGGAAAAATGTCAACTAGAACTTGTGCTTCAAGTGCCCTGCAAGTGTACAATTTGTCAGTGAAAATGTGCAGCAAGTTACCAGACTTGTGGCAAGTTATCCTTGCTAACTGGGGTGATGTTTGTGAATTGTGTGCCTGGATAGTCCCTCTCCTTGGGCCCACTCTAAAATAAAATCGTGGTGATGGTCACAGTAATACACATTTATTATCTCACAGGTCTTAGGCCTCTGGTCCTTAGGGCCCTCTTGAAATCTAATGCCGTGTATATTTTCTTATGCAATTTGAGATTTGAGACTAAAATCTCAAGATGACAGAATAAATGACTCATAGGGATCACCAACACTTCATGGCTAAAAAAAGAAGGAAAATATACCAATACTAAAAATACCATATAATATACAGTAAAACCTTGGATTGAGAGTAACTTGGTTTGAGAGCAATTTGTAAGACAAGCAAAATGTTTTAATAAATTTTGACTTGATATACAAGTAGCACCATGTCACAACTGAGTATAAAAGAGAAGAGAGGCGCCTCTAAGTGTAGCAATATGGTTACATTTAATAAAGGTACAACATTTAGAAACTCACATGGTTGATGATTAAAACAGGCACATCTAAATATGAAGGCATCCGGGGTAAAGCTGTCCACATAGACCATTCTCCTCACCGCCATCGATGTCATATCCCTTCCACACTGCGATCCATGCCTTGCTTTCAGATTGCTCTACTGCAGGGTAGTCTTCCCAGTCATGATTACAGACTGACAGTGGTGAGAGCCAGGGGATGGTCTATGTGAACACCTTTTCTCCCGGATGCCTGCATACTTAGATGTGCCTCTTTTAATCCTCAACCATGTGAGTTGCTCAATGTTGTACCTTCATTAAATGTAACCATATTGCTACACTTAGATGCGCCTCTCTTCTCTTTTTAATCCTCTTGTGGAGGCTTCCATTTGTGGATGAACATTTTATGGTTACACAAGCTATCACATTGCTATAATCTTTTTATATGGACTATAAACTGAAGGACTTATGAATAGATGGTTGTGGAACGAATCATCAGAGTTTGCATTATTTCTTATGGGGAGATTCGCTTTGATATACAAGTGCTTCGGATTACAAGCATGTTTCCGGAACGAATTATGCTCACAATTCAAGGTTTTACTGTATTTAGCAAAAAAGGCTTGTATAAGCCAACAGAATAAAGTCAGTTGAAGGTGGAACACCCTTTTAATGAACTTGTATCACACAAGCCCCTCCAGGAAATGATCTGATGAAGGAACATTCTGGTAATTGGACTAGGTACGTAGAGGCAATCCTGAACACAAGTGGTGTGAGTCAGTCCCCGAGGACATCATTTACCACTCACCCAGCCATGACGATGAAAAAATCCAGCCTGTTCCAAGTATCTCCCAGGTAACACTTCTGCCCAAAGATGCCCAACGCGATCATCTTAATGACCATTTCCACAGCAAAGAAAGCGAAGATGAAGCCATCAAATGCCTGGAGCAAAGAAGAGAAGAAACACCCTTATTGCAGCCAATTTTATTTATACTTTGAGCAATGGCTTTTCTTAAACTAATACACCCAGTGACCTTAAAAAGGCATCTATAATAATGGTTTGTATCATTGCAAATGCACTAATTGTTTTTCTGTTGTATATTGTAAGCCCTTTGGTCAATTTTATGAATTTGTAAAACATTTGAAAGTGTATCTAAAGCTTTTTTTGTAAAGTGTGGATAGTGTAGGGAAGGGTTAGAACCCGGTGTCCTCTCTGGGATGATTCACCCCCTCTTTTTGTCCTCGTGAACATTGGCAACATTTTAGGTCGCCACTGAAACAGGAGTACTGGTTCTGGTGACAACTGTCTAAAGCCTCGTACACACGGTCGGACTTCAAACAAACTTTTCCGTAGATTTTTGTCCGAAGGGAGTTGGCCCGGCGCACCCATAGCATACACACGCTCGGACTTTTCTGCAAACTTTCCCCAAACTTTCCCAACATCACGTGGTTTTTCTGCTCTTTTCTGCTCTTTACCGCCACCCTTTGGTCAACTTCTGCTATTGTTGGTTGAATTTAACATTGGTTCCGGGCATGCGTATTTGTACCTCGGACAAAAGTCCGATGGATTCCTGTACACATGATAGGACTTTGCACCATTTTGTTGCTGAAAAGTTTGTCCGTTTGCAGAGCGAACTTTTGTCCGATGAAAACCGAAAAAGTTTGTCCGATGGAGCGTACACGCGGTTGGATTTTTTGGAAAACGTGCTCATTTTGAAGTTTGTTGGCAAAAAGTCAGACCGTGTGTATGGGGCTTTAGGCTCTGTTCACACCAAGTCCAAGTGCTCCGTGAATGTGGGAATAAAGCATGCGTTTTCATACCTGTTGCGTATGCTGTCATTGTTAATGGCACCTCAAACTTGGCAAGCAGATGTGCCACAAATGCACCAAAATGCACGGTTAAAAAGGCACAGTTAATTGTGCAAAGCTAAATAAAAAATAAAAAGTACAGCAGCTTCTTTGCTATGCTTGTTGCATGTAGGGAAGCCTATTGAAATTAATTGATTGCCCTATGTTTGTAGCACGAAAACAAGCAAAAAAAATTAACAAAAAAAACGCACTAAAACGCACATTCAAGAGATGCTGAGTGTGAACATACCCTTAGAAAGATTTATCTATTTTTGAAAGATTTCCATCACTTGCTTTTGTTTTAGCAGGACAGGGAGAAAAGGAAAGGGAAATTTTCCCAATGGGACTCCGATGGTAAAAAAAAAAAAAGAAAACTGACAGGCGTTTAACCATTCCCTATACCAGTGATGGCGAACCTTGGCACCCCAGATGTTTTGGAACTACATTTCCCATGATGCTTAACTACACTGCAGAGTCCATGAGCATCATGGGAAATGTAGTTCCAAAACATCTGGGGTGCCAAGGTTCGCCATCACTGCCCTATACCATCCATAATAGAAAAAATGTCTTTAGATATACTTTCAAATTAAAGTGTTTCCTAAATGATTATTTGTAAATGTTTTTGTTTCACAAATCTTGTTACACAAATAAACAGTTAATACATAATAAAGAATTCATAGAGCACCATGGATTAGCTAAAGAAATAGCATTACACAAAGGTGTTGATTTACTAAAATGGGAAAGTGGAAAATCTAAAACCGCTGTGTATGGTAGCCAATCAGCTTCTAACTTTAACTTGTTCAATTAAGCTTTGATCAAAAAAAAAACTAGAAGCTGATGCAGAGATTTTGCAATCTCCAGTATTAGTAAATCAACTTCAAACTGTCTATGTTTAAGCTGACTTTGTCTGAAATTACCAACTGAGCTATCTGATAAGGAGTAATTCACAGCTATGCATTAAAGTGATTGTAAAGTCTTGTTTTTTTTTCCATTAAAAACAACAAACATGCTATACTTATCTGCCCTGTGCAGTGGATTTGCCCAGAGCAGCCTGAATCCTCCTCTTCTCGGGTCCCTCTTCTGTGCTCCTGACCCCTCCCTCCTGTTGAGTGCCCCCACAGCAAGCAGCTTGCTACGGGGGCACCTGAGCCTAGTCACAGCTCCCTGTGTCCATTCAGACACGGAGCCATGGGCCAGCCCCGCCCACTCTCTCTCTCTCCTGATTGGCTGACTGACTTTGATTGACAGCAGCGGGATCCAATGGTGCCGCTGCTGTGTCTCAGCCAATCAGGAGGGAGAGTCTCGGATGGTTCCTCCCACACTCCAAAGACATGCTGGTAGGTTAATTTTCTCTTGTCCAAATTGACCCTAGTATGTATGTATATGTTTGAATGTGAGTTAGGATACTTTAGATTGTAAGCTCCTTGAGGACAGGGACTGATGTGAATGTATAATGCAGTGCATCTGGAAAGTATTCACATAGCTTCACTTTTTGCACGTTTTGTTATGTTACAGCCTTATTCCAAAATAGATTAAATTCATTATTTTTCTCAAAGTTCTACAAACAATACTTCATAATGACAACGTGAAAGAAGTTTGTTTGAAATCATTGCAAATTTGTTAAAAATAAAAAACAAAACAAATCCCATGTATTCACAGCCTTTGCCATGAAACTCAAAATTGAGCTTGGGTGCATCTTGTTTCCACGGATCATCCTTCAGGTGTTTCTACAACTTGATTGGAGTCCACCTGTGGTAAATTCAGTGGATTGAACAAGATTTGGAAAGGCACACGCCTGTCTATATAAGGTCCCAAAGTTAAAGGGGTGTTCCGCCCCAAAAAAATAAAATTCAAAACCAGCAGATACACATACTGCAGCTGCTGGCTTTTAATAAATGGACACTTACCTGTCCTGGAGTCCAGCGATGTCGGCACCCGCAGCTGATGTTTCCATCAGCTGTTGGGTGCTGCCGCCGCCATTGCGGGTAAGGGTGCCCAGCAGTGTAGCCTTTCGGCTTCACACCGGGAACCCTATTGCGCATGCACGAGGCCCGCTCCTCTCTCCTACTGGCCCAGCGGTCGGGGGAGGAGGAGGAACCCCCGCGCTGACATCACGGGCCGCGGCCCAGACTCCCGGAAGTGGGAAAGGATACCTGTATTACCTGTCAAAGACAGGTATCCTGTTCCCTCTCCCCCTGAAAGGTGCCAATTGTGGCACCGGAGTGGGGAGGAATCCGATGAGCGGAAGTTCCACTTTTGGGTGGAACTCCGCTTTAACAGTGCACAAACCAAGCCGGGAAGTCCAAGGAATTGTCCAAAGAATTTCTGCAGCACAGTGACCTTCATCATCCGTAAATGGAAGAAGTTTGGAACCACCAGGACTCTTCTTAGAGCGGGCCTCCTGGCTAAACTGAGAGATTGGGAGAAGAAGGGTCTTAGTCAGGGAGGTGACCAAGAACCCGATGGTCACTCTGACAGAGCTCCAGCGTTTCTCTTTGTTGAGAGGAGAACCTTCCAGAAGAACAACCAGTGTCCAGACGAAAGTCACTCCTCAATAAAAGGCACATGACAGCCCGCCTGGAGTTTGCCAAAAGGCATCAAAAGGACTCTAAGACCATAAGGCTACTTTCACACTGAGGCGCTGGATGCGCTGGTAGTATAGCGGTGCTGTTTTTAGCGCCGCAATACCGTCGTTTTTGCTGCGATTTGCGGGCGCTAGCGAGGTGATTTTGACCCCCGCTAGCGGCCGAAAAATGGTTAAAAACGTCCGCAATAACGCCTCTTTGCAGCGTTTTGCGGGCGTTTTGGAGGCGCTACCCCATTGATTTCAATGGGCAGGGCCGCTATAGGAGCGATATTTTTACCGCTCCTATTGTGCCTCAAAGATGCGGCTTGCAGGAGTTTTTTGACCCTCCTGCAAGCGCAACGCTCCAGTGTGAAAGCCCTCAGGCTTTCACACTGGATACAATTGAGCGGCTTTTTCATACACCTACAGTGAAGCATGGTGGTGGCAGCGGCTTTTTCATACACCTACAGTGAAGCATGGTGGTGGCAGCATCATGCTGTGGGAATGTTTTTTTAGTGGCAGAAACTGGGAGACTAGTCAGGATCCAGGGAAAGATGAATGCAGCAATGTACAGAGACATCCTTGATGAAAACCTGCTCCAGGACACTCTAGACCTCAGACTGGGGAGAAGGTTCATCTTCCAACAGGACAGTTACCCTAAGCACACAGCCAAGATAACAAAGGAGTGGCTATGGGACAACTCTGTGAATGTCCTTGACTGGCCCAGCCAGAGCCCAGACTTGAACCCCATTGAACATCTCTGGGGATGGCTGTGGACCGACACACCCCATCCAACCTGATGGAGCTTGAGAGGTCCTGCAAAGAAGAATGGGAGAAACTGCCCAAAAATAGGTGTGCCAAGCTTGTAGCATCATACTCAGAAAGACTTGAGGCTGGAATTGGTGCCAAAGGTGCTTCAACAAAGTATTGAGCAAAGGATGTGAATACTTTTGTACATGGGTTTTTTTTATTTTTAATAAATTTGCAAAGATTTCAAACAAACGTATTCATGTTGTTATTATGGGGTATTGTTTGTAGAATTTTGAGGAAAATAATGAATTTAATCCATTTTGGAATGGATGCACTGTATATGAAAGCACTGCGCAAATTCACAGCTCTATATGAGTACCTGTAATAAGTAAAAAATAAAAATTCAGACTAAATGGTAGCACTCATATACAGCGCAATAAAGTGCGTTCTATTAATACGCATTACTACAATCGTATAGATATGAATCTAGTCTTACATTATACAATAAGGTGTATAGCACCGGTAAAATATCTGAGAAAATAATTGATCAAAGTGCATGGTTTTACTATATACTGAATGTTTGCCTTCTCAGATCTTTCATTGGTGCTTTACACTGGTCCTCCACACATTGTATCAACTTTTTTGAGTTTCCTTTAACAGCCCAAAACTTTTAGGAAGTACCGCTGATTCAAACACTGCCATACACAACCCAAAGATCCCCCGAAAAGGGAGGAGTCACTTCTCTCGATCATTCACATTTTGTGAGTAAATTACTGCTTGAGCTATTGAGCTCTGTAAAGTCAGGCCAATAAGAAGACAGAGGAAAACAAAAGTCTAAAGCTCTGCCTGCTGGATAAAAATAAGAATGCAAATTGTTACTATGTAATTTTTCATATTCGCCTGACCAAAAAAAAAAAAATATATATCTTCTATATCTAATATGTAAATAAATAAAATACATCAATAAATTATATAGAAAGCCACTACGCATATGTATTACCAGTTACTTTTTATCTATCCCCATTCCAGCACTGTTTTAACGGCTCTTTCTGCAGCTTCTGAAAGTCTGGTTTGTACAATTGTGACACTGAATTACACAGGGGTGTGTTTAGGAAAAATCTGCAGAGCTATTTGTCCTGCGAAACTGTATGTACATTAATTCTGTGCAACTGGGGCCAAAAACAAATGTTATTAGGCCATTTGCTCTCCAGGCTGAATGTTATTTATATACACAAACTAGAGTGAATAAAGAAAATGTCAGACTATGGCCACTTGATGGAGCTAATGATTATAGTAAATAAGTACTTATTTCTGATGATCATGAGCTCCATCTAGTGGCCATATTGCGATATCTTCCATGATTCTGTAGAAATTAATAACAATCGACCTGGAGAGAAAATAGCTTAGTAACATTAGTTTTGCCCCGGTTTGGTAAATAGCCATACATATTTCTTTTTTATAAATACACCCCATAATATAAAAATGTTGAAACATGCACAGATGAATAACAAAATAGAAAAAAAAGTCCTAAATATGGTAAAAAGGAATAAAAATAAAAAAAAGGTACACAGTCATGGAAGCGCACCATAAAATTGAGTTTTGTCATGGAAAGGGATGCTATTTTCAGACATGACATTGGCTTATCCTTTGTCTTTGGTTTAGATACAAATAACGATCAGCCTTTTTTTCTATATCTTGTTTTCTTTATACGGTTGGTGGGTTTAGTTGCTCCTTGATTATCATGACTCATTAGGAGTGTACTAAATGGATGTGGGAGTCAGTAGTCATAATCGGCATGCCCTAATTTCTTGTAAATAAGCCTGGTTTAGACTATAAAAAACACGTACAACAACAAAGACTGGGACTTCACAACAGGGGCTACAAATTAAAGCAAAACCTGTTACTAGAACAAACTTGTCAAGCTAGCCTTTACAGGAGAGACTAGGCACCACCTGGAAGGGCTATATGGACCTCAGAGGCCTCATGGGCCAGTGCCTAGGGTGGCTGGATTAGAGGGGCAGCATCAAATCACAGCTTGGGAAGGGGAGTTACCGCTCTAGGTGGGTCTGCTTGGTGATTAACCTCCTCTCAGAAACCACGGGTGCTGACAATGCGTATAGCAAAAAATGAAGAAATATTTTGGACAGCCGCACTCCGAAAAAATATTTGTTGCCTTTATTGGTAAAACAGGATAGAAACACTACAGCAAAATAGGAAACACAGCTGACGCGTTTCACACTAATACTTAGTGCTTAATCATAGCTATCTGCATAGCTTAGTGCAGTTCCAAAATAGTTTGGAGATCCCTGGCCCTTTCCTTTCCACTGGATTTCAGTTCTTTCAATTATGGAGGCTCAGCATTACATGTGGGTGTTACCTAGGGGGGTCAAAGAGTTCCTCTGTGTCTTCAGCCTATGGCTTCTGCTTGTAGGCAGGGCCTACAGTGTAGCATTGCAAGGGTTGATTCTTGGTTACTGTGGGGTTAACTGTGGACTGCATCAGCGGAGGTTGGGTCAGTTCCCGTTAGAGGGTATATACTGTTGGTGAGAGGAACTTGTTCCCTTGGGGCTCTTTCTATGGTGTTGGTGCAGCGCAGTGTACCCGTGGTTTTTTGTGCGTGTTACCCATGGTTTACCATAGGTAAATAATAGATTGCACATTTGTTGTGCAATTTCTAAAAGCGCAATAGAAGTTCTGCATGCTGCATCTTTGGTGCACTTTCAGAAAATGCATCAAAAACACACAATCTAATATAAGTCTATGATAAATCTGCACGAAAACCATGGGTACACTGTGCTGCACCTGCACTTCAGCCAAACCGCAACTGTAAAAGGGGCCTAAGAAAGGAACTGTCAGGGCCTGGACTGGTGGCTAGTGAGGACACAGGAGGTGGATCCTCTGTGCCAGAGAGGCGAAGGCACGGGTCGCACTGGAGGACCGGTTCTAAGCAGCTACCGGTTTTCACCAGAGCCCGCCGCAAAGCGGAATGGACTTGCTGCGGCGGTAGCAACCAGGTCGTGTCCCCCAGTAGCGGCTCGACTTCTCTGGCAGCTGAGATAGGCACGGTACACAGAGACTAGGCAGAGGCAAGGTCAGACGTAGCGGAAGGTCAGGGCAGGCGGCAATGGTTCGTAGTCAGGGGCAACGGCAGAAGGTCAGATACACTGGCAAGGCAACTACAAAACGCTTTCTCAGGGCACTAAGGCAACAAGATCCGGCAAGGACAGGAAGGGGGAGTGGGTTTTTAAGTGTTTTGGGTGTGTATACAGTAATTGGACCAGGCACCAATCAATGGTGCACTGGCCCTTTAAATTTAAGAAGACCGGCGCGCGCGCGCCCTGAAGAGCAGCGGGACCGCGCGCGCCGGGACGGAGCAGGAGGAGGAGGCCGGTGAGCAGGATGGGATGCGATCCGCGGGCGGACAGGTGCCGCCGCATGGATCGCATCCCCGCCAGCATCAGAGCAGCGCTCACGGTCAGAGGGGCCGACCGGAGCGCTGCAGGGGGACAGACGCCGCGGGCGCTCCGGGATGGATGGGACACCCGGAGCGCTCGGCGTTACAGTACCCCCCCTTAGGTCTCCCCCTCTTCTTGGAACCCAAGAATCTACGGATGAGCTCTTTATCTAAAATGTTGGCCTCAGGTTCCCAGGATCTTCCCTCAGGACCACAGTTCTCCCAATCAACTAAAAAACATATTTTACCTCGGCTGACCTTGGAGGTGAGGATCTCTTTCACGAGAAGACATCAGAAGAACCAGAGACAGGAGCAGGAGCAGTGACCTTAGGGGAAAATTGGTTAAGAATGAGGGGTTTAAGAAGAGACACATGAAAAGAGTTGGGAATACGAAGAGAAGGAGGAAGGTGGAGCTTGTAAGAAACAGAATTGATTTGGTTTTTGATTTTAAGTGGCCCGAGGTAACGAGGGCCCAGCTTGTAGCTAGGTACCCGAAACCGAACATATTTGGAGGAGAGCCACACTTTGTCACCAGGGGCATAGACAGGAGGGATTCTTCTTTTTTTATCTGCATGTCTCTTCATACGGGCAGAGGCCAGTGAGAGCGACTTTTGAGTCTCTTTCCAGATAGAGGCAAAGTCCTGAGTTAATTCATCCACGGCCGGAACTCCAGAAGACGTGGGAATGGGGAGGGGGGGAATGGGTGACAGCCGTAGACCACAAAGAAAGGCGACTTGGAGGAAGATTCAGAGTTCTTGAAATTGTATGAGAATTCTGCCCAGGGCAATAGGTCGACCCAATCGTCTTGACGGGCGGAGACAAAATGTCGTAGGTAGTCGCCAAGGACCTGGTTAACTCTCTCCACCTGTCCATTGGACTGCGGGTGATAAGCGGAAGAAAAATTCAACTTAATCTTTAGTTGAGTACAGAGAGCTCTCCAAAATTTTGAGCTGAATTGAACGCCTCTATCCGAGACGATATGTGAGGGCAGCCCATGGAGGCGGAAAATTTGAAGAAAAAAATGCTTCGCCAACTGAGGTGCAGTAGGCAGACCAGGGAGCGGGACAAAATGAGCCATTTTAGAAAAGCGGTCAACGACCACCCAGATGACAGTGTTACTACGAGACAAAGGGAGGTCCGTGATGAAATCCATGGCGATGTGGGACCATGGATGTTCAGGCACAGGTAGGGGAAGGAGAAGACCTGCAGGCTTCTGGCGAGGAGTCTTGTCACGTGCACAGATAGTGCAGGCCCGTACAAAGGCAGTCACATCTTCCTCCTGGGTAGGCCACCAATAGTGTCTGGCAATCAATTGTATGGATTTTTTGATCCCAGCGTGACCGGCTAGATGGGAGGAATGGCCCCACTTGAGTATCTGAAGCCGAAGACGTGGAGGAACGAAAGTCTTTCCTGGAGGAATTGGCACGAGAGAAGCGGGAGCAGAGGAAATCAGACACTCAGGGGGTACGATGTGTTAAGGAGGAGTCTCGGTTTCAGAGGTATCGGAGAAACGGGACAAGGCATCAGCCCTGACATTTTTGTCTGCGGGCCGAAAATGGATCTGGAAGTTGAAGCGGGCAAAGAACAATGACCACCTGGCCTGGCGAGGATTTAGGCGCTGAGCGGACTGAAGGTAGGACAAATTTTTATGGTCAGTGTAGATGGAGATAGGGTGAAGGGATCCTTCCAGGAGATGTCTCCACTCTTCTAATGCCAACTTGATGGCCAACAGTTCACGGTCACCTATGGAATAGTTCTTTTCCGGAGGGGAGAAAGTTTTAGAGAAAAAACCACAAGTGACGTTTTTACCTTTAGCGTTTTTTTGAAGAAGCACAGCTCCGGCTCCTACCGAGGAGGCGTCAACTTCAAGGAAGAACGGCTTTAGAGGATCTGGCCGAGACAGGACAGGTGCAGAGGAGAAGGCGGTCTTAAGGCGAGTAAAGGCTTCCTCCGCTTGAGGCGGCCAGGACCTAGGATTCGCGTCTTTTTTGGTCAGTGCCCCTATAGGAGCAACGATGGTGGAGAAGTGGGGTATGAACTGACAATAGTAGTTGGCGAATCCAAGGAAGCGTTGGATAGCACGAAGTCCAGAAGGGCGTGGCCAACCCAAGACTGCGGAGAGTTTGTCAGGGTCCATTTGAAGACCTTGTCCAGAGACCAGATAACCTAGGAAAGGAAGACTGCTGCGCTCAAAAAGGCATTTTTCAAATTTAGCGTAAAGATGATTTACGCGGAGGCGCTGGAGCACTTGACGGACATGGAGCCAATGTTCCTCAAGGTTGGCAGAGAAGATTAGGATGTCGTCAAGATAGACAACCACACAGATATACAGTAGGTCCCGGAAGATTTCATTGACAAAATCTTGAAAGACTGCAGGGGCGTTGCAAAGTCCGAACGGCATGACGAGATATTCAAAGTGACCATCTCTGGTGTTAAATGCGGTTTTCCATTCATCTCCTTTACGGATTCTGATGAGGTTATAAGCGCCCCTGAGGTCCAATTTAGAAAAAACTTTTGCTCCGCGCAGACGGTCAAAGAGCTCCGAGATGAGAGGCAGAGGGTAGCGGTTTTTAATAGTGATTTTATTGAGACCCCGATAGTCTATGCAAGGGCGTAGAGATCCGTCCTTCTTGGCCATGAAGAAGAACCCCGCTCCGGCTGGAGAAGATGATTTCCTAATAAAACCTCTCTTGAGGTTCTCCTGAATGTATTCAGTCATGGCCTTGGTTTCAGGAGAGGAGAGAGGGTAAATTCTGCCACGGGGTGGTGTAGTACCTGGGAGCAAGTCAATGGGGCAGTCGTAGGGTCTATGTGGTGGTAAGACCTCCGCCTGTTTTTTGCAAAAGACATCAGAAAAGTCCTGATAGGCCTTTGGAAGGCCAGGCAAAGGAGTAGTGATGGGGACTTGACAGGTCGGTACAGACTTAAGGCAATGCTTGTGACAGGAGTCACCCCAGGATTTGATGTCCCCAGTGGTCCAGTCGAGGGTAGGAGTGTGACGCTGGAGCCAGGGTAGGCCAAGAAGGATGTCAGAAGTACAGTTCGACAAAACAAAGAATTCAATCTTTTCGTGGGGAAGAACACCAACGGACATGAGCAGGGGTTCGGTGCGGTAACGCACGGTACAATCCAAATTCTCTCCATTTACAGAGGAAATGAAGAAGGGTTTGATGAGACGGGTAACAGGAATGTTGAACCTGTTGATAAAAGAGGCTTCAATAAAGTTTCCTGCAGAACCAGAGTCCAGGAAGGCCACCGCAGGGAAGAGGGAGCCAGCAGAAGGAGAAATCCGCACAGGAATAGTCAGACGTGGAGAGGAAGAATTCACACCTAGTAACGCCTCTCCCACGTTCACTAGGTGCGAGCGTTTCCCTGACGCGGAGGACGAATAGGGCAGTCTTTTAGGAAGTGTTCAGAGCTCGCACAATAAAGGCATAAGTTCTCGTTCCTACGGCGAGACCTCTCTTGTAGGGTCAGGCGAGACCGGTCCACTTGCATGGCCTCCTCGGCGGGAGGCACAGTAACAGGATGCATTGGATTCAGAAAGAGAGGAGCCAGGCGGATAACGCCTGGTGTGAACGAGATCTTTCTCCTGGCGAAGCTCTTGGCATCTTTCGACATATCGCATATCGATGCGGGTAGCTAAATGGATGAGTTCCGTCAAGGAAGAGGGTATCTCTCTTGCGGCCAGACAATCCTTGATGTGGCCGGATAAACCCTTCTTGAAGGTCGCGCGGAGAGCCTCATTATTCCAGGCTAGCTCTGAGGCCAGTGTGCGGAACTGTATGGCATATTCGCCTACAGAGGAGTTTCCTTGGACAAGGTTAAGCAGGGCGGTTTCAGCGGATGAGGCTCGGGCTGGTTCCTCAAAAATGCTGCGAACCTCAGCAAAGAAGGACTGAACGGTGGCTGTAGCAGGGTCGTTGCGGTCCCAGAGTGGCGTGGCCCAGGCCAAGGCCTTTCCAGACAACAGAGAGACCACGAATGCCACTTTAGACCGTTCTGTGGAAAACTGGTCAGACATCATCTCAAGATGCAGGGAACATTGGGACAAGAATCCCCGGCACATCCTAGAATCCCCGTCAAATTTCTCCGGAAGAGACAGGCGAATTCTCGAGGTAGTAGCGGCAGCTCGGAGAGGGGAAGGTGCTGGAGGCTGTGGCGGCAGAAGCTGCTGGACCATGGCGGTCAACTGCGACAGCTGCTGTCCTTGTTGGACGATCTGTTGCGACTGCTGGGCAACCACGGTAGTGAGGTCAGCGAGATTTGGCAGCGGTACCTCAGCGGGATCCATGGCTGGATCTACTGTCAGGGCCTGGACTGGTGGCTAGTGAGGACACAGGAGGTGGATCCTCTGTGCCAGAGAGGCGAAGGCACGGGTCGCACTGGAGGACCGGTTCTAAGCAGCTACGGTTTTCACCAGAGCCCGCCGCAAAGCAGGATGGACTTGCTGCGGCGGTAGCAACCAGGTCGTGTCCCCCAGTAGCGGCTCGACTTCTCTGGCAGCTGAGATAGGCACGGTACACAGAGACTAGGCAGAGGCAAGGTCAGACGTAGCGGAAGGTCAGGGCAGGCGGCAATGGTTCGTAGTCAGGGGCAACGGCAGAAGGTCAGATACACTGGCAAGGCAACTACAAAACGCTTTCTCAGGGCACTAAGGCAACAAGATCCGGCAAGGACAGGAAGGGGGAGTGGGTTTTTAAGTGTTTTGGGTGTGTACACAGTAATTGGACCAGGCACCAATCAATGGTGCACTGGCCCTTTAAATTTAAGAAGACCGGCGCGCGCGCGCCCTGGAGAGCAGCGGGACCGCGCGCGCCGGGACGGAGCAGGATGAGGAGGCCAGTGAGCAGGATGGGATGCAATCCGCGGGCGGACAGGTGCCGCCGCATGGATCGCATCCCCGCCAGCATCAGAGCAGCGCTCACGGTCAGAGGGGCCGACCGGAGCGCTGCAGGGGGACAGACGCCGCAGGCGCTCCGGGATGGATGGGACACCCGGAGCGCTCGGCGTTACAGGAACTTTGCTAACAGCCGTTGAATAGGTCTCAAATGCTGCATTATTGGCCTGTATGGAACCTATCACCTATGTGTCAAGAACTAAAAAAAGTAAACACGTTCCATTATTCAGCAAAGTCTGGTCTGCTCACTATATGAGGGAATCAAGTGTGTGCTTTGAGGCTGGATTCACACTTGTACGGTGCGAATTCCAGCTCTTTTTTCTCTGCGAAGAGAAAACAGAGCTGTTAAGCGGATCATCTGCGTTGTAGCTGCGGATTTGCTAACCTGGGAGAGGGGAGGGGGAGGGGGAAGTGTAGTGAGCAAGAAGAGAATTCCTGATCAGAACGGAACACATATGCGAATCAGTTGCATTCCCATAGAACATAATGTGCAGACAATTCGCACCGCAATGCCTAGAAAACGCACACGTTTTTTGGGCAATGCGCAATGTGAATGCATCGCACATATGTGAACCAGCCTCATTAAAATAAATGTATTTTAAAATGTAATGCGAATTGGATGCGGTGTAAGCCGCAACCAATTTGCATAGGTGTGAACCCGGCCTTACAGTGAATGGTGATGGGGAATGATGTGTAGAACCATGGTGATAATAAGGATCCAAAAGAATGTGAACCCCTTAGGATTAACTGGTTTTCTGTAGTAATTTGCCATAAAATGCGATCTGATCCTCATCTAAGTCACAACAATAGACAAACACAATGTGCTTAAGTGGAAAATGCGCCTTTTGGAGTGGCCCAATCAGAGCTCAGAACTTGCGTCCATAGAGATGTTATGAAATGACCTCAAGAGAGACGTTCACACCAGATATCCTACAAATGTGTCTGAGCTGATGCAGTTTTGGTCAAAATGTCCTCCTAAACATTATGCAGGCCTGATCCAGAGCTACTGAAAGCACTTGCTTAAAGTCATTGCTGCCAAATGAGGTTCGACCAGCTATGAACCGCATGGGTTCACTTACTTTTTCCTCCAACACTGTGAATGTTAAATGGGTATGCTCAAAAAAGACGTGAGAAATTATACTTTTTTTGTGTTAGCAGCTTAAGCACATTGTGTTTGTCTATTGTTGTGACTTAGATGAGGATCAGTTCAAACAGTTCATAAGGATCAGCAATTGCTACAGGAAACCAGTTGATTCCAATGGGTTCACATACTTTTTCTCACTACTGTACATAAAGAAGGAGGTGCAGCCAGTTCAGGAGAGGGAGCGTTGATGGCTGGTGATGGCTGGTGATGGAAGCCCTAAGGGGTGAATTAATGAACATTTGATCCACCCTTTCCAGTGGCTGGGACCCTACCTTATGGCCCACTGCAGAACAGAGCTTTTCGAGGGTCGGGCCTGGACCAAGAATGTGCAAGGGCCTCGCAAAGTGTTTAGTGGCCTCCCTCCATACCCACAAGCTGTGTACCGTATAGTGTAAGAAATGGTGGAGGATATTTGGTCATCCTTGTAATGTCTCTGTGGTCAATGTTGGGACAGGTGTCCCCCGCAGGTGAACAGACCTGTTCCTTTTGGTGTGAGGCCTGGAATGGTGGTCTGAACAGTGGCTACAAGAGTGGATTACCATAAAATGTTGTTGGATGGCTTGCAGGTCCCCCAAACTGCCAACACGATATTTATTGATGGTGGGAGTGTAGGCATTGTGCACACGCCAGTTAAGAACGGCCGGTCAGAACAGCGAGTGTGCCGACCTGCAGATGGCTGGTCTTTTAATGGTTAAACTTGGCATCATCTGTCAAAAGCTAAGATGTCACTTTTGGATGAAGTAGCCTATTAATGTGTTTCAGTCACCCCTACTTTATGTAGGAAGGGTGAACTGTCTCCATATAAAGCCAATGGGCTCAGTAACACGGGTAATATGTTATGTGCCCCGGGCCATAGCAGTGAATGACGTGGCGGTCATGTTTTTGGATAAGCAGCGAGGCGAAAGCGAGGTAAAACAGATACACCATCTTATCTCCCATAAACACATTAGTAAATATGTACGTACATCCACTACGCATACAAATTCTATCATATCAATTTTAATGGTAGGGAATATCCTGCGGAATATCTGTATGAGGAGGTGCGTGCTTACCTTAGGCATTATTTCTTGTTTATAGCAAATTATAGGCAATCAATACATCACAGCTTGTTACAATAAATTCCCTTTATTTTATGCCCCGGGTGTTCCAGAGAAATAAGCGGACCTTGAACACAAGCAGTCATGAGGAAGAAAATGCATCTTAAATGTCTAGATGAATTTATTAGAATGGGCATAGGGTTATACAGAGAATACTCAGGAAGTGAGGCGTGCAGAGGACAATTGCTTCCCCCCAAGGAGGGAGGGGCTGGGAGTAAGCTGAGGCCTACAAGTCATTAAAGTAGAACTGAAGGTAAAAGATTTTTTTTCATTTTAGATAATAATAAAGGGTTAAACCCCATTGTATGCATCTGTGTCACATGGGGGGGGGGGTTCTTCACTTCCTGTCCCATAGCCAAAACAGGAAGTGAGAGGAAATCCCTCCAAAGAGAGAAAAGAATCTGGTTGTCGTGATGTGTGTCCCCATTGGACGTTCTTCCCTCTCTTACTGTTCTTGTGACAACCCAAAATATGGGATTTTATATCACTTTCAGAGATAACAGTAATCATACAACAACGAAAACTGACATGGGTTTTAATACCTTTGCACTCTATCCACAACCATTAAAAAAAAACAAGTTTGGCCTTAGACCAGATCAACTCTAAAGGGTCAGCATCATCACAGCGGACTGATCTGGTTCGTCCCGAAAACGCTGCATGGATAAGAGCAGGAATTTCAAATCCCCGGACTGCTGGGCCATCTTCGGGGGTGCTGATAGCTTGGCAACCTCTGAAGGTAAGTACAGCAGTGACCAGGGGGTGGGGAGGGTGTACAGTGTTAGGCCTCTTTCACACAAGCGGTCTGATCAGATCCGTCTGTCCGTTTTTCAGGTGGACCCGATCAGATCCTCCATTCTCCTCTATGGACAGTCGGATGTAAATGAACAGCGAGTCCATTTACATCTGACCATCCATAGAGCAGAGCATGCAGACTTGTACGGAGCTGGAATATAATGTAAGCGAAGGACATAAATGACAGGGTGGAAGGAACTACCAGGCTATAACAGGTTATGAGGTTGGATATAATAGTCTAAGGAGGCTCTTACCTAATTGGACGAACTACGAGGTGATAGGGAGGAGATGGATAGATAGTAGTTGAGGGGATGAGCAAAGGGGCGTCACTTGCAGATTGGAAATTGTAGGATGAACGTCCCTCCCTCCCGCCCTGGTGAAGAGGTCTATTTACAGTTCTGGAAGAAGATGGTCGCTGGCAGGGTCCTTGACGAGGTTATACAACATGAGGTATATTGATGAAACGGTGGGACCCATCTCAGGTATTGAGTCCTCCCGGTTGGCCTAGTTCAGTCTAGACTGACCGGGTAGTTAAGGTGGTAAGGGTCTGTGGTCAGTTAGGGTAGTCCTCGAGGCGGTGCTTGGCGGCTGGGGACAGAACCTAACTTAGCGGTACCACAGATTCAAAAGTTGTGGGAGATGGTGTCGTCAAGGATGCAACCAGTTATTCGTCTTTGAGCTGGAGTATTTACAAATGTTTTATGTTAATTATGGTTTTTGGTTTAAAAAAAGGCTTAACCGGCCATTTAACTCCAACACAGTTTTGGTATCATTATTGAAGATAAAGGGTGGTGGTAAAGTACAATTTTGCGTTACAGTAGTAGGTGTTATCTGAACTACCCTCATGTGTCCGTGTCTGCTCTGCATAAGTGGAGTGGACAAGGACCTGTCATTCGCTCAGCAAAATGGATCTGGCTCATGTGAAAGGGGCTTTAGTTGATATTTTCAATTTTTCTGTATAGGTGAACTAAGGCCAAACTTTTTTGTGTTCGTTTTTGATGCAGCAGTGAGGGGTTACAACCCCTACTGGGTGTTTATTGCTATATGTGTCCCCATCAGAGAGACTTACTTTCTACCTTTCCTGGTAAGAGCTGTCATTGAGATTGAAGCGTGCCAGAGGAGTGCTCCTTAAACAGGTTCCTGAGGCTTACAGTGGGTCTCCAAAGAAGGTGCTGTGCTGGGGGTGTAGAGCGCAAGGATGCACCAATCCAGATGCAGGGCGGGAAACAGGGTTCTTCCCTAAACTCCAAGTCCCTGCACCTCAGGATCCTTTCCCTTCCTAAGGCCTATCTCTTCCTAGCCAGCATGTACCTGTCCATATCTAAGTACTCCCTACACTGCAGGGAATGCCAAAATGACCCAGCAGGGGCTATACAAGTGAAACTTGAAAAATGTGAATATCGTGCAAAAGTTCATTTATTTCACTAATGCAACTTAAAAGGTGAAACTAATATAAGAGATAGACTCATTACATGCAAAGCAAGATAATTCAAGCCGGGAGTTGTCAGAATTGTGATGAATATGCCTTACAGCTCATGAAAACCCCAAATCCACAATCTCAGAAAATTAGAATATTGTGAAAAGGTGGAATATTCTAGGCTCAAAGTGTCCCACTCTAATCAGTTAATTAAGCCATAACACCTGCAAAGGGTTCCTGAGACTTTAATTGGTCTCTCAGTCTGGTTCAGTAGGAATCACAATCATGGGAAAGACTGCTGACCTGACAGTTGTGCAGAAAAACATAATTGACACCCTCCATAAGGGAAAGCCTCAAAAGGTAATTGCAAAAGAAGTTGGATGTTCCCAAAGTGCTGTATCAAAGCACATTAATAGAAAGTTATGTGGAAGGGAAAAGTGTGGAAGAAAAAGGTGCACAAGCAGCAGGGATGACCACAGCCTGGAGAGGAATGTCAGGAAAAGGCCATTCAAAAGTGTTGGGGACTTTCACAAGGAGTGGACTGAGGCTGGAGTCAGTGCATTAAGAGTCACCACACACAGATGGATCCTGGACATGGGATTCAAATGTCGTATTCCTCTTGTCAAGCCTCCTGAACAACAAACAATGTCAGAAGTGTCTTACCTGGGCTAAAGAAAAACAGACCTGGTCTGTTGCTCAGTGGTCCAAAGTCCTCTTTTCTGATGAGAGCAAATTTTGCATCTCATTTGGAAACCAAGGAGCCGGAGTATGGAGGAAGAATGGAGAGGCACACACTGCAAGATGCTTGAAGTCCAGTGTGAAGTTTCCACAGTCTGTGTTGGTTTGGGGAGCCGTGTCATCTGCTGGTGTTGGTCCACTATGCTTCATTAAGTCCGGGGTCACCACAGCCGTCTACCAGGAGATTTTGGAGCACTTCATGCTTCCTTCAGCAGACGAGCTCTATGGGGATGCCGACTTCATTTTCCAGCAGGACTTGGCACCTGCCCACACTGCCAAAAGCACCAAAACCTGGTCACATGACCGTGTGATTACTGTGCTTGATTGGCCAGCAAACTCGCCTGACCTGAACCCCATAGAGAATCTATGATAGAGAATCTATGGGGCATTGCCAAGAGAAAGATGAGAGACATGAGACCGAACAATGCAGAAGAGCTGAAGGCCGCTATTGAAGCCTCCTGGTCTTCCATAACACCTCAGCAGTGCCACAAGCTGATCGCTTCTATGCCACGCCGCATTGAGGCAGTAATTGCTGCAAAAGGGGCCCAAACCAAGTACTGAGTACATATGCAGCTTCTACTTTTCAGAGGTCCGATATTGTTCTATGTACAATCCTTGTTTTATTGATTGCATGTAATATGACAAATCACGGCTTGAACTATCTTGCTTTGCATGTAATGAGTCTCATATATTGGTTTCACCTTTTTAGTTGCATTAGTGAAATAAATGAACTTTTGCACGATATTCAAATTTTTTGAGTTTCACCTGTATATAGCCTCTGTGGGGGCCAATATGGCCTTTAGGGAGTTTTGGGGGTCCCCTCAATCCTGCACAGCAGAGGTTGTGTTACAAAGAACAAATAGGGGTGTATTTATATAAAAATAAAAAAAACTGAGCTGTTTGTCGTGTGAAACTGCACGCACATTCATTCTATGTGAATGGAGGCTAAATCAAATGTTATTGGACTATTTTTCCTCCAGGTTGAATGCTATTCATTTATACAGAATAGAATGACTCAGAAACTAGCATTATTAACATTATGACCACTAGGTGGGGCTGACAATCATAGCACAAATAAGTATTCCTTACATCAGAGCCATCTAGTTGCCAGTATTTGGCAGTGGCAGTATTTTTCTAATTCACTTTATTTTTTATGAATGGATAACATTTGACCCGGAAAAAAAATAGTCTTATAATATTGTATTTTGCCTCTGTTGCAATAAAAGAATGTGCATTCAGTTTCATGGGATAATTACCTCTGCAAACATTTTTATCCCTTAGAAATATAATTTTATGAACATTAACACTGGCTGATAAGATATTAATCAAGCTGATCTATTTTCCATGTCTATTTAAATAAAAAATCAATAATCGGCTGGCACATTTCATAGGCAGTGTTTTTTGTAAAGGTGAACTATGTTTTGAAGCAGTGAGTACAAATGTCATCCAGATCATCCAACGTCATTGTTGGGACCCGTGGAATAATCTGGACAGTATTAGTATTCATGTGATGGGAAGGGAAGCGTGGAAACCCCCGGAACAAATGAAATGACTGATTTATAAACCTCGGCGTCTGACAAATCTGGGTGTATTTACTGTCGGCAGCACGGGTATTGTTTTAAATATGAATTTTGTTTGTTTCTTGGTGAGTCCGCTGAGGAATCCTGCAGCAGCCCAGTTATGTCATTCCTTAGAATAAAACACATTGATTTTAACTCGAAGCAACAGGAGTGAGACTTGTAAGGTAAGCGGGAACGGTGCTGGGAAAATACAGCTGGAAGATTTCACCGCTAAACGTTCCCCAAGACATCAACCCACCACAATCCACCTAAAACTGAAATATTATTTCGGGTAGGACTGGCCCTTTCATTTTCTGTGGAGCGAGGCCCACCCAGTTTGCCAATTTCCGAAAACACTGCAGAGAATATATGATGTCTTTTGATGTACAGTATTTGAGTTGGTGATGAAACTGGTTTTGCTGTGCCATATTTCCATTATTGTATTACAGTAATACCTTGGATTACGAGTAACGCGGTATACAAGCGTTTTGAAAGACGAGCAATATATATTTTTTAATTTTGACTTGATATACGAGCAGTACAATCCATGTAGTAAAGCCGCTGGTGTATGCAGTACTGCAAGTGGCCAGAGGTGTGTGGACGCTGGTGGCCCCCAGTGCTTCGTGGAGAACTCAGAGACACTCTCAGCTGGGAGGGGCGGGCGTAACTTGCGTCGAAAGAACCCAAAAGTGTCAACACTTCCCAAGTGTCTCCAGGAAGTGCTGGGAGCCACCAGCGCCCCCGCACCTCTGGCCACATACAGTACTGCATATACCAGCGCTCCCGCACATCTGGCCACATACAGTACTGCATACACCAGCACCCCCGCACCTCTGGCCACATACAGTACTTCATACACCAGCGCCCCTGCACCTCTGGCCACATACAGTACTTCATACACCAGCGCCCCCGCACCTCTGGCCACATACAGTACTGCATACACCAGCGCCCCTGCACCTCTGGCCACATACAGTACTGCATACACCAGCGCCCCCACACCTCTGGCCACATACAGTACAGCATACACCAGCGCCCCCGCACCTCTGGCCACATACAGTACTGCATACACCAGCGCTCCCACACCTTTGGCCACATACAGTACAGCGCCCCCACACCTCTGGCCACATACAGTACAGCATACACCAGCGCCCCCGCACCTCTGGCCACATACAGTACTGCATACACCAGCGCTCCCACACCTCTGGCCACATACAGTACTGCATACACCAGCGCCCCCGCACCTCTGGCCACATACAGTACTTCATACACCAGCGCCCCCGCACCTCTGGCCACATACAGTACTGCATACACCAGCGCCCCCGCACCTCTGGCCACATACAGTACTTCATACACCAGTGCCCCGCACCTCTGGCCACATACAGTACTGCATACACCAGCGCTCCCACACCTCTGGCCACATACAGTACTGCATACACCAGCGCTCTCGCACCTCTGGCCACATACATTACTGCATACACCAGCGCTCCCGCACCTCTGACCACATACAGTACTGCATACACCAGCAGTGGTTGTGGAACGAATCATCTGAGTTTCCATTATTTCTTATGGGGAAACTTGCTTTGATATACGAGTGCTTTGGATTACAAGCATGCTTCTGGAACAAATTATGCTCGTAATCCAAGGTATTACTGTACTATGAATTCGTAGATTCTCCCTATAACAGGTATCCGTTTATCTCTGCAATCACATTTGTGCTTCATTCACATGACCGTAATGATTTATGCAGGATCTCACTGGCTGCATAAAAAGTTGTCCGTATATTGCACGCATGTAGGGATTATGTTAATGTTTAGGCTGCATTCACACTTTCGCGTAGCAGGGACACGTGTTTCCGCATGTGATTTTTTTGAGCGATTTGCATGTGATTTTGCATGTCACACAAAGGACAGCCCGTTCACTTCATAGGCTGCCCTATGCCAGTTTGTCACCTGAAAAGAAGCTCACGCTCCTTTTTGAGCGACAAGCGTGTTGCTTTTTTAATACTTGCGGCAGAATCACAACAAGCTTGGGGTACCACTAAGGAATAATGGCACCCATAAGCACGTTGCTTGCGATCCCAAATCGCGAGATGTAAATGGGGCCTTACATTCACACAACATAAGTGGACACTATTGGCTGTCCCAAAACAAACACCAAGTTCTTTGAGCGCTAGGAGCTGTCAGTCATGTGTGTGAATGTAAATACGGATGTAAATGCACGGGAAGATGTTGAATGGACTAAAACCCAGTGCAGCTGCCAACTATTGGATACTGGATAGCAAGAAACAAAAGACAACAAAGCAGCGCTCTATTGGTAAAAGTCATAAAATACTTGTAAACCATTGGCTAAGTAAAAACTAGTTTATTGCACTTGAGAAAGGTGAACAACAACTGCAAAAAAATGTAGAAACTTGGGGAGGTTGCAGAAATCAGTCATAAAAGCATATAGCCAGTATAGATAATGGTATTAAAGTAAACGGTACCACAGTGACATCCGGGTAGCAGTGTTGCCAACCGCCAGTATTTTTACTGGCAGCCAGTAAAAAACAGGCAATTTTTTCCTGACAGTAAAAGTAAAAGTTTGCCAGTAAAAAATATGGCTGTGACGCTCGGCTTGGTCCAGAGCTGGCTGGGACCCTCCGAGTGCTTGCTACAGTGTGATCAGGCAGCTCTGGCGGGGACGGTTAGGGTTGCCACCTTTTCTTCAAGCCATACCCGAACACTTTAACGGTGCATGGCAAAAAAAAATTGTAGTATAAACTATAGGATTGTAAAGACCTGGGACACCTTTGGGTGCACTAAGGAAAGCAATAATGCGGTACACTTTACCTCCTATAACACAGGGGTCATTGTCACCCCCCTTCATAAAATACGGGTCAGTGTTACCCCCTCCATAATTTAGGGGTCCCCCATAGAGGACCCCCATTAGGTCCCCTTATATCAGCACCCCCCCTTAGAGACCTCTATTAGATCAGGGAACCCCCCATCAGTGTCCCCTGCCCCTAAAGACCCACATTAGACTGCCTTACCGAGAGCCGTTTCGAGCCAGGAAGTGCGGGAGCCAGAGTTTGGGGGCGGAGCAAAGCTGCTCTACTGTAGTGCTATTTTCCTTCTTTCCTTCCATTGTGTGGGGGTCTTGGAGAGAAGGCAAAGTAGAGGCAGGTGCTGCATCGCTGTGCCCAGTGTGTCGGCAGGACACAGGAATCAAAACACATCCGAACTTGTGCACTCACTCACAGGGCCGCTGTTAGGAATCATGGAGCCCCTCGCTTCTTGAGGGGGGAAAAGAGGTGGGGGAGGGAGGTGAGAAAGGGTGAGAGGAGGAGGTAAGGGGGTGAGGAGGCAGAAGAGAGAGGGGGTGAGAAAGAGAGAGGGGGAGGGGATTGGGGGTGTGATGGGGAGTGGGGTGAGAGAGAGAGAGGAGGGGTGGGAGAGAGAAGGGGGCTGAGAGGGAGGAGGGGTGAGAGAGAAAGGTGGTAAGAGAGGGGGTGGCCTGACACAGAGGAGGGGGGGTAGCTGACTGAGGGGGGAGTATCTGACAGAGAGGGGGGAGTAGCTGACAGATGGGGATGCTGAATGAGAGGGGGGTAGCTGACAGAGGGGAGTAGCTGACAGGCGGGGGGTAGCTGACAGGTGGGGGGTAGCTGACAGAGGGTGGGGGTAGCTGACAGAGGTGGAGCTGACAGAGCGGGGGAGTAGCTGACTGAGAGGGGGGTAGCTGACAGGGGAGGGTAGCTGACAGGGGGGGAGTAGCTGACAGAGGGGGGGAGTAGCTGACAGGGGTGGAGCTGACAGAGGGGGGGAGTAGCTGACTGAGAGGGGGGTAGCTGACAGGGGAGGGTAGCTGACAGGGGAGGGGGGAGTAGCTGACAGAGAGGGGCGGGGAGTAGCTGACAGAGGGGTGAAGTAGCTGACTGAGAGGGGGGTAGCTGACAGGGGAGGGTAGCTGACAGAGGGGGGAGTAGCTGACAGAGGGGGGGTAGCTGACAGAGGGGGGATGCTGAATGAGAGGGGGAGAAGCTGACAGAGGGGGGGAGTAGCTGACAGAGGGGGGGAGTAGCTGACAGAGGGGGGGGAGTAGCTGACAGAGGGGAGAGTAGCTGACAGAGGGGGGGAGTAGCTGACAGAGGGGGGGGAGTAGCTGACAGAGGGGAGAGTAGCTGACAGAGGGGAGAGTAGCTGACAGAGGGGGGAGTAGCTGACAGAGGGGGGGGAGTAGCTGACAGAGGGGAGAGTAGCTGACAGAGGGGAGAGTAGCTGACAGAGGGGAGAGTAGCTGACAGAGGGGAGAGTAGCTGAGAGATTTTGCGTTCTGGGGACTCTTGTCCCCCCACCTCAATTTTCCCCATAGCTGACAGAGGGGGTAGCTGACAGTGGTGGAGCTGACAGAGGGAGGGGGAGTAGCTGACGGAGAGGGGGGTAGCTGACAGAGGGGGGTAGTTGACAGGGGGGTAGCTGACGGGGGGTAACTGACATAGGGGGAGATGCTGACAGAGGGGGGATGCTGACAGAGGGGGGGTAGCTGACAGGGGGAGGGGGAGTAGCTGACTGAGAGGGGGTAGCTGACAGGGGGGGGGAGCTGACAGGGCGGGTAGCTGACAGGGGGATGCTAAATGAGAGGGAGAGTAGCTGACTGAGAGGAGGTAGCTGACAGGGGGGGTAGCTGACAGGGGTGGGAGTAGCTGACTGGGAGGGGGTGTGGCTGACAGAGGGGGGAGTGGCTGACAGAGGGGGGTGAGAGGCCAAATCAGAAAGATACCTCAGTGAGGACTCGGAGACAGAGATGAACACACGCCAGGCAAGGAGGCGGGGCTGGACTGTGGGTGATCGCGGCCGCCCAGAGTCACGCCTCCTTGCCTGGCGTGTGTTCTCCACATGTGACCAGGCAGGTCCACCCGGCCAATCACAGCCCCCCGTGTTCGCCGCCGCAATGTGACCTATTCAGCAAATCACAGGCTGAATAGGTATGCCTGCTGCCCATCGCTGAGCTCCGCTCGGAGGCGGAGCACACAGGCAGTAATATATGTCTAACACTGATGGCGGGTGCGGGAATCGGATGCGCCGCTCTAGGTTGAACTGCTGATATGTGCCCGGGTTTCAGGCGGCTTGAAAACCGGGCACATGTGTCCAAACCCGGACTGTCCGGGTCAAAACCAGACAGGTGGCAACCCTAGGGACAGTGTCTGTGCATGTTGTGTGATGTCATGATGCAATGGAGCCAAGCAGAGCGGCCAGAGCCTCGTGTGTGGGTCTGCGGTATGGGAGCAAGGCAGGCTGGGACCAGGACCATCGGTGCTCTTTAGACTGGAGTGGACTGGAGGGACCACTTGGCTTGGAGAGAGACTGTCACTGTGACTCAGGAAGGGGACGTGTTGTGTCAGTGAGGTCTTATCATCATCTGTGCTGCTGCACACTGCTGTCAGTGTCACTGTGAGAGTCAATTTTATGTGTGTGTGGCGCCTATTCTAATTTCTTGCCCTCCTGAGGCCTGTCCCTGAGCTACTTACTATATCAAAAATAAAATAAGAATTATGTTTTTTGCCTTATTATCTACCTTAAATCATATTGCTAATTGCATTTTGTATTTGTTTGTAGCCTAAATACTCTAATTTGCACTTAAAACTTTAATTTTGTAACTTTTGGAAATGCCAGTAAAAACTTGGCTGTGCCAGTAAGTTTTGGGTGTTGTGCCAGTAAATTTCAATCTGGTAGGTTGGCAACACTGCCGGGTAGGGAAGGGTTAACATAATTCAGACGGCTTGCTGGTTAGGCATGGAGAAGAGGTGTAATGAACCATGTGAGATAACTCTGCCTCAAGCTCTGTCAAGCTCCGCTGGTGTCCAGGATGGGAACCGCAATGGCGAAAGGACACTCTGCTGACTGCTGTGAGATGCTGGAGCTGGTCACGGGAGGGAATCACACTAAGCTGCAGGCAGTGTGGTGTGACATCCGCCGCTGGGAGATGGAGCCGGGGGAGCTGAGCAAAGCCACTGGAGCCGGGTGCGCTGGATGACGTCAGGGCTGCACCGGAAACAAGGGGAAACAGAAAGCCCGTCTGCAGTGGTGAACCACAAGCTCTGGGTTGCCGTGACTACATATTTCGCGCACATGCGCTTTTTTAAAGGACTTTGAAAAAGCTCCTCTCCTGAATGCCCTAGTGGTGCCTCTTCTAATACACGTCTATGCATGCATAGCCACATAGGCTACGCAAAGGTGTGTTTACAGGCTGAAAAAAAAATGCCTGTAAAGCAGCATTTTTTTTTACACCCAGTGTGCATGAGGCATTAAAGGGATATCAGGGCTGGGTGGGGAGGGAATAATTATGTACACAACCATATTACATTCATTACACAAAACTTTTTAATGTGTAGCAGCCTCTAGTTAGGTAGGTGCTAGAGCAGTGGTTCTCTACTCCAGTCCTCAGGACCCACTCACAGGCCAGGTTTTAAGCATTACCCTGGGGAGATGCAGACTAGAATACTGCAATCACTGAGTAGCAAATTATATCACCTGTGATCTATTTCAGTTATCTTGCAAACCTGGCCTGTTAGTGGGCCCTGAGGACAGGCATTGAGAACCACTGTGCTAGGGTGAGGATTTTTCCATAGACTAGGAAAATTAGTTTCAGGCCTAACCATGTGGTGCTAGCTAGTCTGGAGAAGTAACGATCTGCAGCAAGTGAAGTGCAAGAGGAGTGAAGGGAAAGAGGTCTTAAGCAAGAATACTGGAGCGTATATACTAGTCCCAAGCAGTTTGCACTAAATCATTCTGGACATCCCGTAATGGGCTGGGCTGGGAGTGGCTCAGGGCAGGGCTGGGTGACTTACAGGTCGCATCACTGTCACCTCCCTCTTCTTTCTAGAAGGTGCTAGAAAGAGAGGAGGAGAGGTGGAGCTACCTGGGGCATTTTGAGGAGCCTTGACCAATCCCCAACTTGGATTGGCAGGGGGGCAGACCTCATTAAATACCCAGGGTCAGCCCAGCTGGGGAGGAGTTGTTGGGTGGAAAAGCTGGAGTGGGAAAGTGAGGCTGTCTGGGCCTACAGGGAGCTCCCCAGTCTGGGGGGAGGGGGGAAAGTGACCTTGGGTTGGGGCTCGGGTGCATTCAGAAGGGAAGAAGAGATCCTGGGAGAGAGGCACATGATAGAGCAAGGAGAGGACAGCGGGAGAGAACACTGCTAAGAGACTCCAGGGAGGACAACTGGTGCAGACTGAAGGGCTGGTGAGTGAAGCACATTCGGGAGGACTGGGGTGGCATGCCTGGGAGAACTGGGAGTGTCCAGTTTGAGATGGGTGCAGAACCAGAGGAGTGGACTGTAGGAAGGGCAGTGGAGAGAGGTCATTACAGCGAGGCTGGCAGGGCCTGAAGAAGGCTATCTGGGATCAGTAGCTGGGTAGAGGACAGCTAGCAAGAACTTTCTATTAGCTACACTATAGGGGCCCGCGGTCCCTGCCTGCAAAAAGCAATTCACTGAGGCCTGGCTGAGTTAGTGTCAGGCCTAACCATGTGGTGCTAGCTAGTCCGGAGGAGTAACGGTCTGCAGCAAGTGAAGTGCTGGAGGAGTGAAGGGAAAGAGGTCTTAAGCAAGAATACTGGAGCGTATATAGTAGTCCCAAGCAGTTTGCACTAAATCATTCTGGACATCCCGTAATTTCCTATTCCCATCCAAGTTCAATCCCCTCAATAAAATACAAAAAAACAAAGCTTATGGACTGTTCTATGTCTCTGAGTGCCTGAGAGATGGATGCCGGATTGGGAAGGGTGACAGGTGAACCACAACATTCAGCAACCCCTATGGGGGTATGGCTACAAATGTATTTCTAAAAAGATAAAAATGGCTCGAGTTTCCTTTTGAAATCCAGAAATGCCGATCAAATTTATCTCACTTCCCTAAAGCAACTGACTAGAAGATGTCGGAAGCTGCCTGAACAATGCGGAATATTTTGTTTTATTTCAGTGCGAGATCACATAAAATCCCTTGTTTTGGCAGTTATACCCAAACAATCAAAATCTTTATTTGGTGTTTATTACCTAAAAGACCTCATGACATATAAAGCCTCCCTGGAATTTTAACTTCCCCTGCGTTAAAAAAAACAATAGTGGGTGGTAAATTAGATTAACCGAGCGTAAATATGGCTCTGAGCTGCAGAACTTATGTTTGGAGGGTTCCTACTATTTTATTTTTGCCTTCTGCCTGTCTGACGTATTTATAATGTTTATAAATGATCCAGTTATAGAAAAGTGATTATTTATTTTATTGATTGTTATGGAATGTCGGATGCCTGCGTCCCTTGCTGTCTGCTGTGCTTTCTCTGCATTGGCCGCTAGGTCACTGGTGTGTTTCAACAAAGATTTAATTTGCGGGCGGTGGGGCTTTCACATTGAGAATGCTGGGGCAGGATTATTTCAGGCGTTGTTACAGCGCTTTTTTTAGCTAAAAACGCCTGAAAAACGCCTCAGTGTGAAAGAGACCTTAAAGCAAATGTCACAGTTTTTTTTTTTTGTTTCTTTAAAATGGGACTTTGCAAAAGAAGGGGAACTATACATATGTGTTCCATCGTCCGTCCCTGAAATCTGTTCTCATGCAGAGCTAGGCCCTCCAAAAGATGGCCACTGGCAGCTAGGTCACTTGTGTGTTTCAATGAAGATTCCATTTGCAGGGGGTGGGGCTTTTAAGTTTTATAATTGTTCTTTTAAATAAATGTCACCTTATTTTAATTTTTTTGGGATGCTGTAAAAGAATAATATGTTTGTGTCCCACTGCCCCAGCCCCTGAAATTTGCTCTCATGCAAAGCTATGCCCTCCTAAGGATGGCCGTTGGCTGCTAGGTCACCAGTTTGTTTCAATGAAGATTCAATTTGCTGGTGGTGGGGCTTCTAAGTTTTATGATTCTTCTTTTAAAGAAATGTCACCCTATTATTTTTTCTTGTGAGATGCTGTTGTAGCGCCCTGCTCCCAATGACTGTTTACTATGTCAAATCTAGTGGGTGTCTGAGCTGGTAGTTGGCACAGACTCTGTATATAGTTATGCTAAATTAGCCTCTGTTCTGGCTATGGCTGTGTTGGGCAGACTTCCCACTGTTTGCCTGTAGGTGGCGTTACCACCCCAGGCCAATGTGGAAGACTGACTGGCCAGAGTGCATTGGGTACCTTCCCCCGGGAACAGTTCAGTGGGCGTGGTCTACCCACTGAGCATGCTGGGGAAGGGTACTTGAGGGGCAGACGCCATTTTGTGGGGCTCTTTTCCCCCTCGCGGCCCTCCTGGCGCGAGGAGTGTGTGTGTGTTCTTGGCCTCGGGACCATGTTGGTCCGAGGCTGCAACTCTACCAAGTAGGCCCAGTTATGCTGACTGGGCCTACACTTTGAAGGTGATCCTGTGCTGTCTGTCCCGCGGGAGGAAGCCACTCAATGGAGGAAACCAAGGGAGGACCTGTCCTGAAAAAAGACAGAGCGGAAGGCTGGTGTCTTGAGGAGGGCCTGGTGATTCCATTGGAGGATGCACCGCAGCTAAAGTTCACCTTGCAGTCTGCCGGGTCGGCTTAAAGCTTCTTGACTGCTTGGCTGGAAGTCAGGGCGTTAAGTCCTGTGGCAGAGGACCCCGGATTATCCAATTTAGTCCACAACCGGTTTGTGGCAGAGACTGGTCCTTATCATTGTTCGTGCATCATTCCGGCTGCTAGGCCAGTTGAGAGGGGCCTATCCGGGTGAGCAATAATACCCACTCAGGGAGGAGTGGTGACTAACTTTATACTTGAGGAGTTTTCCCCAGTGATCTGTACTGTGTGCCTGAACCTACCCCTTCCCTTCACCCTTTTACTACTCTTAAAATGTTTTATGCAAAAGGAAAATAAAACCTAACAGCTTAAGGTTTTACATCTTGTGTGGACATTGGAATTTCTACAGACTTTCTTCCCCTAGACAACGAATACTGAGGTAATGTGCAAGGCCCAAATTAAAACCAGCAGCTCCTGCGGGGGTGTGCTACACTGTAAAAATAAAGTAATATACAGTATATACAATATGTGTCCCATTGTCCCTGCCCCAGAAATGTGCTCTCATGCAGAGGCTATGCCATCCAATGAAAGACTGTTGGCTGCCAGGTCACTAGTGTGTTTCAACAAAGATCCCATTCACCAGGGTAGGGCTTCTAAGTTTTATGCTTGTTCATTAAAAGCAAATGTCACCCTGTTTTTTCGTTTTGTTTTAAATGGGACTCTGTAAAAGAAGAGCAATAATACGAATGTGTTCCATTGTCCTGCCCCTAAAATTTGCTCTCATGGAGAGCTATGCCATCCATTGTTTTGAGTTGAACTTTTTGGGATTGTAATCCAACCAAAAAAATAACTTTCTTGCCTTTTTTTCTTTGCAGCATATATCCCATCCTAAAATGACAGATCCTCTTCATATGACAAAAAGTATCATCCACAACATTGGACAAGGATGAAAGCTCTTTGAGTCCCATTATTCTTGCCTGCTTGGGAGTTATAGATTGCAGCCCTCCAATCCATGGCTCTGTTTCTAATAAGTAACATTCACATGCGGTTGTGATAACAATATTTAGCCACAATGGCGGCCATGATTACCGCTGTTTGCGCGAACTTCAATCTCTCCTAAAAGCCACTGCCAATAAACACTGCTCGGGAGTGATTTGAACTGCCGAGCTGGCTGCCAAAAGCCTGACTTCCTTTTGTCCTCTGTCGTGTGTGTGCGTTTTCAGACAAGAAATATATTTAGCTTTAGCCTGCTAGATGACAGGAGCCAAAAAGAAAAAAAAGGAAAGAAAAAAAATCAAAGCACATTGGGAGACGAAACATGTTAACAATCGGAGGGGGAAACAAAGACCTGACGACAACTTAATTGAGTCTGGATGTGACCCGTTGAGCGGTAACTATACGCTACAAGCTGGCAAATTCAACTTTGCAGTCCAGGAATGGATTAAATGACTGATTTATGGATTTAGCCACCCGAAGGAAGACTTGCGCATTTATTTTCGGCCGTGTGGCCTTTTGTTTAATATGTATATATATTTTTTTTGTTTACCGAGAAGTCCTTTGAGGAAATCCACATTACCCTAGTTATGTCCGTTAATAGATTGGAACACATTGATTTTAATTAGAAGTGTAATGTTCCTTGGGAGTATGACCAAGCAGGCCTCTTTTTCAGGCTGACATTTGAAAAGAGAGCCGTTTAGTGGGAGTTTCCGGAGCAGTCTGATAGTCTAATTACGATACAGTGAAACTGGAAATTTTGCTGTCAGACAGGTACTATGTCCCAGCTAAACCTGATTGAAAGTGTTGATTTATTTGAAGGTCTTTAGGTCTAAGGCCAATGTTTAATATCTTAAGTGGATAAGAAGAAATTGCTATAGATGTGTTCCCAATGTCAGACTGGGGCAGGTAAAGCCGGTATGTGATTTCTAAACAGGCAAAATTGGGGTGGGATTTTTGGTTCGTGTATGAGCAAAGAGATTTTGTACATGAAAGATCACAGCCTGAAAATTAAAAAAACAAGGTAGCTTGACAATAACCCTGGTTTTTTAAAAAAAAATCTATTCAGTTACGTATTCTTAACTTAAAAAAGTACCGTATATACTCGAGTATAAGCCGAGTTTTTCAGCACATTTTTTTGTGCTGAAAATGCCCCCCTCGGCTTATACTCGAGTCACCTTTTTGCGCCTGATCTACAGAAATTTGCGGAGCCGGTACCAGCCGGCCGTAGGTCAGGGAGCACCGATTTTTCAAAGCCGGGCACCCCTTCCATAGACTCCAATGTTAAACGGTCATTTCTCTGGTGACTTTGGGGACACGGTACCGGCTGGTCGTAGGTCCCCTGGACCCGAAACTTGGCACACATATAGCCTCATTTCTCTTCTATACGTGTGCAAGACTCCCATGTTAAACGTCAGTCTAGTCATGGGCACAGTGAGGCATGGGCACAGTGAGGCAAAGTGAGGCACACCCTAGGCTTATACTCGAGTCAAAAAGTTTTCCCCTTTTTCTTGGTAAAATTAGGTGCCTCGGCTTATACTCGGTCGGCTTATACTCGAGTATATACGGTACCTTCTTTTGCTCTCATCGTCCTCCCAATCTCCAGATTCTTTTTTTTTTTTTTTTGGCTCCTGTGTACTGACTTCTTGTTAGAAGGAGGATACATTGGCTCTCCATGGTCCCACTGTATGTAGGAATATAGCCACCCTCTCTTGATTACTCCCAAGATGAACTATGGGCAGGGCCATTAGGTAGTAGAGGTGTGTGACAGACCTAACCGGGACAGGGGCTTTTGCAGGGGACTGCAGGGTAGCCTCCTGCCTACTGACTATGGGCCCTGGTATCTGAGGGAGCTGCAAGCATTTAGGAAAATGTTCTGTTATATAATTCAAGATGACATTACCACATTTAACAGTCAAGGAAGCCATGATGGTCTCTGCCAACTTGAAAATCAGTGAGAAGATGTATGTGAAAAGAAAGCTGGTTACTGGGATTTGGACAGCCCTGGGTATTCTTGAATACTGGAGCCAAACTCTCTTGGTGGGCACTGACCTGAGTCACCTAGGCTTGTGTAGGTGACTAGTTGTTAATTAGCTTACTGTTTAAATAGATTACTGTTTATGTTGGCTAGTTCTTAGATGTGGTAATAATATTACTATTTAAAGGTTTCATTGTTTAGGTTAATGTGATTAGTCTCTTATCTGATTTTGTGTGGTATATATTCTGTGTGAATTTACGATAAAGTCAGTTCCAGTTTGCACCTAAGCTAGTGTCATCTAGTTCTTGGGTGCAATATTTAGCTATTATACCTTGCTCCTAGTTCCAGAGTTGAGGAAGCTGTATCTTGGCAGAGGCACCTTGTCAGGAAAGGCATGCAAGCACTCAAGATGGTGGCTGTGGAAGACGGCCAGGAACCTCAGCTATTGCTAGAACGCCAATGGCGCGCGCGCATGCGCTGATTCGCACGCCAATGCGCGTACGCGCGCACGCACATGCGCGAATGCGCGCAGTGCGCGTGCGCATTCAGTGACAGGCCTTGGCGCCAAGCAGGCTATTTAAACTGGGTCAGTACCCAAACTCAGTGCTGTCTGCTCTACAGCGTTCTGTGTACCCTACGTTCCAGTATCTGATACCTGTTGCTGATATCCGACCCGGCTTGTCCTTGACGTTCCTGATTTCTGCCCGCACCTGACCCGGCTTGTTGACTTTGCATCTGCCTGCTCCTTCTGCTACCTTGCTGCCAGCCTGATAGTAAACCGGCCTGTATCCTGACTTCCCTCCAGCCTATGCTCCTGTCCCGGACTTGTCCGCCAGTGTGTGTTCCGGCCAGCCTGCACCTGCCATCCTTGCAGCCCTTCGGAGCCCTGCTGAGCTCCCATCCCACCTACAGTCGCATCTGCTCCTCTGCCTGTGGAGTTCCTGTACGAAGCCAGTACCTGCCTTCCACTGACCGCGGCTCCTGGTCTTCTCTGCACCGGTGTTCCTCTGCAGTCTCTTCTGGGATCCCAGTCCGGCTCCATCACCAGCGATCCTGCCAGGCACCCGTGCGACTCTGCACTGCCGCGCCTCCTGTTTACTCTATCAGGGGCCTCGAGTCAGAGGTGTAAGGGAGGCCGTCCTCTGCATAATCAGGCTCTACCGCCAGGTACGTGACAGTAGTAGACAGCCATGTCTGAGCCTGTGCGAGGACCCTCCCCCATGGAGGAACTTTGTCAACACCTGGCAGGCCTGACACGGGCTGGTATAGACTTACAGGGAGGCTATACCCAGCTGGAAGGACATTTACAGACCATGACTTCCTCTACAACCGTTCAGGGACCTGAGCAAGCTTCCTCCACTCCACAAGGGACCTCTACTGCTCCTGCAATCATCATGCTCCCGCCTGAACCCAGAGTTCCAACCCCGGAAAAATTCCTTGGTGAACGTAGCAAGTTCAGAGACTTTCGGAACGCATGTGAACTATATTTTGCACTTCAGCCACGCACCTTCGCTCTTGAAGCCACGAAGGTCGGCTTTGTGATCTCCTTACTGCAGGGCGAGCCTCAGTCCTGGGCTCATCGTCTCCTTGAACAGAAGGCCGAGTGTCTATCAGACTTAACCTCATTCCTGGCAGCCATGGCCCAATTGTATGAAGATCCCCAGCAAGCTGCTTCCGTTGAAGCAGCCCTCCGTTCTCTTCAACAAGGACACAGGGCTGTGGAAGATTATGTCTCTGAATTCAGACGATGGGGCTTTGACACTAGCAGGAACGACGCTGCATTACGCCACCGGTTCCGCATGGGCCTCTCTGAGCCTCTCAAGGACAAACTTGCCCGTGTAGGAGTTCCCTCTACCCTGGAAGCCCTAATTGACTTGTCCATCCAAATTGACCGTCGTTTGAGAGAACGAAGGTCGGAAAGAGCGGCGGGCCAACCATGCCCAGTACGGATGCTACCACGGAAGCTCAGCTCCTTCAGTGCTGTTCCACCGGCCCCTGCCAGGCCCATTCCTGGTGCACCAGAACCACGGCGGCTCGGCCTACTCCGTCCTTCACTCTCCCCTGAAGAACGCCAACGTCGTTACCAGCAGAACCTTTGTCTGTATTGTGGGGGTTCAGGACATTATGTAATGTGTTGCCCAGTTAAGTCCCGTAAATACCTCTCAGCTATCTCCCCTTCTGCAACTCTGAACTTGCCCAGCAATTCTGCTCACCTTGCCCTCTCCATCTCACTCCAGCTGCCTGGGGGGACTATCCAGACTCCCGCTATAATCGATTCCGGGGCCTGCAGCTGCTTTGTGGACTTGTCCTTTGCTGCACAACATCATATCCCGCTTCAACCCAAAGCGCAGAGACTTTCCGTTCATCTGGCCGATGGGACCACCATTAAGTCTGGAGCAGTTACCCATGAAACAATGCCTCTACTTGCCACTATTACCAAGAACGACCAAGAACTGCTACGCTTGGATGCCATCGCCTCTCCTTTGTTCCCAGTCATTCTCGGCATGCCTTGGCTGAAGACTCATAATCCCTGCATCAACTGGGCCACAGAGGAAATTACGTTTCTTTCTCCCTATTGCACCCAGCACTGCTTACGAACCTCCTGTGACCAGCCTTCCTTGCTATGCCTTGACACAGACTCTGAAGCCTGTCGGTCTGTACCCACAGCTTACCACAGTTTCCTGGATGTGTTCAGCAAGAAAGGTGCAGAGACTCTCCCTCCTCATCGGTCATACGACTGTCCCATTGAACTCCTTCCTGGAGTCGAAGTTCCGTTTGGGAGAATCTTTCCCTTATCCGAATGTGAACTTGTTGCCCTCAAAGACTATATTAATGACAACCTGAAGAAGGGGTTCATCCGCCCTTCCACATCCCCGGCCGGGGCAGGAATCTTCTTTGTAGAAAAAAAAGACCATTCATTACGTCCGTGTCTGGACTATCGTGAGCTGAATAAAGTCACGGTTAAGAACCGCTATCCCCTTCCGCTGGTACCCGAACTTTTCCAGAGACTTGGCGCTGCCACCATATTCACAAAGCTGGACCTCCGAGGTGCCTATAACTTGGTCCGTATACGGGAAGGGGATGAATGGAAGACGGCTTTCCGCACACGGTTCGGGCACTATGAGTACCTTGTAATGCCCTTCGGGTTATGCAACGCCCCCGCTACCTTCCAGCACTTTATTAACGATGTCTTTCGAGATTTTCTGGACTTATTCGTTGTAGTATACCTTGACGATATACTAATCTTCTCTTCCTCTCTAGACAATCACCGCGGACATGTCAGGAGTGTTTTGAGCCGCCTTCGACAACATGGACTCTACGCCAAACCCGAGAAGTGCGAATTTGAGCGCCAAAGCATCCAATTCCTGGGCCTGATCATATCCACAGAGGGCGTCAAGATGGATCCTCAAAAAGTTACAGCCATCTTAGACTGGCCAATCCCCAGCGATAAGAAAGGCATCCAATGTTTTATAGGATTCGCAAACTTTTATCGAAAGTTTATCAGGGGATTCTCAGCAATCATCTCCACCATCACCCAACTTACTAAACAGGGTGTCAGATTCCGTTGGTCCCCAGAGGCCCAGGCTGCCTTTGAGACGCTGAAAAAGCGGTTTACCTCCGCATCTGTCCTGAAGCATCCCGACTCGTCCCTGCCATACGTCTTAGAGGTGGATGCATCTAAAACAGCTGTTGGAGCTATTCTTTCTCAGAGGCAGGGACCCAAGGCTCTATTGCACCCAGTGGCCTTCTTTTCCCGCAAGCTATCTGATGCGGAAAAGAATTATGACGTCGGGGATCGTGAACTCCTAGCAATCAAAGCTGCACTGGAAGAGTGGAGATACTTACTAGAAGGGGCTGCACACCCGATCCTGATCTATATAACAGCGAAGAGGTTGAAACCCCGGCAGGCCAGGTGGGCACTTTTCTTTTCTAGATTTACTTTCCATTTAACATACAGGCCTGGATCTAAAAATACAAAACCTGATGCTTTATCACGCATGTTCAGCAAATCACAGGAAACATCCACTCCAGATACCATTCTGTCTTCCGGGAACTTTCTCCTACTACAAGGGGACTTAATGGCCCAGATCAAACAAGCCTCTGTAGGAAGACCCTCGCCACCCGGAACCACCTTGCTGGCGAGAGATGGGCTACTTTGGTACGGAAACAAAGTCTTTGTACTGGAGGATCTGCGAGTCTCCACCTTGGGCCTGTGCCATGACCATATGCTTGGGCATTTTGGCGTCTACAAGACTTTCGAATTAATGCAACGAACATTTTGGTGGCCTGGGATGGAGAAGGACTGCAGAAAGTATGTAGAATCCTGCACCACTTGTATCCGCAACAAGAACAGCAAATACAGGGCTTGGGGTCTGTTAAAGCCGCTCCCGGTCCCAAATAGACCTTGGCAGATGATTTCGATAGACTTTAACGTGGAGCTGGCCCCATCTGAGGGCTACAATACTATTTTCGTGATCGTCGACCGATTATCCAAGATGGCCCATTTCCTCCCCATGAAGGGCACTCCCTCTGCACAAGAGACGCACAAATCTTCATCAGAGAGGTTATTAGGCTTCATGGAACTCCAGCAAACATAGTTTCTGACAGAGGGGTCCAGTTCACCTCCAGGTTCTGGAGGTCTTTGTGCGAGTCTCTGGGAATTGAACTTTCATTTTCATCAGCCTATCACCCGCAAACCAATGGACAAACAGAAAGGACCAATCAAACACTTGAACAATATCTCCGCTGTTTTTCTTCATTTTCTCAAGACGATTGGGTTCCCTTACTTCCTCTGGCCGAATTCTCGTACAATAATTCCGTCCACTCAGCCACCAAACAATCTGCTTTCTTCGCCAATTACGGTTTTCACCCTTCATTTCTTTTCAACGCAATTCCAGAGTGCTCTGTACCTGCTGTGCTTGAAACAATGGACTTCTTTAATACCAACAATAAACTGTTGCAGGAAACAATGGCCAAGACCCAAGCCTACAACAAAGAAGTCTTTGACAAGAGGAGAAGGGGGGAATTGATCTTAAACCCAGGTGACCAAGTTTGGTTGGCTACAACAAATCTAAAACTTGCTTGCCCCTCGAAGAAACTTGGACCTAAGTTCGTAGGGCCATTTCCGGTGAAAAAACGTATCAACAATGTTGCATACGAGCTGGAACTACCTGACTCTTTTAGGATCCGTGTTCCATGTTACCCTGTTAAACCCGCTATCCCTGATCCTTTTCCTGGCCGAGATGCTGGCCCACCTGAACCCGTGGTGGTAGACGGTGAAGAGGAGTTCGAGGTGGAAGCGGTGTTGGATTGCAGGAAGAGGAGGAATCAGGTTCAGTACCTAATTAGGTGGAGAGCGTACGGACCGGAGGACAACTCGTGGGAACTGGAAGGTAATATTCATGCCCAAGAGCTCATCCAAACCTTCAAGAACGCTCATCCTGATAAAGTGGCCAGATTGGGCATCCGGAGGCTGCCCATTAGGAGGGGGCAATGTCAGGAAGGGCATGCCAGCACTCAAGATGGTGGCCGTGGAAGACGGCCAGGAAACTCAGCTATTGCTAGAACGCCAATGGCGCGCGCGTGCGCCGATGCGCGTACGTGCGCACGCACATGCGCGAATGCGCGCACGCATTCAGTGACAGGCCTTGGCGCCAAGCAGGCTATTTAAACTGGGTCAGTATCCAAACTCAGTGCTGTCTGCTCTACAGCGTTCTGTGTACCCTACGTTCCAGTATCTGATACCTGTTCCTGATATCCGACCCGGCTTGTCCTTGACGTTCCTGTTTTCTGCCCGCACCTGACCCGGCTTGTTGACTTTGCATCTGCCTGCTCCTTCTGCTACCTTGCTGCCAGCCTGATAGTAAACCGGCCTGTATCCTGACTTCCCTCCAGCCTATGCTCCTGTCCCGGACTTGTCCGCCAGTGTGTGTAACTGACAGTCTAGTGAATTGTCAATTACAGCCTATGGCAGAGGCACTGATTTTATAGGGAACAGGGGCCCACTGGCCTTCGATTTTCTGTAAACCAGTCTGAGCCAGATCGTATGTCATGTGACAATCATTTGAGTGCCACTGAAAATGACATTGCGTGCCAGCCTTAGGTTGCCTATCCCTGAGCTAAAACTATAAAAGAAAAAGAAAAAAAGTTTTAAGTTTTAATATACTTTAACATGTGTATGAGGAAATGGGAAGTCATCTAGGTTTTTGCAGTGATCGATGGAATATGAAGCCTCCTGTCTGCGTCTAATCACTTGCTGGTAAGCGAAAAGCACAGTCTACGCTACAAACGATCAGTCTCCAGAGAACCATTCTTAAACCACGGCCATTTAAAATAATCTGTTTTGTGCATGCAAATAGGCGTCATTCATTCCAACACTTTATGGCGTCATAAAAAGTAAACTCTACGACCCCATAGAACGGTGCTAGGACTTGGTATCATTCAAGATGACATTATTGTACATGCCCTTGAGCAATTCTCACACTTAATTTATTTTTTCTTCCAGGAAACGTATGCTTTAGGAGCAAAAAATATGCAATTTTTTTTATGTCTATCTGAAATAGTAACTTATTTCTATTTAGCAGTGCAGGAAGTGGTTAAAGAACAACTCTAATGAAAATAAAATAGAGGAAAGAGCGTAGCAAGTGTACCCAGCAACCAAGCATTTTTCCTTAACCTTGTGGACAGCCTTCCGAGAAGAGTGGAAACTGTTATAACTGCAAAGGGTGGGCCAACTCAATATTGACCTCTACGGACGAAGACTGGGATGTCATTTAAAGAGGAAGTAAACCCCGGTTCACTTTTTGTATTTTACAATTATTAGGTTACTTAAGGTTATTACAATGCTTCTGCCATGTATTATATTTAAAAACGAGGCCCGCAAATACCTGCAAATACCTTTTTTGTAGCGTTTCTTTTCTCTGTATTTCCAGGTATAGAAATCTCCATTACTACTCCTGTTCTTTGAATCTACTTCTGACGTCACTTCCGCCCCTTACTAGGTCCCTGTGAGAAATCTCACGCATGCGCCGTAGCGCCGTAACCAAGCCTCGATTTGGATAGCGGTTACCGCGGCAACCAGTATCATTGGTAATGAAAATGAATGACAGTCTATAGTCACAAGGGTGAGTACAAGGAAGTGTTGGTGGTTGTAAATAGCACGAGACTTCTCCTCTGTGACTGACAGAGGGGAAGTTCTCGCATAGTGATTTTGGGAATTATAGTGAATGAAAACCGGAAAGCATTACTTGCCGGTTTTGACGCGATAATCTGCGCATGCGCTGTGACTTCATTGCGATTGAAAAATTACATTTATAAAGAAAATAAAGCGGTGAGTACAGTTACACAGGCAGCGATTAGCTGCCTGTGTTATGGGTAACATATTTAGCCAAACATGTGAAAGAGGGTTTACAACCACTTTAAAGTTCATGTGCGTTTAAAGGCAGGTGTCCCAATACTTTTGGTGATATAGTTTATGTGTGTGCATATATATATATATATATATATATATATATATATATATATATATATATATATTGGTTTTGGGGGTTTATTTTTGAATTGCTAATTCTAATAAAGAATTCAAATTTGTGCACATTAGCTTGGAATGGATACATGGCTGGTTCTGAAGCCCCTTTTTAATTTTTTTTTATTCATCCCTTGATTTACAGTGGGGATCGAAAGTTTGGGCACCCCAGGTAAAAATGTGTATTAATGTGCATAACGAAGCCAAGGAAAGATGGAAAAATCTCCAAATGGCATCAAATTACAGATTAGACAAAAAAAGTTAGATTTTATTTCCATCATTTACACTTTCAAAATTACAGAAAACAAAAAAATGGTGTCTGCAAAAGTTTGGGCACCCTGCAGAGTTAATATCTTGTACTGCCCCCTTTGGCAAGTATCACAGCTTGTAAACGCTTTTTGTAGCCAGCCAAGAGTCTTTCAATTCTTGTTTGAGGTATCTTTGCCCATTCTTCCTTACAAAAGTCTTCCAGTTCTTTGAGATTTCTGGGCTGTCTGTCACGCACTGCTCTTTTAAGGTCTATCCATAGGTTTTCAATAATGTTGAGGTCAGGAGATTGTGAAGGCCATGGCAAAACCTTCAGTTTACGCCTCTTGATGTAATCCCCCGTGGATTTTGAGGTGTATTTAGGATCATTATCCATTTGTAGAAGCTTTTTCACAGATGGCATCAAGTTACCATCCAAAATTTGCTGAAATTTTATTGAATCCATTTTTCCTTCTACTTGTGAAATGTTCCCTGTGCCACTGGCTGCAATACAACCCCAAAGCATGATTGATCCACCCCCATGCTTAACAGTTGGACAGAGGTTCTTTTCATTAAATTCTGTGCCCTTTCTTCTCCAAACGTACCTTTGCTCATTCCGGCCAAAAAGTTCTATTTTAACCTCATCGGTCCACAGAACTTGTTTCCAAAATGCCTCAGGCTTGTCTATATGTTCATTTGCAAAGTTCAAACGCTGATTTTTGTGGTGAGGACGTAGAAGAGGTTTTCTTCTGATGACTCTTCCATGAAGACCATATTTGTACAAGTATCTCTTTATAGTGGAATAGTGTACCACAACTCCAGTGTCTGCCAGATCTTTCTGGAGGGATCGTGCATTCAAACGTGGGTTTTGAATTGCTTTTCTCACAATCCTGCAAGCTATTCTGTCTGATATTTTTCTTGGTCTTCCAGATCTTGCTTTAACTTTCACTGTTCCTGATGACTGCCATTTCTTAATTACATTCCGAACAGAGGATATTGACATCTGAAAACGCTTTGCTATCTTCTTATAGCCTTCTCCAGCTTTGTGAGCGTCAACTATTTTCAGTTTTAGTTTTCTAGACAACTGCTTAGAAGAACCCATGGTGCTGATTGTTGGGGCAAGGTCAGATGAGTCTGGCCATTTAAAACCTTTGAGATTGACATCACCTGGTCTTCCCAGACGATGATTGAGAACAATCCATGACACTGGCAGGTCTCAGCTTTGCAAAGGGGGCAGTGCATGCTATAAATTCTGCAGGGTGCCCAAACTTTTGCAGACGCCATTTTTTTTTGTTTTCTGTAGCTTTGAAAGTGTAAATGATGGAAATAAAATCTAACTTTTTTTGACATATTATAAGAATGTCTAATCTGTAATTTGATGCCATTTGGAGATTTTTCCATCTTTCCTTGGCTTCGTTATGCACATTAATACACATTTTTACCTGGGGTGCCCAAACTTTCGATCCCCACTGTATTATTATATAAGGTTAGGTTATTTGCTGTATAATTAGATTCTTTTTTTCTTTTAATATCACCTACACTTCTCAATGTTTACACAGTGACAGCTCTTCACATTGAAATATTTTTATTGTGCTGCGTGTGTCCCCATTAGGGGAATTCACCTTTAATCTTTGCCCTGGTGACCACCTCACTTATGCCACCCTTGGCGAGATTTCCCTTCACTTCCTGTCCCAAAGAAACAAAGGAAGTGAAAGGAAATCTCTTCTAAGTGAGGGGAAATTCCTTTTTCGTTGTCACCAGAACAGGTGTCCCTATAGGCAGATTTTTCCTCTATTCCTGTTCTGGTGACAACAATCAAACTTTGGTTATCTCATCACAGGATATTCAAGACTTGACTGTTGTCACCAAAACAGGAATACAGTGGAACCTTGGATTACGAGCATAATCCGTTCCAGGAGAATGCTCGTAATCCAAAGCACTCGCATATCAAAGCGAGTTTCCCCATAGATGTCAATAGAAACTAAAATAATTTGTTCTGCATTGACTTCTATGGCATGCAATACCGCATGTGGCCAGAGGTGGGGGGGCAGGAGAGCTTCGGAAATATTTGGAAAGGCTCGGGGACAGCTCGGCTGAACTTAGAAAACCTCGGAAAGGCTCGGAAACTGAGTATTTCCGAACGGCTCCAATCGGCTCCGCTCAGCTCCGGCGCCCACGCACCTCAGGCCAAATGTGGTACTTCACACTGCTGTGGCTTGAATCCTGCTTGTTTTGCGAGACAACACTTGCAATCCGAGTCAGGATTTTCAAAAAAAAAGTGCTCGTATTGCGAAACGCTCGTTAACCGCGTTACTCGCAATCTGAGGTTCCACTGTAGAGGGAAAATCTGCCTATAGGGACACCTGTTCTGGTGACAACAAAAAGCGAATATCCCCTCACTTAAAAGAGATTTCCTTTCACTTCCTGTTGTTTCTTCGGGGCAGGAAGTGAAAGGAAATCTCGCCAAGGGTGGCATTTTAATACTCTACCAAGTCAAAGTCAGGTACTTATGTTGATTGTATTAAAAGAAATCCATGTAATGATGTCAAATTGAATATAAAGCTGTGCCCATTTTTGTCTTTTCTATGTGCCTGGAGTTGAACTTTGAATGATCTTTTTTCCCTGGTGGGTCAGGAGTCAGCATGCTTCCACGGATGGCATTGGTTAGTGCGTTGTTGTTGTTAATAATATATAATGCTATGTTCTATTTTGGTATGGGATTTAAATATAAACTGTTTTCCCACAAGACATGTGCCAGAGTGGAACATTCCGCACACTTGTTTTGATGGCAGCCAGATAGGGGAGTACCTGCCGCAGCCACCTGAGCGGAGAAAGTTTAAACAGCTGTAAAATCAACCTTGACAACTCGCTGGTGACAACGCAACAAGGGCAAAGCAGAGACTGAAGATTCTGTTATTTTTTTTTTTTTTTTTTTTTTTGTGTCAATGCATCCTGCTGCTGTCTAGTTCCTATAAATCATGTCTGCATGAAAGCTGTCCTCATCTATAAAGATATAAAAATCCCTGAGTGTCTGTGAGAGTGTGATCAGTCTATATACTAGACATGTGCAGTTTGTTTCATTCCGAATTGAAATTCAGACAAATTTTGTTTTTTCGGAAATTCGGATGTATTCGAATTTCCGAATTACAATAGAACCAAATTTAAACAAATACGAAATAACGAAAAATAAATTTGGACGAAATCCAAATTGGAATCGATTCAAATAGTTTTTGAATCAATTCTGAATAGTTTTCAAATAGTTTCAAATAGTTTTCGAATTGGAATAGCTCAAATTAAATCGAAATCGAATATTTTTCAAATTCGAAAAGTTTTCGAATTCGAATAGTTTTCCAATTTCCAGAGAGAATAAAGTAGAATAGAAAATAAAGGAATAGTATAGAAAAAATTACAATAGAATAGAATAGAAAAGAATATAACAGAAAATAAAAGAATAGACTATAATAGAGTAAAACAGAACAAAATAGAAACTAAACGAACAGAATAGAATAGAAACAAACAGAATAAAATAGAAAGAATATAACCATGTTCTGAAATTCGAATTTCAAATAGAATACATTTGAATACATAAGAAAATAATAGAATAGAAAAATAAAGAATAGAATGGAATATAAAATAACATAATAGAATAGAAAAGAATAGAACAGAATAGAATAAATAAATAGAAAAATAATAGAATTAAAAAAACAATAGAATAGAAAGAATATACCGTATTTATCGGCGTATAACATGCACTTTTTTCCACTAAAATCAGGGGCAAATCGTGGGTGCGTGTTATACGCCGATCCCCCGCTGAAACGAGCGAGAGGAGCCGAGATACACAAAGCCGAAGTACACTCGGCTTTACTCAGCTCCTCTCGCAGTCCCGCCCACCTCCACTGATTGCGCCGCTGACATACAGAAAGCCGAGTGTACTTCGGCTAGTCTCGGCTCCTCTCGCAGTCCCGCCCCTGACTGTGAGCAGAGCCGAGTCTAGCCGAAGTACACTCGGCTTTCTGTATGTCAGCGGCGCAGTCAGCGGAGATGGGCGGGACTGCGAGAGGAGCAGAGTCTAGCCGAAGTACACTCGGCTCCGCTCGCTCCTCTCCACAGCGGAAATCGGCGCCAAATTTAAATATTGCAGAGTGTATTTCCACTTTTTCAGCCACACTAGGCTTTATATTTGTTACATGTTATTATTTGCACAACATAATTAAAATAAAAAATTAATAAAAATTGCTTCCTACCCTATTACATACTTAAAATGTCTGCTGGGGAGTTACGTTTACCATAATTAACCTTGTCTGTACTGTGCTGGCAGATCTCATTGTCAGTTGTAAACTAGAGTTGTAGATCTCATTGTCAGTTGTAAACTAGAGTTGTATACTGTATGTCCTAATAAAGGCTTAAAGTGAAAGAAAAGTCTAACTACTCTTAAAAATATCCTATCCTGCCTAACCTGTTTAAAAAAAGATGTATGTACTTTTCTATTTTTAGTCCGGTCATCTGATCCCGCAGCTCGGGCTGCCCTGTGTCAGTGAGCAGCTGCTGCAGGGGAGAGGAGGGAGCGCTGACAACACCCGGGCCATGGGAGCCTAGAAGGTCTCCTCACCCCCTTCTATGCCACATTTGGCAGGTCATTTTTGGGGGGGGGGGTGGAGAGTGGGTACCTAGTTGTGACAGGTACCCAGCTCCCACTTTCGTTTGGGCCGAAACTCGAGCAGAAGTTTTCCTCTCCATCTTCCTCCCTGCAATCTTCTGGGACACGTCACAGGTCCCAGAAGATTGCCCGGCCATTAAGGAGGTGAAGTGCGCAGACGGCTATAAAGCTGCAAGCTGTCACAGCCGGCCGCCCACACTTGTGAAGCCAGCGCCAGAGAGAACCAAGGGAGAGTACCGAGGGTTCGGGCGGCCGCATCGCTGGACCATGGGACAGGTGAGTATGTGTTTATAAACACAAAAACAAGTGCAACTCCGCTTTGAAGTGGTTGTAAAGGCACAAGATTTTTTACCTTCATGCATTCTATGTATGAAGGTAAAAAATCCTCAGTGTGCAGCTTTCCCCGCAGCCCTCCCTAATACTCACCTGAGCCCCATCTCTGTCCAGCAATGTGTACTGCTCTCCCAGGACTCTCTCCTCATTGGCTGAGACACAGCAGCTGGAGCCATTGGCTTCTGCTGCAGCCAATCACAACCAGTGAGGAGGGAACGGGTGTCATGACTGAGCCATGCTCTGTGTTTCCCATAGGCACATAGAGGCAGCTCGGGAGCGAGCACACACAAGTGCCCCTGGAGCAAGCAGCTTGCCCTGGGGGCACTTGGCAAAGGGGAGGGGCCAGAAGTGCTGGCAAGGGATCTAAGAAGAGGAGGATCGGGGCTGCTCTGTGCAAAACCATTTCACAGAGTAGGTAAGTATGATGTGTTTATTATTTTAAAGAAAAAAAGTTCAAGCCTTTAGAATGACTATAAGCCAGATTAAAATTCAGCTGGTTCAATAAAAACGGCCAAATTTCAATCTACCTATGGGCGGGCTGTTTGTACTAAAGTCGTTTTTTTTTCCGAACGATCACTGCTGGTGGTTATAGCTGCCAGCATTGGCTAATCTGCTGGTGGGGAAGGCTCCCTGCGCTCCCTGCCAGCAGAACACAATTGCGCTTGCAGGAGGGATCCCCCCCATCAACACTGACTCTTTTGATGGAGGAATTGAGCGATTTTCTTTCCTGCAATTTGTGGCCTGCCTTAGGATTTTCTTCCACTTTAAAGATCTCAAGGCTTGAGTGGTACTTTGTATGGTAATTCACTGCCCTTCAGTCTGCCCCCTATGTTCACATTTAAATCTAAACATTAAAATCTGCCAATAGATTCCTACTGTATGTGTATACCTGCTTCACAGAAACAACTAGAAAGGTAATGTAGCAGCCTCTACCTAGGTAGGTGCTAGAGGTGAGATTTTTTTTGAGAGAGCAGGTAAATTTAGGCAGGCCTAGCTGGAGGGTGGGCCTTGATCTGTGGGGCTGGGAGTGGCTCAGAGTAGACTGGTGACTCACAGATAGCATCACCTCTCGTTTACCTCCCTCTGGCTTCTAGAGGGTTCTAGAAGAGAGGAGGGGAAGAGAGGTGGAGCTGCCTCAGGTATTCTAAGGAGCCCAGACCAATCCCCAACTTGGATTGGCAGAGGGCAGGCCTCCTTAAATACCTAGAGTCAGCCCAGCTGAGGAGGAGTTGCCGGGCTGAAGAACTGAGGATGGAGTACTAGAGTGTTGGGGCCTTTGAGGCCGCTCCCCATTCTGGGGGGGGGGTTTGACCTTGGGCCTGGGACTCGGGTGTAGGAAGTATCCCTTCAAGACCACATGAAGGATCTGGACAGAAGGCACAGAGAGGAGTCAGAGAGGACAGCAGGAGCTATCTGCCGGGCAAATCTTCAGGAGGGAACCATCAGTGTGTGTGCAGGAGGGCTAGTGAGTGACATGTGCTATCAGGAGTACTGGAAAGGCATGCCAAAGAGGATTGAGAGGAAACCGTCAGAGCTGGGTGTGGAGCCAGTGAAGATTGCAGTGGAGTTGGGCATAGGGTGACCACATTTTTAAACTTTCATTCAGGGACACCCCCCTTCCCAAAAATCAGCTTGTGCTGTAACGAATCACAGCACAGTGATTGGACACAAGAGGTGGGATTTATGATTTCTCCAATCACAAGCAGGGGGCGGGGATTGTGCTCCTCCAGGCATTCCCGGCCAGGACAAGTACTGTCAGTGATTAAAGCAGTGATATGGCAGCCTTTTTTTGGGGGCATCAGATTGGCCTGGGAGGTGGCTGTGTCAGTTCCATTCTGGGATACTGTATTGTCCTGGAATGAAGGTGCCCGGGACAGATCTGCAAAATGCGGGACTGTCCCGGGCAATCCGGGACACGTTGTCACCCTAGTTGGGCAGCTGCAGCCAGGAGGACTGGCAGGGCCTGAAGAGGGATTGCTGAGAGCAGTAGTCCACCATAGGACAGCTAGCACTAAAGACTTTCTGTTCTATTTTTGCTACATAAAAAGGGGCCCGCGGTCCCTGCCTGCAAATGGCAATTTCTAGGGCCTGACTGAGTCAGTGTTGGGCCTGAAGTTAAAGTGTTGTGCAGGAGGAGTTTGAAGAAGTGTCATGTACAAGGAGTGTACATAGTTCTGTCCCAAATTGACTGTTCTAAATTTTACTGGGCATCCCATAAATTCCCATCCCTATCCAAGTTCAAATCCCTCAATAAAAACACAAAAAAACAAACAAACATATGGACTGTTCATTGACTCGTGGTGATTGGGAAGTGAATGCCGGGTTGAGCAGGGTGACAGATGGACCACAACTTTCAGCAGCCCCTAAATTATTTTTAGGTATTCTATGTGAATGGGAAAAGATAACTAACATATAGCGGTGGTGTGTCAAATTAAGTTGTAAAGGTTGAAATACAATTTACGCCTTGCTCCTTCCACTCCTTCTAATGCACTTTGACTGTAACTGCAATATCTGTTCATTGTTGCATGACAGGTCCTCTTACCTCCAGAATGGTGCATCTCTCCGACAAACATTCCACGTCTTCACAGGGCTGGAACATCCCGAGGGTGACGCAGTTCAGCAAAATGACCAGCATGCTGAAGTGTTCGAACCACGTGGAGAGGATGGAGTTAAGGAGAACAGTTTTGTATATTGAGGAGGGTTTGGGGAGAGTGGAGAGTACAACAGAGAATACACATTATACATGAATCACATTACTACCTACAACGACACAAAGCATCAAGATTACATCTGTTTCTGATTATTTGTTATATGCTGCCGCTAGATTACATGGTTTGTGGTCTGTGATTATTGTCCCAAGATGCATCATGATTGGAAAGACCTCTAAACCATCCATGTCTCATTTAAACATATTTTCTGTTCTAACTATAGATTCATCATTTGAAACTATTAATAATTAAAATATGCAGTTTACAAATCATATAAAATATGGATTTTCATACCAAATACTCTCACTGTATCTGAGCACTTTCAATGTTTCCTGCATGTTGGTGGGCAGTTGGTGTTCATATGTCATTACGTATTGTTCTGTTTTGAATGCTGCTTTATGCATTGACATACCTCCTTAGACCCAATCTGTCTGGACAGTATGGTCACCTGCAGACTTTGCACCATCCACAGGCATATTTGAACTCTTCAATAAGACACAGAAGCTGAATCCAATGCATTTATGCTTCAAATAATTGCAGTAAAGAGACTATTTTTCAAGTCCTTTTAAAGCGTTAAAGACAACAACTTTTCTAACCCCTGCCTCTGTGAATAACTGACCAAGGGCACATGCAAGGGGAGGGTCTAGATAGGGCTTGTGACAGAACCACCTGGGACAGGGGCCTTTGGAGGGGACTGCAGGGTAGCATGGTAGCCTACTGACTATGGGCTCTGGCTAGGGTTGCCACCTTTTCTTCAAGCCAAACTCAAATACTTTAGCAGCCTGGGACACATTTGGGTGCCCCAAGGAGAGTATCAATGTGGTGCGCATAGCGTGCCGCATTGAACAGTGGGTGTGGTCAATATGCTCTTGCTGACATAATGTCCCTGCCCCCTCAGTGATGTTGAACCTGCCCCTAGACAGCCATCTGCAGCTCCTGGATGGCAATAGATTTGTGGGTGACTATCTTGGTTACTTGGGGAGCTACAGCCTGGTCTGAATAATGTGTCCGGGTTTAAGTCCACCTGAAACCCGGAAGCATGATTCAAAACCCGGACTGTCTAGGTGAATCCTGGACAGGTGGCAACCCTAGCTCTGGCATTTGAGGGAGCTCTATTCTTGGGGAAGGGGGAGGGGTGCCTGGGGAACCCTTGGATTTGTCTTTGCTGCGGATTCAGGTCCATGTCTCCCCAAAACACACAGACTTTGGGAAACTAGGACCTGGATACAGATTTGGAGACTTTGTGCTCAAATCAGTAATGACTGCTTTACCCCCTCTTAAAACAACCTGATGCTGCAGTCTCCTGCTATAATCTGTTAACTAAGGTGTCTTTCTCCCATGGTATCGGTTTCCCATTATGTGCCTCCTAGGTGCAAATTCCCATTGTTAATTAAGTCATCTATTTTTTCTGTCTGTCTGCTAATCCTTGAGGCTCGATTCACACTGTGCGTCCCTGTTCTCCGATTCAGGGACGAATCAGGGCTGAATCTTTGCCTGAATTTGGCCCTGAAACAGAGCGTTTCTGTGCAGTGCGCTCCGCAGCCGTAGAGAGCTGTTCACATTCTCCTGCTATGCAAATTGGATGCGGGGAAACCCACATCCAATTCACATAGGTGTGAACCTAGCCTTAGAGATTTAGACAGCCGTTGCTGAACGGTCTGGGTGGGCACTGACTCACCTAGGTTTGTTCTAGGTGACTAGTTAGCTTACTGTTTAATTTGTTTATTGTTTATTTTTATGTTGGCTGTTCCTTAGCTATGTTAATTATTTTACTGTTTGCATAACCTGATCAAGCTCTTATCTGATTTTGTGTGGTATATATATTCTGTGTGAGCTTACAATAAAGTCAGTTCCAGTTTGCACCTAAGCTAATGTCGTCTAGTCCTTGAGTGCAATATTCAGCTATAATACCTGGTTCCTGGAGGAAGCTGTATACTGATGGAAGCACTCAAGAGGGGTGGCAAGCGGTGTGTGACAGGGCTAAACTAACTAGCACTAAACAGAAGAGGAAAACAGAGGAAGATGCCAAAATCACATAAGTAAACAAGTTGTACTGGGCCAAAACTGCCGCTAGATGTCAGAATACTACCAAATAATAACAACCTAATGCATTTCATTACAACAACAAAAAATTACATGGAAGTTGGCAGGACAGGTATGTTGGTAGAGCACTAAACCCGAATCAAGATGGATAAGACTTTGAATCTAAATTTTTGAGGCAGCTCTTGGTCAACTGAAGTATCTGTGGGGGTCCCTGGAATGGTCTGAAGAGTGTAGAGATAGTGAGAGTCCCTTAGATATAGTGTAAGTCCAGTAAATCTTTATTTCTCACAACAGGAAGTCAAAAGAAAAACAAACGCGTTTTGAGGGCTCAATGCTCCCCTTCATTAGAGCTTCGATGCCTACAGTAAATAAGAAGAATACGGGACAACAAATTGTGACATAAAGGTTTGGCTGGTTCAGGTCAAGCAGCCAGATTGGCAAGCTGAACTAGCTCCAAATCCTATCCTTTATGTTCCAGTTTGTTGTCCAGTATTCTTCCCATTTACTATCAGTATCCAAGCCCTGATGAAGTGGTAAAAAGTGTCCCCACTGGAAGATCTTCCCTCAATTCCTATTCAGGTGACAATTTTCTGAACAATGATCACCAGTACAAATAGAGGAGGGAATCTCCCCAAAGTGGACACAGTCAGCAATAAAAACCTGACAGGGGGTCTAATTGAAAACTCAAAAAGGTTTTGGCCTTAGATATACTTTAACATGCCCTGGGGAGGATATAAGGTGTATTCATGCTCCTGCTAGAACATGTACCAAGATGTATTTACAGCCCTATGTGGAAAAACACATATAGAAGTATAATTGTATCATTGTATGGTACATAATGGCTCCACCGGCAGCACCTTTCACCAGTCCTCACATAACATGTGAATTGCAGAAGAGCGGATGTCTGTTAATTGGCCCTCTCATCAGTATTATGTAGCAGGCATGCTGGAACATAATCTGTATGCTCTCATATGGGAAAATACAGATGGAAAGATCTGTGGACACGGGGGAGACTAGGTCTTTCCATCGGGTTCAAGGACTAATCACCACAACATGTAAAGTAGTATGAATCCCATCGCTTCCACCAAGGAAATCTCCGGCATCCAGTATTTTTTCCTAATTTCCCCAATTTCTTACAATTTGTTGTCATAATAGCTTCCTATGACTTAGTTGCTGCTTCCTAAAACTTCAGATGGTGGGGAGCTGGGAGCATGAACTGTAGACATCACATGACTACCCAAGTCAGGGGTACATTCTCCCTCATCCCCAGTGATAACAAAGTGAATGTGCACCCCCATTCCAGACACGCTCACCTCCGGAATACATAGTCCTTTATGCTCAACAAAACACATCTCAAGTCTGCCAGTGTCAGGATTACACAGTCCATCATTATAAATAATAACCAAGCACATACCTGCCCTGGTCCCAAGACCACCTACGTCAGTAGTACATGGTCCCTCATCACTATCAATTACGAAGCACATGTGCACCCCCATCTCAACCTAGCCAACGCCAGGATTACACAGTTCCTCATCACCAGTGATAACAAGGCACATGTGTGCCCCTGCCCCAGCCCAGCCCCGTCAACATCAGGAGTATAGAGCCCTCCAGCTCCAGTGATAAAGGACATTCGCACCCCCATCCCACGTTCACCAACGTCAGAAGTACATGTTCCCTCATCCCTAGGGATAGAAAAGCACATGTGTTCCCCCATGCCCCCCATGTCAGAAGGACATGGCCCTCCATCCTGAGTGATAACAAAGCACATGTGCGTCCCCTTCTCAAGCTAGCCAATGTCGGGATTACACAGTCCCTCATCATCAGTGATAACAAGGCACAAATGTGCCCTAGCCCCATCAGCATCAGAAGTACATGGCCCTCCATGCCCAGTGATAAAAAAACAGCATGTGAAACCCCATACCACTCATGTCAGGAGGACATGGCTCTCCATCCCCAATGATAACAAAGGGCATGTGCACCCCCGTCCCATGTTCCCCAACATCAGAAATACATGTCTCTCATCCCTAGGGGTAGCAAAGCAAATGTGTTCCCCCATCCCGCTCATGTCAGGAGGACATGGCCCTCCATCCTGAGTGATAACAAAGCACATGTGCGTCCCTTTCTCAAGCTAGCCAACGTCAGGATTACATAGTTTCTCATCATCAGTGATAACAATCAACAGCAGGAGTACATATGTGCCCATATTCCACCCATGTCAGAAGGACATGGCCCCTCATCCCTCTTGATAACAAAAGGCATGTGTGCCCCCATCCCACCCATGTCCTTCTGACATGGCTTTCCATTCTCAGAGATAACAAAGTCCATATGTGCCCACATCCCACCCATGTCAGAATGACATGGGGACAGAGCATAGGTGATGGGGCAGTGACAACTACGTGCATGTGCACCCCCTTCCTATCAACGGCAAGAGTACATGGTCCCATATCCTCAGTGATAACAAAGCACTGACAGTGGTTTTATCCCTCCACGCTAAATGCAAAATGAAAAAAAAAAATTGGCTTTAGATACACTTTAATGCTGAACTCTGGGATGAGCAAGGGTTTTCTAAATACATTTGCCATGTGTATTCTTCCTTGAATGTTGGTATTCTTTGTGTATATCTTTCAGATCTGTGCAGTAATCCAATGTGAGACTTCCCCTCTGTGTAGGAGCTTCCTGTAATAAAGACCGCTCAGTGCTGCTCTCTCTCCTTGTGCAGGATGACCGGTCTTGTCTTCGCCCCCTCCTGTCATTTTCTGCAGGCAGTCTATAGTAGGTGGAACCTGCTGGCCCCTCCCACAGCTCATGATGTCATTATTACTTTTAAAAAGTAATATCTAGGTTTGTAAAGGTGCATGCATAAAAGATTTATATTGTTTGTGGCTGTTGAGGAATATATTTAAATGTAAGTTTGTGTGCCTGAAGTTCAGCTTTAAGATATAACTCATCTAGGAAAGGTTTCCTATATTGGAACATCCTAAGCACAATGCAAAGAAAATAATGTGCAGTGCTTCCATCTTTGGGCTATGAAAGTGTTTGTAATATTTGATTAAATCAAGGCAGAGCTTTCAAAACATCACATACTGTCCAACCATCCACCTATTAATATCTTCCCTACCCGTCCCCAATCAGGCTCTTGTATCTCTATCTGTCCCATCGCACTACGCTTATATAGTCAGGCATGAGCTGGCTGCTCTCCATCCCTGGTGCACCTACAGTGTCACTTCTTAGGGATTCTTCACACTTCACTAGGCTGCAACAGGACGATTCAAGTGACTTTTTGTCTTTTCTACATTAAAATTAGGTTACAGCAGCCACCCAATGTTTTGGGTTACATTCCTGCTACTATCTGCATGGAGTTATTTCCCCCCCCCCCCCCCCCTCTGTTGCATTCTAGTTCACTCGAAAATTGTCACTGCAGGTCTAAGCCAAACCTTTCTTTTTTGGGGGTAAGATTTAAACCCTAAGTTAGGTTTTTATTTATGTGTGTGTCTCCGTTGGGGAGATTTTTCTTTACTTTCTATACTATAGACAGGTGAGGAACTGAGGGGAAATCACAGGTGGAAGGAAAGGAAAGGAAAAGGAAAAAGGAAAAAGGAAAGGAAAAGGAAAAGGAAAAAGGAAAGGAAATCATCCCAATGCTGTCCGTATATGTTGGATTGTTTATTAATAAAACTTTTGAAAAAGAAAGAAAGAAAAAGAAAGAAATATTGCAGGAAAGAAAGGAAGAAAGAAAGAAAAATACAAAAGGCTTAGTATAAAAAGTAAGGAAGGAAGGAATGAAGGAAGAAGGAATGAAGGCAGAAAGAACTGAGGGAAGAAGGGAAGTAAAGCACATACAAAAATATAGTTATAAAAACGAAATGTACACATTTAGAAACTATTGTTTTTTAGTTTCTAAACTTGGAAGGGAAGACAGAAAGAAAGAAAGAAAGAAAGAAAGAAAGAAAGAAAGAAAGAAAGAAAGAAAGAAAGAAAGAAAGGAAGGAAGGAAGAAAGACAAATACAAAAGACATAGTATAAAAAGGAAGGAAAGAAGGAAGGAAGGAAGAAAGGAGGAAGGGATGAAGGCAGAAAGAACTGAGGGAAGAAGGGAAGTAAAGCACATACAAAATATAGTTCTAAAAACAAAATGTACACATTTAGAAACTATTTTTTTTTTTCGTTTCTAAACTTGGAAGGAAAGAAAGAAAGAAAGGAAAATACAAAAATACAAAATACAAATTATAAAAAGGAAGGAAGGAAGGAAGGAGGAAGGGATGAAGGCAGAGAGAACTGAGGGAAGAACATACAAAAAGCTAATTATAAAAACTAAATGAATACATTTAGAAACTATTGTTTTTTAGCTTCTAAACTTGTAAAGAAAGAAAGAAAGGAAGGAAGGAAAGAAAGGAAAGAAATAGATGTGAGGAAGTGAGGGGAAATCCCACCTATCACCAAAACAGGATTCTCCTTACTTTCTGTTTCTTTGACAACTTTTGCAATTCTCTTTGCTTACCAGGGAAAAAAAGAAAGAAAGAGAAAGAAAGAAGACTGCAAGGAAGGAAGAAGGGAAGAAAGGAATATACGAAAAAAAGAAAATAATATAAGAAAGAATTGGAAGCAGACATACAGATGAAATCCTTCTGTTGGATTATGAATGCCCCTTTAGGCCTTGGAAACGTCGCCACCAAGTTGGACGGCACAATAAAGACGAGCGATGACGCACTTTCCAGCATTTGGCCCCTGGCGACGCTCATATAGCGTAGAGGATTATTAGTAACAATGAGCAATTCGGGGCATTGGAAGGCCTTCCTGACACAGGCAGAGATTTACCATCATGTGGGGAAGTGTTTTCGCTCAGTGCAGCTGCAGGACGATGCGTTTTACCACCTTCACCATACATTACTTTTTATCCTGAGGCCCCCTTGCACATGGGATTTTAGTGCGCCTGGAAGAGACAGGTGCATCATCCAGCCCCGCAGCCTCTCGTAGTCTATAGACGGGGTTGGGCGCTGTACCGGGTAGTAGCAACATTTAGGGCCCTATGCGTTCAGTGTCTGTGCAGTCTGCTGTGTTATTTCCATGACTGCCTGGAATCAGCCCTTGTTAGTTGTGTTTATTATCCGTATCCAGCCATTAGCAGTAAATCCTTAACACCCTTATTGACCTACTTTGTAAATGAGTGTATTAAAGAAATTCTACTTTGTGGAAGATAAAAGAAAACCGCAGATACTGCGCTGTGATCCTGCTATGTAAGAGACCGTCTCCCGCTGAGCCTTAATGTGTATTTAGAGAATACCTGTCATATATTTAGATTGTAAGCTCTCAGGGGCAAGACTCTCCTAGCCCTCATGTATAGAATTGTGTTGTAACTGTACTGTAGTTAGCGGGTGGGGCCTGCTGGGTCCCTCCAACAGCTCTGCTCGCTGCACAGGCTACAGTACATCCGGAAAGTATTCACAGCGCTTCACTTTTTCCATATTTTATGCTACAGTCTTATTCCAAAATGGATTAAATTCATTATTTTCCTCAATATTCTACAAACAATACCCCAAACGTGAAAGAAGTTTGTTTGAAAGCTTTGCAAATTTATTAAAAATAGAAAACAAAAAAAAATTACATGTACATAAGTATTTACAGACTTTGCTCAATACTTTGTTGAAGCACCTTTAACATCTACAAGTCTTTTTGAGTATGATGCCACAAGGTTGGCACAACTATTTTTGGGCAGTTTCTTCCAATCTTCTTTGCAGGACCTCTCAAGCTCCATCAGGTTGGATGGGGAGTGTCGGTGCACAGCTATTTTCAGATCTCTCCAGAGATGTTCAATCAGGTTCAAGTCTGGGCTCTGGCTGGGCCATTTAAGGACATTCACAGCGTTGTCCCGTAGACACTCCTTAGTTATCTTGGCTGTGTGCTTAGGGTCATTGTCCTGTTGGAAGATGAACCTTCACCCCAGTCTGAGGTCCAGAGCGCTCTGAAGCAGATTTTCACCAAGGATGTCTCTGTACATTGCTGCATTCACCTTTCCCTCAATCCTGACTAGTCTCCCAGTACCTTCCACTGAAAAACATCCCCACAACATGATTCTGCCACCACCATGCTTCACTGTAGGGGTGATATTGACCAGGTGATAAACGGTGCCTGGTTTCCTCCAGACATGACACTTGCCATTCAGGCCAAAGAGTTCAATCTTTGTTTCATCAGACCAGAGAATTTTGTTTCTCATGGTCTGAGAGTCCTTCAGGTGCCTTATGTCAAACTCCAGGCGTGCTGTCATGTTCCTTTTACTGAGGAGTGGCTTCCGTCTAGCCACTCTACCATACAGGCCTGATTGGTGGAGTGCTGCAGAGATGGTTGTTCTTCTGGAAGGTTCTTTTCTCTCTACAGAGAAATGCTGGAGCTCTGTTAGAGTGACCGGGCGGCCCGTTCTAGGAAGAGCCCTGGTGGTTCCAAACTCAATTTTGGATGAAGGCTGTAACATAACAAATTGTGGAAAAAGTGAAGCGCTGTGAATACTTTCTGGATGCACTGTATGTACAGCACAGTGATGATGATATCTGGTTTTGCATAGGGATTTGGAGCACACAAAGTGGATTTATATCCTTTATGGCTACTGAAGAATATATTTAAATGAAGGTTTTTGTGCCTAGTCTTCCGCTTTCACTAAAGACAGTGCAAACAAATAGCTTTATGTGGAAAGGAGTAACAATGACTTGAAGGACACTTATTTTATTGCATTCTTCGTATACATTAGGCTCAGTTCACAAAAAATCGCAATGCATACAGAATATTTATAACCATGCAATATGCCTTTTTCGCTTTTTTTTTGATCGCAAATATATCTATATGTTTCAATTTACTAATAGCGTTATTACATGGTTCATTTGGATTTATTTCAGTATTTTGTATATAAAAGTCAATTCATAAAGATTACTGCAAAGGTTATCCACTCTTTAAAATGCTGCTTGCTTCAGGCTTCAAGTAAAACACTATGTATCATAAACAACTTCCATTTCTTTTTAAATAAAATACCAATTTTCCATTTTTTTTAATTATTTTTTTTTTGCATCCCAGTGCTGCTGATCCCTGGCAGCCTCTTTGCAGCCACTTTCTCTCTAAATCACTCAAGGGATGGCTGAATGGCTTTTCCTGATGGTGGCAACAGTGGACTATGCCTGTGTGATGTGTGATGAAACAGACATTTGTAGTCTCCAAAGTAAAGCTGGCCTTATACCTTCGGATGAGAAGTTATAAAATTAATTTGTCCTACTATTCCATTGTGCCTTCATGGACTCGACTCATTTTGATCTTCGAGAACCATGTCCAGGGCTTTTTTTTTTAGAGAACAGGTGCAGGTACTCCCCTTTTCTGGGTCACCCCTTGTCTCCGCCCCCTACTCACCTCCAAGATCTGTCCCCTGGTTCCACCACCTACCCACCACCTCCCATTACTGCCCCTTTTAGAGAATACAGAACCAAGCATCATTTTGTGGTGCCAAGAAATTTGCATGGAATTCGTTAATAACAAGAAAAGCAGTAAAATAGATGAATAGAGAAACACGTGTGAGAGTCAACAAGGCTGCACACCCCAGAAAAATTGCAAAATGGGATGGTTCCCCCACAGGGGTTTTTTAGCAGCAAAATAAATTAGGTCAAAAAATTAATTTTGATTTAGAAAAATCTTTTTTTAATAAATCAAAATGAAATTCTAATTCATGAAAGAGTTTAAAATATGAGTTCCAGGTTCAAGACGTGAATAAACCCTATTCCATCATAACTGGCAAATGTCGCACAGTGGAACAAGTTGTAAACATTACATTACAAAATTTCCATCCACATGAATACCCAATGAGTCGACCCGTGCAGTTGTGGTCTTCTTCAGGGGGATTTAAATGCTAAGGAGATATATAAAAAAACTCATAATACTGACACTTCATAATATGCAAAATTCTATATACATAATAATGGTATATTTAAAGGTCCGTGAAAAATATTCTAAAACCCTGAATAGTGAAATAAAAATATAAGCAGCGCTATAAACAAAACAGATGAAATGTCCGTTTTCACAGGCAATCAAACAAAAGTGATAATGTCCATAAACATCACCCTGTGACAAGTGTGAATTGTGCACAAATACAAAGAATATCTTTAAATATTAATTGAATATAAGACCATATATCGAATCCATATATATACTGAAGTAAATTGGTGAAAAACGAATCAAAACTTCAAAACTTCCACCACACCCGGTGCCAGTGCATCCTCTCCCGTCAGATGCAAAACTCACCAACTCAAATTGCCTTACACTCTCGTGTTCGGTATGTAAAAGTGTACAAAAGCCTCCCTGGTAGGTATAGCAGATGTTTCCAAATTCCGACCAATTCACTGCCAGATAGCTAAGTCTTTAGGACGAAACATGTGCAATATTTGAAGTTTCATAGTGTGATAATAAACAAATTTTACAGTATGACGCTATTTTGAGTACTTCTTATATATTTACATGCGGAGCTATCTGGCAGTGAATTGGTCGGAATTTGGAAATATCTGCTATACCTACCAGGGAGGCTTTTGTACACGTTTACACGCCGAACACGAGAGTGTAAGGCAATTTGAGTTGGTGAGTTTTGCATCTGACGGGAGAGGATTCACTGGCACCGGGTGTGGTGGAAGTTTTGAAGTTTTGATTATTTTTTCACCAATTTACTTCAGTATATATATGGATTCGATATATGGACTTATATTCAATTAATATTTAAAGATATTCTTTGTATTTGTGCACAATTCACACTTGTCACAGGGTGATGTTTATGGACATTATCACTTTTGTTTGATTGCCTGTGAAAACGGACATTTCATCTGTTTTGTTTATAGCGCTGCTTATATTTTATTTCACTATTTAGGGGTTTCGAATATTTTTCACAGATTGATTATTTTTAAAAAGTAGCTGCTCACACTATTTTATGGTTTAACGCTATTTTATGGTTTAATACTATTTATTATTCATTATTCATAAGCGCAGTGGTGGGAACACAGGAAGGGCGGATACATTTTGTTACCATTTATTTATATATTTAAAGGTCCGCCAAATTTTTTTTTTTTAGAGTCAGCAGCTACAAATACTGCAGCTGCTGACTTTTAAAATATGGACACTTACCTGTCCAGGGCGCCCACGATGTCGGCACCCGAATTTGATCTATCGCTCGGCTCTCGTGTTCTGCCGCTCCATCTTCGGTAAGGGTATCAGGAAGTGAAGCCTTGCGGCTTTTGCAGGAGCAAAATGGGGAGGCAAGGACTGGGCGTTGTCACCCTATAACAGGAAGTGCCTCAACAAGGACCTTCATGGCAGGATCCAGTGATTATTTTAATGAAATCTGCAGATTTAAGAATATTGAACATAACTTTTGAAATGACAGTAACTTAAACTTAAACTAGATTTTAGTGTCAGGATTTACATCTACTTTAAATGGCTATTTCATGCAGCAACCCAAATAGCAAGGATAACTTGCCACAAATGTGTGGCAGTGTTGAACTGTAGGTCTGTTAACTTGCTGCACATTTTCACTGGTAGGCTGTACACTTGTAGATCACTTACAGCACAAGTTCTAGTTGACATTTTTCCAATTTGTAGCAAATTTTCGTGGCAAGTCTCTAGCAAGAGCAAAGTTGCAGTGGTGAGTCTACAGCAAGAGCTCTGCAGGTCTACAGCATGAAAATTCAGCCACAGTGAACCCCTGTGGTGGGATGACTATTGTACAACATAACTGAACCAGAACTTGCAGCAGACTTGTAGAATGTTTGCAAAGAAAGTTGATCTGGAGTCATGCAATGTGGACTTGCTGCAATTGTGCAACAAACGTGTGAAGCCTGGAAAGTCTTGCAATAGCTTAGCAAGTCATTTTCAAACGTGCAACTCAATTGAATATAAGTTTGTGAAATGAACACGATCAGGAGAACATTATCCCGAGATAATAAAAAATAATGTACAAAGTTAATCCAATGAATGGCTCTTGGCGGATGGATCTGATGGTATTATATGGTCAGGCCTGTATAGTTTGTGAAATTCAGCACAGGCCACACCGTATGATAATAATATGGACACAATTATTATCTGGATGAAGGCCTGCGTCTGAAATCTCTAATTGTCATCATGTATCCACATGCGCTTCCCATCTGCTGACTCAATTAGAAAAAGAAGCGGAAGGAAGCAGATAGACCGTGACTCAGTTTGTTGAGTTATGAGGACCAGCGCTGTGCTTCTGGAGGAACAGACAGGAACCTGCAGGTCCCCTCTGAAAGGGAAGATTGGAGGCAGCAAATATTCCACACACAGCAAAGGTGACCATCCTGTACTCGCTATTCCCAACCCAGTTATATCAATTGATATCTTCCTTAACCACTTGCTTACTGGGCGCTTAAACCCCCTTTCTGCCCAGGCCAATTTTCAGCTTTCAGCACTGTCACGATTTGAATGACAATTGCGCGGTCGTGCAACGTGGCTCCCAAACAAAATTGACGTCCTTTTTTTTCCCACAAATAAAGCTTTCTTTTGGTGGTATTTAATCCTCTCTGCGGTTTTTATTTTTTGCGCTATAAACAAAAAAATACTGTCAATTTTGAAGAAAACACAATATTTTTTACTTTTTGCTATAATAAATATCCCAATTTTTTTTTTCAAAAACAATTTTTTTTCTCAGTTTAGGCCGATATGTATTCTTCTACATATTTTTGGTAAAAAAAAAAAATCGCAATAAGCGTATAGTGATTGGTTTGCACAAAAGTTATAGCGCCTACAAAATAGGGGATCGTTTTATGACATTTTTTTTTCTAATAATGGCGGTTATCTGCAATTTTTGTCAGGACTGTGATATTGCGGCGGACAGATCGGACACTTTTGACACTATTTTGGGACCATTCACATTTATACAGCGAACAGTGTTTCAAATATGCACTGATTACTGTATAAATGTGACTGGCAGGGAAGGGGTTAACACTAGGGGGCAAGGAAGGGGTTAAATGTGTTTCCTAGGGAGTGATTCTTACTGTGGGGGAGGGGGCTGACTGGGGGAGGTGACTGATGGTTGTCCCTATGTACAAGGGACACACCATCGGTCTCCTCTCCCTGACAGGACATGGATCTCTGTGTTTACACACAGAGATCCACGTCCCTTGCTCTGTAAATGGCGATCGCGGCTACAAGGAGGACATCGCGGCCGGCAGGCACGCGCATCGGCACCCACATGACACGGCAGGCACAGATTTTCCCTGATGCGCGCCCGCAGCGGCGCACAATGAGGAAGTAAACAGGAGGGCGTCCAGGGACGCTCTCCCGGAAATTGAGCGCCGCAATGTAGGCGTCTTTTACCTATAGCGCGGGCGCGAACTGGTTAACATTGGGTAGGTTTATCATGCCTGCAGCCCTTAGAAAATCAGTGTTCTGTCTTTTATCAAATATTTGCACATAACCTTTTTTTTACACTTAACTAGGTATTACAGATTGCATCTGTGATACTCAATCACTAAGTCAGGGAAGACAGAAAGAAAGGGTAAAGCCAAACCTTTTTTTTTGGAGTACAGGTTAGGGTAAGTTCACACTGGCATTAAAAGCAGGCATCTGAGAAGTGTTAAAAATGCCCCTCAAACACCTATGCATATGTAGCAATGGACACTACATAGTGCTATTCACATAATCAAAACATGAAGCGTTAGCGTCGCTTTCAAAATTGGAAGCCTCATGTCGAGTCAGGAGGCGCTTAAAGCCTTTCAAAACCTCTTATTCAAGTCTTTGGTAACGCTTTGCAAACGCTCTGGCAGGCAGTTGCCGTGCAGCTGTGGGGCATTAAGGTTAGTTTATTTCCTGTAATGGAGTAGGCATTTGTTGAGTGGTTTAAAGGTGCGTTAACACTCATCAAATGCTTCAAAACTGTCCATAGGGTGTTTGGGGGGCATATTTAACTCCTCTATAACACTTGTAAAATGCCAGTCTAATATTAGCCCATATACTAAAGCTCATTAACGCGAGTCTAAAGCCCATACTTACGCTATAGGAGTTAGAAATTTACACTATAGTTAAGCGTTAGAACTTTAGTCAAGTGTGAACAAGCCCTTAGGTTTTTTTTCAATGTGTATGTCTTTGTTGGGGAGATTGTTCTTTACTTCCTATACTATAGACACATGAGGAAGTGATGGGAAATCCCACCTATCACCAAAACAGGATTATCATTACTTCCTGTTTCTTTGACAACTTTGGGACTTTTCCTTGCTAACCGAAGAAAGAAAGATTACAGGGAAGGAAGGGATATAGAAGAGGCTAAGTATAAAAATGAAGGAAGAAAAAAGGAATGAAGGAAGAAAGAAGGAAGAAAGAAGGGAAGAAAGGAAGGAAAGGGTAAAGAAAAGGCTAAGTATAAAAATGAAGGGAGAAAGAAGGAATGAAGGAAGAAAGAAGGGAAGAAAGGAAGGAAGGAAGGAAGGAAGGGGTATAGAAAAGGCTAAGTATAAAAATGAAGGAAAGAAGAAGGAATGAAGGAAGAAAGAAGAAAGAAATAGGGGAAGAAAGGAAGGAAGGAAGGAAGGGGTATAGAAAAGGCTAAGTATAAAAATGAAGGAAGAAAGAAGGAATGAGGGAAGAAAGAAGGAAGGAAGAAGGGAAGAAAGGAAAGAAAGAATGGAAGGAAAGCACATACATAAAGGTAATAATAGAAGCTAAATGTACATGTTTAGAAACTATTGTTTTTTTAGGAAAAAAAAAAAAAAGAAAGAAAGAAAGAAAGATTGCAGGGAGGGAAGGAAAAGATCTAGAAAAGGCTAAGTATAAAAAAAAGGAAGAAAGAAGAAATGAAGAAAGAAAGAAGAGAGGAAGAAGGGAAGAAAGACAAGAAAGGAAAAAAAATGGGAGGGGAAGTTAATTATAGAAGTTAAATGTACACATTTAGAAACTATTGTTTTTTAGTAAAGAAAGGCTTAGTATAAAAAGGAAGAAAGGAATGAAGGAAGGAAGAAAGAAGGAATGAAGGCAGAGAGAACTGAAGGAAGAAGGCAAGGAAAGCATTAACAAAAAGCTAATTGTAAAAGCTAAATGTACAGAAAGAAAGATTGCAGGGAAGGAAGGAAGAAAGAAAAATACTAAAAGATAGGTGTAAAAATTAACCACTTGCCGCCCACCCTATTGCAAAATGACGGCGGCAAAGTGGTTTCAATATCCTGACTGGATGTCATATGACGTCTTCAGGATATTGAGCCGTTGCGCGCCCCCGGGGGTGCGCATCGCGGCGATCGTTGTTGCGGGATGTCAGTCTGACACCCTGCAACACCGATCTAGGTAAAGAGTCTCTGACGGAGACTCTTTACCACGTGATCAGCCGTGTCCAATCACGGCTGATCACGATGTAAACAGGAAAAGCCGGTCATCGGCTTTTCCTCGCTCGTGTCTGTCAGACGCGAGTAGAGGAGAGCCGATCGGCTGCTCCTCTGACAGGGGGGGTTTGTGCTGATCCATTATCAGCGCAGCCCCCCCGAGGATGCCCACATTGGACCACCAGGGATGCCACCAGACCACCAGGGTTGCCCACCATAAAGTATGCCACCCTAGACCACCAGGGATGCCAATTAAATGCCTAATGGATGCCAATCAGTGCCCACAATGGATGCCAATCAGTGCCCACAATGGGCATCACTGATTGGCAGGCATTATTGTTTGGCACCGATTGGCATCCATTAGTACAACACATTACAGTACAGTGCCACTTATCAGTGCCCATCCATGCCACCTATCAGTGCCCATCCATGCCCATCCGTGCCACCTATCAGTGCCCGCCCATGCCACCTATCAGTGCCCATCCGTCCTGCCTATCCGTGCCCATCCATGCCGCCTATCTGTGCCCATCCATGCCGCCTATCTGTGCCCATCCGTGCCGCTTATCTGTGCCCATCCGTGCCGCCTATCAGTGCCCATCCGTGCTGCCTATCAGTGCCCATCCATGCCGCCTATCGGTGCCCATCCGTGCTGCCTATCTGTGCCCATCTGTGCCGCCTATCAGTGCCCATCCGTGCCGCCTATCGGTGCCCATCAGTGCCACCTCATCGGTGCCCATCAGTGCCACATCATTGGTGCCCATCAGTGCCGCCTTATCAGTGCCCGTCAGTGCAGCCCCATCAGTGCCCATCAGTGAAGGAGAAAACTTACTTTTTTACAAAGTTTTGTAACTGAAACAAAAAAAAACGTTTTTTTTTTCAAAATTTTCGGTCTTTTTTAAAAAAAAATTGCAGAAAATAAAAATCGCAGAGGTGATCAAATACCACCAAAAGAAAGCTCTATTTGTGGGAACAAAATGATAAAAATTTAGTTTGGGTAGAGTGTAGTATGACCGCGCAATTGTCATTCAAAGTGCAACAGCGCAGAAAGCTGAAAATTGGTCTGGGCAGGAAGGTGTATAAGTGCTTGGTATGGAAGTGGTTAAGGAAGGAAGGAAGAAAGAAGGAATGGAGGCAGAGAGAAGAAGGGAAGGAAAGTACATGTTTAGAAACTATTGTTTTTTAGTTTCTAAACTAGGAAAGAAAGGAAAGAAAGAAAGATTGCAGGGAAGGAAGAAAGAAGGAATGAAGGCAGAGAGAACCGAGGGAAGAAGGAAAGGAAAGCATGTACAAAAAGCTTTTTAATTATAAAAGTTAAATGTACACATTTAGAAACTATTGTTTTTTAGTTTTGAAAGAAATAAATAAACTGGGGGAGGGTGATTCCAGAGGCATTTTGGTTTCAATGCCAACGTGGTCCATATATGCTCAGAGCATCCATGGAAAAGTCTACTTTAATGAGATGAAGTGGGCAGAGTAATACATTACAGGTAGAGGATGTAATATTACACACATGGATCTCAGTGTTGGATAACAGCCCGGGCTGCATACTTCCATAGTTGCAGTTTACATGTGTCAGTAACTTTTAGAAGTCTCTGATACTCTGTGTGTGAACATAAGGCAGCCTTTGTGTGTTTGCAGCAATCATTGCCTCTGCCACACAAAAGTGGTATATATATATATTTTTTGCTGGCTCTGCATACATCCACATCTGTAGGTAATGTCAGGGAATTGATCATCTGCTTTTTCATCGTCTTCCATCTGTTTACTGTCTGTGTGGCTTCATGTCCTTTGCAGGCTTGGGTTGCCATGGTAACTGGGAGGCAGCAATTAAACTTTGGTTGCCGTGATCTGGCTTTCCTGCTCTGGGAAGGCCTTGATGATATTAGCAGAAGCCTTTGCTATGTTATCTGTTACTCATGTATGTAGCCTTATTTAACAGTTTAAACTCATGGCATTATGCAAAATATTTATTTTATTTTTAACATGCCCAAAATGTATAAACCGGTATATAAGTATTTTTTATTTTTGTATAAATATCAAATAAAAATATTTAGCATTTACATTATAAATATTTAATATTTGTTTAATTTTGAATAATGCAAAGAGAAAAAGTATATATACCGAAGAAGGTGAGCTGCACACCCGTGAAAAGACAAGTGCATAGCAATCAGGCCCTCCCATATATAAAGGAAAAAACTGAGGGATTGCTGCACAAAATATTTATTCCAAAATAGTAGAACTTACATAATGTCCATATAATGCAAGGTAACAGTTTCGGGCTAAAGCAATTAAGCCCTTCTTCAAACCAAAAGCATAAATAACAGTATATATACTCTCATCATATCATGTGGAACCAATTATTCAATAAAACATTTATTAAGTAACCATAATTATTCAAATTAGTATAACGATGAAGTGATAGGACCATCAGACGTATTGAGCTCCCTATATGTCATGAGGAAACTATCAGCAGTGCACCTGTTATCCAGAGAAAAACAAAAAATAATAATAAAAAAAGAAAAAAGGGATAAAAAAAAAAGAAAAAGGGATTTATAATAAATTGTTCACTAAATAACCGCATATCACATTTTAAAGACTTGACCAGCCCTATTATCAGAGCATTAGCCCTACATGTTACAAAAAGTACTATATTGTCTGTATACAAAAAATCTATAATAAAGTTATTACAACTTAATGTTATTCAAATTACCACAACCTCAAAAAAAGGGAGGAAAAGTCATGCATGCACATATGTGGATACAAATTATACAAGTGCATGCAGAACAAATCAAGTACCTCTCTATAAAAACAAATATACCGGTAGGTTAAAATCGGAGTTTAAACCCCTTCGGACTCAAAGTATCTAAATGATGAACCCAAGATACTTCTCGTTTTAAGATTAATTCCCTATTGCTACCTCGTCGACTACGTGGTACGCAATCAATCACCATATATTTCAACTTTGACACACTATGTCCCTTTTCTAAAAAAAATGTCTTGCTAATGGAAATTTATCAAATTAGAATATAAATAGAATATTTATGCCATGCAATCCGTTCCTTAACCTTCTGAGTAGTCTCACCCACATATAAAAGCCCACATGGGCACTTGATCATGTAAACCACATATGAGGATTGGCATGTATAATAATCCCGTATTGCTACGTATGCTGTAACCTTTATGTGGATGAGAAAAAGTTTTACCTTTTATCATATTAGTACAATAAATGCAATTTAAACAAGGGTGAGAACCCTTGTTTGGTGGACCTAAAAATGTTGTTGGTGCGGTCTGTGGCCGATATTGGTCAGACCTGACCAATCTGTCATGTATGGTTCTTCCCCAGCGATAAGAAGGTAAGGGTAGAGAATAAAACTCTAGAACTGATGAATAATTTTCAGATAATATAGAACAATGTTTCTTAACAATATTAAATACACGATTCGAGAAGGGATGAAACTGGGAAATTATGGTATTCATCCACATAAAGTTTACAGCATAGCAATACGGGATTATTATACGTGCCAATCCTCATATGTGGTTTACATGATCAAGTGCCCATGTGGGTTTTTATATGTAGGTGAGACTACCCAGAAGGTTAAAGAATGGATTGCATGGCATAAATATTCTATTAGGGACAAACTTGATAAATTTCCATTAGCAAGACATTTTTTTTTAGAAAAGGGACATAGTGTGTCAAAGTTGAAATATATGGTGATTGATGGTGTACCACGTAGTCGACGAGGTAGCAATAGGGAATTAATCTTAAAAAAACGAGAACTATCTTGGATTCATTGTTTGGATACTTTGAGTCCGAAGGAGTTAAACCCCCGATTTTGACCTATATTTTTTTTTATAGTGAGGTACTTGGTTTGTTCTGCATGCACTTGTATAATTTGTATCCACATATGTGCATGCATGACTTTTCCTCCCTTTTTTTGAGGTTGTAGTAAATATTTTTCTAATTTGAATAACATAACTTTGTAATAACTTTATTATAGATGTATATATTTTTGTATACAGACAATATAGTACTTGTTTTAAACATGTAGGGGTAATACTCTGATAATAGGTCTGGTCCAGTATTTAAAATGTGATATGCGGTTTTTTAGTGAACAAATTATTATAAATCCCTTTTTTTGTTTTTCTTTTTTTTTTCTTTTTATTTATTTTCTTCTCTGGATAACAGGTGCCCTGCCGATAGTTTCCTCATGACATGTAGGGAACTCAATACACCTGATGGTCCTATCAATTCATTGTTATACTAAGTTGAATGATTAGGCCTCATGCCCACGGACGTTTTTACAGCCGCGTTTTTGAGCGTTTTTTACAGCTTAAAAACGCCTGTCCATGTTATTGTATACATTTTTCGACCATATTTTTTTCAAAAAAAAAAACAAATAAAAAAAAAAAACGCCGGAGCTCAAAAACGCAATTGCGACATTTTTGCGCGGTTTCGCGCGTTTAACGCTTCGCGTTTTTTTATGCCTGACGCCGACGCCGCGGAACGCACTGGTCCTGTTTTTTTTTACAGCTTAAAAACGCCTATGCTATTTGCAGCTCAAAAACGCCTAGGTGGGCATGAAGCTATAGACTAACATGGACAGGCGTTTTTAAGCTGTAAAAAACGCTCAAAAACGCGGCTGTAAAAACGTCCGTGGGCATGAGGCCTTATGGTTACTTGATAAATGTTTTATTGAATAATTGGTTCCATATGATATGATGAGAGTATATATACTGTTATTTATGCTTTTGGTTTGAAGAAGGGTGTTATCGCTTTATTATTATTATTATACAGGTTTTATATAGCGCCAACAGTTTGCATAGTTTATATAAATATATACATACACACAATATATATATATATATATATATGTATATATATATATATATATATATATATATATATATATTTTATATGATGAAGTATATTTAGTAAAATATAACATATATAATATATATACAGGAGAGAAAAATATTTGTTTCTTTTTATATATATCTGTGTGTGTATATTATATGCACATTTTCTCTCTATTTTTTAAACTTGAATAATTGTAAATAAATTACATTTAAAAGAATATATTCCACAGCCAGCAATAAAAACCTGACAGGGGTTCTTATTCTTCCAACCTGTCTCCATTAGTGAAAAAAAAAAAAAGAAAAAAAGTTTTGACTAGAGATATACTTTTGTATAATAAGTTTTGGCTATGCATGCATAGCTCCCCATTGCCCCTACAGTCCCTATCACAATGAAACTATATTTTAAGACCCAGCAATTAAAGCGTTTCAGAAAATAAGATCCGATTTCTCCTATTTGTCCTGATTTTATATTTACAATTTAAATATCTGCAAGCTGTGTGATCGAATAAAATTTTAGAAACCATTCTTAGCTATAAAGCACAAACAGCATCTGTATGCATACATCGAAATCCCATTCAAGTCACTTCTCAATTGAAAATAAAAATTGTGCAATTTGAAACACAAACCTTCTTGGTTTCCGCCGTGCGAAAATCATTTCTTTTTTCCTCATCTGAAATATGAATAACACCATTTTTCATATTCTGCCTGTTGCCGCAGCTCATCAACTTAATTACTGTTAATTAAACTTTATTGTTAAAATTAAGTACACAGTATTACCATGCACAGAGGATGGCTGGTCAAGTGTAGTTTTTACGAAAGCCTGAAAACAACAGCGCTGTAACAGGTTACATAAATATGGATGGGCCTTTAATGACACATTCTGCATTGTTAACCCATCTTCATCAGACTCAGCCAGCACAGCTGTGCTCTATGAAACATAATTTAGGGCTAGTAATTAGCTAATAGTCAAAAGACTATTAACTATGTGGATACTTATAAAAAATGTGCTGTGTCTTGGCATCCGCACAGCCATTGTGAATAATCCCTACAATGTGTATAATATGTTTTTTTCCTATTTCCTATGATCATCATCTCCATCTAGTGGCCATAATGTGGTATTTTCCTTAAATACCTCTATCAGGAAAATACCGCATTATGGCCACTGGATGTCATGAATGATCATAGGAAATAAATATGTTAGACAAAAGATGGGGATTATTCTTGATGACTGTGGGAATACTGAATGCTATTTTATTTTTTAGAAATAGACACCTAAAATGATGCTTCAAAGTACTGAATACTTACCTTTCTTGCATCACAATGCACTCCGTTCAAGAGAAAACTTAAGCTGAAATCCAATGGGAAACCAACACATCCAAGGTTGGTCAATCTCGTGTGTGCCCCACAGCGCTCGGTGGCTCCTCCCGCTGACCTCCACATCACTACAGGGAACAGGTCAATGAGGGGAACCAGTAAGAGCTGTGGGGGACCAAGAAGACTGACTCTCTCAGAAGTGTTGGTTTCCCAGCAGACTTCAGTGGAGGATTGCTTTTGAATCAAGCAGCATTCTGGTGGTGCAGGCTCCGGCAAATGTAAGTGCTCAGTCTCTTCTTTTGTTTGCTTCTAATTTATCTTTATAATAACAGGGTTGCTTTAATTATCAATGTAAGTAATAATCTTTTTGAAGAACCCTAAATATGTGTTTTATTTGTATCTTTTCCTGCAATAATTACCTTTAATCTGGAGCTGTCCCCTTCAGTAATTCTTTTCCACCACTAGATACCCTCAGTCTTTCAGATTGAATGACGACCAGTATCATAAACCCATTACTGCTGCCCCCCGCAGTATTTATTTCCCACCACTAGATACCCTCAGTCTTTCAGATTGAATGACGACCAGTATCATAAACCCATTACTGCTGTCCCCTGCAGTAATTCTTTTCCACCACTAGAAGTCCTCTGTCCTTTAGATAGAATGACGACCAGTATCATAAACCCATTACTGCTGTCCCCTGCAGTAATTCTTTTCCACCACTAGATGTCCTCTGTCCTTTAGATAGAATGACGACCAGTATCATAAACCCATTACTGCTGTCCCCTGCAGTAATTCTTTTCCACCACTAGATGTCCTCAATCTTTTAGATTGAATGATGACCAGGATCAGAAACCCACTTCCTGGTCATGGACACTCCCCCTGGGGGCAGCCGGCTCAGTGTTTTACTGTAGAGTTGTAAACCTGCTAAAAGATCCACTTTAGCTATGCGATTTAAGTATCTAGTATAAGGCACTTGATTCAGATAATAGCATCTGAGCCATACAACACAGGCATTTTGCTTTGTGCGAGTCCCTTTAATATTGAAGAGGATGTGACCCAATGCTGAATCTGATTTAGTTTTTGTGAAGTTTACTAATATGAATGCACAGGCAAAAAAAAAAGCAATTAACACCATGCAAGTATAATACTCAGTAGATAACCAGTGTGTGAATAAAAAAAAAAAACACTAAAAAAACAAAAATCTGTTCCAGTTCATTTTCTTCTGAAGACAGAAAATTCATTATCACCTAACAAAAGGTAACTGAACAGCTTCATTTTCCATGAATTGCATCAGCAACTGCAAGAATGAACCTGAGTTTTAATTCACCATGGGAACATTTGATGATGTTGATGACGACAATGAAGGATGCCAATAACCACAGCAACCAACAGGATTAAGGTGTACTGCAGGCAGATAACTTAAGAGAGGATTTCTGATTGATTGCAAAGTGGTTGTAAACCTCAGACATGAAATATGAACAAAGCATATCCCTCTACAGTGTGCACTTGTCTCAATTCAGAGCGCTAAGTTTCATTTCTGTCTTCTGTCCCAGCATGAATCACTTCTGACAGGTTTTTCTGACAGGGGAAAAAAATAACAAAGGTGATGGGCAGGGAGCTCCAGTACACAGCCTGTGACTGACAGCCTCAGCTCTTGTCAGGACGTGGATCACCTGCTGGTGGCACTGTGGTTCCCTGGGCTGAGGGTTGTAATTCCAGTGACCACCATCGGGTGTCTCCCAGTAGTCAGCAAATCACAGTAATCAGTTTCCACCTGATGCTGGCTGCTGGGAGGGTATTTAAGTCTTCACCTACTAAGTGCCCCTCTTTCCAGTGTTTTGCTTGCTGCCAGATACTGCTGGCCATTATCCTGTTCTTGACGGATTGACTGGGTTCACACTAATGCCAGTGCAGACATTGCATGTGATACGCACCGCATTCCTGTGCACATCACATGCGATGTCTGTGAGATGCCAACTCAGTCATACAGTTTGTATGGCTGAAATCAAATTGTATTCACACCAATATGGTGCAGGATCCTTTTTTTGGTCCGCACTGGAATTGGATAGCATGGGTGTTTAGACTTAGAGTGTCTATCATCAACAATTGCCACTGCATGATTTCACCTTTTTTGAATCAATTGTTGCATCTCAACACTGCTGATCTCCTGCTTCTATTTTCTGTCTACTTGCACTCCATCCTTGGCAGCATCTCATGTCTAATGTACACACAAGTGGAATTTCCGTCGGAAAAATCTTGGATAGTTTTTCCAATGGAATTCCGCTCAAGCTTGGCTTGCATACACACGGTCACACAAAAGCTGTCTGAACTTTCGACCGTCAAGAACGCGGTGACGTACAACACTACCACGAGCCGAGAAAATGAAGTTCAATGCTTCCGAGCATGCGTCAAATTGTTTCCGAGCATGCATGTTTTTTTGCGCTTCGGAATTGCATACAGACAAACAGAATTTCCGTCAAGAACTTTTTCCATCGGAAAAATAGAGAACCAGCTCTCAATCTTTTGTTGGCGGAAATTCAGACAGAAAAAGTTGGATGGAGCATACACACGGTCGGAATATCCGACCAAAAGCCCCCATCACACTTTTTTGGACGGAAATTCCAACCGTGTGTATGCAGCATAAGGCTTGATTTTACTGATGGTGACAACTGACAACAGTGGACCATCCATGACTCAAAAAAATCAGTGGAATCACCTAAAATTCAACATGACTGGAAACAGAACCAAAAACAATGGCAGAAATTCCTTTCTGTTGATGTCACTAATAGCTAGTTGTGATTCAGTAGATCAAACCCTGAGAACTGAAGAATTGCTTTTAGTTTTAGTGAAAGCTCCAGTCACACTAGTGCAACTCCAAAATCGCATGATTTCCAGCGTGATTTTGGAGTGTGACTTTGATCTTTACCCCCTGTGGTACTCAAGTTGCATTAAAGCAGTGCAGGAACCTTTTCAAAGTCGCATAGGAACAAGTGCCATTGAAATCAATGGGTTGCGACTTGTCATGCGACTTTATGTGTCCAAAGTCACATGATAATTCACACTAGTGAGAGCAGAGCTTTAGTACACAATTTGACCGCCCTTAGGCTCTTGAGAGTTGCTCCACATAGTTGTAAGTTTGGTTCAGCAGTTTACATCTTTGCGGACCAGTGGAGGATAGTATGCACATCTCTACATTGCAATTAGTGAAGGGTTTGCTAATCTGTGTAACCAATCATGTCCTGGCCACAGACCTGAGATGGTCCTCAGACCACAGGCCACAGACCTGAGATGGTCCCCAGACCACAGACCTGAGATGGTCCACAGACCTGAGATGGTCCCCAGACCTGAGATGGTCCTCAGACCTGAGATGGTCCGACCACTGGCCACAGACATGAGATGGTCCTCAAAGCACAGGCCACAGCCCTGAGATGGTCCCCAGACCTGAGATGATCCTTAGACAACCGACCACAGACCAGAGATGGTCCTCAGACCACAGGCCACAGACCTGAGATGGTCCTCAGACCACAGGCCACAGACTTGAGATGGTCCTCAGACCACAGGCCACAGACCTGAGATGGTCCTCAGACCACAGGCTACAGACCTGAGATGGTCCCCAGACCTGAGATGGTCCTTAGACCACCGGCCACAGACATGAGATGGTCCTCAAAGCACAGGCCACAGACCTCAGACCACAGAACTGAGATGGTCCTCAGCCCACAGACCACAGACCACAGACCTGAGATAGTCCTCAGACCACAGACCTGAGATGTTCCTCAGATCATAGACCACAGACCTGAGATGGTCCTTCAACATCTATAGCTAGATCCTCCAATAAGAAAAGGATTTTCACTCATTTCCAGCACAGCAAGGCACAAATATATACTGTACCTTTGCTGGCCACAGCTACAATTTATACAGACCCCAGTGTTTTTTTTTGTGACTGTGGCTTGATCATCTGCGATGTGGCCCTAAATATGTTGGCTGCCTTGGAAGATCCTGATGAAAACAAGCGACTTCTATCACAGAGCAAAGCTAAGCGCTGGCACGGCTCCTCAGGAACTGGCTAGTTTAAAAGGGATTAACTTGTATTGTTTGAGAAATGTAAGAGATGATGTTGCCAAAGTCGTAATACCCCTTCCAATTTAACTCTTTAAGTGCATGTATCTTATTGTGTCCTTTCAACATATTTGTTTTGATTTGGGGGGGAACGTTCATTCTGAGGAATACAATTCATTACAATAGCACACTAGGCCCCAGAACAATATCACACAGACACTGGGGGTCTCTCTCAGAACAAAGGAGCATTAACACTTAAGTGGGGTACACACTATGAGTAGAAAAACTCTGTATGAGGCACGATCATTCGTTTTTCGTAGTGTGTACACAACTTTCGACATCCGATTCAGACTTTCCAAACAAACATTTCTGAAGGGACAAACTCCAAAACGAACGATTTTAGTTTAATGTGTACTGTTTACGTATGGTTTTTGTATGAGAAAAATCAGATACAAAAGACTGATCATTATCAGAAACAATAAACAACAAATTACAAAAAAAAAAGCCTGTGTCGTTACTGAATGTTTGTACAATTAGCACCATCCTCAATTTCAACCTGCTGTGAAACATTAAGGAAAACCAGAAGATCTCCTTATAGTGTGTACTGGGCTTTAGGGTCCCAGAATAATGGCACCCTGACACTTGGGGTCCCAGAATAATGGCACCCTGACACTTGGGGTCTCAGAACAATGACATACTGACTCTTGGAGTCTGAGAACAATGGCATACTGGCAGTTGGGGTCCCAGAATAATGGCACCCAGACACTTGGGGTCCCAGAAAAATGGCACCCTGACACTTGGGGTCTCAGAACAATGACATACTGACTCTTGGAGTCTGAGAACAATTACATACTGACACTGGGGGTCCCAGAATATTGGCACTCTGACACTTGGGGTCCCAGAATAATGGCACCCTGACACTTGGGGTACCAGAATAATGGCACCCAGACACTTGGGGTCCCAGAAAAATGGCACCCTGACACTTGGGGTCCCAGAACAATGACATACTGACTCTTGGAGTCTGAGAACAATTACATACTGACACTGGGGGTCCCAGAATATTGGCACCCTGACACTTGGGGTCCCAGAATAATGGCATCCTGACACTTGGGGTACCAGAATAATGGCACCCTGACACTTGGGGTACCAGAATAATGGCACCCTGACACTTGGGGTACCAGAATAATGGCACCCTGACACTTTGGGTCTCAGAACAATGACATACTGACTCTTGGAGTCTGAGAACAATGGCATACTGGCAGTTGGGGTCCCAGAATAATGTCACCCTGACACTTGGGGTCCCAGAAAATGGCACCCTGACACTTGGGGTCTCAGAATAATGGCACCCTGACACTTGGGGTCACAGAACAATGACATACTGACTCTTGGAGTTTGAGAACAATGGCATACTGGCAGTTGGGGTCCCAGAATAATGGCACCCTGACACTTGGGGTCCCAGAAAAATGGCACCCTGACACTTGGGGTCTCGGAACAATGACATACTGACTCTTGGAGTCTGAGAACAATTACATACTGACACTGGGGGTCCCAGAATATTGGCACCCTGACACTTGGGGTCCCAGAATAATGGCACCCTGACACTTGGGGTACCAGAATAATGGCACCCTGACACTTGGGGTACCAGAATAATGGCACCCTGACACTTGGGGTACCAGAATAATGGCACCCTGACACTTTGGGTCTCAGAACAATGACATACTGACTCTTGGAGTCTGAGAACAATGGCATACTGGCAGTTGGGGTCCCAGAATAATGGCACCCTGACACTTGGGGTCCCAGAAAATGGCACCCTGACACTTGGGGTCTCACAATAATGGCACCCTGACACTTGGGGTCACAGAACAATGACATACTGACTCTTGGAGTTTGAGAACAGTGGCATACTGGCAGTTGGGGTCCCAGAATAATGGCACCCTGACACTTGGGGTCCCAGAAAAATGGCACCCTGACACTTGGGGTCTCGGAACAATGACATACTGACTCTTGGAGTCTGAGAACAATTACATACTGACACTGGGGGTCCCAGAATGATGGTACTCTGACACTTGGGGTCCCAGAATAATGGCACCCTGACACTTGGGGTCCCAGAACAATCACACACTGACACTAAGGGTCCCAGAATAATGGCACACTGACACTTGGGGTCCCACATCAATGACAAACTGACACTTGGGGTAAAAAAACCATGACATATGGACACTTGAAATCCGAGAACAATCACACAGACACTTGGAAAGACATTTTTCAAAATTGTCGCTCTTCTTTTGTTTATAGTGCAAAAACTAGGTGATCAAATACCACCAAATACCACCAAAAGAAAGCTCAATTTGTGGGAAAAGAAGGACGTCACTTTTGTTTGGGTACAATGTCGCATGACCGCGCAATTGTCAGTTAAAGCGACGCAGAGCCATATCGCAAAAAATGGCCCGGTCATTAAGGGGGAAAATCTTCCGGTCCTTAAGCGGTTGAGCTGCTTGTGGATGGTGCCAAGTCAGCAAGTAACCATACTGTCTGTCTGGACAGGCTGCGTCTAAGGCGTTAAGTTAATGCATAAAGAACAGAACATTCTACTCTACCCAACACTTGGGGCCACAATATAAAATAAACCGAGCAGCCATGGAGAAATACAATCATTGCTTCTTGGCATAAAAAAAAAAAAAAAAGTTACAATAAGTTTATCCCCCAGAATGCTCTGCTGCAGTAACACTGGTGGATTTAGCACCAGCTGCTGTTTTACTTTTCTGTATATTCAGGAAGCAGATCGATTCCACGCGGCTCCTCGGAGAGAGGGCTTTCAGTGACTCAATCTCTAATACAGCACAGATGCCTCTTCTCCGGCTCCCTCTGTCACAGTTTAATCTACATCTCTAATGCTGCCTGCTGCACACTCAGCCATACAAACCCGGGCTCTGTATTGTGTTTTATTCTGCTCTTATATAAAGCAATCGGCATTCACTGTACACATCCGCTAAGCTGTCGGAAACATACCACAGGTGGATTGCTGCAAATCAATGCAAATTTCTTGCCTGCCATCCATGGTGTATAAAGCCGTAGCTAACAATATCGGGCCTCCTATTATAGTTAATGGATACCTAAACTGTGGGCATGGAGCTGTTTTATGCCAGGATATAAAAGAAGGGTATAAATGTCCCTATTTCACATAAGACGAATTTGTGAGCTGGTAAGGGCGCTCTATGGCCAAGCTGGCAAATTTAGCACAAAAACAAATTTGCAGAGACAAAGTTAACCTGCTGAAAGCTTTTCAGATTTCTCGAGCATGCCAAGCTGATCCGCTTTGTGGAATGCAGGGGTTTTGTTGGAACTAAGGTTGCCACCTGTCCGGGATTCACCCGGACAGTCCGGGATTTGAATCATGTGTCCAGGTTTCAGGTTGACTGAAACCCGGACACATCATTCAGACTAGGCTGTGGCTCCCCAAGTAACCAAGATAGTAACACACAAATCTGTTGCCGTCTGCAGGGCAGGGTGATGTCAGCAAAAGCAATTTGGCCACACCCACATTTTGCTGCAGCACGCTATGCGCACCGCATTACTACTCTCCTTGGGGCACCCAAAGTGTTCGGGCTTGGCTTGAAGAAAAGGTGGCAACCCTAGTTGGACCCCGACACATGCACCTGGTCTTCTACTGAGCACTCAGGGTCTCCTCTGCAGTAAATTCTGTCATCCCTTCATATATGATCCTGTACATATAATTCAGGCTTTGCTTAAAAAAACCTGACTGAATGACATTAACCACTTCAAGACCAGACCCTTTACAGACACTTTTGTTTAAAAATCAGTATTTTTTTTTTTTTTTGCTAGAAAACGACTTGGAACCCCCAAACATTATATATTTTTTAAAGCAGAGGCCCTAGAGAATAAATTGGTGGGTGTTGCCATTTTTTATGTCACACGGTATATGCGCAGTAGATTTTCAAACACAATTTTTGAAATTTTAATGCACAAAAACACAATATACTACCCAATTATTTGCTAACATTTAAAAGATAATGGGGTTGAATTACTAAAGGGAAAAAACTGTGCACTTTGCAAGAGCAGTTGCTCCCCAGAGATTAGTAAATTGAGCAGAAGCTCTGCTGACTTCCATCAACCAATTACAGTGGAACCTCGGATTGCGAGTAACACGGTTAACGAGCGTTTCGCAATACGAGCACTGTGTTTGTAAAAATCGTAACTTGGTTTGTGAGTGTTGTCTCGCAAAACAAGCACGATTCAGGCCAAAGCTGTGTGCAGTACCGCGTTTGGCTTGAGGTGGGGGGCGCCGGAGCCGAACAGAGCTGAACGTCGCCGATCGCAGCCGATCGGCGCTGTTCGGAAATGCACGGAAAGGCCTGAGGACAGCACGGCTGACCTCGGAAAATATCGGGAACAAAGTCTTTCCGAGGTTTGCCGAGGTGTCCTTGGGCCCTTTCTTCCGTTTCCGAGGCTCTCCTGGGCCCCCCGCCTCTGGCCGCATGCAGTATTGCATGCCATTGAAGTCAATGCAGAACAAATTATTTTAGTTTCCATTGACTTCAATGGGGTAACTCGCTTTGATATGCAAGTGCTTTGGATTACGAGCATTCTCCTTGAACGAATTATGCTCGTAATCCGAGGTTCCACCGTATGTGGAAGTAAAAATGCATTTATTTATTTTTATCTTGTTTGCATGTGATTGGGTATTCTTTGCAAAGTGAAGCTTTACATCATTTACTAAGCTCTGGAGCAACTGCACTTTTCAAAGTGCATAGTCTAGTTGCCTTTAGTAAATCCACCCCATTGGGGTGGATTTACTAAAGGCAAATCCACTTTGCACTACAAGTGCAGTCGCTGTAGATCTGAGGGGGACATGCAAGGAAAATAAAAAACAAAGTTTTTGCTTGTACATGATTGGATGATAAAATCAGCAGAGCTTCCCTTAATTTCAGATCTTCCCCTCAGATTTACAGCGACTGCACTTCCAAGTGCACTTGTAGTGCAAAGTGGATTTGCCTTTAGTAAATCAACCCCCATTGTGTCTGTGTTATGCATACAACCCGTCCAGGTGCTGTTGTTGAAAGGTGTGTACCGCTCCAAGCTGTGAAGCTCCAAGGAATGCTCCCGCCCTGATACTGGAACAGGTGCTGGCTCTGCACTAATGCATGGGAAAGAAAAGAGCCCTGGACTGCCGCACTCTGTATAAACGATTTATTTTCAAAATTCCAAAATTAAAATCCAAAGTTAATCCATAGATTCAAAAGTCCAAAAACAGACAAAAACAGAAAATTGACATGCAGGGGTGGATAGTTGACGCGTTTCACATCAAAGATAGATGCTTACTCATAGCTGCTGGTGCTGTTGTTGGTGGTTCTAAAGCCTCAAGTTTTTTTTTACCTTAATGCATTCAATGCATTAAGGTAACAAAATGTTTTCTGCTGCAGGATCATCTCAGCCCCCCTTATTCTTACCTGAGCCCAATCCGATCCAGCAACGCGCACAAGAGCGACAGCTCCCACCCCTGTCTCCCTCCTGAGCAGATTGATAGCAGCGGGAACCATTGGCAATCAACTCCAGTGACGAGGGAGCGGGAGCAGGGGCGGGGCGGAGTCCCACTGTCTGAGTCAATGGACACAGCAGCGGAGCTCGGGAGTGAACCTGCACGGGTGCCCCCATGGGAATCGGTTTCCTATTGGGGGCACCAGCAAAAGAGAAGGAGCCAGGATTGCCAGAGGGGGACCTGAGAAGAGGAGGATAGGGGCTGCTCCGTGTAATTATATTGCACAGAGCAGGTAAGTATAGATATGTTTGTTTTAAAAAAATAAAATAAATTGCCTTTACAGCCACTTTAAAGTATAACTAAAGGCAAAACTTTTTCTTTGGTTTTGTATGGAGTGGAGAGATTTTAGAATGTCTTTCAGTTTTTATCGCTGTCTGTTCCCCCCCTTGGGCAGATTCATCCTCTCTATGTGTCCTGTTTCCCATTAGCATTGAAAGTGAATGCAAAAGAAAATCCTAAGATTTGGGTTGTCCCCAGAAAAGCAAGGGGGAAATCTTCCATTGGGGTCATTAGTCCTGGTGGCCTGGAGGTCCCAGAGGGATTGGCAGGGATTTCCTCTCACTTCCTGTTTTGTCTATGGGACAGGAAGTGAAGGTAAAGCTCTCCAATGGGGCACATATGACGAAAAATGAACCTACAGGAGTTATAACCCTGCCTTGCTCAATCCAAAATGAAAAAAAAAAACTTTAAAAGGAGGGGGGGGTCGAGGGGAGGTAAAAATGCGACTCAGCCTCCATTTTGTAATGCACGTGGTTGTGGCACAATGGTGTGAGCTTTTCAAGGTTAAAACAGGCACTGAGGAGGTAACCTCTGTCAACCACTCAGCCGACAAGGGCTTCTGCAAGTTTTAACAATCCCTAAGTGTTTATTAAGGAGAAATGGTAGTTAGTTGAGTTAACCACTTGAAGTTGAAGACCACCTAATGTACGTATACGTTGTGGCTTTTAGGTGATATAATGGGATGATGCCTGCAGCTAGAGGCATCATCCCGGTATTGTTTTTTTCAGAAGACGATCATCTTTTTTGTAAAAGCCATACTAGCAGTTAATTAGTCGCTGGATGGCTTTTACAGGCGGCGAGAGGGCCCCCCCCCTCTACTGCCGCTCTACCAGTGACTCTTCAGGCTCTACCATCTCACCGGTGAGAATGGAATGAAGCCGGCAGTTCCGCCAGCTTACCATAGAGCAGATCAAGGACCCCCGAGGTACCTGTTTATCTTTATGGTATAGGAAACTGGAAGTGATGAGTGTTTCCCTGGAAGTCCCCCAAAAAATCAGAGAGTCTGGTCCCAGCAACAATATGAAATGAAATCCGAGTGGGGCACAAAAGAGGCCTTACTGGCCTCTAGCAGGCATCTTTAAAATGAAGCCTAGGTTTACTTTAACTGTTAAGGGTTAAGCCAAAATGAAGGGTAATGGTTAGGTGTTAGTGGTTAAGTTTAGGTTCAAAGGTTTTGAAAGTTTAAAATACTGTACAGCAGGGGTCTCCATACTTTTCAAGCAAAGGGCCAGTTTACTGTCTTTCAGACTTCAGGGGGGCCGGATTGTGACCAATGGGGGTAGAAAATGCCCCAGGGCCGAGCATCAGTGAGAATAAACATGGGCCCAGTGTTGGTGGGCAGTAGCTGGAGGAATAGTGCTCCATCATTGCTATTAGTGGAAGAAATAGTGCCCCATTGTTGGTGTCATTGGAAGGAATAGTGCCTCATATGGTTGGGAGAAATACTGCCCCAAGGGCCGGATAAAGGCTAGCAAAGGGCCACATCCGGCCCTCGGGCCGCAGTTTGGAGACTCCTGCTGTACAGGCTCATGTTAAAAGCCAGGCCTACAATTGATACTAGAATTTGAAAGCTAATTCCATAATTAAATTTAATTCCACAACAGTAGCCGACACATCCCAGGGACTTGAGTGTGCCCTCTTCATCAGGGCTTGCAGTAAATGTTACTGGCAAAAAGAGACTCCAGGTAGTAAGGAGAACACCAAATAATGGTATAATTACCAGGAAGCACAAGCCATCTATGAACCACGTGTCTGTACATCATGATTTAGTAGAAAGCATTCGTGTACTGTAACAAAACCCACACCAATTTTTGCCGGCAATCATACGAAGCGACCCTCTGCGAAAATGCGAAAATCCTTCCAAGTTCAAACCTGCATGACGAGCCAAACACCCACCCGAAGCCTTCGCGAGACAAAAACCTTGCGGCTCCGCGTGAGCCCTGAAATTCCAAAAGTCTTGCGAGCCTCCCCGCCTGCTCTAATGGCCTCGCCACGCTGAGCTTCTAAATTGGTAGTGAAATTAAACCGTTTCATTCAAAAGTTTTCCGAACAATGCAAATGAATTGTTTGGTTTTGTTTGTACTTTGTAAAGTAACCTCGCGGTCCTGGAAGGAAGTGGCTTGCCGTTTACAATAGCTGTGGTTTCTTTTTTCTTTTGTAGACCATAAAAGATGCAGAATTGTAGGACTTTGATTTTAATAGGACGTTTGAGACGCGGATAAAGGCAAATGGTTATGCTGACTGTTGGAGTACACGATTTTTGCAAGCTATGCAAAAAATTAAAGGGGAATCCTAGCTTATACGATTCAGCCTTTTAAATAACACATATGTCCCCAAGCAACCACACTGTGACATACGGCATATATTATTAAAAGAGATCTGTCACCAGAGAAAAAAAGTAGCATCATTTTGGTAGGTAGGCACCATGGTATGCATGACTGTAATCCTTCCCTGCTTTATCCCAATCTAAATAAAATATTTTAGTGGAGTTGATATCTTTTTATTACTGTCTGGTACCCCCCAGGGAGATTTCTCCTTATTTCCTTTTCCTTTGCCACCGGTGCAAAAAATCTGGGGATCCCTTGACGGCAAGGCCAGAAAGGCACAGACAGCAAGAAAAGCACCATCGGTGGTTCTATTTATCCTCTATGCTGTTTTTATTGGAGAGGTTTCATATCTGTCATGGAATTTGATATGCCGTATATACTCGAGTATAAGCCGACCCGAATTTAAAGCGGAGCTCCTCTGGAAAAAAAAAATATTAAAAGCCAGCAGCTACAGCTACAGCAGCTGCTGGCTTTTAATATTTGGACACTTACCTGTCCTGGAGTCCAGTGACGTCCGCAGCAGAGGACGAGCGATCGCTCGTCGCTCTGCTGCTTCCTCCGCCATCCTCGCTGAGGGAACCAGGAAGCGAAGCCTTGCGGCTTCATGCCCGGTTCCCTACGGCGCATGCGCGAGTCGCGCTGCGCCGTTCTGATTGGTGCTCCTGTGTTCTGGGAGCCGAGTGTCTCCCAGAACACTACGGGAAGTCTGCGGGAAGTGACGTCACTCCCGCAGATTCCCGGAGAGAGGACTCCCGGATGTGGGTGAAAATACCTGTCTTAGACAGGTATCTTCACCCCCCTCCCCCCTGAAAGGTGTCAATTGTGACACCGGAGGGGGGGAGGGTTCCGATGAGAGGAACTTTTAATTTAGGGTGGAGCTCCACTTTAAGCCGAGACACCTAATTTTACCACCAAAAACTGGGAAAACTTATTGACTCGAGTATAAGCCTAGGGTGTCCATCTCCATGCCTCACTGTGTCCATGTGCATGCCTCACTGTGCCCATGCCTCACAGTGCCCATGCCTCACTGTGCCCATGACTAGACTAACGTTTAACATGGGAGTCTATGGAAGGGGTGCCCGGGTTTGAAAAATCGGTGCTCCCCGGCCGTAGGTCTCCCAGACAACAAACTTTGCACACTTGTAGAGGAGAAATGGGGCTACATGTGTGCCAAGTTCCTGGGTCCTGGGGACCTACGACCGGCCAGTAACGGGTCCCCAAAGTCACTGGAGAAATTACCGTTTAACATGTGAGTCTATGGAAGGGGTGTCCGGGTTTAAAAAATCGGTGCTCCCCAGCCAACAAACTTTGTACACTTGCAGAGGAAGAGTGGGGCTACATGTGTGCCAAGTTTGGGGTCCAGAGGACCTACGGCCGGCCGGTACCGGGTCCCCAAAGTCCGGGAGATCAGGCGCAAAAAGGTGTCTCGAGTATAAGCCGAGGGGGGCATTTTCAGCGCAAAAAAATGTGCTGAAAAACGTGGCTTATACTCGAGTATATACAGTAATTCATCTGTTGCCAGAAGGGGGGGGGTCTACCGGCAGGCAGCAGGTCTACAGGCAGCAGGGAGTTGTATGTCCTCATGTCCTCTGTGGCCTCACTTTAAAAAACTGACTAATGAGGGTGGGTGTGCAAAGCCAAAGCATATAACGAAGTTGCAGTGCTGAAGGGCACCAAGCAGATGGTAAAAGTTCAAGCTTGCTCATGATACTATAACTTCCCACCAGGGCTTTTTTTCTCAAAGAATAGGTGCAGGAACTCCCCCTTTTTGAGTCACCCCTTGTCTCCGCCCCCAACCAACCCCTGACCACCGTTCCTTGGTTCCACCACCTACCCACCTCCCAGTACTGCCCCTTTTAGAGAATGCAGAAACAGTCATTTGGATGGAATTTGTTAATGATAACAAGGAAAGCAGTAAAATCCCCTGTAACCAGAAACAACAGACCCACCAGCTACAATATATCCACCCAGCAACAATGGACCACCTGCAACAATATACCCTCCTAGCAACAATAGACCCCCGGCAGCAACAACAGATCCCCCCAGCCAGCATCAATAGACCATCCAGCAGCCAGCAACAATAGACCCCCAGCAACAATGGACCACCCACAACAAAATACCCCCAGCAATAATAGACCCCTAGTAGCAACAATAAATATCCCCTGCAACCAACATTAATAGACCCTCCAGCAGCCAGCAACAATAGACCCCTCCCCCAACAGTAGATTCCTCCCAGCAACAGCTAACCCCCCAAACAACATAAGACCCACCCCCAGCAGTATTAGATCCCCCGCCGGTAACAATAGACCTCCCCAGCAACATAATACCCACCCTCAATAACAAAATATCCCCCACCAGCAACAATAGAACCCCCCTGCAAAAATAGATCCACCCCCAATGACAATAGATCTCCTAGCAGCCAGCATCTCTAGACCCTCCAGCAGTCAGCAACAACAGATGCTTCCCTCAACAGTATATCACTCCCAGCAACAACCGTGCCCCCAGCAACATAAGACCCACCCCCACAACAATAGATCCCCAAAAGCAACAATAGACCTTCCCAGTTACAATAGACCCACCCTGCAAAAATAGATCACCTCCAATGACAATAGATTACCCAGTAGCCAGCATCAATAGACTATGCAGTATACCCCAGCACCCCTTGCCATTACCTACAATCGTACTAGAGGCGCCGGAACTGCATTACATATATCTAACATGGAAAAAAAAGTTTTGGCTGGAGTTGGGTTTTAAAGGAGACCAGACCTGAGACATATATTACTGACCACCATTTAAAAATCCTCACTACAGTAAAACATTGGTTTGAGAGTACCTTGATTTGAGAGCGTTTTGCAAGACAAGCAAACATTTTTAATACATTTTGACTTGATATACAAGCGATGTTTTGATATACAAGTAGCGTCATGTCACAACTGAATAAAAAAAGAAGAGAGGCGCCTCTAAGTGTAGCAATATGGTTACATTTAATGAAGGTACAACATTTAGCAACAAATTGCTACACTTAGAGGTGCCTCTCTTTTCTTTTATACTCTGTAGCTCCTGCTGGATTTTGCTTCTAATCCCCTTGCGGAGGCTTCCATTTGTGGATGGACATTTTATGGTTACACAACCTATCACATTGCTATAATCTTTTTATGCGGACTATAAACTGAAGAACTTATGAATAAATGGTTGTGGAACGAATCATTTGAGTTTCCATTATTTCTTATGGGGAAACTTGCTTTGATATACAAGTGCTTTGGACTACAAGCATGTTTCTAAAATGAATTATGCTCGCAATCCAAGGTTTTACTGTACTCGGTTGTCTCTAGTTTCAGTACTTTCAGTCAATGCCCTGGATCAGGTATGTAGCCAGTGAAGTTAGAAGTCTGCATGCTTGGTCCTGTGACTCAGAAAGTACTGGAGCCATTGGATCAGCGTAATGCCCAGACAAATAGCTTTTTGGAAGTAGAGGTCAACAATGAATGGTAACCCCTGTTTTAGCACAAATTTTAACCACTAAATATAATGCTTTCCTGCTCAACCTGAAATGTTCAGTTTCCTTCTACCTAGAATTTCTGGAGTCCTAATTCACATTTGCTGCGAGGAGACCTATCATAAAGCTCCATTCTGGATTTTACTATTAAAACCTATGTTCATTCTAGGAGTCTAACAAGGGATAAGAGTTATGGATTTTGGCTCTCATTACCCAATCTAAAATTCTTTAAAAAAAAAAATAGAACCCTAAATAAGATTTGTTGGACTCTTTTCATAATTATTGAACTGGATTTGTGCTTTTTTCCTCCAAAGGAAATATTACAAGGCTTTAAATACGTTGCCGTATTTCACGGTAATTGCAGAGGCCTTCCAGGAAAAAACAAAGAACTATGAATTTGGGAACACAAAGAATGCATAGAACAATATATTTTCTCATTTATTCTAATTAATGCTAATATTTGGAAAATATAACACCTGGCTAGAGTAAAATGCAATATAGTATAACCATAGCTCAAATTTAGCAGCGAACAGTCAAAAGCCCTGCCAAGTTTTTTTTAGTTTTTTTACCATTTTGGCAAAATCGCATTTTATTTTACTTCCTGTGCTCCAAAAGACAAAACGGGAAATCCCTCTAATGACCTGCGTCTGCTGTTAAAGTGTAAGCATATGCCAAAGCTTTTTATTTTACGATTTTGGATAGAGTAGGGAAGGGTAAACCCCTTCCAGTTTATTTTTTGCTACCTGTGTAACAGTGAGGAAATTTTCCCATATATCCCTTTCCAGGAAGTTAGAGGAAATCTCCCAAAGTCAAGATATATCCCCTCTTACACAGCGGTCCCTGCAACAGGTGTGCCCATTGGAAGAAGTTCTTGTTTAGAGAGCAACTCTAAAATTCTGGATTCCTCTTGACTTTCTTTCTCAACGAAAATGGTGAGCCTCCCCAATGGGGACACTAATAAAAACTTAAAACAGGAGCACTAGGTCAAATGATAGAAGAGTCCAAGTTACTTTAAAGTGTCACTAAACCTAAATCATAAATAAAACTATCAATAAATAGTGTATTACATGCTGTTCATACTCACTCAGTCACTATGAGATTTATTTTCTGTATTCTGCAAAAAAAAAAAAGGTTGATTCTGCTGTTCTCTATCTCCCTCTTCTGTTCATGTCCCCAATTCAACTAGGGATATTGCAGAGCAGTGTTGGCAGCTCTGCACATGCTCAGTTTTCAGTGAGTTTCAATGCTGAGCATTTCCTCCCTATTACTGTATATACTCGAGTATAAGCCGAGTTTTTCAGCACATTCTTTTGTGCTGAAAATGCCCCCCTCGGCTTATACTCGAGTCACCTTTTTGCGCCTGATCTCCCAGAATTTGGGGACCCGGTACCGGCCAGTACCAGTAACTTGGCACACATGTAGCCTCACTCTTCCTCTACAAGTGTGCAAAGTTTGTTGTCCGGGGGACCTATGGCTGGGGAGCACTGATTTTTCAAAGCCGGGCACCCTTTCCATAGACTCCCATGTTAAACTGTAATTTCTCCGGTGAATTTTGGGACCCGGTACCGGCCGATCTTAGGTTTCCTGGACCTGAAACTTGGCACACATGTAGCCCCATTTCTCCTCTATAAGTGTGCAAAGTTTTTTGTCTGGGGGATCTACAGCCGGAGAGCACTGATTTTTCAAACCCGGGCACCCCTTCCATAGACTCCCATGTTAAACGTCAGTCTAGTCATGGGCACAGTGAGTCATGGGCACAGTGAGGCACAGTGGGGCATGGGCACAGTGAGGCATGCACATGGACACAGTGAGGCATGCACATGGACACAGTGAGGCAAAGTGAGGCACAGTGAGGCATGCAGATGGACACCCTAGGCTTATACTCGAGTCAATACGTTTTTCCAGTTTTTTGTGGTAAAATTAGGTGCCTCGGCTTATATTCGGGTCGGCTTATACTCGAGTATATACGGTACATCTGAGCAGCTCGTGTGACTATAGAGTCCACTGACACCAACAATGGGGCATTATTCCATCCACTGACACTAATGATGGGGCACTATTCCATCCACTGACACCAACAATGGGGCACTATGCCATCCACTGACACCAGCAATGGGGCACTATTCCATCCACTGACACAAACAATGGGGCACTATTTCATGCGGCGGGAGACAGATGCAGCATCGGACAGATATAAATCTGCATACTTCTCTGTAAGAGGAGCTAAGCGGAAAATGCTTTTAATTGTATATTTAACAGACTTGGAGGGATCAATTAAGACAAGTTCATTTTTAGGGTTGACATACCCTTTAAGTGACAGACAGCCAGCTGGTGAGTATTTAAATAAATAAAGGGTCAGCAATGGCCACATCATCTTTTGCTCTCAGTATGTTCCTATACTTTGTATGTGCGGTCAGAATTGACGCCTGACTTTTTCAGAAGTATTATTCAGGAGACCTGTTCCCAATTACATGACAATGAAGTGCATATGTAAAGAGCCCGGAGTGGGGGGCTATGTAGGCTTTTACATCCATACTTCCTATCCTTCACACCAGCAGCAATCGAAAGAATTTACGCGGCTAATCTATTTAATGCTTTCCGCAAGGACAAGTCATATTACGTCTCCTTTGTCGCTCCTTCTCTCCCTACCAAACGCCGTATGAGTCTGCAGCAGTTCTTATTTCAAGAGAGCGCTGTCTGTCATCCAGAATCTCCGTCCGCCGTTTTTTACATCATTATTATGCCTATGAAAATACCGTCTCCGCATGTCAAGCGCACAAAGCCTAAACAGCTTTTCATCCACCTGAATTCAAATAAGGACATCATGTGCCGCTCGTTGCGAGGAAGGAAACGCATCCGGTAACATTCATCTGTCCCCTCTAACGAGCTGCCTGACGAGCCGAACAAGCCCTCGCCTCGGACGGACATGACATAATTCTAGACGCGAGGAAGACGAGGGCTCTACTACATAAGAGATAACAAGAGTTTCAGCGAACTGAGAAATTGATTCAGAATTCCAATGGAGATAATGGAATCATTGAAAGAGGAAAGAAAAAAAAAACATTTACTTCCATTAGCTAAACTTCTGCTATCTTGATATGATTAAGGATAGGGTGACCAGACATCCCCGGTTTCTGGGGACAGTCCCCGGATAGAGGACACTGTCCCTGGACCAAATCTGTCCCCGGTTTTGTCCCCGGATTGGATTTGAACAGCGGCTGAGGTAATTTCAAAGATAGTCAGTGCAGAATAAAAAAAAAATCGGAATTACATCCCCCCGGCCCCCGCTCTGCCGCTCCTACTAGGTTAGGGGGGTGTATTTTTCCCATTATCTGAGCCCATATTCTGATGATCATGTGCTGGTCGGATTGGAGGGACCATTTCTTCAGTTTCAGTTGCCCATTCAGCTCCGCTCGCATGTTCTTCTGCCTTGGCTCAAGTCCCGGGCAGCCGCCTGCCTATCTCCTTGTCTTCCCTGGCGGAGTGATCTTCCTCCACACCCCACCCAGTAGTAGCCGGGGCCCGGAGATTAAGACTTGACAAGCTGTGAAGCGGGCGGCGGCGGCGACGGGCAGAGAGTCACTGATTGCCGCCATTACTAGTAAAAAATATGTCCCCGGATTTCATTTTAAAAATCTGGTCACCTTAGATTAAGGGGACCAGGTTCTTGTGAGGGACAGGAAGTTCAGCTAACTGGTGCAGTCTGGGTAAGTTGGGGCACATCTATTGTCACCTGCAATGGGGTCCCTTTAGTCAAAGAAGTGACCTATTCATAAATAAGATGTGGACAGGAATAGATTATCATTATACATAATGTAATGAAGCCATGGTCTCCAAATCATGACCTGGAGCCACATATGATCCTTTGCTTGCCATTACCTGGTGCTTGGGGCACTATTCCATCCACTAACACCAATAATGGGGCACTATTCCATCCACTAACACCAAAAATGGGGCACTATTCCATCCACTAACACCAATAACGGGGCACTATTCCATCCACTAACACCAATAACGGGGCACTATTCCATCCACTAACACCAACAATGGGGCACTATTACATCCACTGACACCAACAATGGGGCACTATTCCATCCACTGACACCAACAATGGAGCATAATTTCTGCCACTAACACCAACAATAGGGCACTATTCCTCCCACTGACACCAACAATGGAACATAATTCCTACTAACACCAACGATGGGGCACTATTCCATCCACTGACACCAATAATGGGACACTATTCCATTCACTGACACCAACAATGGACCATAATTCCTACTAACACCAACGATGGGGCACTATTCCATCCACTGACACCAATAATGGGACACTATTCCATTCACTGACACCAACAATGGACCATAATTCCTCCCACTGACACCAACAATAAGGCACTATTCCTCCCATTGATCAACAACAAAAAGGTACAATTGCTTCCATTGGCACCCATAATGGTGCACCAGCCCCCCCCCCCCCCCACTGACACCAACGATGGGGCAATTTTAACTTTCAATGATATTTGGATATTTTCTACTCCCACCGGCTACAGTCCAGCCCCAATAAAGTCTGATGAACAGTAAACTGGCCCCTTGTTTAGAAGCTTTGGAGACCCCCGTAGTAAAGTGTAAGCATTACATTTTATGTAAAGTCAAATCTTAATCTGTATTTTTAGTTGTGGAAGGGTTAGAGCCTCTGCTCAGGATGTGAAAAGCAGTAAGACCTAGCTTACACTTGGGTTGGTGGGTGGTAAAAATAGGCAGTTAATAGGTGGTTAAGTTTTACCACTCATCAACTGCCCTTCCTTTCCCTAGGCAGTACGGCCACTGAACGCGACCCATCCAATGGAACAGGGCCTAGCCACATCCACCAAGAAAACATTAGGCTAGGCACAATGTTCCCACAAACCCCATTCGTCTGTCAGAAAGAAAAAAAAAACAGGCATTCAGTAGGCAGCAGTATCACCTCCTGAATGCCTGTCATCCACATCTGTGCGGCTCTCTGAAAAGTCATCCTCTGCGGATCTGCCGAATGGATTCCCCTATCCACACAATCAAGGTGAATGGGGGAATCCTCCCTGCTGCACTGTATTCTGACAGCGGGGACTCCCCACTGTCACAATACGCTGATCAGCAGTGCAGACAATTGGCTGCAGCACTGATCAAACAAAACGTTGATTACTAGATAAGATGGGAACAGTCATAGATGGATCGGAATGCGGCAAGCCCTGCTGAACCAGCTGAATTTTGACCCATCTATGGGCAGCTTAATCCAAATCTAAAAGAAAGGTTTAGGCTTTGTACGCCATTTAAAGTGCATATAAACCTAAACAATGAACTTCTCTTATTTGGTTTCTTTTGGTCAGGTAAATATGCAATTCAAAGGGGGATTCCACCCGCAATTATATTTTTTTAAAAGTCAGCAGCTACAAACACTGTAGCTGCTGACTTTTAATAAGGACACTTACCTGTCCTAGTCGCCCGCGATGTCGGCCCCCGAGGCCGATCCTGGCAGGTCCTGGCGACACCATTCTCACTTAGGCCCCTTTCACACTGAGGCGTTGCAATACCGAGCTAAAAACGATTAGCGTTTTTACCGCGTATTTACAGCATTAGCGCTAAAAATAGCCCTAACGCCTATGCGTTTCATACCGCGTTTTTACTGTGTTTTTACCGCGTTTTTGCAGTAAAAAGGATTATTTGGGATCCCACAATCCTCCACTCTACTGCGGTCATGTGACCTTCCCACAGCTTCTGGGCGTTTTTACCACGTTTTTACCGCGGTTTTACAGCAGTTCTCATTCATTTCAATGGGGATATGCGTTTTTACAGCGCTATTTTATGCGCCCCAAAGATGCTCCAAAAAAGCTGTTTGCAGGATTTTTTCCAACGTGCAGCCAGCACAACGCCTCAGTGTGAAAGCCCTCAGGGCTTTCACATTGAGAATGCTGGGGCAGGATTAACTCAGGTGTTTTTACAGCGCTATTTTTAACGCTAAAACGCCTGAAAAACGCCTCAGTGTTAAAGGGGCCAAAGGTAAACAGGCAGTGAAGCCGTGCAGCTTCACTGCCCGTTTCCTCCTGCGCATGCGCGAGTCTCGCGGCGCTTTGTGAATGGGCGGCTGCTCTCTGGGACACACACAGTTCCCAGAAGGCAGCGCGCTCCATTCACCACAAGACACCGCGAGTAGGCAGAGGAACAAGACCTGCCGAGGACTAGGAAGAGGCAGATTAGGAACTTCCGCATAGCAACCGCCTGTTCTGGTAAGTAAAAAAAATTTTTTTTTCTATTTATTTTTTTCTATTTTTTTGCGGGATTTCCGTGTATTTTTTTTCTTTTTTTTTAGCGTGGAACTCCACTTTAAAAGCATTTTGTTATATCAATAAGTGAAAAAAATATACCTGTTGATCCTGCCAGAAATCTTATTAGCTAATAACTTCCTGTGCTGCATTCTTTTCCGTTACATTGTTCTTAATTATCCCTGAGAGCTACAGATCCCTCCCATGTGTTATGAAGACTATGAAAAGAGTGAGGTTTCTGTAGTCCTAACACACTTCCCGTCCTCGGGTGTCACCAGTGTGTAATTAGCAGAGTCACCAGGTGAAAATAAAGGAAAAAAAAAAAGCCTAAAAAAAGAAAACGAATGCAGCCACCACATCTAATGACTGCAATATATTCCATTTTTGTTTTTGGGGTTTAATTACGCTTTAATGTATACATGCCTGAGGGATACGGCCAACTGATTTGTTGAACTTCTCTTTGAGAGATGCTTAATAATTCATTATCTCCGCTAGCTTGAGTAACAAGGGACGGCCGAGGTTAACGAAGCCTGTTGCATAAGGTCACCGCTGCGATGTCAACGAGGATGGGGCCAACCCGGAAATAACTTCCGTGCCATAAAACGTGGAGGCCGATAATGTCTAATTTATACAGAATTAATTACCTCCTGTGTGGATCTTATGGAAATTGAGGGTACTCGGCCCTCCCACTTCACAGTCCCTCTCATGAAAACGCGCAAAATCAATTATAATGATATCGCGGATATCACTGCGGCCAGCGATAAAATTAGGAGCATGAATGTTTTAACACCTCAGATTAAAAATCAATCATCCAAATGATGATCGCGTCTCTGCGGGGAAGGCAGGCCGGAGGCCTAATCCGCGACCTTGGCGGGAGAGGAGCAGAGAAGGCCCTAATGATCTTGGATATTAATTTGCTCACACTATTGCATTTGGTGAAAAAGTGTGAGATTACAAATAATACAACAGGTGGTTAAAAAAAAAAAAAAAATGTACATGCACACACAAAACCGACTGATTCTTTAAAATAAAAAAAAATAAAAAAAAAAAATAAAAAAAAAAATATATATATATATATATATATATATATATATATATATATACACACACACACATACAAATAAATAAAATAAAAAATATTATATATACTATATTACCAAAAGTATTGGGACGCCTGCCTTTACACGCACATGAACTTTATTGTCTCCCCAGTCTGAAGCCTCGTACACACAACCGAGAATCTTGTTAGGAAAAACCCAGTCGTTTTTCCCTGATGAGATTCTTGACAAGAATCTTGTCCCGGCCAAGTGTACACACGCTCAATTCAAAAGAACCGCCGTTCCTTCGAATGGAACGAATGCGGTGACGTCATCGACTATGACGAGCGTGCGCTCGTCACATTCAATGCTGTCGCCGCCATCTTGCTTTACCCTACCTATGCCTAGGAAGCTACAGCGCATGCGTCAAAGTTATTTTGAGCATGCGCGGGTTTCCACGGCGACAGGTAAGTATACACACGCTCGGGTTTCTCGTCGGGAAACAGGCCGATGAGAATCCCGACGAGAAAATTTTTCTCGTCGAGATTCTGCCCAGTTTTCTTGACGAGAAACCTGAAAGCCTCGTACACACGCGCGGTTTTCTCAGCAAGAAAGCTCTGCCAGCAATTTTCTTGCTGGTTCTTGCCGAGAAAACCGGTCGTGTGTACGAGGCTTTAGTCCGTAGGGTTCAATATTGAGTTGGCCCACCCACCCAACTGCTCGCCAGGCCTTCTCGTCCAACATCAGTGCCTGACCTCACAAATGCGCTTCTGGAAGAATGGTCAAACATTCCCATAGACACACTCCTAAACCTTGTGGACAGCCTTCCCAGAAGAGTTGTAGCTATTATAGCTGCAAAGGGTGGGCCAACTCAATATTGAACCCTACGGACTAAAACTGGGATGCCATGAAAGTTTAAAGGCAGGCGCCCCAATACTTTTGGTATAATAGAGTAATATATATATATATATATATATATATATATATATATATATATTCTTGACTAAAGGATTCGTCAACATTGGTCCTTACCCATAACATTAAAAACACAGACTGCGTGACATGGGTTTTATATGGCCACAGCAGCCAATTTTTTTATTAACCAAATAATAAAATAACATCATGTAAACATACCCGTAAGTGCAACTTTTCAACAAAATACTAATGCCCAACAACAAGAGGTCTTTGGGTGTCTTTTAAGGCACAATTTATAACCATAACGTTCTATGTCCCCAGCCGTGCCCCAACCGGCTCGAAGACGCTCCGACATCCCACATATTTCCATATTCCCTTCCCCCAGGGGACCTAGCTCCTGGGAGAACCACCATTAACCAGGTGGAAAGCGCCATACCTTAGATGGGCCCCACTAATCCTGTACCATGTAATTCTTCACTGACCCCCCCAAAGACCCCTTGAACCGCCGACTGCTGTGACAAGTTCGAGCAATATCCCTTAGTCAGTAAAATCATACAGAATTGAAACAAACTTTTTCTGTTGTGTTTTCTTTTTTTTTCTTTTTTTGTTGTTTTTTTTTTTTTTTTTTTTTTTACGATATATCCATAAAATACATACCAACGTTATTACTCTATATAGAAAGACAAATATAAATATATCTCTACCTATTTTTTCTTGCCCTTTTTTTTTTTTTTTTTTTTTTTTTTTAATTAACCAGAAGACAGCCAAAACCAAACCCCCCTCTAAAGGCCCAATACCTACCCCCAACTGTGCAATGCAATAACTACTAACACCAGGGCGGGAGGGTGGGAAGTTGGCTCTGCTCCTAATCCTCCCGGAATGATGAAATTCCTCCCCTACGCAAGACCCTCACCACTGGACCCTGCCCCCTTCTAACTTCTACCTCCAATCAGGTAAGCTCTCCTCCCCTGCCCCCTCTCTGACCTAGCTGACCGTTATATGACCCCTGTTCCTCCCCTAGTCATGCCGCCCCTCCGTCCATATTCTCCTACGGGTCTCACTATATACAACCGAGCCTACAATAAAATATAACAGATTTTAAAAAGTAAATAAAAAAACAAATACATATTATAACAATTTTAAAAAATACATCAAATTCTGCAAAAATCACTATAATAATACAACACGTCCTACAAAAAAGCCAGCGATAGCCAAGCAAATAGCATTTTCAGAATGAGGTCAGTTGCGGGCAAACTCTCTATCACTCTTGGTTCTCTCAAAGGCAGAGCCAAAATTGCACACTTACCCCTGAATGGAGACACGCTATGGCTGCTCTGACCCTTTAAATTCTTCTTGACATGGGCTGTACTCTGGGCGTTTTATACTAATATAGAAAATACATAAAGGATTTTACATTCTAAATGAACGTGTCATAATTTGATATACAGTGTGAGCTGCTCAGGGCAATTTTGTTCATGACAAGTAGAGTTTTAGCAGCACTGTGTCCCTTGGAATTCATTTAAATCATTGGCAACAATACTAAGCCACAGGCAACAAGGAACAGGCTGCAGTGCGGGTGATAGCTGCGGCTTTTTGGGGAAGAGCTCACAGGCTGCCTTAACTGTCATTCATAATTGTATGGACATTTTGAATGAGTTTGAACTCCAACCAGATATAAAAAGACACAAAAAGCTCAGCTCTTTGTTCATTAATACATCATTATATATGTTTTAAATGCAAGCACTGAAATTACTTTAAGGCAGAACTTCAACCAAAAGCAAAAGGATAAAAATAAAGAGCTCATTAAAAGATAAAGTAGAAAAAACAGGTTTTGCTGCAAAATTCACCATTAATTCAGGAAATTCGCCTGCAGTACTTTTTTCTGCCAATAGATGGCCTCAGTCTTATTGCCATTGTGATTCAACCCACTTCCTCTAAACCCAGGTCACCCTGGACCCACCCTCAGCCTGTGACTGGACAGTGAAAGAAGCACGTGGATGAGTTATATTCTCTGTCACTCTGTTATCTCCTCCTATCAGCACGTTCCTTGTCAGTTCATAAAGTGATTGGCTATTTGTACTGCTTCTTAGCCTCACACTAGCTGCCCCTGAAGCAACAGTTCCTTTCACAACAAAAGCTACCTGCCCCCGAACTAACAGTTCCTTTCACAACAAAAACTACCTGCCCCCGAACCAACAGTTCTCCTCACACCAAAATCTACCTGCCCCTGAAGCAACAGTTCCCCTCACAACAAAAACTACCTGCCCCCGAACCAACAGTTCTCCTCACAACAAAAACTACCTGCCCCCGAACCAACAGTTCCCCTCACAAGAAAAACTACCTGCCCCTGAAGCAACAGTTCCCCTCACAACAAAAACTACCTGCCCCCGAACCAACAGTTCTCCTCACACCAAAATCTACCTGCCCCTGAAGCAACAGTTCCCCTCACAACAAAATCTACCTGCCCCCGAACCAACAGTTCCCCTCACAACAAAAATTACCTGCCCCGAACCAACAGTTCTCCTCACATCAAAATCTACCTGCCCATGAAGCAACAGTTCCCCTCACAACAAAAATTACCTGTTCCCGAACCAACAGTTCTCCTCACATCAAAATCTACCTGCCCATGAAGCAACAGTTCCCCTCACAACAAAATCTACCTGCCCCCGAACCAACAGTTCTCCTCACAACAAAAATTACCTGCCCCGAACCAACAGTTCACCTCACATCAAAATCTACCTGCCCATGAAGCAACAGTTCCCCTCACAACAAAAATTACCTGCCCCGAACCAACAGTTCTCCTCACATCAAAATCTACCTGCCCATGAAGCAACAGTTCCCCTCACAACAAAAATTACCTGTTCCCGAACCAACAGTTCCCCTCACAACAAAAATTACCTGCCCCCGAACCAACAGTTCCCTCACAACAAAAATTACCTGCCCCCGAACCAACAGTTCTCCTCATAGCAAAATCTACCTGCCCCTGAAGCAACAGTTCCCCTCACAACAAAATCTACCTGCCCCCGAACCAACAGTTCCCCTCACAACAAAATCTACCTGCCCCCGAACCAACAGTTCTCCTCACACCAAAACTACCTGCCCCCGAACCAACAGTTCCCTCACAACAAAAATTACCTGCCCCCGAACCAACAGTTCCCCTCACAACAAAATCTACCTGCCCCCGAACCAACAGTTCTCCTCACACCAAAACTACCTGCCCCCGAACCAACAGTTCCCTTCACAACAAAAACTACCTGCCCCCGAACCAACAGTTCCCTTCACAACAAAAACTACCTGCCCCCGAACCAACAGTTCCTCTACATTAAAACTCTTTTACAAAAGCCATTTATATAAAAATTATGTAAATTACATTTTGGGGACCCTTTACAATCCTGCATCTTAGCAATAAAATTGCAATTGTTTTGGGAATAGGTAAAAAGTGACAGCTTGTGACATTGTGATGGCGCTATCTCTCTACTCCCCCAGGAGTTTAACGTTGTCCTAAAACAGATGCAATTTTGCAAAATGCATTTAGATTGGTCAGGTTTGTTCGGCGAGTTGTTTCCAGAGCTTAATATCCCCATGAGCCTCCCTTTAATAACATTTTCGGAGAACCTGCTCTGATAGCATGCTTGAAGAATCTCCGAGGCTGGGCGCCGGCAGGGAATGGCTGGGGAAAGTTAGCTTAATTCATTCAAAGGCTGATAAAACAGTTCTCCTGTGAGCCCCAACGCCGTTCCAATAATAACTCCTCAATCTATTTGCCTAGGGAGGCACATTTATCAATGACAGCACAAAAAAAAGTGGTGCACTCTATGGTTTATCATGATTGATTGACCCGTGGCTTTCAGCATAAAATAATTAATCCTTTTTGTTTGAGAGAGCTGCTTTTCTACATAGAAGCTGGACTAGTGGACTTCATCCATGGTGAAATAAGCTGCTTCTGCATGTAGCCCACCCACCTCTCCCCAACCTGCATTAAATTAGGCTCCTCGCAGGCAGAGAGAGGCACACCGCACCACAAGCCCGTACCCTCCTGAGTAAAGAGGTTAAGCGGTGTTAGTTTTGGGCCTTGTCTGCGGCCAGAGTCAAAGTCCTCCCAAGAATGATCTCACCCAGGGGAGGGCTGGGCCAGGGGGCAGGGTGGCAATTGCCTCCCAGGCCGCCCTAACTTATGTTCAAAATGGCCGGCAGCCGCTGCCCGCTACCATTTTCTTTTTTATTCTGGTCTAGGAAGTCGGGCTGGGGGCATGGCCATGGCGGCCGACCACTAGCTGTTGCATTCCGGGAGTTGTAGTCCGCACTCAAGCTTCTGGTGGGTGGAAAACACAGCAGCGCAGAGGAAACTACAACTCCCTGGGACCAGATTCTTGGAAGCAGGCAGAGGCAGGGCGTGCCAGGGAGTCGGGACGCAGGGCTTGGCGCTGGCTGCAACTTGACCCCAGGATCAGGAGCGTTACCCCCCCAGGAAACCGTGGCGTGCAAGGACCTGCTGAGCTGAGATCGCTGAGGTGAAAGACCCTGACACCCCTAGCTGACCCCCCATACATGTAACCTGCCCCAGTGATCAGGCTGCATTGATGGGCACTGGAGTTGGCTGCATTATTGGGCACTGGTGAGGCTGTATTGAAAAACCAGGTGGGCCATGGATGGTGAGCTGATTCGGCGGTTTAATGGGCCACTTGACTGGACTTGCCCCCCAGGCCTAAGGCCGCCAGCCCTCCCCTGATCTCACCTCTACCTTAGATAAATGTAAGTCCTTGTTTTCCCCAGGAATGTGAATGTCAACACTAGCTGAAAGTCCAACTCAACATTTATTTCACACAGGATAATAAACAGCCTCTTTGAGAGCAGACAGGTTGGAGCGAGGAAACAGGACAGCTTACATGTGGAGGAGGTCCAGGCACAAACGTAGTTTAACTCTTTAGACTGTTTAGGTTTCTCAAACATCTTTGGCGCACGATCTCTGCCACAGACCGTGAGGTTGGTCTCTGCCACAGACCGGGTGAATAAAGTCACTGCCACTGACTTAAAACGTAGGGTCACTGCCACTGACCTGGTGATCTGGGCCTTGCCCTATGAAGTCACTGCCACTGACCTGGTGAATCGGGCCTTGCCCTATGAAGTCACTGCCACTGACTTGGACGAGTAGGGTCACTGCCACTGACTTGGACGAGTAGGGTCACTGCCACTGACCTGAACGAGGTAGGGTCACTGCCACTGACCTGATGAACTTCCTTCTTAAAGTATTTGGCCCATGTCAAGGAGAAAAACATCCCTCCGGAGAGTTACCAGAGGCCCTCACCGTCACCACGACTCTGCGCTGGGTCTTCAGAAAGGGTTACCTCCCTGGCCTCCTTATCTCAGATACGGGTCCCCTCGCAAGGCGGCACCCTGGGAGTCCTCGATCCCTAGCGGACCCCAGCCGAAGGTTGCTGGGCCCCGGGCCTTCAAAATAGTACCTCACCCCAGACTGGGATGGAACAGGAACTCCACTGCCGGGCCTAAGGCACCCGGAGACGACCCTTCTCACGCCCAGGCCGAAGGTGCCTGGGCGCTGACGAACCACACACACCCAGGCTGAAGGTGCCTGGGCGTGGACGAACCCCAATGGAAGATGTCCGCCCCCTTTTATACCCTCTCCCGACAGGCACAGCAGGTTCCCCGCCCCGCCGTACTACTGCGGAGAGGGGACACAAAAAGGTGCAGCCCTGGATTGGTGGTTCAACCCTGGCCCATGGCGACAGCGCCACCTTTGGCCACATGGAACTGTGCACCAACACTATCTCCCATTAACAAAAATGGTCCATTAACCCTAACAATCAGTGTGTCTGAGCCTAATTACCACTCAGACACTCCCCTTAAATGGAACACCCCGCTACATACAGTATATGTAGAATTTGAGGAACCCATTTAGAAAGGTTCTGAGCTGTGTAGATCGCATGTTAACTCGGCCATCAATGTAGTCCCCACCAGATGGTCTTACTGGAAGTCTCACTTTTGAAGTCGTATTGTTAGCTTTTTTTTTTGATCAGTTTCAAGCCCAACATCAGACTCAGGGTCACATGGAAGTTTTTGGAAATGTTTATGCGTGCCTTTTGGATTCACAAGCGTGCATTTTAACAATAATTCCAGTTAAAGGGTAGATTATAGTGTAAATTTTTTTTTCCTACTTTCTGTTATAAAGCATATCCAATAAAATCTAATTTCCTCATGAATTTAGGCCAAAATGTATTTTGCCCAATGTCTTTGATAAAAATAAATCCAAATAAGTGCATATTAATTGGGTTGTGTAAACGTTATAGGGGTTGATTAGAGAGTACACAATCTGGTGTAGCTCTGCATCCCAGATAGCAAGCAATTGTGCTGCAAGTTGGAAAATAACTTGCTAAGCTATTGCCAGACTTGCCAGGCTTTACACGTTTGTTGCACAATTGCAGCAAGTCCGCATTGCATGACTCCAGATCAACTTTCTTTGCAAACATTCTACAAGTCTGCTGCAAGTTCTGGTTCAGTTATGTTGTGAAATAGTCACCCCACCACAGGGGGCACTGTGAGAGCTCTTGCTGTATTCTCACCACTGCAACTTTGCTCTTGCTAAAGACTTGCCACGCAAATTTGCTACAAATTGGAAAAGTGTCAACTAGAACTTGTGCTTCAAGTGCTCTGCAAGTGTACAACTTGCCAGTGAAAATGTGCAGCAAGTTAACAGACTTACAATTCAACACTGCCACAAATTTATGACAAGTTATCCTTGCTATCTTGGATAGAAATCAGCTTTTAGGTGTTATTGTAAAATCTTAAAGTAGTAGTAAACTCTTTTTGTTAACTTGTACCTACAGGTAAGCCTATAATAATGCTTAAAGCGGAGCTCCACCTAAAAAAAAAAAAAATTAAAAGCCAGCAGCTACAAATACTTCAGCTGCTGACTTTTAATAAATGGACACTTACCTGTCCTGGAGTCCAGCGATGATGGCAGCTGAAGCCGAGCAATCGCTCGTCTCTCGGCTGCCCCCGCCGCCATCCTCGGTGAGGGAATTAGGAAGTGAAGCATTGCGGCTTCACTGCCCGGTTCCCTAATGCGAGTCGCGCTGTGTGTCCTCACTGGTCCCTGCTGTGTTCTGTGACCTGTGTGTTTCCCAGAACACAGCGGGTGGGGGGGGGGGGGCGGGAAGGGGTGTGACTCCCGTGGGAGTCTATGCTCGGAAGTGGTGCAAATACCTGTATTATACAGGTATCTGCACCCCCCTCCCCCTGAAAGGTGCCAAATGTGACACCGGAGGGGGGGGAGGGTTCCGAAAAGCGGAGGTTCACTTTTTGTAAATTTGCAGTTTAGGAGATATTCACACTGCATGCAGCTGGTGATGTCACCGGCGAATGTGCTCTGAAGGGACGGCATACCCGTGCCCTCCCTTTAGAACTCTGTATTATGGCCCGTAACTCCTGCACGCATGCCTGATAGAACACCTTTGGGTTGAATTAGAGTGGAGACTGCAAGCCAGACCTTCTCGTCCAACATCAGTGCCTGACCTCACAAATGCGTTTCTGGAAGAATGATCAAACATTCCCATAGACACATTCCTAAACCTTGTGGACAGCCTTCCCAGAAGAGTTTAAGCTTTTATAGCTGCAAAGGGTGGGCCAACTCATTATTAAACCCTACGGACTAAGACTGGGATGCCATTAATGTTCATGTAAAGGCAGGCGTCCCAATACTTTTGACAATATAGTATATTCAAAGTATATATCAAAAAAGCCCCTAATTTTCCACTTCTTAATAAGTGATTAAACAGTACTGACTGGCATATTCAAGGCTTTGGATATCTTTTTATATCCTTTTCCATCTTTGTAAAGTTTCATTACCTTGTTACGCAGGTCTTTTGACTGTTCTTTTTTACCTCCTCATGGCTCAGTGTCTAGCCTGCTTAGTGCATCCATGTGAGAGCTAACAAACTCATTGACTATTTATACACAGACACTAATTGTGATTTAACCACTTCCCTACCGCCCATAGTCATATCACGTCCACAGATGGGATCTCCCATCCTGGGTGGACGTCATATGATGTCCTCGGCTTTGAGGGGGGATATCTGAATGATGCCTGCAGCTAGAGGCATCATTCAGATATCCTTTTCTTGTGCCGGCGATTCTGCGCACCATAAGAATGATCATAGCGGCAGTTCCGCCGCTTGATCGTTCTTATAGGCGGCGGGAGGGGACATCCCCCCCCCCTCCCGCCGCCATTAGGTGCTTCTCCGGGCTCTCCCGTGCCATCGGGGACCCGGGGAGAATCGTCCGGCGCCGGTGGTGGGTCACGTGACGAGCATAGAGATGACTGGTGACCAGATGGTCACCAGTCATCTCTATGATCGTCGGAGGCCCGGGCGCGATGTGATGACGTCACGCCCGGGTCCTCAGATGTAAACAAAGCCGCCATTGCGGCTAGTAAGTATGAGATCAGTGAAAAAAAAAATCACGATCTCATGCTTTCCAGCCTGGAGGAGAGATGTGGGGTCTTATTGACCCCACATCTCTCAATAAAGAGGACCTGTCACACACATTCCTATTACAAGGGATGTTTACATTCCTTGTAATAGGAATAAAAGTGATCCAAAAAAATTAATAAAGTGTAAAAAATAAATAAAATAAGTAAAATAATAAAAAAAAAAAATAATAATTAAAACGCCCGTGTCCCCGGTAGCTCGCAATCAGAAGCGAATGCACACGTAAGTCCCGCCCACATATGTAAACGCTGTTCAAACCACATATGTGAGTTATCGCCGCGTGCGTTAGAGCGCGTGCAACAATTCTAGCACTAGACCTCCTCTGTAACTCTAACCTGGTAACCTATAAAAAAAATTAAAGCGTCGCCTATGGAGACTTTTAAGTACCGAAGTTTGGCGCCATTCCATGAGTGTGCGCAATTTTAAAGAGTGACATGTTAGGTATCTATTTACTCGGCGTAACTTCATCTTTCATATTTTCCCCCAAAATTGGGCTAACTTTACTGTTTTGTTATTTTTTAATTCATGAAACCATTTTTTTTCCCCAAAAAAAAGCATTTGAAAAATTATTGCGCAAATACCATGCAAGAAAAAAAGTTGCAATGACCGTCATTTTATTCCCTAGGGTGTCTGCTAAAAAACATATATAATGTTGCGGGGTTCTGAGTAATTTTCTAGCAAAAGAATGATGATTTGTACATGTAGGAGAGAAGTGCCAGAATAGGCCCGGTATTGATGTGGTAAAAAAAAGCCCGTGTTGAAGTGGTTAAAAAGCCACAAATGTGGGAAATTAACCTTTAATTGCCATTTTAACCGGTGTGTGCCACCTTCTGTGTCTGTACCAAGGCCAAACATTCCAGGGTATGTAAACTTTTGATCAGGGTCATTTGGGTAGTTTCTGTTGTCATTATGATTTAAAAAGAGTAAACACGGTTGATTGATAATAAATGGCTTCAGCCAAACACTAATCATGAGTGACAGAAAAGTTGTTGTGTTATCATTCATATTCTCTGAAAAATGGCCAAGAAATCATAAATTCTGCCGGGGTATGTAAACTTATGAGCACAACTGTACTTGTAAAATTACTGAATGGTCAAAAAAACAAACAAAAGTAGAAATATTATGTACTGGACCCATGCTTCCACTTTAAGCCTCTGCACAGGTAAGCGTTCCATAGCGGATTGAGCTATAAACCAAGTTCATGGAGGACAGAGACGCAATGTAACAAACAGAAGCAGGGATGTTTTCTTTTCATTAAGTACGCTTATATAAACCTGCTAATAAGTGTTGTGTCACTAAATGTTCATTCTCCCACTAATGCTGTTGGTGCCTGTCCTCATTTGAGTATTGTGAAAAATGTCAGGGTATAATTCATGCAGTCGCATTTCACGGCCACTTTCGGGCTGTACAACAATACCACGCTCTTAAAAGCTTTTATACACAAGGGTTCACCTGGTACATAGAAAACAGAAGAATCTGTCTCTATCACCGCAGACGCAAATGTTACAAAAACATTTCATTTAACACTATGGCTACTTGTATACTAGGCGTTTAGCTCATGTGCGTCCAATCCCGGCGTTTTAGTGCGCCCAGGAGGCATAGCTGTAGGGTCCAGCTTGTCAAAGACTATGGGAAGCAGTGGCGGCTGGTGCTCCATTGGTCAAGAAAAGGGGGTTGCAGGAAACGTACCTGACCCCAGCCCCCCATCGCTTCAGCCCGCATCGCGCACCATACCCACACCCCCCCGGTCACCGGCTCACTTACCCTGTGCTGCACCTAGACTGACATGTTGGAGGGTGCCCACCGGCGGCGGCTTCCCCCCTCTGTCTCCTCCGTGTCCCTCCTCGGCCTTCCAGCAGCGGGTGGTGGGTCAGTCGGTCCCCTGCGTCTCCTCGGGATCACGGCGGCCGTGCCTCTCCTCCCTCCTCCTCCTCCCAGGCCGATAGGATCGCTTCTTCTTTCGGCCAATCAGGAAACGGGTCTCGAGACCCGCTTTCTGATTGGCCGGGAGGAGAATCAGTGTGACAAAAGCGAATATTCATTTGCTATTGTCACACAACTGGGTGAGCTATTCGCCCCGAGCCCACCCTTTTTTAAGCCTATTAGAGCCTCTGGCTCTAATCACATGCTTAAAAAAAAAAAAACATTGTAATTCATGCGTCCTGCACCCCACATGTAGTTTAGGGGGCCAGATGCATGGATAGGGGGTGGCATCCCTGCGTCCCATATGGACGGGTTGCCACTGATGGGAAGGCAAAAATACAAGGCAGCTGGATGGAACTGAATGCTGTACTGAGTGGTAAATGCATTTAGCACGATATGTGTTCAGGGACGTATGCCCAGAACTTAAACTTTGGTTTAAAAAATAATTCTATGCTAGTATGTATTCTTAACTTAAAAAGCCTAATCTATTGATCTCAGCCTCCTCCAAATCTACAAATTCCTTTTTTTTCTGCTGTGATCTGACTTCATAGTAGAGGGTGGCTACATTCATTCTCTATGGTCCCATTGTACAGTGAGGTCCATATATATTTGGACACAGCACAATTTTAATTTTTTTTCCAGGTATTTATTTACCAAAACATGTTCAAGCTATAGTTACCATGTATAATGGATATGGTCTGAAAGTGTACACTCTGAGGTTTAATTTGAGGGTATGCACATCCAAATCGGAGGAAGGGTTTAGGAATTACAGCTCTTAAGAATAGCAACCCCCCCCTTTTTCAAGGGACCAAAAGTAATTGGAAAATTGAATCAAAAGCTATTTCATGGATAGGTGTGGGCTACTCCTTCGTTATTTCTTCATCAATTAAGCAGGTAAAATGTCTGAAGTTTATTCTAAGTGTGGTATTTGCATTTGGAATCTATTGCTGTGAACCTACATAATGCGTTCAAAGGAGCTGTCCATGCAAGTGAAACAGGCCATTGTAAGGCATGAAAAACAAAAACAAATCCATCAGAGAGATAGCAGCAACATTGGGAGTGGCCAAATGAACAGTTTGGTACATTCTGATGAAAGAAGAACGCACTGATGAGCTCCGCAACATAAAAAGGCCTGGCTGTCCACAGAAGACAGTGGTGGATGATCGCAGGATCCTCTCTTTAGTAAGGAAAAACCTATTTACAACATCCAGACAAGTAAAGGACACTCTCCAGGAGGTGAGCATATCATTGTCAAAGTCTACAATCAAGAGAAGACTTCATAAAAGCAAATACAGAGGGCTCACCACAAGGTGCAAACCATTCATAAGCCTGAAGAATAGAAAAGCCAGATTAGACTTTGCCAAAAAGCATCTAAAAAAAGATAAACCAGTTCTGGAAAAGCATTCTTTGGACGGATGAACCTAAGATTAATCTGTACCAGAATGACGGGAAGAAAAAAGTGTGGAAAAGGCTTGGAACAGCTCATGATCCAAAGCACACAACGTCATCTGTAAAACGTGGTGGAGGCAGTGTGATGGCATGGGCATGCATGGTTTCCAGTGGCACTGGGTCATTGGTGTTTATTGATGATGTGACAGAAGACAGAAGCAGCCGGATGAATTCTGCAGTGTTTAGAGATATACTGTCAGCCCAGATTCAGCCAAATGCAGCAAAGTTGATTGGATGGCGCTTCACAGTACAGATGAACAATGATCCAAAACACACTGCAAAAGCATCCCAGGAGCTTTTGAAGGAAAAGAAGTGGAATATTCTGCAATGGCCGAGTCAATCGCCTGATCTTAACCCAATTGAGCATGCATTTCACTTGCTGAAAGAAAAACTAAAGGCAAAAAGACCCACAAACAAAGAACTGAAGACAGCTGCAGTTAGAACCTGGCAAAGCATCAGAAAGGAGGAAACCCAGTCTCTGGTAATGTCCATGGGTTCCAGACTTCAGGCAGTCATTGCCAGTAAAGGATTCTCAACAAAATATTAAAATTGAACATTTTATTTATGACTATATTTATGTGTCCAATTACATTTGAGCCCCTATAAATGGGGGGGGGGGCGTGTATAAAATGGTTGCAGTTCCTAAAATTTGTACTTGATATTCATGTTCAAACTCATGAACTAAAGCTGAAAGTCTGCACTTCAAATTTATTAGGATTGTTGTGTTTTAAATTTTTTCTGGTGGCATACAGAGCCAAAAGTATAAAAATTGTGCCTGTGTCCAAATATATATGGACCTAACTGTATGTATCAATGTAATGGGGTGGCTACATCATTCCTCCACTGGATCTATGGAGGGAGCCATAGTTGTCACCCTAGGCTGCTGTCCTGACCAGAGCCAAATTTAGACCTTGGGGGGCCCGGGGCACTTCAGGTTCGGGGGGCCCCTTATTCACAGAGTTGGTTTGCATTCTCAATGACAATCATACGTTTTTAAAATGCATGACACAATTTCATTCTGAGGACACACATGCCCACACACGCGCAGTCATAGCGCTTCATCTGTGGTTTGTTCGAGCCGCCAAAATTCACTATTGAAAAAGATACAACATACCAGTCTGGAGTTTTACAGATGATGGCCGACAAAATATTACTTCCCAAGATGCATTTAATAAAAGAAAATATGTTTTTTTATTATACATTTTATTACTATTTATTTTATTTTATTTTATACATATATTTTATACTGTTTTAAATAATATTTGTATAGAGAGGGGCACCTCCTGCCAGGGGAGCCTAGGGCAACTGCCTCCTTATAAATCCAGCCCTGGTCCAGTTCTTACTACTGTGCAGCACACCGTAAATATTTTTACAATAGACTACAAACATGTCCTTATTGGTTCATCTCCATTACATGGGGGGCAGGGCCAATGGTAGTGTACAGAACACATCTAGGAAGGAAGATATTCTTTGGTGCAACTCACAGGAAGTAACAAGGACATGGAATTTCTTACAAGATGAACAGGTAATGTCTGTATTTGTTCTTAGCTTTAAAAAAAAAAAAAAGAAGAAAACTAATGCAGCCACCATACCTAAGGATTGCAATGAATTTGTTTTGGAGATTAAGCATATTATATAGTGTCACTTTAAACCAGGGGTCTCAGACTGGTGGCCCTCCAGCTGTTGCGGAACTACAAGTCCCATCATGCCTCTGCCTGAGGGAGTAATGCTTGTAACTGTCAGCCTTGCAATGCCTCATGGGACTTGTGACCCCTGCTTTAAACGTTTGCCCTAAAATGCTACAGGTTCCACAGCATTTCAATCTAAGAGCCTACTGGTGGTCTGTTAGTAGGGTGACCACGTGTCCCGGATTGCCCGGGACAGTCCCGCATTTTGCAGGTCTGTCCCGGGCACATTCATTCCAGGACAATACAGTGTCCCGGAATGAAACTGACACAGCCACCCCCCGGGCCAATCTGATGCCCCCAAAAAAGGCCGCCACATCACCGCTTTACTCACTGACCGTACTTGTCCTGGGCGGGAATGCCCTGGAGGAGCACAATCCCACCCCCTGCTTGTGATTGGAGAAATCATAAATCCCGCCTCTTGTGTCCAATCACTGTGCTGTGATTCGTTACAGCACAAGCTGATTTTTGGGAAGGGAGGGTGTCCCTGAATGGTAGCTTGGAAATGTGGTCCCCCTATCTGTTAGACACCCATCAACACCCTTGCTCCTTCAGCTGGCTGTTGGGCTGATTATTGGGCCTGTATATGCCTCCTGCAAACCAGTCCAGAGCCAGATGAAGAAGAAGTATTCATGGTAGGCTAACAACGTTGCTACTAGTCACAGGGCAGCAGTTTAGCATTGTCAGCTTGAAACAAGTAGTGCTCTTACTGACTGTATCTTGAGGGAAGAAACTTTGCAATGGATTTGCAAAAATGAATTGCTTAAGAAAACTGTATAAGGCCTCCTTCACATGGGTGCCTCCGTGAAGTGGGATGCGCTTGCTTAGCGGGGGATCTCTCTGCTGATCCCTGCTGAGCAGGCAGATGACAGGTCAGTGTCTGCTCCGCTATGCAGAATGGACACGGACACAGCCCACTCTCGTTTATGGGGCAGTCAGATGGAAATGGACCGCCTGTCCATTTCCATCCGATGCCATCCGATCCGCCAAATGGATGGGGAATAGGTCCCCCATCTGTCTGTGTTTGGCAGACAGGATCGAATCAGATGACGGCGGTTGTCAGCAGACATGTGTCCACTGACATCTGCCGCGCCATAAAAGAGACTGGAGAGCCCAATCCGGTCCGCCTTAAAAACTGACAGGTGGACCTGATTAGATGGCCATGTGAAAGGGGCCTTAATAAACTATGATGCTAAACAGGGTTTACATACATAATGCTACGCAAGCCCATTGGGAAACTGACTCTTCAGGGGGTATCTATGTCCTCGGTCCCCTGTAGCTCTCACTGGTTGCTTACTCTGAGCTCATATCACCATGGGAGATGGTAGTGATGTGGAGAGTAGATAAAGGAACTAGGGTTGTCCCGATACCGATACAAGTATCGGTATCGGGACCGATACCAAGCATTTGTGCGAGTACTTGTATTCACACAAATGCTCCCGATGCCAGATCCGATACCTGGAACCGGAAGTCGGTGGACAGAGAGGGCGGAGCGGAGATCGGTCTGGCAGCAGTGGACCACGCGGGTAAGCTGGCAGGGGTGCAGGGCGCCGCCGCATATTCCTTCCAAAGCGGTGACCGGAGCATCACATTCGGTACAGGAAATGACGTTCCGTGTCTCCGTCGGAGGGTAAACATCACGGCGCCCATCTTGGTACACCCTGCACTCGGCTGCAGTAAGCCAGCAGCGGACATCTTGTTACACCCAGCCCATATAGTTCGGGCTGGGTGTAACAAGATGTCCGCTGCTGGCTTACTGCAGCCAAGTGCAAGGTGTACCAATATGGGCGTCACAGCATATTTACTAGAAGTTAAATGACATGAATGATGAGAGGAAAGGAAGGATTTTGCAATGCTATATGTCATATAGCATTGCAAAACCCTTCCTCTCCTCTCATCATTCATGTCATTTATTATGCAAGTGCCAGTCAGTGCTGCATTTAAGTGCCCGCCCATAAGTGCCCATAAGTGACATCAGTTCCATCTATCAGTGCCGCCTTTCAGTGCCCATAAGTGCCATCTATCAGTGCCCATAAGTGGCATCCATATTTTAGTGCCAATCTATCAGTGCCATCTGTCAGTGTCCGGTAATGCCACCTATCAGTGCCCATTAGTCAAATTATCACATGACGTTTAAAAAAAGTATCGGTAATCGGTATCGGCGAGTACTTGAAAAAAAGTATCGGTACTTGTACTCGGTCTTAAAAAAGTGGTATCGGGACAACCCTAAAAGGAACCCCTGAGACTTTTTGAGACCCAAGAGATTGACACTTCTGGGAGTGTAAGGTTCCAAGCAGACTTTGGGGGGGGGGGGCAGCTCTCTGTAACAGAGAAGTGTTGAATGGCAGGAGAGATTCACATTCAGACATTTCTTTACAGGTAGAGGGTTTTACAGAAACACTTTTACTTTTACTATGCAACAGGGTCTCTTTAAGCAGCAAGGTAAAGCATCCTACAGCAAAAGCTATTACTAAAAATGTATGCAGAGCCCTAGCTAATAATAATTAGTTGCATTTACCTGATCTTGTTCCGTAATGTTGAAGACATTTCTATCTTATCCAAGACACTTCTTCAGTTCTATGAGTGTCAGGAGGACTGTTTTACAAGAAAGAAGCCATCTACATCAAACTGTAACAGCCCTCCCTGAACAGGGGTGGGGGTCTACAACACCATCTGTCTTCCACATACATTGCCATTTTCATATCTGTACTCCAAGATTTGGCAGCAATTTATACCTTCAGCCATGTAAATTGAAGGTATAACTCCTATGTAGACTTTCCGGCACCAAGGATGGGATCATATAACTAGAACATGGTGGTTCTACCTCTCATCCTGTTCTTAGGCAATCAACATCGCCCTTTACATGGGTATTGGATTAAGGTGCCTGTGCCATCTGTGTGGTTATAAATATTGGGGTATGATCCTGTATGTTTCTGACTTATTAGAACTGAAAAGTAGGGTTGGAGAAGCTATAAGACATCTTCAATATTACAGAAATAGTCAGTTGAATATGACCAGCTACTCTTAGATATACCATGACCTGGATACATGAGAACTTTCACAGACTTCTTTTTGCTTCTCTGGGAAGCAAAACAAACAGTTGGTGCTATACCAGAGGCGTAATTAGAACCTTCAGGGTCCCGATGTAAAAAACCATGAAGGCCCCCCCCACCACTGGGTCCCTTTCCATCGGTTCTCTGATACTAGGGCCTTTCCCTCTGAGCTGGGGAGCTTCCCACTGTTCCCAGGGCCCTTTACTCCCATTGAAGGGCCCTTTATAAGCCCTGGTGTCACAAAAAGTCGCACGACAACTCAAAACACATTCATTTCAATGGGTGCCCTCTAGGTTCCTGCACTACTTTTCTGCAAATTGGGTGCGACTTGAGTGCCATAGACTGCAATGTATAAATCACAAAAGTTACAATCAAGTCACAAGGAAATTGCAAGCATGACTCACAGTGCCCCACAGCCTCTCCCACCCCCCGATTGGGGTGAAACGCCAGGGTCCAGTCCTAGGTGCAACATTTGTGACCCTGGTAGTTCCACCCCTGGGCTATACATACAAGAGTCACACAACAACCCACCAAGCATTAATAAATGTTTTCAATTAAATCAACAAAAAAAAGTGAGAATATTGGGTGAGAGCTGTGTGAATCTTGGGTGAAAACATAGAAATAGACCCCAATTGAGACCCCTAGCTGTGCTACCTGTTTTTAACTGCAGGAGCGCTGTTGCTACGCATGCACTTCTCAGGTATGGGTTTATTTTTAACTGGACAACCCCTTTAAATCTGAATTTTTTGTTCTGAACACATGGCTATATTCTTTGTGGACTCGTTCCGACACACTCAGTATGTCAAGGTCACCAGGATCATTATGGTCGTTATTGTCACTACACTTTAGATTCCTCTTCTGCCTTGCTTGAAGGGAATTTCATTTGACAATGCAGAAAAACATATAAAGGAAGTGAATTGTGCGGCGTTTAGCGCTGCCAAGAATCACCCATCTGACAGTAATAATTCCCGGGCAATAACTGGGGGAAATCAGACAGAAGGGATTCACTCCAAAGATCGTTATCAAGTGATACTATGCCAGGGTGGCCAGTGACAGGAATCTACAATGTCTGCTGGTAGGAGATGCTGCTCGTTGCACGGTCAGCAGTCAAAACCATACATCTTAAGGGAATTCATAGAGCTTTTGTTTTTCAATAAAGAGTATCTGATATCTTGTAGTTGTGCCCAGTAGCGTATTTAGGTTTTGTGCTGCCCTAGGCCTGGCTAAACTCGTGCACCCCCTAATTTAAATATGACCCACCCCTTCCTGTCAAGGCCACACCCCTTGCTGTTTAAGACCCATCCTGAAATTTTCAAGTGGGAACACTAGTTCTGAGGGCCTGGGGTGGGGGGCAATGGATTCCCCTAATTTGCATAGATTTCCTATGTTGCCTATAGTTCTACTTTAAGCACAAATTTCTGATAATTTTATGGAGAGGACTAAGAAGATATAACCATGCACAGTGAGGAAGGTTTGTGGTCCAGGATGATGGGGCAGTCAAAATTAGAAGCAGAGCCCCCCCCACATTTGCAAAATGCCGACCGGCCTCATACCGTAAGCAGTGTGGCCGCTTTATGGGGGCGCTAGACTAATTTGCATCTCAGCCCAGTCTGCCCCATAAAACTGGCGCTACACTAACAGTGTAGCGCAAGCCGGCGGGCACTCTTTCCATGCTGCCCCCTGCAAAGTGCTGCTCTAGGCCTGGGCCTTGTTGGCCTAGGCCAGGATACAGCATTGGTTGTGCCCCCTAAATAGAAAGGCAGAAGGCAAAGGGCTAATCACCAATATTCCCTGCAACTAATCTTTTGCCCATTACTGACTTACCATGTCTTGTTCTTTATTGTGTCTAGGAATAGTGTCCTCCCATCACTGGTGTCAGTGGGAAGAATAGTGTCCCATTGTTGGGGTTAGTGATAAGAATAGTGCCCTACTGTTGGCATCAGTGACAAGAATTATACCCCATTGTTGGTGTAGAAGGCCTTGTGTTAGTAGAAGAAATAGTGAGCCATGGGCCTGATAAAGGCAAGCAAAAGGCCACATCTGGCCCATGGACCACAGCTTGGAGACCACTGTGTTAAAGCATTGTAAATTAAGCCTATTATCCATTTTGCCTTCAGTTCTCAGGAAGATTTAAAACTCCCATTAAAATATTGCATGCTTTATTTTTTTTATTTTTTAATCGTCATAATAGGCAGGGACATCGGCTAGCACATTCCCCTAACTGGCAGGAGTGTGCATACCACGCAAGAGGCTTGGGCACACTACAGAAGGAGTTACTTGTGTAAGTGTAGATGTTGTCGCCACTGTTGTTTTATATTAATTTCCCAGTGTGCATTTTATTCCATTCCCTGGTAACTCATTACTAGTGGAGCCCTCGGGAGACTGACGCAGTGCTCCTCTGCAAGCTGCACAAACGCCTGTCTCTAAAAACAATTCTACTGTACAGCTGGCTTCCCTAAATGCATTGTTTATGCCCAATTCCCATTAAAACAAGCAAATGCTTGATTATTAAATCCCCTACAGGTCATTAGCAGGATGGGAGGAGGTGGCCAGAGGGGGTGGGGGGGGGGCACAGCTTCAGGTTAAGAAAAAGGAATGTTGTGAATTCTTTAAGAAGAACAACATCCTGCTAATTGTTGCAAGAAAGCAGCGTCTCGAGTGGCGCTGTGTGAGCTAAGCGACCCGACGTGACCTTTAATAAAGGATGATTATAAGAACTGCATAATGCAGCAATGTCCTTGAGAATTGAAATGTCACGCTCATAGACGACTGTTGGGAGTTTAATTCACTTTGGCTTTTTATACACCCAAAATGAACTTGCAGTATAAGGGAAATATTCATAGAAAGGATGATGAGATCTGACTGGGAAAAAAGCTTTACAGGAAATAACATTTTGTTTTCATATCCTTTTCTCAAATGCATGTGGTGGCTAACACCACCGAAAAATTATTTCCCACTTGTTGGCCTTGTAATGTAATGGTGGCCAAGTACTGGGCTGCGTGTCTTCAACTTGTACAGCCAGTAAAAGTTGATCATCTTAAAGGCGCTATGGTCTTTGGAATCTTCTCCTGAGCACCAATACAAGAGAATCCCCCAGACTGGCCTAATCCGGACCACCAAATAGCCTGTTCTATACCTTCCTCAAACCTTATGAAAGTGGACCTCAGTAGCAGCCTCGTCCAGCACCAGCACCTATTCGTTTCCAGAAGACATTACCACTTTTAGTTTAAGAGAAGGAAGAGTCCACACAACAAAAGCCTTTTAACTCTTTTAATGGATTGCAGTTGATATACATAGATACATCCTTTTAGTTATCCCAATGGTGACAGCACATTCCTTAGTTGCAAACAGAGAACATGAAGGATGAGAGCCGAGTGGAGGAGCAGCCTATACCTTTACATTCCTACATCCTAAGGCACATGAATGTGAGTAGTCTCATAAGTCCTGCACCTCTCCTTCCTTCTCAACCCTAACTTTGGCAACTCTAGTGGCCAATTTGGGGAACTACACTGAGCATTCCTGTGTCCCTACCCTACAGCTTCTTGATGGGTTCTGCAGAAAGAGCCCACAAGGCCATAACAAAGGTCTCACCCACCCTCTTGCAGCAGGACTTCTTAATTATTTAGGTACACTACATTATGGAAAATACATATTTAGGCTATTACATGGCAACGGCCGTTGGGTTATTCTAAGAACCTCCATAAGTTAACTTAAACTGGGGTCACTTGTACACAATCTCAAGCTCTGAAAGAGAGGAGACAATATACTTATATTTCTGGTGACCCATGTGTTTAAAGGCTTTTGATTTGCACCTCCTCAGCCCCTGACGGTATTTGACCTTTCAGGTAGGTCGAATACCCATTACCCCAACTGCACATAATGGTTTCTTCCTCTGACTCATATTCCTGTAGTAATTTGTGAGCCTGGGGAGGAACGATAGTATACGGCCGTATGGAATACTTTCAGAGACCAGGGAACAGAAAAGTGGAGCGTTTCAGAACTGCTGAAAAGGTAAGTATATTGCCTCTTCTATTACAGGCTTTGTTTTGTCTAAAAATGTGACCCTGTAAAAAAATAAATAAAAAAAATTTAGTAGTAGAGGAAAAGCCCTGTTCCTGATCTGACTCCCCCTCACAACCAGGAGATGACAGGGTCACTTTAAAGTAAAGATGGTTACTTGAATGCTTCCCTCCCATGCAGAACCTACTCACCTTTCCTTTAGCCACCAACAGTAATTAAAGTAGCCAGGATGTCTAGGTATGGGGTATCGTGTGACTCACTTCTTTTCTGCTGGTGTTTAATCATTGGCCTGGCACTGTCAGATGGGTATGTGAAGGTAGTCAGCCCTGTGTAAGCTCTAACTAGGGCTTCTTTTGTATTGAAGATGAGTAGGTATTGCTGGGTAGGAAGACATGAACGTGAACCTCTTGCTTTGCCCTACAGAACAAGGTTCACTTTTTCTTGTTTCCAAACCTACACTTCTACAGCCCTGAATTTCCAGGATCCAGCTGCAGCCAGAACAGCCAAACTCGTACTGACCTGTAACATTGGCCTCACCCGCAACCTACTATCCAAAGGTGTATCCCTAAATTGGCTGCTGAGGTTTCCATTCTGCAACGGGATGGTAATTTGTGGCAATGCTCCTGGTTGTAGAACAGGCATGTCCAAAGCCCGGCCCGCGGGCCAATTGCGGCCCGCGTTCCAGTTTAATACGGCCCCTCTGGTGATTTGGATATATATATCTGTTGTGGCCCCAGAGCCACTACAGATATATATCGTATTTATCGGCACTCCCTCGGAGGGGGTGGGATTAGTGTCGTTAGAGTACATACAGGAGAATCTCCTGTTTACTCAGCGGCGTCTGTAATAGGAAGTCCCGTCTCCTGGGCTGCCATTGGATGACTGTTCTGTCTATCATAGGAGGCGGGACTTTGTATTAAAGAGGCCACTGAGTAAACAGGAGCTTCTCCTGTATGTAATCTGTTCGCGCTCATCCCGCCCCCTCCCTGTTCCCTCCGAGGCTGTAGACGGACATCGATCAGGCTGCACTGATGGCAATGGTGAGGCTGCATTCATGGCAAAGGTAAGGCTGCATTCATGGCAATGGTGAGGGTGCATTGATTGCAATGGTAAGGCTGCATTGATTGCAATGGTAAGGCTGCATTGATTGCAATGGTAAGGCTGCATTGATTGCAATGGTAGAGCAGCATTGATTGCAATGGTAAGGCTGCATTTATTGCAATGGTAAGGCTGCATTGATTGCAATGGTAAGGCTGCATTCATGGGAATGGTGAGGCTGCATTGATTGCAATAGTAAGGCTGTGTTGATTGCAATGGTAAGGCTGCATTAATTGCAATTGTGAGGCTGCATTGATTGCAATAGTAAGGCTGCATTCATGGCAATGGTGAGGCAGCATTCATGGCAATTGTGAGGCTGCAGATGGACACTGATTAGGCTGCATTGATGGGCACTGACCCTTATTTTACTTCATAGTTTTTCATTTAAAATTTCATTTTTTCCTGAAACTTCCCTCTTAAAGTGAATGTGCGTGTGCCTGATATACATCGATAAATACGGTATATCCAAATAACATGCCCAAGCTCATCCTTAGTCCTGAGCAGCACTCAGGGATTCATTGGGGGCCACAAAAGATATATACAGTATATATATCCAAATAACACACCTGAGCTCATCTTGCCACAAAGGCAAGAGAATTCTCGTTGGGCAGTGTATTAGTGCAAGGACGAAACACACTTAGACCGAATGATTGGCTCTCACGCATGTTCACTTCATCAAATCTGGCCCTCTTTGAAAAAAGTTTGGACACCCCTGTTGTAGGAGGATCTAAGGCTACATGAGGATTGATTTAGAAACAAGCTAATGAGGATCTAATCCATCCTCACATTATTCTAAAACGATAAGTTTAATTTTTTCACTTCTTTAATTACAAAGGGATGTATGCGGTATAGGGTGAGCGGTGTTATCTGATTTGGGTCCTGCAGCAAGTTACCTCCTTCCATTGGTTCTCTTCCCTAGAGTGTAGGGAAGAGTCTATTCTCTCTCTTTATTTCAAGAAGGCCATTGTCCAGACAGTATTAAACCCAATAAAGAAAGGTTTATTTTGCTTGCTTGATAACTTGACAGGAAAGTTGGAGATAGAGTAAAATGAATAGGGAGGTAGGTTCAGGCACGCGGCACCTAACTAACAATCATCGCCACTCAGGCCTGAGTGGGATTTACTCACCCGAATAGTCCCCTCTCACAGTTCTAGCAGCCGGTGTGGAGCACGGAACATTCACTTGTAATTTCCTAGGGATACGATCAAGAGACAGCTTCCAAATCTTGAAATTCCCAGCACTTGTAATATCTAAGTCGTTAGGTGCCAATGGGGCACATTACAAGGCTTGTGGCAGATTATGGAGTCCTTCCCTCTGATAGGTAACCAGGCCTCTACCGAGACAGTGACTTCCTTCACCGATCCCCTTGGATAGGTCCTCCCCTGGTTTCCTCTCCTTCAGAGCGGGTTACAACTACTTGAGCACCCTGGGACTCCTCTTCTAATGTAGGCCTCAGCTAAAGGTGCTGGGCCTACATGGAACGATGTAGCCTCAGGCTAAAGGTGCCCGGGACTGAATACACATGCACGTACCCCTGGTCATGAGGGCCACCGAAGGAGGGGTACCCGCCTAGGACCAAGGGATCCTCTGGATCACCTCTGAACTACCCGCCTAATGGCGTCTGCCCCTTAAGTACCCTCTCCCGGCATGCACAGCGGGTAGACCACGCTCACTTAACGGCCACCGAGAGAGGACACCCAATAACGCTGTAACGTTACCCGTGGTTCAACCCGAGCCTGGGGCAACAGCGCCACCCACAGGCCACAGGGAACTGCACTGCCAGGTACCTTAGAGCAGAAGCCAGTTTGAAGAATTCAACAGCCTGAACCCAACTATTAGCTCAGACTACCCTCTAAATTTAGGCATAGCGACCCCTATTATTGTGGGTTTGCTACACCTATTTTTAGTGTCATGTGATAGGTTGTTTTATGGCTCGTTCACACTATACACGCATGAAAACTGATGGAAAAAACGTACAGATTTCACTTGCAGAGACAACAGTTTTCATACGCGTTTCGTTGAGTTTTTACAGCCTGTTCACATACGTGCGGGCCAGCCGCAGTACGAATTGAAGAGAGCCCTGTGAGATTTCAGTCTGGTTCAGGTGCAATTTCTAATTTCATACACTACAATTGGTATTGGAATCGCACCTGAATCGCTAGACCAAACCGCACTGGACTGGGCTTTCAAATCGCACTGCAAATCGGCCCGCACATATGTGTACTTAGTCTGAAGGTATCATTTTAGCATAAGAGCATTTGCAGGAGTACAAGTACTCCTGCAAATGTTTAGTATCTGCACCAATACTGGTATCAGTGCAACGCTAGTAGAAAGTTTGTAAAATGTAAGTCAATCTGTCTAAAACAGGTGATCCTTCCCACAGCAATAGCATACATATGTTTCTTGCCAGAGGATTTGCCTTAGAAAAGTTAGCATGAAGAGCCAGTACAATAAAAGTATGGTGAAAGACATCTAGACTGCCAAATTTTCTGCCTCTGGTACCAGCTATACACGCCATAATTCCTTTCAACTACAGGTGGACCTGGATACTGACCACAGGATCCCCATCTCAGCTTTGTGTATGACCCAAACGAGAAGCCGCATTCCAAAATCAGTGTAGAAAACTTTACTGAAGCACGTAGGCATGCTGTGAGTCCCCACCTGAGAACCGTCCCTCCTGACATGTTTCGCCCTTATGGGCTTAGTCAAAGAACTAAGCATTATTTTGAATGACATCCCAATGCACTAAGGCAGTGGTCTTCAAACTGGGGCCCACGGGTGTGAATGCCGCCCTTAGCTTGCCAGCCCTTGGGGTACTATTCCTCCCACTGACACCAATGATGAAGCACCATTTCTTCCACTGACACCAACAGTCAGACACTATTCCTCCTGCTGAAACCAAAGGTGGGGCACTATACCACTCAGTAATACCAATAATGGGGCACTGTAACGGCACCCCAAATACGAAAGGTGGGAACGCCGTTTGGATATCTTCCCTCTCCTGGACACAAATTCACTGCCGATACTCCACAGCCAGCCGACCCCTTCCCATAGGAATTAATCCTTCTGTAAGAACGAGACGCACTCTGTATCTTACCAAGGATAGACTGACTTTATTGCCAAAAACATTGAAACTCTTATACACATCCAATACTGCATTAACCTGAATGAACAATGGTCCAGCTCCACCCACAACACAACAAGCCCCAATACACATTATTTTGACGTCTGCTAGGAGACAACAGGTTCTAATCCCCTTTATGTTTAAATGACTATGCATGACCTTTATATTCACCAGACTGTCTGATACTTTACAATACACACAAGTACAGACTTAATTAACACAATGAAAGATCCTTAGACGCCATCCTAGATTCATTTACATCACACAGGCAGGTAACACATCTCACAATTAACCTGTTGAGTTCAGGGTAAAACATCCAGTACATATTGTGGACTAATATTACTATTTCAATTTCAAGCAATCCAAGCCATATTCTTAATGTCCATGGTTTCCTGGCTCACCCTGTGTCCAAAGTGACCCCTCTGTCACAGGCACTATTACTGACACCAATGATAGGGCACTATTCCTCCCACTGTCACCAATAATGGAGCACTATTCCTCCCACTGACACCCATGATAGGGCACTATTCCTCCCACTGACACCAATAATGTGGCACTATTCCTCCCACTGACACCAATAATGTGGCACTATTCCTCTCATTGACACCAACAATGGAGCACTATTCCTCCCACTGACGCCGATGGGGCATGATTTCACTTTCTACTGATCACAGGTGCTATTTAATGTGATTACTCCCCCTGACAGTGGGGCATTTTCTACTGCAACTGGCCATAGTCCAGCCCCCTTAGAGTCTGACTGTAAATTTACCCTTTGTTTAGAAAGTTTAGATACCCCTGAAGCTGAAACGTACATGGGTTGCAACACACTGCAAGGCACAACAACACACTCCATTGCCAATGATGACATATGTTCATTTCTTTGGACGTTTTGGTGCATTGCCAGCTCATTTATTTGAATACAATACGCATTACCATGTAAAAACACGTTGCAGTCTGAATCTGGCAAAAAAATGCATACTCTGTGTGATATCAAATGTTTTATTAGGGTACACGGGGTGCATGTGCAGTGCGAACTTCTGACGTATTCCCGGCATCTGTAGGATCAGATTGGATGTCTGAAGAGTGGCTGCATACCTATTAACCTTGGGAGCTATCTGTGCCCAAAAACAGCCTAATATGTGCCAAATTAGATCAAAAATAAGTCCTATTCTGTCTGGGTCCTACAAAAGGAATCCTCAAGCATAATAGTCTCAGCAGGCAATCAAACTGTTAACTTCACTTGCCGGTGTCAACTCCTTTTACATCAAGTGCACCTCACACCGAGTTCCACAGAGCACAATGCTCCAAGTTATATATAGCAAATGGTAATCGGGGGGATCAGCAAGGATATACGTAACACAGATCTGTTGTGGTTAAGGAGCTAAAGGATATTTTAAGAAACTGAATCCAAGAAGTAAAATATACATCCTGGTAATACCATGTGGCTCTTGTTACAGTCCAAGCTAAAGATTATTCACTTTGGCCGCACTTGTTTCCCAAGGCCAGATTAACTTGTATAATTAAACAAGCTGGTCCAAAAATAGAGGTGGAAAAAAGAATAAAGCAACACAAGAAACTGATGAAACTTTTGCAACCCCATGTATTATTGTCAGTATAGAACACCCATGCCCAACCAGGGTTTCATGGATCCATAAGGTTCCTCCAAAGGTTGCTAGGGGTTCCTTGAGCAGTGGCTAATTGACCACGTTATTGACCGGTATATTTTTAATGGCGGGCGGTCCGCTTTCAGATAAAAGTGGTCCCAGCGGCAAGATCACTTTTATCGGCGGCGGGAAAGGTGCCCCCCCACTCCCCTCCTGCCGCATCCCGGGCGTCTACACCGCTTACCGGATCCCTCGGAGACGATCTGATGCTATCCCACGATGGGCAGGAAGTCCAGTGAGGGAGTGATAGCCCCCATTCGACTCTATGCCCTTGGAGGACGGGAGCAATGTAAAATGTATAAATCCTGTATAATAACTCCCGGCCTCCGGCCTTAAAGTGGTTGTAAACCCACTCTTGCAACTTGCACCTACAGGTAAGCCTAGATTAAGGCTTACCTGTAGGTGTTTGCAATATCTCCTAAATCTACAAGGTTTAGGAGATATTTGCAAAAAAAGAGTACACCGATGTGTACAGCACATGCGCGCCGTACACATCGGTGCAGGCGCACTGTAAATGCCGTTTTTATGTGACGTCATCGCCGCTCCGGCCAATCACAGCACCGGAGCGGCGATACCAGGAAGAAGCTCTGAGGGGACATGGCGGCGGCGGTGGAGGGGAACGAGGAGGACTTCGATTTCAGGTAAGTGCCACACAATGAGCTAGCATACTAGCTCATTATGCCTTTCTCTTGCAGGGTCTTATTTTATCCCGTTTTTTTCAGGGGGGGGGGGTTTACTTCCTCTTTAACCACTTAATGACCGCCTCCAGTAGATATACGTCGGCAGAATGGCACGGACAGGCACATCAACGTACCTGTAAGTTCCCTTTAACTGCCCGTCGTGGGGGTCGCGCTCGCGCCACTGGCGGCGCGCTCGCGACCCTTCTACCTTCTTCGTGAGTCAGACCGCGGGTCCAGCGGACTCGATTGCCGTGGGGATCCCCGCGATCGTCTCACGGAGGGATGGAGCGGGGAGATGTTAGTGTAAACACAACATCTCCCCGCTCGCCTACTGACACTGTCACCAATCTCCGCTCTGTGTAATCAGAGCGGAGATCGGTCACGTGTCACTCGTAGCCACGCCCCCTAACAGTAGTAATCACTCCCTTAGGCACACTTAACCCCTTCAGCGCCCCTAGTGGTTAACCCTTTCACTGCCAGTGTCATTTTTACAGTAACCAGTGCATTTTTATAGCACTGATCGCTGTAAAAATGACAATGGTCCCAAAAATGTGTCAAAAGTGTCCGATGTGTCCGCCATAATGTCACAGTCACGGAAAAAATCGCTGATCGCCGCCATTACTAGTAAAAAAAAAAAAATTATAAAAATGCCATAAAACTATCCCCTATTTTGTAAACGCTTTAACCTTTGCGCAAACCAATCAATAAACGCCGATTGCAATTTTTTTTACCAAAAATATGTAGAAGAATAAGTATCGGCCTAAACTGAGGAAAATGTTTTTTTATATATTTTTTGGGGATATTTATTATAGCAAAAAGTTAAAAATATTGCATTGTTTTCAAAATTGTCGCTCTATTTTTGTTTATAGCGCAAAAAATAAAAACCGCAGAGGTGATCAAATACCACCAAAAGAAAGCTCTATTTGTGGGAAAAAAAGGACGCCAATTTTGTTTGGGAGCCACGTTGCACGACGGTGCAATTGTCAGGTAAAGTGACGCAGTGCCGAATCGCAAAAAGGGGCCTGGTCTTTATGCTGCGTATTGGTCCGGGGCTGAAGTGGTTAAGCAATATTGTTGCTAAAGGCTATCTGGTTGCTAAAGACAAATGTCTTTATTTTCTCCATTTTTGTACTCGAGGCCTAGTATACTAATTAGCTCTACAAAGGCGCATAACCTGAGAAATGCTTAGCAAACAAAATGGCTTCCGCTTACATAGGCGGGCAGCAGAAGTCCGTACTGATAAAGGGTTACGCGACTTTCCCTCAGCCTCTGCAATCTATTCTCTCTACTTTCTCACAGATGAAAATGATGAGACAGGAAGCAAACGGTACACGTGTTCTCAGTCCCTGTCTAGGTCTTGTTTTCTCTCGGCATAAACAGATCGGACCAGGAAATCCTGAGGCGTTCGCTGTGCACCCAGGGAGCAATCATCACTCGGACTTTTTGAAAACCAATTAAAATGATAGATTATAAAGGTACAGTGGCGAGACATGCAGGCCCAGGAATAAATTCATCAGCCTGAAAGAATTATGTAACTCGCCTTTTTTTCTGTTCTACCCAGGAATGTAACAGAGAAAAAAAAAACCCCGTTAGTCAGGTTACAAGTAGAGTCCATTTTGTGGTTAAATAACTTCTTTATATTCGTCTTAGAAGAACCCGTATTCGTGATATTTAAAGACCGGATGAGGATGTGGTTGTCACCAGGACAGCAAAAAATCGTTTTTACAAGTTCTAACTCTTTCCCACACTTCTAAAAGGATCTTTATGTCTATGACTCTAATGGGGAAATTTCTTATCACTTCCTGTCCTAACAGGAAGTGAGGGAAGATTCCCCTAACATGGACCCTTCCCTGTTCTATCCAAAACAAAATGAAAAGGTTTGGCTTGAGCTGGAGCTGGGCTTTAATATTCTGCCTATTGGGCCTTGTTTACACGGGCATACTACGGCATACATTCATATGAGTGCCAAGTTTACCTGCACGGGGATACACAGGAGTTTAGTGCCTCTATGCAGGCAGTCCCATTGATGTCTATTGGGACACAGCGACTGCACAGATACAGCCACTGCTCCCAATTTGACATCGGTGAGAGTGCAGGTGCACGGCTCTGAACATGCACTGTCATATTTAAAGTATAACTACATTTAAAAAGTTTTCTAGTTTTGGATAGAGAGTGGAGGGATTACAACTAGGGTGACCACGTGTCCCGGATTGCCCGGGACAGTCCCGCATTTTGCGGGTCTGTCCCGGGCACCTTCATTCCAGGACAATACAGTGTCCCAGAATGAAACTGACACAGCCACCCCCCCCCCCCGGGCCAATCTGATGCCCCCAAAAAAGGCCACCACATGACCGTTTTACTCACTGACAGTACTTGTCCTGGGCGGGAATGCCTGGAGGAGCACAATCCCCGCCCCCTGCTTGTGATTGGAGAAATTATAAATCCTGCCTCTTGTGTCCAATCACTGTGCTGTGATTCGTTACAGCACAAGCTGATTTTTGATAAGGGAGGGTGTCTCTGAATGGTAGTTTGGAAATGTGGTCACCCTAATTACAACACCTGTCCGTTTTTTTATTGTTGTGCCCCCCCTAGGGAGATTCACCCTCTCCATTTGTCTGGTTTCCTGATATTGCCAAGAGTGAAAGTGAAAGTAAATCCCAAGTTTTGGATTCCCACCAAAACAGGAAAAGAGGGGAAATCTTCAAATGGGGACCCTAGTTCTGATGACCCTTGTGACACCCAGGAATTCCATAACCTTAGAGGGATTTCCACTCACTTCCTGTTTTGGCTATGGGACAGGAAGTAAAGGGAAGTCTTCCCAATGGGACACAGATGACAAAAAACAAACCAACAGAGGTTATAACTCTCCCTTACTCTATCTCTTTAGGTCTACTGCAGATTTCGAGCCAGCAGATGAGACGCTGGGCCTAGGGCGACCAGATATCCAAACTACCATTCAGGAAAACCCTCCTTTCCCAAAAATCAGCTTGTGCTGTAACGAATCACAGCACAGTGATTAGACACAAGAGGCGGGATATATGATTTCTCCAACCACAAGCAGGGTGTGGGGATTGCGCTCCTCCAGGCATTGCTGGCCAGGACAAGTACTGTCAGTGAGTAAAGCGGTGATGTGGAGGCCATTTTTGGGGCATCAGATTGGCCCGGGGGGTTGGCTGTGTCAGTTTCATTCCGAGACACTGTATTGTCCTGGAATGAAGGTGCCCGGGACAGACCTGCAAAATGCGGGACTGTCCCGGGCAATCCGGGACACTTGGTCACCCTAGCTGGGCCCCTTTTCATGTGCTTACTAATTAAAACTGCTTTAAAGAAAAAGGCAACTTTACAGAGCTCTATAGCTCAAGCTCAACCTTACACACTCAAGTGAATGAGTCAGAGTATTAATGGGGTTTTAAAGGTTGAAGGTTTTTACCTTCATGCATACTATGCATGAAGGTAAAAAACCTTCTGTATGCAGTATCCCCCCCCCCCAATACTTACCCAAGCCCCATCTCGATTCAGCGATGTGCACAAGAGCAGCGGCTCTCCCAGGTCTCCATTCTCATTGACTGAGACACAATCACAGGCAGAGAGGAGGGAACGGGGCTGAGCCGTGCTCTGTGTGTCTTTTGGACACACATAGGTGGCTTGGGAGTGAGCACACAGAGGTGCCCCCATAGCAAGCAGCTTGCTATGGGGGCACTCGGCAAGGAGGAGGGGCCCGGAGACCTGAGAAGAGAAGAATCAGGGTTGCTCTATGCAAAACCACTGCCCATAGCACCAGATTTTACAAATAAAATCCAGGGACATATTTTTTTTTTTACTAGTAATGGCGGCAATCAGCGACTCACTGCCCATCGCCGCCCGCCTCACAGCCTGTCAAGTCTTACTGTCCGTGCCACGGCTACTACTGGGTGGGGTGCGGAGGAAGATCACTCCACCAGGGAAGGGAAGGAGATAAGCAGGCAGGCGGCTGGTCGGGACTTGAGCCAAGGCAGAAGAACATGCGAGCGGAGCTGAATGGGCATTCACCAGAAACTGAAGAAATATTCCCTCCTCTCCGACCAATACATGATCATCAGAAAGGGGCACATATAATGGAAAAAAATACACCCTCTAGGCTAGTAGGAGCGGCGGATTGGGGGGGGTAGGTGTAATTCAGAATTATATATTTTTTTAAATCTGCACTGACTGTCTTTGAAATTGCCCCAGCCCCTGTTCAAGTCCAATCCGGGGACAAAACCGGGGACAGACTTGGTCCGGGGACAGTGTCCTCAATCCGGGGACTGTCCCCTGAAACCGGGGATGTCTGGTCACCCTACCATAGCAGGTAAGTATAACATGTTTATTTTTGTTAGCAAGAGCCTTTAATATTCTTTTAACCCCACCACTTCCCTGTCCACTGTTCAAAGCCATATATGGTTTTAATAGAAGAGAGAGGGTCTGAAAGCAAACAGCTGTTTTTCTCACTTTAGAAAACCCAAAATGATGAGCTGGCTTTCAGAAGAAGAGGTCTGGAAATCAGCCTTCTCTTATGATAGTCTATCGATTCACTAGAATCCAGGGGCATCACAATGAATTCAAGCTCTGTTCTGAATCTCCACACAAAATGGATAGTTTTTACAAGTTGGGTGCATTGTATTGTGGTGCCAAAAAAACAATACTTGGCCAAGAACACAAATGTACTAGTGTGCCAGAAAATGCGCTGATTGGGATACAAAGGGCACATAGTTTTCCTCCGGGAAACAGGCTGCTTTATGCCAGGCCATCGATACAGGAATCTGCACACTGCCAATATCAAACCAGACAAATGAATGAACTATGATTAGTACCGGGAGCAGGTGCCCAACTGCATTACAAAGCTTATAATACCTTTTACATTTTGTATAAAACATTAAAAGAGCTCACTACAGCCACATTCTAATCTCAAAATACCTTAGTGATCTAAATAGAATATTTGGCTGAAACATGTGCTAGACGTTTCAAAATATATGGATGAAACAATTTGTTGGATGTCCAGAGCAATTTCCATCCTTCTATACAATTCTGCACAGGTTTTTGGCATTAGAATGTAGCTGTAGGTAGCTCTACACAACATACCTATCCAATTGTTGCGAGTTCGACATTAATAAGTGTTTTTTTATATCTATTTGCTCATTTCACATTTCATGTTTTTATTGTAGCCTTAAAGGGGTTGTAAACGTTCGTTTTTTATTTTCTAAATAGGTTCCTTTAAGCTAGTGCATTGTTGGTTCACTTACCTTTTCCTTCAATTTCCCTTCTAAATGTTTTTTTCTTTGTTTTCTTTGTCTGAATTTCTCACTTCCTGTTCCTCCTCAGTAAGCTGTTCAGTAAGCTGTTCTGGCTGACTCCACACCACTCGGATGATGGTGTGAAGCTTACTGAGGAGAAACAGGAAGTGAGAAATTCAGACAAAGAAAAAAAAATTTAGAAGGGAAATCGAAGGAAAAGGTAAGTGAACCAACAATGCACTAGCTTAAAGGAAGCTATTTGGAAAATAAAAAAATGAACCTTTACAACCCCTTTAATAAAGGCAAATTTTTAATTTTTTTTTAACCATCGACACCCTCAGATGTTCTTATCCTGTGTCATCCTGTTTGTGAATTAAAATGGTCATCTCAACCATAACCACAGATCTCACCTTCCAATAATACATTTCCAAAAAGCCATAAAGAAGGGGGAGACTAAAAAAAACAAGGGGGTGAGCAGTGCTGGGACAAGGTCATCTAGAGCCCAGGGCGTACATGCCAAACTGCACCCCCCCCTCAAGATGTATAAGCATTATGTGTCAGCAAAAATCCCCCCCCAAAAAAATTGAGCACTAATCTGCATGCTTACCCCCCCCCCCGGCATAAATTTCCCCTCCTCCCAGTAGAAATCCGCCCCCCTGTTGAAATACCCCCCTCCCAACACAAATGCTTGCCGCCCATCCCCTAAATCCCCCCAACACAAATGCTTGCCTCCCATCCCCTAAATTCCCCCAGCACAAATGTCCCTCCCCTAAAAAAAGTCACCCCTCCCTTCAAATTTTCCTTCTGCATAGGCATCCTCTCCCCCCCCCCCCACACTCCAAATCTCCCCTCCTAGCATAAATCCGCTCCCAAATTACCCTCCTAGCACAAATCCCTCACATCCCAAACAACTTTTTCCCCTCCTAGCACAATTCTCACCCCCCCTTCACCAACCCCCCCCCCTCCTAGCATAAATCCCCCCCATCCCAAACAAAAATTTCCTCTCCTAGCACAATTCTCACCCCCCGTTCACCAAATCCCCCCTCCTAGCATAAATACCCCCCATCCCAAACAAAAATTCCCCCTCCTAGCACAAATCCACCCCTAAATTTCCCCTCCTAGCACAAATCCACCCATCCCAAAAAAATCCCACCTCCTAGCACAATTCTCCTCCTCCCTTTCATCAAATCCCTCCTAGCACAAATCCTCTTCCCCTTTCCTCCCTCCCAGCACAAATCCCCCTAAATCACCACTCCTAGCAATTCTTACTCCCTGACGCCCCCCCCAAATTGCCCCTCTCAACAAAAATCCCCCTCCTCAATCATCTTGCAGTGTCCCCCCCCCCCTCCTTACCTCACATAAAACTACAGTGCCCAGGGCAGCCGCCCCTCCTGCCCGCCCCTTGTCCCAGCGCTGGGGGTGAGTCTATACACCAAAACACATTGGCAACATAATGTCTTATAAACATCCAAATTACAATAAACACAATTTTCCAACTGGCTAAAACTTGCAAGACCTTCTATTTATGGTGCACTTCCCCTACCTTTCATGTCTGAAGACCTCCTTTTGAGGACCCTTCAGAAATCTGCCACAGACCAACCAACACCAACAAGATTCAGTTCTACCTTACCCACCCGCTATGGGCGTTACTGGAAAAGTGATCATTAGCTAGCATAGAAGATTTACTGCTAAGTATCATGGGAGATATAACTCAGGAAGACCCCCATGCTAGTTTGACTTGGACTTGCCCCGGGTTCTGCGCTATTCTAAGGTTATTGCCCTGCAATTACCCTCTGCACGTAGTACAAACTGAGAACGGTTCTGAAACTTCCATTTGGTCATGAGTATTAGCAAAGGCATTTTGAGCGCCTTTTGTATATCTGAAATATAGATTAGTGTAAATATTTAAAGTCCTTTGTAAGTTGTTTGGAGCTGACATAGAGTGACATGTACCAGAACGGCAGCGTGCTACGAGCAAAACATGCAAAGCTTTCACATAAGCAAATTAAAATACTTTTTCTTTACGATTCTTAGAATGCCGGGCAATGAAGCAAATCGGGTGAAGTTTATAAAAACTGACAGTAGCAAAAATAACCAGGAAAACCCACAGCAACCAACCATGTGCTTGTTTTGTATTCCATGTGAGAAAAAGAAACTTAAAGTGGAAGTAAACCCTCCTATCGTTTTCAGCCAAGGAAGCTGCCATCTTGACCTTTGTTTAATCTTCAACTGCCATGATGCTGCCCATGTGACCAGTTATGACAAGAGCCATTGGATGGTTTGACAGTTTGGTTGAGAGCACAACCAATGTGGCAGTTAGCATTTCCGGCATGCCGGGAATTTAACTGTTTTTTTAAACTGTTAAATCAATGGGTTTACTTCCACTTTAAGAAAAACAAGTCAAATCTCTTGCTGCAACGGTGAGCAACAGAGGATCTCTCCAACTAGTACATTGGAAGATCTCACCAACGGGTACATAGGAAAAAACAATAACATACTTCAAGTTGAGTGGGAATGGGTATCACGGATCTACAAACTATGGCCCCCCAGCTGTTGTGGAACTACACATCCCATGAGGCATTGTAAAACTCTGACATTCACAGACATGACTAGGCATGATGGGAATTGTAGTTCCTGAACAACTGGGGGGCTGTAGTTTGAAGACCGTCCCGGGTTAGATAGTGTGACAGTGTTTTTATTGTTGCCTGTGGCTTCTTGTCCTGGTGCCACTACACTCCCTGTGAGCAGAGAGCTGGTGCATGTCAGTCACTGGCTCTCTGCTCTGCCCCCACCCCTCGCTCACTGGAGCGGTGGGCTGTGGAGGGAGCAGGAGAAGTCAGGTCAGGCTCCCAGTATCTCGCTGAGAGGCTGAGCCGGGGTGCCGGTCCAGGCATGTGGGTAGATCCGACCATATGGTCGCGATCTTTCCTGAGCGTGAACCTGAGACTGGTCTTGTGACGTCAACCAACAGCGGGCTTCATTTGGAGAGGGAGGGTCATCACCCTGCCAATTAGGGCTCTATTGCTTACACAGTGCTGTTAGTTTAATACAGTGGTCTTCATACTCTGGCTCAGGAGCCGGATGCGGTCATTTGCTTGCGTTTATCTGGCTCTTGGGGGGACTATTCCTTTCACTGATGCTAGACACCATTCCACCCACTGACTCCAGCAAAGGGGAATAATCCCTGTCATTCACATCAACTAAGGGGCCCTATTTCTTTCACTAACAACAACAATGAAGCACTATTCCTCCCATTGACACCAGTGATGGGGCACTATTACCCCCATTGACAACAAAATGGTGCACTATTCTGTCCCCTAATACCAAAGATACACTGTTTACTTCCACTGAGGCCAGGTAGGGTTGCCAATCATTCGTAAATTTACAGACACTTTGTAGAAATTGGCCAATTTTTACATTGTCCGCTAATGTCCATTACAGACAGCGGCTGTCGCCAGGAAAATTTCAACCCCCAATTGTGGATGGATGCAGCATGGTGCGGCGGAAGTAACACACACACAATCCAGATGCAATAGAAAGAACATGTATTGTAGTCAGATTATAACAATTCACAAAAAGTCTAGCGGGAAGGCAGCCCGACCGGGAACACTCAGAGATGAACAACAGATTGGAGAAGAGCAGATCTCAGCCAAACTGACAGCGTCCGTGCCTAAGCAGGGAGGTTTCCAGGAAGAGTGGTAGATCCCTATGCTGTCCCGACTCGTCTGAAACCTTTCCCTGATGCTATCACTGACACTGACAGATGAGTTACCTATCTCTACACTACTCACACGCCAAATGCACGCCAAACCCAGGAGCCAGGGTGTTAAGTAGATTCTGCCTGACCCAAGATGGCTGCCAGAGTTACATGGGCTGTCAGCATTCAACAAGATCGCTGCCACAGTGATCCAGGAAACCATAGAGGAACCATGTTTCTCTTGACTTCCTCTCCCTCTGCACTGCCGCTGTGGTTGAGCGCCAGCTGCAGTGGAGAAAATAGACTGCACCTACCTACCCACTGGCCACAGTCTGGGCCCCCCTAAAGACTGATATAGGGTAAATTGGCCTTATGGAAAGTGTGGAGACCCCTGGTTTAACATATGAGCATGCTTGCAGCAGTTGAAGGAACAGTGCTTTTTCTTCAAAGTCCAATCTCAGGGTAGGACAGAACCTGGATCAAGCATCAATGCAGAATAGTCTGCACGGGGTCCAGGACTAGACTGTGCAGATCTGCCTGAGTGACAAGCCTGGCTGCAGAAACATATGTAGTGGTACCCCCATAGGAGCTGATGGTTTAGTTTTGGGTCTGCACGTTACCTTACTGTTCCAAATGTTCGGCTCAGGGGTTCTCCTTGAAGAGTTTATCCGGATGAAATGTCTGCACCAACACAAAGTCTCTTTCAAGGGTTTTATTTAATAAACTTCCAACAGAGGGGTAGAGGAATGGAGAGGACTCAGGTATCTTACTTGTCGATCACGGAAATTTCCCAGGTCCAGAGGAGCGACTGTCTCCACGCTGGACTCAGCAACCACCGGATAGGCCCACTCTCACCGGCCTAGCAACCGGCGCAAAGCTCGATCAAAGATAGTCTCTGCCACAGACTAAGTATCGGAACTTGTTCAATAGTCTCTGCCACAGACCTGTATAACCCCTCACTGTGTTAGCTCCCTCAGAAAGAACACAGCTCTCAGTGCCAGGATCTTTCAGCCGCTCCGGCAGCACTGCGAGGTAGATTTTTGGGATCCGGGTACATCCTCCAATTGAGTCCTCAATTACTCGGTCCCTTCCATCAGGCAAGGCGACACAGGATCGTCCCTGGATCAGCAGGCCCCAGTAACTCCTGGGCCTACATCTCAGTTGCGAGGCCTCGGGCCAACGTGACCTCGAGGCGGGAACTGCCGACACATCCCTGAGGCCAGGAGGGCCCTCAGGTGAGGATCGAAAGAACAAACCCCACAGAATGGCGTCCATCCATTAAGTACCCTCTCCCAGCATGCACAGCGGGTCCGCCACGCCCCCTGGGCTGCTTCTGGGAAAGAGGTACCCAATACGTCCAGTCTGTTGCCTTTCCAACCCTGACCAGCGGTGACAGCGACACCCACCGCTGGGGGGGGGGGCGGGGAATCATGCAACCAGCTGAACTGAAACAGCGCCATAATTTGAATAAAATCTCTCTGGGCCAAACTAATGCCCAGACAACTATAATTTCAACATAAAGCGCCCACTCATTGGGAGCAGGGCGCTACACATACAACTCATTTGGTAGATGTAGATGTGATTAGTACTACCTGTTGCAGGAGGAGGCTCCAGCAAGGATCATCAGGAGGGTCAACTACCCAGGTTATAAATATTTATCTGACACAACCAATCCTTCTGGAGCTTAATTCAGAGGTACTGTATGGTTCGGGTAGATGACAAATGTTTGGGAACACCCTTCCAAAACTTGCTTTCCCCTGTGTGATGGACAACCGTCCTCCTTGTAGGTGAAATCTCTGTAAATGTTATGCTTTCTCTAGACTGTACTATAATGGAGAAGACCACGGGTGGGGGTGAGAATCATTTATCTTGGAAAGTGAGGCCCGGAGAGAAAATAAATAAATAGCGGAGGGCAGGCATGACAAAGTGAACGGGTTTACGGAGAGGTGGTCACGCCCAGGTCTCCAGAGGATCTTGCGGCACAGGTAGCAACTTCCCACCCACTCTCCCTGTTTTTCTTTAGGTCAGTTCTCACAGCAGGAGCTGTGGCTTCAGGATGTCGTGGCAGCTGGCGGATGTTGGTCTTTGCTGGCGAATGGAGAAACCTCAGATAGGGAAGAGTTTGGGACCCATCGGTGGTATGGGTCCCTCTGGTGTATTCCAATTAATGTTGGTTTAGCTGGAATAGGTTAATGGGTGCACTGCGGTTAGTGGGTTGTCCCCGAGACAGTATGTTGCGGCTGGAGGCCTAGTATAGTAAAAGATACCGCAGTGCATTCTTGAACATACAATAGTTTGGAGTTCCTGCAAAGGCCAACGCGATAAGTGACTGATGGGTTTTTGGGTTTAACAAATGTTTTTTACGGCTTATGTTAATTTAAGTTTATTTGTTAATAAAGAGGCTGCTACGGCCAATTTTTTACTCCATTTATTGTGTGGTCTCCATTACTGGGATTTAATGGTATGGGTTGGGATGGAGTATGGGGTTGGTCTGGCAGTCATTGGCTAAGGATGGAACATCTGTTCTGCAATGGTCATGATAAGAAGTATGCATGATTATGCTACAGGGAGATTTTGGTGGGCGGAGTTGGGAATTACAGGATTACAAACTTAGATTTAGGTGTTCTCAGACTACCAGTGACCAGAGAAAGTTACACAGAAGGTTGACCTAGTATTCTAAAGCACCGCCAGATTAAAAGCAATGGCACTTTGCAGCGACTTACTACATTTCTCAGCCTGACTTGATGATAAACCTTTGTGTGGAGCCAGAAAAAAGACATTGGCAACTAAGGGTTATATGTTATTTCTAATTCAATGTTAAAAGTCGCAGCTTTTGGAAAATTTGCAATTCTGTAATCATGATAAGGAGCCACTTAACATAAATTACAAGTTGGTTTATGTAAAACAGTTTTTAATGCATTCACTGATAAGTAATAAGTTTCATGGAAGGGAAGATATTTGAGATAGCTCTGATATGGGGCTGTAGGTTCTTTACATTTTAGGCCTCCTTCATCCAAAAATGTCTGACAGCAACGGACTCCAGTGTGCCAAGAAAACCTACATGTAACGAATTTGGATTCTTTTTATCAGTGAAAAAAAAAAACACAACATGGAATTGAATGAATTTTGGTTTTCTGCTACTCCATGGTCTCAATCATTTCTTGATTTTGAGCCACCTTGTAATCAAAACTGCTGTGGGAATAGATCATACCAACACATTGCCACTCGTTTTCCATTGATTTCCTCTGACTGATCAAAACCACTGCATTGTCAGTCTCTGTGCATGTTTAATTGCTTTCCTTTAAACCAGGGGTGTCACACTCAATTTCATCGTGGGCCACATCAGCATTATGGTTGCCCTCAAAGGGCCGGTTATATCTGTAAAACTATATAAATTCATCCAAGGTTTTTTTTCTCAGGGAATAGGTGCAGGAACTCAACCACACTCACCCGCCGAACTGCATTGAACGGTGGATGTGGTCAAATTTCCAGTAACAGTGGGAGGATCTTAAAGGGACAAAGAATTACCAGGAGTGCGGCATGTGTGGAGTTCAGGGATGCGCTATGTACAGAGTGCAGGGTTGAGGAGTGCGCTACATACAGAGTGCAGGGTTTAAGGGTGTGCTATACACAGTGTGCAGGGCTCAGCTGTCTTTCACAGGCTTTCAACATCTTCCACCCCTCCTCGGCTCTTGCCTCTGCACCACTCTCCACCATTCCCCACCTCTGCACACATGGTCCCCATACCCCCCCCATAAGCTTCCTCACATCTCACCTCTTGTACCTCCCGGGAACTCTTCCTCTCTCTCACTTGCAGGGAGATTATTGGTCAGCATCTGGGATCACAGTGCAGCTTCCCACGTGATGCCCCATCTCACACTGCGTCTGTATCTCCCTTGTCCTTGAAAAAAGCCCTGGGTGCGAGGACCACATGAAATGGTCTGATGCACTGGATTCCCCCCCCCCCCTCACCCCCTCGGGCCTTGTGTTTCAGGTGCTTTAATGTGTTTTAAACCATCAAAAATACTGCACTATCACATTTTATTGCTGACCCATCAGGAAGCAAAAGGGATGCCACACTAATGGTCAGAAAGCCCAAAGCTGTGTCTTATTAAATGATCAATAAAAAGAAATTAGGGGGGTCAGACACTCCCACATCAGGGCCTGTGTACTATCTATTCTCAAATGTGGTTGGACTTGATTGAAATGCAACAAAAGCTATATATATTATATATCATAGAGAAGAAACACATATGGGAGAGATGAAGGTGCTGCGAACCCCGGTAAACAGAAAGAAAGAAGGGACAAATTCCCCAGTGGGGCTTTGGACAGCAGTGTAAAACTATCATAAAACTGTACAATGGATACCAGAAAAACAGTACATATATTGGGAATCACACAGTAGTAGTATAATAATTATAATGTAGCATATAAGCATAGATCATACATCAGTAAAATTGTATATAAAAGAGAGAGCTGGCCCAATGGTACAGTCTACATTCCACAACAAAGCGTGTATCCAAATAGTACAGAGATTGGAGCATGTGGTTGCATGTCGAGATGCTAAGGTGCAGAATCCCTGATGCGTTTCGACCTGTATGTGGTCATCATCAGGGGGACAATTAGCTCTAGAAGACACATTGCATATCATTCCGTCCCCTGGAGGGCGTCATTGTTGCGGCTCCTTGCAATCCCTTTGGATCGGACCCGTCCCCTTTGGGATAGACAGGGGCAGCCACCCCCCGGGGGGGGCCCCCGAACTGCTCCACAGCCCGCATCTCTCCTGGCCCTGGGATCACCCTTTCCACTTTTTAGCTGTAAATATGTCAGCATTTAGAACCTATATGGGATTCATAAATGTGATGATATGTTTTACAAGTCTGATGATATGCAATGTGTCTTCTAGAGCTAATTGTCCCCCTGATGATGACCACATACAGGTCAAAACGCGTCGGGGATTCTGCACCTTAGCATCTCGACATGCAACCACATGCTCCAATCTCTGTACTATTTGGATACAAGCTTTGATGTGGAATGTAGACTGTACCATTGGGCCAGCTCTCTCTTTTATATACAATTTTACTGATGTATGATCTATGCTTATATGCTGCATTATAATTATTATACTACTACTGTGTGATTCCCAATATATGTACTGTTTTTCTGGTATCAATTGTACAGTTTTATGATAGTTTTACACTGCTGTCCAAAGCCCCACTGGGGAATTTGTCCCTTCTTTCTTTCTGTATATTATATATCATGCTGCTGCCTCCACTCCTTACAACTGCCAAACAGGTGAACAAGTTGACCCCATCTCACACAGTTAAGGGCAGAAGATGTGAGGATGCAAAGTCACCAGCACACCAAATAAATATGTTTCACAAATTTATTGTAAAAAAAAGAGTCACATTGGTCAAAGGAAAGCCAACAGGTCCTCACAGCGTTCCTTCTACAAGGCGACCAAGGTTGTTTCCTCAAGACAACATAGTTGTTTTGGGGCGTCATAGCTTTCCTGCCTCAAGGTTACATGGTGATGTTTCAGGGCCTCGCAAGGTTCCTTTCTCAAGGCAACATAATGACGTTTCTGGTTCTTGCAGGGTCCCTTCCTCAAGGCAACATAGTGACATTTTGGGGCCTTGCAGGGTCCCTTTCCCAAGGTGATATGTTTCTTGGCCCCACAGGTTCCCTAACTCAAGACGACATAGTGATGTTTCAGGGCCTTGCATGATCCCCACCTCAAAGTGACATAGTGACGTTTTGGGGCCACGCAGGTTCTCTAACTCAAGAGACCATAGTGATGTTTCTGGTTCTTGCAAGGTCCCTTCCTCAAGGCGACATAGTGATGTTTCTGGTTCTTGCAGGGTCCCGTCCTCAAGACAAGTGACAATAAGCACACACAGGTCACTATGTCACCTTGAGGAAGGGACAATGCAAGGCCCTGACATGTTGTCTTTTTTTCGGGAGTGTTTAAAGCTCCACTGACCACCGATGATGCCCTGTACACACGATCGGATTTCCTATAGTTTTTAAACCGATGTATTTTTCCATCGGAAAACCGATGAAGCTGACTTCCATCAGTCTTGCCTACACACCATCAGTCAAAAAACCGACCGTTCCAAACGCCGTGACGTAAAACACTCCGATGAGCCGAGAAAAATGAAGTTCAATGCTTCTGAGCATGCGTCGACTTGATTCTGAGCATGCGTGGGTTTTTTATCCGATGGAGTTCCCCACAGACGATAGTAATTTGCTATCGGTTTTTTAACCATCGGATAAATTTAAAACATGTTCTATTTTTAAACACCGATGGAAAAAAGACCGATGGGTCCCATACACGATCGGTTTGTCCGATGAAAAAAGTCCATCGGACTGTTTTCATTGGTAAAACCTATCATGTATACACGGCTTCACAGCTATGGTCAAGTCTTTAAAGAAGTATTAAACCCTCAGCTTTTTTTTTAGATTATCACTTTGACTACAATAAAATAAACATTTTCAGCAAACTATTTGTTGAAATTCTTACTCCAGCACTTGCAGTTTACAACTTTTTAATGCTGCTTGCCCCTGCTTCTGAAGTCCTGCTCCCCTGAACTTCTGGGCTTCACTAGGAAGTGTTAACAGTGGACAGTGCAGTCTTCAGCCAGTCTGTCAGCTTGAAGAAGGGAGTGTGTAGGAACAGGATGGTGCTGGGGGGGGGGGGGGGGTGCTTTGCTATACTGGGCTGTGTGTTTCTATTGATGAATTGATGAACACAGTATAGGGGGATACAACTCTAGTACCTGCATACAAGAGTGGCCCCATAGGATGCTGCAAGAGAAAGAGCCACCCTGAAACAGGAAACCTGGGGCAGCAGTCATGGCACCAGCTTAAAGGGGTTGTAAAGGTAAATGTTTTTTCACCTTAAAGGGGTTGTAAAGGTTTGTTTTTTATTTTCTAAATAGGTTCCTTTAAGCTAGTGTATTGTTGGTTCACTTACCTTTTCCTTAGATTTCCCTTCTAAATATTTTTTTTCTTTGTTTACTTTGTCTGAATTTCTCACTTCCTGTTCCTCCTCAGTAAGCTGTTCAGTAAGCTGTTCTGGGTGACTCCACACCACTCGGATGATGGTGTGAAGCTTACTGAGGAGAAACAGGAAGTGAGAAATTCAGACAAAGAAAAAAAAAAATTAGAAGGTAAATCAAAGGAAAAGGTAAGTGAACCAACAATGCACTAGCTTAAAGGAGCCCATTTAGAAAATAAAAAACGAACCTTTACAACCCCTTTAATTCATCCTATGCATTAAGGTAAAAAAACATCCGACAATCCTGCCCCCCAAGCCCCCGTTTTACTTACCTGAGCCCTCGAAAGTCCCGCGCTCGCCCCCGTCATCCTCCTCGTTTCTGAGCCTGGCCATTGATTGGCTACAGTGGATGGATTGAAAGCAGCGCAGCCATAGGCTCACGCTGCTGTCAATCACATCCAATGACGTGGCGCGCCGGGGGGCGGGGCCGAGTGATACAGTGAGCGGCTATAGCCGTCGGCTGTATTATTGGAGTCCGCCCGCAATCACTCACCACCATGCTCGCTCGCTCGCATATAGGTGGTGAGTTCTTGCGGGGAGGAGCCGAGAAAGCCGCCGAGGGACCCCAGAAGACCAGGTTCGGGGCCACTCTGTGCAAAACGAGCTGCACAGTGGAGGTAAGTATAACATGTTTGTTATTTAAAAAAAAAAAAAAAGTTTTTTTATTTACAACCCCTTTAAGATGGAACATAGGCAGGGGTTAAAAGATAAAGAAGCTTCATACTCAGTAAATGATTAAATCAGATGTTGAAAGTGCTCAAATAGTTAGAGTTTATCATTATATTAGTATATTAAAGAAATCTTTATACTTGATTCACATTTACCTAGAGACAACATTGATAAGAGATATTTACATAGCACACCCTTGCCATCAAAGTTTAATCAGCCGTCGACAGATACGCAGCTACACTACGACCTTGGTAGACCGCCCTGCTGCGCTTTGTGATTTGCCTTCACTCGAGGATTGAAAGCAGCTTGAAGGTGTAGGCCTGGTTTATGAATATTTCATCTGACTAGGCGGGAGCCTGCCTGCGTGTGTGTGAAGGTCCACAATGCGACTGAAAGGAGTTAGCGGCGACACAGTTTATGCCTCTTTGCGGCGCCTTTTGATTTTTTTTTTTTTTCTGCCTGTCATGATAGCTGATAATGCAGGGAATTTCAGAGCTTTGTCAGAATCATCCTTCTCCTACAGCTGAGGTGACTGCTGGTCCTCAGCCCACGCAAAACGCCCACGCACGCAGCGTTCCGAGACTGTCGCCAGCAACGGAGGATCCCGCTCAGAAAAAAAAAAAAATCTCAACACATGCACCAAGGGGGTTCCTCAAGAAAATAAACATAAGGTGACCGGGGGTCACCAGTTTCTGGGAAGTCTAGGATGTGCCACATACTGTATATAACGGCGTTGGCGGGGAACTTTTTTGTTTGGACTATGAGGCCTACATGATGTAAAGTGAAAAACTGTTCTTATGGTCCATGTCTTATGCGGCGTACACACGATCGTTTTTCATGCCATTTTTTTAACCAACGTTTTTCTCGTCGTTTTTTTTTCATGTTTCCTCTCAAGCCTGTCTTGCATCCACACGATCATTAAAAAACGCTTGAGTAAAGCGCAGTGACGTACAACACGTATGACGGCACTATAAAGGGGAAGTTCCATTAGAATGGTGCCACCCTTCATGTTAGTAAACTTTGTTGAGCGGCGATTCGCGCTTTTCAGCCTCGTGCTTTTCACTCCGTTACAGCGTGACGAATGTGCTATCTCCATTACAAATGCTAGTTTTACCAGCACTAGCGCTCCCGTCTCATACTTGATTCTGAGCATGCGCATTTTTTTCCCCCTTGTAAAAGCATACACACTATCGTTTTTCACGTCGTTAAAAAAAACGACATGAAAAACGACGTGAAAAAATAGAGCATGTTCCAAATTTTTAATGGCCGTTTTTCACGCCGTTAAAAATGCTCTGGAGCATACACACGATCGGTTTTAATGGCCATTTTAAAAAATGCCATTTTTAACGGCATGAAAAACGATCGTGTGTACGCTGCATCATTCTGTCATATAGGAGAAAATCTGATGCTATGGGCAACAATAATGGCTGTTATTCTAGACACTAATGCCGCGTACACACGATCATTATTCACGGCGGTTAAAAAACCGCCGTGAATAATGTCATTTAAAACGGGGGAACAGCTTGTTCACCACACACGGTCGTTTTTCACGTCATTTTTTCTCTTGACGAGAAAAACGACCTATGGGAAACACTGCCGGGGAAAACATGTCGAAAAAAACGACGAGAAAAATTAGAACATGTTCTAATTTTTCTCGTCGTTTTTAATGCCGTTTTTCTCGTCAAAAAAACGACACAGAGCCCACAGACTATCGTTTTTCTCGTCAAATGGGAATTTTTTTTTTTTTTCGACGAGAAAAACGGCCGTGTGTACGCGGCATAAGGCAGTGTAGTAAGGTCCCAGGCCTCCTTTGGTCTGATGAGAACCTCTAGGGCCAGGGTTAGCTGACATCCTTCTGTATGTGGTGGGTTGTGAGGCATGGTGGGTGCAGAGTAGTTAAGTTATTGGGCGCCAGAGACTTCTTGAATTCAAAAGAAAGTTGTTTTCTCTTAACAATCTTTTTTAGGGGAAAGAGGGTTAGGGCCAGGACACCCTTGAGTAGTTTCAAATTCAATTAGCAGGCTCTGAGACTTCAATAGGAGGACAACTGTGCAGAGAAGGCCTCCAGCCACATCTGCACGTGCAGGAATGCTGTCTCTTATGGCAACAGTCTTTAACAGTTCCTAACACAAAGCATAACAGTTCTTTCACCTTCACTACAACTTCTCCTTGTAGTTCTTCAGCCCGCTGAGCGCTCGGTCTCTCACTAGACCCTCTGATTCACTGCCACTGAATCCCTTGAGCTCCTTCAATCTTCATTCCGGTATCTTCCTGAAGCGTCACCCCCGCCTCTCTGCTGAGTCCCTAGCTTGGCACTCCCGATACTTCTCAAGTTTCACCCCACTGGACTGCTCAGTCCCTGGCTTGACACAAAAGGCTGCTCTGCAAGCGTCACCTCCACTGGTTGGGTCCCTGACTTGATCACCGCCTGAAGTTTCTGGATTCTCCACCGTGCCCCTTCGGTGAGAATACTGATGGAGCATACTCACGGTCGGAATTTCTGACCAAAAGCTCACATCAGACTTTTGCTGGCAGAAATCAGGGAAGTAGACAAGGCTGACAACACCTCCTCCATATATACAGTACAGTGCTAAGTGTTGTCACCCTCAGACAGGAAGTGTGTTGCTGGCAGGATCACCAGGTGAATAATGGAAAAAAATCCTGAAAAAAAAAAGTAAACTAAAGCAGTCCCCACATCTAAGGACTGGTAAGCTGCTTTATATTACATTTGTGTTATATATTTGTATTTAAAGATATACTTTAAATATACCGTGAAATACAAAAGGGAGAAAACGATAACGGGCCATGAACAAAACGTCTGCTGGCAGCCAGTCTTTTTATCAATTATTTACAATGCGGTATTAAGAAAAAAAAAAAAAAACTTTTGTTATGTTATGTTTGAAAGGGAGTAGGAAGTATTATGTGAAGAATCCGGGACGCGGTGAGCTAGGGATCAGCAGCCATCCGCTGCGGGAAATTCAGTTGCTAAGAAACCAGCGTCCCCTCGCACAATGTCCAGGTCCGCTCTGTTCATATGTAAAAAGTTGTCACTGCCACGGACCGGCCTTTTATACTGCCAATTCTCACCTCTTGTCTCCTCTTACTTCTTCCTTTGGGTAATGAAAAACGAATATAAGAATATGGTTCCCTGTGACAGACAATTAAAGTGGCGGTGATTAAGTAGAGGAGCCTGCCAACGTCAGATAAGAGCTGCAGTTGTGCCCTTTGAAGAAGTTTGCAGCGTCTTCACGTGTCCTACATGCGTGACTCCGTGTTTGCTGAATGCCCAGAACATCGCCCGGCCTCTCACAACAAAAGTGAACCCCTGCTGTGGGGTGTTTATTAATTAATGAAATGCTAACTTCAGACAAAACCTTCCTTTTTTTGGAATTCAGAGGGGAAGGGTAGAACACTAGGGTGACCACGTGTCCCGGATTGCCTGGGATAGTCCCGCATTTTGCAGGTCTGTCCGGGCACATTCATTCCAGGACAATACAGTGTCCCGGAATGAAACTGACACAGCCACCCCCCGGGCCAATCTGATGCCCCCAAAAATGGCCGCCACATCACCGCTTTACTCACTGACAGTACTTGTCCTGGCCGGGAATGCTTGAAGGAGCACAATCCCCGCCCCCTGCTTGTGATTGGAGAAATCATAAATCCCGCCTCTTGTGTCCAATCACTGTGCTGTGATTCGTTACAGCACAAGCTGATTTTTTGGGAAGGGAGGGTGTCCCTGAATGGTAGTTTGGAAATGTGGTCACCCTATAGAACACCTGTCAAACTTTTCACACTCTATACAAGAAACTATGCAGTACGGAGCTCTGCAACTCAAGTTAGCTTTGATAAGATGGACTTTTACAATAGTGATAGCTTGGGTTTGATCTGAGCCCAAGTTTGTCAGAACCCAAGGCTTATGCCCTGTACACACGAGCACAATTTTCTGTCGGAAAAAAGTTGGATGGTTTTTCCGACGGAATTCCGCTCAAGCCTGGCTTGCATACACACGGTCACACAAAAGTTCTCTGAACTTTTGCGAGCGTCAAGAACGCGGTGGCGTACAACACTACGACGAGCTGAGAAAATGAAGTTGAATGCTTCCGAGTATGCGTCGAATTGTTTACGGGCATGCGTGTTTTTTTTCCCGTCGGAATTGCATACAGACGAACAGAATTTCCGATAGGAACTTTTTCCGTCGGAAAAATAGAGAACCTGCTCTCAATCTTTTGCTGGCGGAAATTCCGACAGAAAAAGCCTGATGGAGCCTACACACGGTCGGAATTTCTGACCAAAAGCTCACATCGGACTTTTGCTGGCGGAAATTCCGCTCGTGTGTACGCGGCATTAGCTGTCATTGCTAAGACCAGCCTTTCTAAACACAAAAGAACCCTTTAAATAACGTTCTGGTCTCAAGGAACCCCTGCTAAAAACTTCTATATCTATAACTTATGTGATGGTCAGTGGGAAGAATGCTCCTCACACTTGTGGTCATTGGGAAGAATTACCCCCCTTACAGATACTGTAGCTTAAAAGATCAATGGTGTCAGTGGGAAATTATCTGAGAGGCAGAAATCTCTCATTGCTCAAGGAACCCCTGGCAACCTCCTTCCCCTAGTTGTGAAACCCTGGCTTAAGCCTCATACACATGATAGAATTTCCATCGGACAAATCCGTGGAATTTTGTCCGAAGGGCGTTGGCCGTGAACTTGTTCTGCATACAGACAGCAGAACTTTTTTAGCCAAAATACACAAAACTACGTGTTTTTTCTGCTCTTTAGCGGCACCCTTTGGGCAACTTCTGCTAATGTTGTCTTATGGTTAGCATTGGTTCGGAGCATGCGTGTTTGTACTTTGGATTTTTTTCCGACGGACTTGTACACACACGATCGGATAATCCGACAAGACACACTTGTTGTCGGACAGTTTTAAAGCATGCTATCCCACATTTGTTGTCGGAAATTCTGACAACAATCGTCCGATGGAGCATACAAACGGTCAGATTAACACACAGTGCACAACAAACCAATATTAGACAAGACCCCAAAATAACAATAATCAGACGAATAAATATAGCCAAAAGGGAATACCAGAATTGTAGTCTAGCTAAGCCATGGTCATAACGGGAGATCAGCAAATGGGGGACAAGGATCAATGGACAGGGAGAGGGTGAAAGGGATCAGACAGCAGGGCAGGGATCCAGGGATACAGGACTGACGGGGACAGGTACAAATAGGTAGGGATCAGGATCAGAGTCAGGTTCAGGTAACAGGCTCAGGTAACAGGCTCAGGTAACAGGCTCAGGTAACAGGCTCAGGTAACAGGTTCAGGTAACAGGCTCAGGTAACAGGCTCAGGTAACAGGCTCAGGTAACAGGTTCAGGATCAAAGTTCTGATCAGGGCACAAGACGAAGCCAAGGCAAAGTGTGTTGAACTTGCCAGGCTTTTATACCATTACCTGCTATCAGGTTCAGGTGATTCCTAATTGCAGGAGGAGATATCTGCTCCATCCTGCCAGCATCCACCCGCTGGTTGACGCCAGTACTGCGGCCCAAAGATCACATAACACCAGCAGGGAAAGGCTCTCCTGACAGTTCCAAACTGCCAGGAGACACCTGCTGGACATCAGTACTGCACGCCAAATATCAGATGGTATTACCAGCGAGTGGAACCTTAACTGACACTTTCAGTGGCAACTATTTCTTATTTAATATCCAGCCACATTTAGAGATGATATAATACACAAAGCCTGATGAAGTAGTGTCCAAACCCCTGAAACATGTTGGCTTTCTTTTTTTACCAGCTCATTTAATAAAACATCCATTTGGACTCTCTGGCCTTTGGTGTGACACTCATTCTTTTTCATGTATAGTTGGATCTGTCTAAAGGCCCGCTTCCTTGTGAGGGGCGTTTTTTGCTATTTGTGAGCAGCCTAACTGAAGCAAGCTAGCCTGATCAATACAATGGTTTTTGAGAAAACTGGATATCATTAGTAGAGGATCTGGTTTATTTGTAGCTCAAAATTTTTTGTCTGTGTCCCCATTAGGACTCTTTTACACTAATAAACTCCTCTTGGACCCCCCCATAATGCGTTGGATACATTTTGGCTTGTCTTATTGACTTTTATCAGAATACAGTGGTATCTGGACCTCTTAGCAGTGGTGTGGTGCTAAAAATGCAGATCATCCACCTGTTTTTACAGCCTTGGTGGTCATCTGAAAAGAGAGGGGAAATATCTCTAAAGGGGGTGCAGACTAATTACCTGGCAGCTGAGGATATCTCTCTCCTTTTCCCGGCAGAACGAAGAGGACCTCGGAGGGTCACGATGGTCCTTAGCAGGCTACATGAGTTTGATTTTTTATATAAAAAAATGATATGAAGCTGTAACTCAAGAGAGAATTATTATGAGGATTATCAATTAAAAAAAAACAATCCAAGTTAGAGAAAAATCATATGACGTGTGACCGGAATTTATGGGAAGCTTTTGTCAGAGAACCGGAGAGGAAAGCCTTTCATACAGCTTCTTGTAGGACACCTTCCTGTCAGAAAAGGTTCTAATGTACAAAGTATGACTTGGTAGGATCAGATCTTGCCTGACAGGGCCTGTCCCCCCACCATGCGCTATGTCAGAGATTGCTGCGCACAGCCAACTAATGAAGTAATCCAGATTCTCCTCCGTCTAATGGAATTGCTCTACACTGACGGAGAATCCTATTAGGATCATATATGGGAAAAACTCCATCAGATTTACTGACAAGGTTTCCTCTACTCCCCTCATTACTATTAAGGTCTTGGCCCATCAACACATTGACAGGGTCTGCTCACCCCGAACCCGGCCTGTGTAAAAGCAATATGCAATTTCCCCGGTTCTGTAAAAGAAAGCTTGTAGTTCCTCCGTCAGATACAATAACCTGCTAACTCTTCTATCGGCTTCACCAATAGAAAACATTATGTAACAGTCAATTTGCCATGAGGGCAGCCATTGTGAATGATTGCCTGTTTGATTCAGATATAAAGCCATAACCAGACAAGATTTCTATCATAGAGTCGAAGATTTAAGCAGAAGGTGTCAGCTTAGTCATGTTCATGGTTTTCAGGGATGTATTCCTTTGAATGTTACCCTCTTTCAGACAGGTTAGCATAATATATGTTATCACGCTTGCTCTCTTATATAATTGGCATTGCATTAAAGTCAGAATCGAGGATATATACACTGTATTACCAAAAGTATTGGGAAGCCTGCCTTTACATGCACATGCATTTAATGGCATCCCAGTCTTAGTCCGTAGGGATTAATATTGAGATGGCCCACCCTTTGCAGCTATAACAGCTTCAACTCTTCTGGGAAGGCTGTCTACAAGGTTTAGGCCGCACTCCCCCCCCCCCCAGATGGGGATGGGGCCCCTGCTACTATCTAGCACTCCATTCTCCACGTCTCCCGGCCGACAACTCCCCTCCAGGCTGGACCTGAGCTTATATGGGAGGCCTGCCCCCTGCCAATTCCAGTTGGGGATTGGACAGGGCTCTTCACATGAGCTCCCTGTTACTTCAGTCCTGTGCCCTGCCCCTCTTCCAAAACATTCTCCCTGGAAGCAGGGGAGGTACCCACAAACTAAAGCACAGGTGGTCACATCCACTGCTACACTAACCACTCCCTGCCCCCAGATCAAAACAAGCCTGAAGCATAGGCCTGCCTAAATTTACCTGAGCAGGCAGCTACTTCACAAAAATGCTCACGCTAGCACCTACCTATGCTAGAGGGTGCTACATATATATAGTTTTTTTATCATTTATTATTATTATTTTTTTAAACCAGAGCTGTCCCTGCAGTACTTTTTTTGCCACAAGGTGTCCTCAGTCTTCTGGGTTGAATGACACCCAGCCTTACTCAATCAGGAAGTTTGAGATCATGATAAAAGAGCAGGGCGTCATGGATCCACCTCTTGAGGGGGTGTCATCACATCACCTTGGATTTGCTGTGTAATGGTGCAGAGAGTGGCGTATCATGTATAAAGTACGGTCAAAGTGACAGACAAAGAGGAAGAGGACCTAGAGTGTCAAGTGATCTGCCAGTAGACTTTGGAAAAAGGAATGTTTAATCAAAATAGCGTACAATTCTGCTTGCAAAAACTTCAAGGGGTGGGGGGGATAAGTCCAGAGTTGGTCAAAGGTGGGCTTTAAGGGGTTAAATATAGGAATTTGTAAAAAAATAAAATAAAATAAAAACACTAAAGGGATCTGCACTTCACGCTTTATTTAACCTCCATGGTTACCAACTGTTGAAAGAAAATACCAGTCACACAGGGAGTGCATTGGTTTCAATAAATTGGCCAACTCATAGGCTTTGTGAGGAGGAGCAGTAAAGTTACCATTGTGTAGCGCTGAGAAAAAGAAACAGAATTTGCATATGTAATGAGCAAATATGGCTGCCCCTATCCCTATATATATATATCTATCTATAGATATATCGATATATATAGATATATATATATATATATATATATATCTATATATATATATATATATATATATATATATATAACTATATATATCTATATATATATATATATATATATATATATCTATATATATATATATATATATATATATACATATATATATATTTTTTTTTTTTTACTTAAATAAAAGTATTATAAACATTTTAAAGTATTTATAAAAATATTATTTTCATGAAACTAATTTTTTTCAAATATTAAAAAAAAAAAATTATAAAAGTAAAACTATAACTATATAAATATCTAATAAGTATATAATTATGAAAGATAAAAGTAAAAATATAATTTTAGAAATATATAATAAATTATAAAAAAAATATTAAAAGCGTAAATCAGGAATCATTCAACGTCAGCTGGAAAAGTGATGAATGGAACACGCCAGGTACAAGCCACTTTACTCCATTATAAGGAGCGGCCAGCACAAGGCAGAGAAGATAAATTGTCGGCGTACGCATGGGAAATAACATGGCTGGAGATACAAGGAGGCTTCCATGGTTGGTTTGACACAAATAAATAGCACAAGTCTACAATTACCCCGTGACCCGCTCTCATGGGGGGGAAGAATAGCAGAGGGAGAGGACTGAATGCTAGGCCTGAGCACCTCCATTACTGCAAACAAATAGCAAAGGCAACGGATGAAGCTGTGAACCTTTTGGAGGCCAGGCTCACAACATCTTACTTTGCATAGACACAGAACCCTGCTGCTGCAAACCGTCTTCTTAAATAGCAAGTCGTGTTACGGTGAGCCTGAGTTACTGACGCAGCATGTAGCCAGTGAAGTCATTATTCCTTTTGGGCTATTTTGTGAGCTGTTCAGTAAATGTCCCTAGGCTACAATGCAGCTTCAGATATGGGAGGAGTGGGGAAGCGTCAGGTTTCCATTTCTGTCTGTGACCCAACCAAAGAGATTTCTCCGCACTTCCTATTCCTACACAGGATCCCCTCCCCATTCTACCCCCATCATTACACAGGACCCTCTCCCCCATCATTACACAGGACCCCCTCCCCATTCTACCCCCATCATTACACAGGACCCCCTCCCCCATTATTACACAGGACCCCCTCCCCATTCTACCCCCATCATTACACAGGACCCCTCCCCCATCATTACACAGGACACCCCCCCATTCTACCCCCATTATTACACAGGACCCCTTCCCCCATCATTACACAGGACCCCCTCTCCCATCATTACACAGGACCCTCTCCCCCATCACTACACAGGACCCCTCTACCATCATTACACAGGACACATTCCACCCCCATCTTTACACGGGACACCCCCCCCCCCCAGCAGTCTCATCTTGATAGTGTCTAGATCAGTGGTTCTCAACCCACTAGTGCCGTGACCCCTTGATAAAATTTCCCAAGTTGTGGTGACCCCTAACGGTAGAATTATTTTTGTAGCGTGGGTTGTCAGCACCCAAGGCAAGACAAGTAATTTGTGCCCCTAACCCACGGACATTTAGCGCTCCCCGAGTCCCTTCCACTCGTACAGTATTAAATCCCCTTATGGTACATTTTAGGATATACCACGCTTTCTTTGTTCTCCTTTCTTTCCCTTTTATCTCCCTCTATCCTCATTTCTTATTTTTGTTTCCCCATCCCTCTCTCTAGCCGTCTTTCTTGTTCTCTTATTCTTTCTCTCCCTTTTTCTTTCTTCCTCCCCCTCTTTTCCACTCCCTTCCATGTATTCTCTATTTTTATTCCTTCTCTTACTCCTTGGTGTAGGGAATGGGATGAGTGGCAGTGCTGGCGGGGAGTTGGGATGAGTGGCAGTGCTGGCGGGGAGTTCTGATCAGCCAACGTAGGTGCTCTTGATCAAGTCCATCTGCTGATCTGAGAACTGTATTGGGGCCTTTTAATGGCAACTATAATCACAGGTAGTGTTACTCACTGTGTCTCCGACTTTTGTGGTGTCTCACAGCAGTGACACCTGTGCCGAAATCAGGAGATAGGGTCTCCTCCAGCTCCTCCCACTTCACATTCCTCACCAGTCAGATGACCTCTAGTCTCTGCCTCCCAGCCATGCCTTGAACTGAGTGGGTGGCCGCAAAAAGGCTGAGAGAGCAGTGCGGGCTTCAGGAACAGCCCAGGATTCGGTGACCCCTGGCAAATCGTCATTTGACCCCCGAGGGGGTCCCGACCTCAGGTTGAGAACCACTGGTCTAGAGGATGTCAGGTGAACACCAGGCACACCCCTCCGAAGCCTCTGGCAAAGAAGTTCTTTAGCAGGCCAATGGTCTGTGGCTTGTCAGACATGAAGAGGGAAAGAGGTCGGTGTGAATGTGCTTGGGACTGACAGGTGCTCTCCCCGGACAAGGTTTGCCTTACGAAGCTGGCCAATCACTGCACAGGCTGCAGACATCACACTTAACCAATCACCAGTGCACCCCAACATTCGATTCCTCCCTGAGTGATAGCCAAATCCACTTATCAATTATTTGCGGGCAGCGTAGGCTCAAGGAGCAGATGATTGGGGCCCCACAACAATGACTGGGCCTGGGGCAGCTCATGCTTCACGTTAAAGATGGCCCCGTGAGTGAGCGTTTCTCAGTATGCTGTATTATTTGCATGCAGACCACCCTAGGTAACTCCTATGTAAAGAGCCATGGTTGAATGAACTGAAATTTAATGAATGAAAGGGGTGGGCCAGGGTTTGTTAAAATTGGGAGGAAAGAGCTAGATGATGATGGACGCCTTCAAGCCAGGAAATGAGAAGGGTGCTATCTGACTTGCTGCAGCTTCTAATAAACATTGTGAGAAGCTCCCAGTGTGCAGTGAAATCAGAGGACAGGAGAGGAGCCTGCACAACTGTGCAAGACTGAAGGGAAGACAGAAGGTCTCCTTTAATAAAAGTATCCTGCCTTCCAAATGCCCCGTCCTGTTTGTAGAGTGAAGGGAGAGCCGTAGGTTTATTATTCTCTCCTATGGAGTAAACAAATACCGAAGCAGATCGTTACTAACGGGTCGGAGCGCGAAGACGCCCCCTATTCCCAAAGAACAACAGTTTGAATTCAAAGAATGCCACCGGGTGTCACCCTTTAGCCCGTTGGAGCGCACAGGCAGGTCAGGTGTGGCAGAGTCTCGCTGTCCATACATATGCATAAGCCGGATTTGCATGCATTAGAATGTATTTGCATTTATCCATTACACAGAAATCCTTGTCTTCCTTAACCTTCAACACTTGGTCGGGGGCTTGTTTGGAAATGCAGCCAAATGCATTAAAAAAATAAAAAATAAACCGGAGAATCGCTGCACCACCCGTCGCTGGAGACGCTGACAGGTTAAATGGCAGTCTGCTGCTAACAAGTATATTCTCATTTATTTATGAGGCATCAACTGGTTCACCGAAACTGCGAGCAGTAATCATGACGTAGACGAAGCTTGGGACCAGGGTTGCCAACTTTCTGTAAATTTACAAACAGTTTGTAAAATCCGTACTTTGTGCATCTTTCCTTGAATGTCCATTGCGGACATGTAGGTTGCATGTCTGTAACTGACATTCATGGACAGATGCAACAATTATGGATTTTACAAACTGTTTGTAAATTTACTGAAAGTTGGCAACCCTGCTTGGGACAGACAACACAAGAAGCTAAAACAAGGTTGTAAGATAAGAAATGTTTGAGCCGTATGGGGCTGATTCACATGTGTGCGGTGCGTTTTTTGCGCATCGCAGTTTTATACGCATTTTTAGGTGCGCTACCATTGAACTCTATTAGAACGCACCTGTTATGAAAGTGCGTCAAAGTCCTGCATGCAGCATCCTGATATTCTTTCATCAAAACGTGCGTTCTAACAATGCACGAAAAATGTGCGCAAAAATGCGACACGCAAAAAAAAAATGTACCACACCTATGTGAATCGACACTTAAAGTAATTAAAAAGTGTATCTCTAGGCCAGCGTTTCTCAATATTTTTACTCCAGAGGAACCCTTAAAATAACTTTCAGGTCACAGGGAATCCCTGCTAAAACCAACTTAGTCGTCACTCGTCAGTGAAAAAAGTACCCCTTACAATGGTGGTCAGCGGGAAGAATGGCCCCTTACTTTGGGGGTCAGTCAGAAGAAAGTCCCCCTTACATTGGAGGTCAGTGGGAAGCATGTCCCCCTTACATTGGAGGTCAGTGGAAAGAAGGTCCCCCTTATATTGGGGGTCAGTAGGAAGAATGTCCCCTTTATATTGGGGGTCAGTGGGAAGAATGTCCCCCTTACATTGGTGGTCAGTGGGAAGAATGGCCCCTTACTTTGGGGGTCAGTGGGAAGAATGCCCCCCTTATATTGATTGTAAGTGGGAAGAATGCCCCCCTTATATTGATTGTAAGTGGGAAGAATGCCAGTCTTACAATGGTGGTCAGAGGGAAGAATGGCCCTCTTACATTGATTGTCAGTGGGAAGAATTCCCCTTACATTGGGGATCAGTGGGAAGAATGACCCTCTTACATTGGGGGGTCAGTGGGAAAAATGGTAATTTTACATTGGGTTTCAGTGGGAAGAATGGCCTGCATACATTGGGGGTCAGTGGGAAGAATGACCTGCATACATTGGGGGTCAGTGGGAAGAATGGTCCCCCTACTTTAGGTGGTCAGTGGGAAGAATGGACCTTACATTGGGGGATAGAATGCCACCCCCACAGACAGACTTAAAAGATCATTGGAATCGTACCCATCTCTACATGTGGCATTAGCCCTGAAACTATGCAGACACCATCAAAAGTAATTGTGCCAAAGCTCAAGGTATATCTAGCAAACTCTGGAGGAACCTATGGTCCCATGGAACCCTGGTTGAGAATAGGTGCTGTAGGTCAATTTTTTTTCATTTTGGATAGAATGGAGAAGGGTCAAGTCTGTATTGCTGTCTTTGTCCCTACTGGGGAGATTTACCCTCTTTTTGTACTGGTGACCACTGTCACCGAGAAAGAAAGTGAGGGGAAATCCAACATTTTAAAATTTTCCCCAAAACAAGAGGTATAGTAGAAATGTCCCAATGGGAACACCTTTTTAACAAACAATCATCTAACAGAAATTTTCCTTACTTTGTTAGATTTGCTCTAACAGTCTGTTGTGTCTCTGGGACAGGAAGTATAGGGAAATGTCCGCGACCTAGGGCCACAAAAGTAAACTGGCAGGAGTTTAAAGTCTTCGCAATAGACATGTGCACTGCCGGAAAATTTGTTTGTTTTCGTTTCATTCATTTTTCTTTTTTTTACTTTTTCAGGCCATTCGTTATGATCGCAATTCGTAAATTTGTAAATTCATAATTTCTAAAGTTCATAAATTCGAAAATCCAAAAATACGAAAGAAAATCTGAAAATTCAAAAGAATAACTAACTAACTAACTAATAATAACTAACTATTACATTTAGGTATCGGAATTTTCTTTCAAATTTGGCTGTTAGTGAAGGCAACAAATACAAATTTATCCAAAGTTACGAATTGTCCAAAATAACAAAGGCTGCATCTAAACAAATGAAAAGCAAAAAACTATTAATAAATAATTATATTAATAATAATAATAAAATGTTTTAATTCTTATTTTTTATTATTAATTTGTTACATTCCATTCGTTTAGATACGGCATTCGTTATTTCGGATAATTCGGAACTTCGGATAAATCCCTATTCGTTACATTCACTAACAGCCAAATTTGAAAGAAAATTCCAATACCCATAATTTAATAGTTAGTAATAGTTACGTTTTTATTAGTTAGTTATTATTTCAGATTTTCGCATTTTTGGATTCTCAAATTTCAAATTTTCGAATTTACTAATTTTCAAATTTACGAAATTTTGAATATTGAAATTTACGAATATTTGAGAAAGTTCATTAAACAGGTTTTCATTAATTTGGATATTTCTGAATGAATGAATTTGTCGAAATGCGTTAAAAAACTCATTCGGAAAGAAACAAATTGCACATTCTGTCAAAACTAAAGAAAAAAAAGTTGCCTATACATATACTTTGGGCTAAATAGCTGTCACAGGAACAGGTGAATTAAAAGATTTCCTCTTACTTCCTGTTTGAGTTGCAACTGTAAAATGTTGAATTTCACATCACTAAAGCCTCGTACACACGATCCAACTTTATGGCCATAATTGTCTGATGGACGTGTTGTGTCGGATAATCCGACCGTGTGTATGCTCCATCAGACAATTGTTAGCCGAATTAATAACAACAAATGTTGGCTGTCCATGCTCACCAACTGTCTGGCAATAAATCTGTTACGTCGGTTTATCCGATCGTGTGTACGCAAGTCCGTCCAACTAAAATCCAAAGTACAAACACGCATGCTCCGAACCAATGCTAAACATCAGAAAACCATAGCAGAAGTTGCCCAAAGGGTGGCGGTAAAGAGCTGAAAAACCACATGGTTTGGTGAATGTTGGCTGAAAATGTTGTGCCGTGTGTATGCAGAACAAGTTCACGGCCAACACCTTTCGGACCAAAATCCAGATGGATGGAAGTCCGATCGTGTGTACGAGGCTTTAATCTATCTGTATTCCTGGGATTAAATCTGCACAGCACAGACTGATGTGAACGAGCCCAAGAGCGATGGGGTCACCCTTTGTGGGTGCAGAAGCGTGTGTAAATTGCACGCATTCCCACACCCGCAGGCACCTGCAGCCAAAATGCGCTGCTCTTTAGCAGACGTACAGGGGTGCCAAAATAATGGCACCCCTACACATCTGAAAATGAAGCACATTTTTGGATGCGTGAACTGCATAGTGCCACAGCGCCATGCAGTTCCGTGCGGCTTTCCTGCGAGTGCATTTTGGAAAAAAGTGTCAGAACCATTTCCCGGCGTTTCCCGGAGGTACAGCAACCTATTCAAACCAATAGGCTGCTGTACCCAATAGACATGTGCAATGCCCAAAAATGTGTTAGTTTTCACTTAATTCGTTTTTCTTTTAGTTTTTCGGGTCATTCGTTATGATCGAAATTTGTTATTTTTAATAAATTCGTAAATTAGAAAATTAGAAAATTTTAAAACTCGAAATCAGAAAATGTGAAAATACAAAAATTTGATAATAAGAAAATCCAAAAATAAGAACGAAAATTAAAAAAATAAAAATTTAAAATCGGAAATACAGTAATAATAACTACCTATTAAATTATAGGTATTGGAATTTACTTTCAAATTTGTCCGAATTATCCAAAATAACGAATGCCACATCTAAACGAATGGAACATAACGAATTAATAATAATAAATAATAATAATAAAAATGTATGATTATTATTCTTTTTTTTTTTTTTATAATTTTTTACGTTACATTCGTTTAGATGCAGCATTCGTTATTTCCGATAATTCGTAACTTCGGATAAATTTGTATTTATTACGTTCACTAACAGAAAAATTTGAAAGCAAATTCCAATACCTATAATTTAATAGTTAGTAAAGCCCTGTACACACGATCGGATTTCCTATGGATTTTTAACCGATGGATTTTTCCATCGGAAATCCGATGAAGCTGACTTCCATCAGTCTTGCCTACACACCATCAGTCAAAAATCCGACCGTCCCAAACGCGGTGACATAAAACACTCCGACAAGCCGAGAAAAATTAAGTTCAATGCTTCTGAGCATGCGTCGACTTGATTCTGAGCATGCGTGAGTTTTTTATCCGATGGAGTTCCCCACAGACGATAGTAATTTGCTATCGTTTTTTTTTTCCATCGGATAAATTTAAAACATATTCTATTTTTTTTACACCGATGGAAAAAAAAACTATGGGGCCCATACACGATCGGTTTGTCTGATGAAAAAAGTCCATCGGACTGTTTTCATCGGTAAAACCGATCGTGTGTACATGGCTTTATAGTTATTATTAGTTTGTTATTATTTCAGATTTTAAAATTTTGGGGCTTTCTAACTTTCGTTCTTATTTTTGGATTTTCGTTCTTCCAAATTTTTCGGATTTTCGGAAAAATTTGTTAAACGGGTTTTCGTTAATTCGAATATTTCCAAATTAACAAATTTAGTCGAAAAACAAATTAGTAACAAAACTAATTGCACATGTCTAGTGCCTATGCAAAAGTGAACCACATCACTTGCATTAGTGTGAACCTACAGTAGCTTAATGGTTTTGAGAAATTGAAGGTTGTATAAACGTATCAAATTTTTTGAGAAAACCAACTGATGCCTAAGCAGCTCACAGGAGCCCAAAATAATGGTGTAAATAAACTTTATGGCACCCAAAAATACACAGCACCCCTTTTCCCCCACGGCCACCCCAACTGTGACGAGCTATCAAAATTGTCAGCCAAAAGATTTCAATGTTCCGCCTACTGGCCAGATAAGGTATTGCTGCATTTGTTCCTATCCTCCCCTGCTCTGCCAAACTAAACTACCGGTAGTTCAAATTAAGTTTTATTTACATCAGCAAAACATGAAAAAGAAAAAAAATCAGCAAGCATTCCAATGTAATGATCAGGGCTGATTGACCAGACATTTCTGAGAAAAACATAACAGTGATTTGTGTTATCCTGTCCGGGAATCTATTATTTTATACAGCCATGCCCACACTGGAATGCATAAAGAGAGTATCCAAATTGTGTGTTTAAACAAACCATGAGTCAGGTCTTCACCAAGCGGGTGGCGCATTCTCAGAATTTCATCTTTTCAAAAGTTAAAAGCCTAGGCTTATAAAGGCGGCTTTAAAAAAGTCCAAGCCCTCTTTTCCCATTTTCTTCATGAGCTATTTTTATTCATTTACTATTATAGTTTCCTATAATTTACCATTCCTTGTATTTCTATTGCCACCCCCAAATCTGATTTTACCAGTAGTCCTGTATGATCTGTGCAGATATTTAACCCCTATGTATCCTCCTAACTTAAGACTTTGAGAAAGAAGGGCACACTAGTAAAGATGACAGAGTGCTGCGGCAAAAGGAGGGAGCGGCTAACCTATGCTCAGTAATGGGCATGGCTTAAAAAGGGGCATGGCTTACAGACTGAGCCTACTATCTGTATAAACTGCTCAAATATGCCACAGTCCTTGTACCCACAAAATACTTCCTAAATACTGTGCCACAAGTGTCTCATAGACACACATAAACATCAGCACAAAGGATCATTTAAAAAACTGAAACTCTTCCTTTATATATACATTTCTGCTAAAAGAATATAAACAGAGAGCTAGCTCTTTGTGTCTACCTCAAAGCTGAACTCCGGGGAAAGCAAACTTCTTGTTTAGTTCTAGGGGGGACAAGGAAAGCATTTTTGCTTACCCAGTCCTCTGCTCCCCCAGGCTCCCTCTGTGCTTTAAGACTGGTTGTCACAGCTGAATCTTCTCCCTTACAGTGTATGCCTTGGTGGTCATTGGTCCTCTGATGTCATCGGGTACAGGATCCATCCCTGCATTAAATGTTCAGATGCTGAGGAACAGTCCACCACATGAGCATAGGGGGGCGCCAGATACTGGGGGGAGTGAAGGAATTGTAAGTAAAACTGCTTTTCCTGTCCCCTAGACATAAACAAGCATTTCAACTTTTTTAATCTCCTTGAAGTTGAGTTTTAAAGAAGAACTTTATTAAAACTGCTGGGGACTACATAGCAACCAGCAACATTTAAGACAGTAAACACTTGGGTCAGGAGTATGTAACACATAATGAGAGAACAGGCATTAGGATTATGTAAAATATAACATTGCCTATATGGTCAGGACTATGTAACGTACAGAGTGCAGCAGTCAGGAGTGTGTAACGTGCAGCACAGCATAGACAGTGCAAGGGACAGGCAGGGCAACTGTTAGAAACCAAAGGGCCTCATACAGACAACCTGACACGGGGCCTCATACAGCCAATGCTTCAGTTATGAATAGACACAGTGAGTGATCCGTTCTGATTACTCATTGTGTTCATTCAGAAAAGGAACGGGCTGGTAAATATGACATATTTACCATGCCCTTCCCCCACTCTCAATCTTGAAGGATCCTTTTTTGTGCTTGCAGCTGTCAGCAGGAAGTAGAGGATGGAAACCATCAGCACTACAGAGGTAGGTGGGGGGCACACACGGGGGCCTGGGCAGCAGGGGGAAACATATGGTGCACAGGGAGGGTGATCAGTGGGGCATGGAGGGGGGGGCAATTACTGGTACCGATCTCCTGTATGGTTCTCCCAGCAGCAGCTGAAAGCCAACGGGAGGGAGAGGAGAAGAAGTCAGCTTTCAGATGCTGCAGAGAGACCCATACAGGGGATTGGTTCCAGCTATTGCCTCCCTGCCACACTGATCACCCTCCCTGCCCACATCTGTTTCTCTCTGCTGCCTGGGCCCCCCTGCTGACCTGGGCCCTGTACAGGAGTACTGGTGGTACCCTCTTATCTACGACCCTGGGGACATGAGTATGTAACATACAACATGGTGTAAAGTTCAGGGGTCAGGAGCATGCATTGTACAGCAAAGTGTATAGAGTGTAGCGGTCAGCAGTATGTAACATACAGCATAGCATAGACAGTGCAAGGGACAGGAGTATGTAACATACAACATGGTGTAAAGTTCAGGGGTCAGGAATATGCAATGCACAGCAAAGTGTATAGAGTGTAGCGGTCAGCAGTATGTAACATACAGCATAGAATAGACAGTGCAAGGGACAGGAGTATGTAACATAAAACATGCTGTAATGTTCAGGTGTCAGGAGTGTGCTATGTACAGCAAAGCATACAGAGTGCAGTGGTCAGCAGTATGTAAGTAATATACAGCACAACATTGAGTGCAGGGGTCAGGAGTATCTAACAGTTTTTGAGCCTTCACCAACTGTGGCTACTGCACTACATAAACAGCCACCTATAAACCAGTTCCAATCACTGAAGTATAATCTGACATTAATACTCCTCTGTCTTTGGTGATATGATACGTGACAAAGTCATGTCGGCTGTGTGTACGTGACCAACGACACTTTAAGGCTTCCGTGTCAAGACGACTCTCTTCCCTGTATGAAAAGAACGGGAACTAAATGGGGGCCGTCTGCCGGGTCTGGAAAGGCAAAGAAAACCAGATGCCAACATGGGCTCTTTGATGTGAAAGGCAACTAAATAAATAAATAAACAAGCAAACAAACAGAAAAACATCTTAATATTCCTTAAAACGCACAAAGTGCACATCTCTGGCCTGCCATCTGATCTGAAGGACGATCTGTGCGCTGACTGATACGCCACACATTGACAGCGTCCGCCGTTTCCACATCGTTATTCAGAACCCGGAGACCCATGGGTTTTATTATTCTCTCTGACTTTCATTATATCGAGCAGACTGCACGCTCGCTTTGACTTTATGTGCATTTTTTCACCTCATTTTTCTTGTTATGTTTTTTTTTTCTGCTCTTATCTCCATTTGAATGTCTTTGCAGGAAAGAGGATGTTATATTCATGTTTTTGGTCTGCTCTTGTCCCAGTTCTTCCTCGGTTTATACCTCTGAAGTCTCCTGTCATGTGTAATGCCCCGTACACACGACCGGGTTTTCCGACGGGAAAACTGCGAGGAGAGCTTTTGGCCGGAAATCCCGGCCGTGTGTATGCTCCCTCGCAGTTTTTCCGACGGGAAAACTACCAAACCCGCTGGACAAAAAAAAGAGAACCAGCTCTCTTTTTTCCTGCCGGGATTCCCGACGGACTTTTATCCATCAGAAAACCCGGCCGTGTGTAGCAGAAACCGGCCATTTTTGGCAGTTTTCCTGTGGGGAAAAACTCAGATGGAGCAAAAAACACGGTCGGGATTCCCGAGGAAAAGCTCTCATCTGAGTTTTCCCGACGGGAAAACTGAGTGTCTGTACGGGGGAAAAGTAGAGAGCAGGCTCTCGGTTTTCCCCTTTGTGATTTCCGACGGATCTTTTTCTGTCGGGAATCCCGGTCATGTGTACTAGGCATTAAAGTGGGACTTTCTTTTTTTCTTGTTTTGGATGCAACCACTATCAAGTTGTTCTTTTTTTTTGTATTGCTGTCTGTATCCTGCTGAAACTATTTCCCATCACTTCCTGTTCTGGAGATATATGGTCACCTGGACAGGAAGTGAGGGGGAAATTTCCCCACTGGGTACACAAACAGCAATAAAAGCCTGATAGAAAAATGATCCCTTCCAAACCCTTTCTAAATAAAATAAAATAAAAATGGGTTGGCCGGAAGGGAGGGAGATCCAGACACCACCACAGGACAGTTGGACTCTTTCCCACCAATATCCTCCTGGCTCTCTCCAGTGAGCTTCCTCCTGACTCGACTTAGCCCCTGGACATGGATCTGCGACTAGGCTCCCTAGCTAAGCCTAGCTTGGACCTTGGTGTTTTCCTTCAAGCTTCCTTAAGGTAAGGTGACCAGATTTTTAAAATTAAATCCGGGGACATATTTTTTTTTTACTAATAATGGCGGAGATCAGCGACTCTCTGCCCGTCGCTGCCGCCCGCCTCACAGCCTGTCAAGTCTTAATCTCCTGGCCCCGGCTACTACTGGGTGGGGAGCGGAGGAAGATCACTCCGCCAGGGAGGGCAAGGAGATAAGCAGGCATGCGACTGGCCGGGACTTGAGCCAAGGCAGAAGAACATGCGAGCGGAGCTGAATGGGCATGCACCCCAAACGGAAGAAATATTCCCTCCACTCTGACCAGCACATGATCATCAGAAAGGGGCACAGATAATGGAAAAAATACACCCCCCTAAGCTAGTAGGAGCGGCGGAGCGGGGGTGTGTAATTCCGATTTTTTTTTATTCTGCACCGACTGTCTTTGAAATTGCCCCAGCGCTTGTTCAAATCCAATCCGGGGACAAAACTGGGGACAGATTTGGTCCGGGGACAGTGTCCTCAATCCAGGGACTGTCCCCTGAAACCGGGGATGTCTGGTCACCCTACCTTAAGGATCCTGCACCAAGGGGAAGAGCTCAGGATTGGACCCAGGAACACTGCAATCTGCTGCTCAGGCCTCAGACTATATATATGGGCTCTCCCACAACCTTCTGGGCACATCTACCCAAAGATTGGCTGGAGTCCCACAAATATTCAGGCTGCTTGTTCTGCTCTTCCACCCACTATACATTTAGAATACTCTAGAAGACAGTAGGATGTAGCAGAGCAGCGTGGGAAACACTAAGCAGCCTTAAAAAATCAACCCGTGCTCCACTGAGTACAGAGGAGCTAAATTACATTTATCTAGCAACCTACTCTATGCAAGGAGGTTGCTACATATTGAAGGACCAAAAAAAGGGCTTCCTTGGTGCAGAAGGGGATAATTGAAAAGAGGATTTAAGATGGACTTTACCTTTAAGGCCGAAGAGTTGACTAATGAGAGGTCATCCTTTAAACCAGTGATGGAAAATTCTTTGATATAGCTGGACCTCAAGTGCAACCATTGACATAACCAAAGGCTTGCACAAAATATTTAGTGAATAGGATTCTATGGAACGCTATCAAAAACAGGAGGTGTACACCAGGAGATGGTCAGAGATTTAAGACATGCTATAGGAGTTCTGGGGACATGCTTCAGGAGATGGTCATAGACTGGAGACAGATTAGAAGATCCATTGTAGCACAGGTGTAGTACCCTTCTTTTTAAGATTTAGGATGACAGGTAAATTGAGTTTGGCCCCTCTGTAGCCAGTGGGGCAGTTAGTGATTGCTTTAGCCTGCTCAGTGTCTCACAGGCTGCTGGTCTGATTATTTGGCCCTGCATTCTAGAGGGTTCTGGAATCACAGGGGGAGGAGTGAGGCAGGCCCAGTAGGTGGCTGGAGATACCATAAATAGCCTGAGCCCTGGAGCAGGAGTTTAGTTGGTCCTGGGTCCAGTCCTGTAGGAAGAGCCCCCTACGCAGGAGCGGCCATTTACCTAAGGGCCTTTGCCCCTAAGGGAAGCCAGCTGGACCCCTTTTTGAGGGTCATCAAGCTCCCAGCCGTAGCATAGCTGGGGGGCCTATTTCAAGTCTGGTCTGGGACTTTGGTCTTGAGAGGTCGCTTAAAGGTACCTGGTGGAAGTTGGAGGAGAGTGTACAGCTGTCCTGTGGTATTGTGAGTTTTGCTTCTTCCTAACTGAAAAGACCCGGTGGATATCGGAAGCAGGCAACTGATGATCCTGTGGCCTTGTGAGTACTGACCTGAATTCAGAGCCCTAGTGACTGTGTGCAAATCTCTATTCTCCCAAAAGGACACTAGTCATTATCCAGCCAGTGACGATTTCCCTGGGAGCTCTATCTTATCTGCTTCATCTGTTTGTGACACAGTGAATGATCAGTAGGAAGGGAAGTATCCTCCAATAACTCCAATAAGAGATTATTTGGGGTATCCCATGTTCCCCTCACAACATCCAAGTTCAATCTGCAAAAAAAGACATAAAAGACATCCTCTGGACTGTTGTTGAGTGAGAGAGAGTGTGTGTGAGAGAGAGATGGAGAGAGAGAGAGAGAGAGAGAGAGAGAGAAATGCTATGTGCCTGGCTGTGTTTGCACTAAATTTGGGGAAGAAATCAGTGTATCATCAGCAACTTCTTAAGGGTGTGCTACACAGAGAAAAGTAAGTATTGTAAAAGAAACAACCCAAAGTACTGGAAGACATTCTAAAGAATATTTTTCTTCACTGGTTTGAGTAAGCACTAAGCTGAGAAAAACAGGCCTCTGCCTGCATAGTCTTTGAGGGACACACAGTAAGTACCACAGGGCCGCATGCAGCCCCCCAGGCCACAAGTTGGGCATCAGGGCTTCACACCATAAAATATAGTAAACTGATTTTGGAAAATGGGTCAACAGAGAATGGAATATAAGGTGAAAGAGGAATTTTTCTTCAACCAAGAACATCATCTATAATGGCGTCAACGCTCAGGAGAAAAAGAGCCAAACTCCCTTAAGCCAGAGCCCGCAATTTCTGTGCCCAATTGCATTGTAGGAGTAGCGGAGCTCATGTAGCTGGCTGCATCACAATCCGTCATTTATTTCCCAATGTCTGTCCTTATAAAGATCTCAGATAAGTCTATCAATGTTTCCCCGGTAGCAGGAGCTGCAGTAATCAGATGAGTCAGTTAATAAGAGAGCTGGAGATGTTGGCACAGCACTGCAGTCTGCAGTCTCTCTCCCACCGTCTTTATCTAATGTATTGTGGAGAGGAGCAGGCATGTGTGTCGAATCTTTTGTTCACCCTCAAAGCGAATATCATCTACCTTCCACACACTGTTGGCCAAACACGATTTCACATCTGTAAATCGGGAACGGAAGCACCACCCCGGAACATAGAATTTATTTAAAGGGGAACCCCACTTTTAGACAATCTATCACAGCTATGCTGCTAGTAGTTCTTACGTCAATTTATTATAAGGTTCTGGATATTTCTAAAGTTGCTCCTCCCCTTTTCTATAGGTTTTATTAGCCTAAATCCTTCTCTGCCTTGCTAGGACTGATATTAAAGGAGACAGTTGTAACTTTACAAGTCTTGACGTGTCGCACAATATTGCTTCAGTTTTTTTTTTTTTTTAAACAATTTGTGCCTTTTTATTCAAGGCTTTTTTTTCAGCTGGAATTCTGGAAACGCAGCACCTCCAGCACTGAATGCATATAATGGCAAAAGATGATGAGGTGTGCTGAAAGGTCTATTGATACTGGCTACTGGGGGATCTATTGTTGCACAGGAAGGTAGGGAGGGATCTATTGTTGCTGTTGAGGGGGGGGTATATTGTTGCTGTGGGGCCAATTGTTTCTGGGAGGTATCTACTGTTGAGGAAGGGGTCTACTTATGCTGGCTGCTGGGAAATATATTTTTGCTGGCGGAGATCTATTGTTGCAGGCGGTCTATTGTTACTGAGAGGGATCTACTGTTGTTGGGAGGATCTATAGTTGCTGGGGGCCTGTTGTTGCTGGCTGCAGGGAATATGTAACTGCTTTTCTTTTTATCATTAGCACATTCCATGCATATTACTTAGCACCAGAAAATGATTCTGCTCAAAATGGTTCTGTATTCTCTAAAAAGGGCGGTACTGGGAGGTGAGTAGGGGGTGGAACCAAGAGACAGTACTCGGAGGTGGGTATGGGGTGGAACCAAGGGACAGTACTCGGAGGTGGGTACGGGGTGGAACCAATGGACAGTCAGAGGTGGGTACGGGGTGGAACCAAGGGACAGTACTCTGAGGTAGGTACAGTGTGGAACCAAGGGACAGTACTCGGAGGTGGGTACAGGGTTGAACCAAGGTACAGTACTTGGAGGTGGGTACGGGGTGGAACAAAGGGACAGTACTCAGAGGAGGGTACAGGGTGGTACCAAGGGACAGTACTCGGAGGTAGGTACGAGGTGGAACCAAGGGACAGTACTCGGAGGTGGGTATGGGGTGAAACCAAGGGACAGTACTCGGAGGTGGGTACGGGGTGGAACCAAGGTACAGTACTTGGAGGTGGGTATGGGGTGGAACCAAGGGACAGTAATCAAAGGTGGGTACGGAGTGGAACCAAGGTACAGGACTCAAAGGTGCGTAGGGGGTGGAGACAAGAGGTGACTCAGAAGGGGGAGTACCTGAACCTCTTCTCTGAGAAAAAAAGCCCTGCTTTTATCATTAAAATGCTGCAGTACAATGACTTTGCCTAGGCTGAGATAATGTCTTCAGTCTGCTGCTGGCAGCAGGAAGTATTTCCTCTGTCTCCTCTTCCCCAGTGTTCAGACTGTACATTGTAACTTTGTGGCAAGCAGTGGTGGTGCGTCCATAGAGGGCGCTGGAGCGCCGCCCCCTCTCGCTCCTGCACCGCCACTGAAAGACAATACACAGATTCATGCATTGCATGAATCGGTGTATTGTCGCCGCTGCTGCTGCCGCCCACTATTCAGATGGCTGGCCTCCTGGTGAGCGTCGGGCCACCGGCCATTTGAATTAGAGCGGTGGCCGGCAGTGGGTGTGATTTGGAAGTGTCTATCAGAGCCAGCGGCTTTCCGAATACAGCTCTCACTCTGTAATCGGCTTCCATAAACTCCTCCAAGGGACACACAGGGGGTGCGTTCCTTGGAGAAGACTGACAGGCGTTTCAGCCAATCAGGTTCACCGGATCTGGTTACCGGTAACCTGATTGGCTGAAGCGACATCGAGGGCGGGAGAAGACATCGAGGATGGCGCGGACCCCGAGGAAGGTAAGTGCAGGGCTGGGGGAGAACTGGCTGTATATGGGGACAAACTGGCTGTATATGGGGACAAACTGGCTGTATATGGGGACAAACTGTCTGTATATGGGAACAAACTGGCTGTATATGGGGACAAACTGGCTGTATATGGGGACAAACTGGCTGCATTTGGAGACAAACTGGCTGTATATGGAAACAAACTGGCTGTATATGGGGACACACTGGCTGCATTTGGGGACAAACTGGCTGTATATGGGGAAAAACTGGCTGTACATGGGGACACACTAGCTGTATTTGGGGACAAACTTGCTGTATATGGGGACAAACTGGCTGTATATGGGTACAAACTGGCTGTATATGGTGACACACTGGCTGTATATGGGGACACACTGGCTGTATATGGGGACACACTGGCTGTATATGGGGACAAACTGGCTGTATATGGAAACAAACTGGCTGTATATGGAAACAAACTGGCTGTATTTGGGGACAAACTGGCTGCATTTGGGGACAAACTGGCTGCATTTGGGGACAAATTGGCTGCATTTGAGGTGACAAACTGGTGGCGTTTGGGCACAGTGGCTGTGTATAATGGGCACAGTGGCGGCAATTGATGTTTTTTTTTTTTCAGTTTGTTTGCGCCCCCCAAAAATTTTGAGCACCAGCTACCACTGGTGGCAAGTCAAATGGTAAGAAGCTGCCACTGATTTGTGTCAGACACCAGGATTTACAGGATTCTGTCATCTGTTAGCCAGCTTCTCAGTCTGAGAAATAAATACAGAACCTGAAAGGTGTCTAAATAAAAATGGTGCTATCCTTCTGAAGAGAAAAGCAGTTGGATATATTGCCAAGGAGAGCACTGTAATGTCTGTAAGAGCTAATAGTACATAAAAGTGTCACACAAAGTAACTGACATGCGAGCACTTAAAAAGAAAATCTATTTCTTGATGCTACACCCATCTTCAAGAGCTGTAGACCGCTGCTGGAATACTTGGGAATCCCTCTCTAAATGATGACTCTGCATTTAAACCACAGGGTTCGCTTACTTGGCCATTTACAGAACGTGTTGCATTTTTCTCAATGAATGCAAGGCATCATCTGATTTGACGAGGTGGAGGGCGTGATGTCATGCCCCGTCGCTCTGCCCTGTCCAATTAGCAAACACCTTGCATTCATTAAGAAAAATGCATCACGTTCTGTGAATGGTGCCCATGCCCAGCGAGCGGCCTCTTGTGGTTAATATGCAGAATGGCGGCCGATCAGCACAGGATCCAGAAGACAGCAGTGATCACTGTAGTAGCCTCAACTACTACAGTGATTCTCCGCTTCCATAGGGATTGCCCATGTATGGAAAATGTATATTTAGGCTGGTCCCTGCTGGACCAATATAACTATGCAATAACTTCCATACCTGGAGTTCAGCTTTACAATAATTGTTAAGGGTACCTGCAGAGCCAGGATTCAGTTAGAACCTAAAATATGCTATTTGGTCAAATTTGTTGGCCTGACAGGTCAAATACGAAACAAAATCTGTGGGTGGCCAGTGTGACATTTTGAAGGAAATGGATGTTATTAAAATTTCACGGATCATTTTCGTGGCTAAACCATGAAATCCGGAGGCAGAAATAAAAGTGTCTGAATTGCTTATAGCCAATCTGTTTGTTCATAAAGCGTATTTAAACCCAAAAACTAAAATGTAATATATTGCAGCTTACCAGTCCTTAGATGTGGTGGCTGCATTTGTTTTCTTTTTCCAGGCTTGATTTTCTTTATTTTGACCCGGTGATCTTACAAATGACACCTTTCCTGTTCTGGGGTGACTATGCTCACATTCCCCATCATCTCTATGGAGGAGACTACTACTAATTTGGACTACAAATTCATCTCTAATACATGGAGGAGGGAAATTCATAGTTTTAAAATGATGGCTTGATAGGCAGATAAAAAAAGAATTTTTTGTTTGTTTCATTGTTTCACTTTTTTTATGTATTTTATTGTATTTCTTTATCATTTTTATATGTTTTATTCTTTTTTTTGTTTTTATTTATTATTATTTTTATATACATAAAAAAAGAACAACAAAAAAAAAAAGGATTGTACTTTCAGTTCAGCTCACAGGAAGTAACAAAGACTTTGTATTTCTCGCTAGATCAACAAGTAATTTCTGTACTTGCTGAATATGTTCTTAGCCTGGAAAAAGAAAACTATAGCAGCCACCACATCTAGGGACTGGTTGGGTGCAATATATAAAAACCTTATTAATGCATTTCTCTTTTTTCTCTCTTTTGGATTGTTTAACATACCAATGCAAGCATTTTATTATAAAGTATATGTTTTAAAAGTGCAAAAAATACCTGTTGACCCTGCCAGAAATCTTATGAGCTGATAACTTCCTGTTCTCTCTGCCTCTGCCACATTTATCAGCTACATTGTTCTAAAGACTACAGGGACTACAGGACCTAGCTTATGTACAATATGTGGGGTGGTGCAGTGTGGTGCGGCGGCAGTAAACACTGATGCCGTGTACACACGTCCGTTTTTAATGTCATTTTTAAAACCAACGTTTTTCTTGTCGTTTTTTTCCTTGTTTCCTCTCAACCCTGTCTTGCGTACACACGATCATGAAAAAACCCGCTCGAGCAAAGCGCAGTGACGTACAACACGTACGACGGCACTATAAAGGGGAAGTTCCATTCGGATGACGCCACCCTTCATGTTAGTAAAGTTTGTTGAGCGACGATTCGCGCTTTTCAGCCTCGTGCTTTTTAGTCCGTTACAGCGTGACGAATGTGCTATCTCCATTACGATCGCTAGTTTTATCAGAACGAGCGCTCCCGTCTCATACTTGATTCTGAGCATGCGCGTTTTTTTTCCCCTCGTAAAAGCGTACACACTACCGTTTTTCACGACGGGAAAAAAAACGACATGAAAAACGACGTCAAAAAATAGAGTAGGTTCTAAAAAAATTTAGGCCGTTTTTCACGTTGTTAAAAATGCTCTAGAGCCTACACACGATCGTTTTTAATGCCCAAGTTAAAAAATGGCATTTTTAACGACGTGAAAAACGATTGTGTGTACGCGGCATGAGAGTCGAGTGGACGGAAACAGAACTTGTATTAACATGAAAGCTCAGAACTCACAACAAACCTGACGGGAACGCACCCGACCGGGAACACAGAGTGTAACAGCGATGTGTAGCAGAGAAGGTCTTGGATGTGCCAAGACCATCTGTCTTGAGGGATGGAATGCGGCCTGGCCGGTCCATGCCTAAAAAGGGAGGCTTTCAGCAAGTATGGCATGTCCCTATCCTTTCCCTACTTGTCTGGAACCTCTCCCTGCCAGTAATCAATGTCCCTGACATACGGGTGACCTGCGCTTTCACTACCCACACATGAAATGCACGCCAAGCCCCGGCCCCAGGGCCTTAAATAGACTCTGCCTGACCCATGATGGCCGCCAGAGTCACATGGGTCTGCAGCATCCAACTGAAAAACTTCCTCAGTGACCCAGAAAACCATTAAGGGGCCATGTTCCTTTTGACTTCCTCTTCCTCTGCAATGCCACTCTGGTTGAGTGCCATCTGAAGTGGAGAAAGTACACTGCACCTGTCTACAAATAGAACAGGGGGAGTTCCCAGTAGTCCTGGCATGTTTCTGTTGTCTGTACCCTATACTGTGGTTATTGAGCGTTGTCACCTTAGGACAGGAAGTGTGGCAAACAGTTGAAAATAAAGGAGAATTAGCTTGAAAAAACGAATGCAAACATAACACCTAAGGACTGGTAATCTGCAATGTTTACATTTCTAATTTCGGGTTTAGATATGCTTTAATTTTTTGTTCTTGGGTCGATATATCCTTTAGGCCCCTTTCACACTGTGGTGCTTTGCAGGCGCTATTGCGCAAAAAATAGCGCCTGCAAAGCGCCCTGAAAAGCCGCTAATTTGTATCCAGTGTGAAAGCCCGAGGGCTTTCACACTGGAGCGTTGTGCTTGCAGGAGGGTAAAAAAACTCTGCATCTTTGAGGCGCGATAGGAGCGGTAAAAATACCGCTCCTATAGCGCCCCTGCCCATTCAAATGAATGTGGTAGCGCCTCCAAAGTGCCTGCAAAACGCTGCAAAGAGGCGTTATTGCGGGCGTTTTTAACCATTTTTCGGCCGCTAGCGGGAGTTAAAATCACCCCGCTAGCACCCGCAAATCGCGGCAAAAACAACGGCATCCAGCGCTTCAGTGTGAAAGTAGCCTTAAAGGTGAACTCCAGAATAAGCAAATATTGTCTAACTACAAGAATCGTGTATTCTTCCTTGATCTTGGTGTACTTTGTATATTTCTTCCAGATCTGTGCAGTAATCAAGTGTAAGACTTTCCCTCTGTGCAGGAACTTCCTGTAATAAAGACCGCTCACTGCTGCTCTCTCTCCTTGTACAGGGTGACTGGTCTTGTTGCCGCCCCCTCCTGTAGTCATCTATAGTAGGTGGAGCCTACTGGGTCCCTCTAAGAGCTCTGCTCTCTGCACAGGCTATGTACAGCTCCGGTGATAATGTCACTGCTACTTTTACAAGGTAATCTTTGGGTTTGCAGAGCCATTTGGTGCACATAAAGTGGATCTCTGTCATTTGTGGCTATTGAGGAATACATTTTCATGAAAGTTTTTGCGTCTGAAGTTGAGCTTGGCTTCCGTTCTCATCAAGAAGGTTGGCAAACATGTTTTGCTCTCAGCTGCAGAAGCAAAGATACTATCTTCCCATCAGAGTTCCTGACTCTGCCACCCCTACCCTGGAGCTCCACCACATCACACTCTGTGTCCATTCATCAAAACCAATGCTGAGTCAAGGTTTTATTGACAGGTTTCCGGGAGCCCGTCTGCTGATAATAAGTGGGACATGTTGTAATCTGCCAAGCCGCTGTTAATGAGGCTCGTTGGGACTTAGATGGTGGCTGAACGTCACACACATCAAATAGCTGTGATCAGGGTCATCTGATGACTAAACTCTTCAGGGATTTCATTAGGGCCAGCTAAGAAGTGGTCCTGGGAAATCTGGGTGTCTCATGACCAGACCTAACCTTTCCACTGCCACGGAAATGATCCGCAGTAGAAAAATGTTGCTTGTGTTGGATGATCCTTACTATCAAGTGTCAACCTTCTGCAAATGAGGCCCACTTGACATCCGCACACTATGTGAAGAAGTGCATGAAAGTCTTTAGTTTTGTATATGAAAAATATCACACAAACACCACGTTGCTATGGCAGCCAGTCGACAGTTACTTGAAGTTATATTGTCTGGAGAACTTTTCATTATTATTATCATCGTGGCCTTCAGTAGTAGTTAGCTAAGAAAGGACGTGAAAGATGCATCTTTTTCTTCACCCTTCCTATACCAGTCACCTGATCAACTGCTGTCCAACAATAAAATGAGTGTTCATTCAGAGATTCTGATTGGCTAGTTTTATCTGAACATCAGACCTCAAAGCTCCTTCAGCAGAGACCATAGTCTCAAGTCTTAATGTAAACATACCAGGGTAAGGATCTATAGTTTCAATAAAGTGATGTTTTTCAAGCCAATGAGTCCAATGAGATTTGAAAATTACAATCACAGACAGAGATGGAACTTGAACCTTCAGGGTACAAGAAACCAAGATGGCCCCCCCGACCTCCGTGGCCCTTTCCATTGGTCCCAGGGCCCTTTCCTCTGAGCCTGGGGCTCTACCCTCTGAGCCCAGGGCCCTTCCCTCTGGGCACAGGGTTCTTTCCATCAGTCTCGGGGCCCTTTCCTCTGAGCCTGGGGCTCTACCCTCCGAGCCCAGGGCCCTTCCCTCTGGGCACAAGGTCCTTTCCATTAGTCTCGGGGTCCTTTCCTCTGAGCCTGGGGCTCCACCCTCCGAGCCCAGGGCCCTTAACTCTGGGCACAGGGTCCTTTCCATCAGTCTCGGAGTCCTTTCCTCTGAGCCTGGGGCTCTACCCTCCGAGCCCAGGGCCCTTCCCTCTGGGCACAGGGTCCTTTCCATCAGTCTCGAGGCCCTTTCCTCTGAGCCTGGGGCTCCACCCTCCGAGCCCAGGGCCCTTAACTCTGGGCACAGGGTCCTTTCCATCAGTCTCGGGGTCCTATCCTCTGAGCCTGGGGCTCTACCCTCCGAGCCCAGGGCCCTTCCCTCTGGGCACAGGGTCCTTTCCATCAGTCTCAGGGCCCTTTCCTCTGAGCCTGGGGCTCCACCCTCCGAGCCCAGGGCCCTTAACTCTGGACACAGGGTCCTTTCCATCAGTCTCGGGGCCCTTTCCTCTAAGCCTGGGGCTCCACCCTCTGTGCCCAGGGCCCTTCCCTCTGGGCACAGGGTCCTTTCCATCAGTCTCGGGGCCCTTTCCTCTGAGCCTGGGGCTCCACCCTCCGAGCCCAGGGCCCTTCCCTCTGGGCACAGGGTCCCTTCCATCAGTATCTTGGCACTTTCCTCTGAGCCTGGAGCTCCACCCTCCGAGGCCAGGGCCCTTCCCTCTGGGCACAGGGTCCTTTCCGCTGATCCTGGGGCCCTTTACTCCAATCGACAGGCCCCTTATAACACTTTTGTTACTTATCATGCGACTTGCGACACATAAAGGCTCATGAAAAGTCAAAACGCATTTATTTCAATAGGTGCCGTCCTAATCAATGCGACTCAAGTCACAGCAAAAAAAAAAGGTTCCTACACTATTTTTCTGCAACTTTGTTTCGATTTGAGTGCCATAGACTGCAATGTTAAGTCACAAGAGTCACAAGTAAGTCGCAAGGATATCACAAGCAAGTCCCACAACTTCGGGGTCGCAGATGTGTGAACCGAGAAGAACATGTGAAAGAGTGGGACCCTTTCACATGTTCTGCAGCGGCCCCCTTCCTGCCATCTAAGGGCCTCCCCATGGTGGTGGAACAACAGTGCGACTTTGCGGTAAGTGTGGCAAAATGACAGGGTCTATTTATGAAGACAGCAATGGCTACAGTAGGGGAGATAACATTCATAAAACGTGGGCCTATATGTCTTTTCCACTATCATACCACCTTCGCTGGCTACACTGCCCAGGAGGACCAAGAGGAACTCCTCATGGTGTCTGTAGGAGAAAACACTTTGCAACCTTGATAGTTAACAATGAAATTCTCTAATTTCAATGGTTGCAAATAACAAACAAAAAAAAAATCCGCCATGCTTGAGGTACCAGTATTAGCCAAGTACGTTGTTCATGAAGGAAGTCTCATGCAGTATCTCAATTGTACCCAAAGTACGTTAATCTTTAAATCCTATTTGGGAGTTGCATGGCTCCACGGGCTCTCAGACCACCTTGTCATTCCCAGTTTTTCAGCTTCTATACCGTCTACCTCTCCATCTCCTTCACGTCTCCCGCTTGTATGGCGAGGTGAACATGATTTAATCATAACTGACAACGCAGCTTGATAACATCTCGGCACTCGGGCAATATTTCAAGGGAAAAAAAAAGCAAGTCATTTATTGGTAATTGATGTCTTTGGGTTTTGGGAATGGACAGAAAATCAAGGACCAAATTAGAATGTAAGGTTCTGGGGGATATAAGAGTTAAGATGCGGTTCTGCTTCATAGATTCACAGAGATGATACATTTTAGCTCTTCATAAAAAGAGACTTTATATTAGAGCTTGGACACAGGCCACTAAACTGCCGAAATGTACAAACAACACAAGTTATGTAGGAACAAATGTCGGGGCTGTGTTTAGCACAAAGTACTTACGGGTTGCAGAGTAAGGGTAGGCACTAAAGCACAGTACTTCCAATATAGGTTTATGTTTTTTTCTGATTTTGCCTTGACATATTGCAACAGGAAACGTCTGTGTAAATTCAGGAATAGGGAGGAAGGGGGGTGGACTCCTTGTACTAGTGTTCTTCCACTGGATGCAGACCAGTGGCTGAAAAGTTTAGTTGAAACTCTGCATATAAAGGAGGCAGCTTCCTGTGCAATACTACAGTATACAAATTTAATATGGTTGGATACACAAGAAGACAGAGAAGTTAAAAAACAAGTCTTCTTGAATATGGGTATCTCAACAAAAACATAATATATTGCAGATTTCCAGTCTTTACATGCATTCATTTTCTTTTTTCAGGTGTTTTACTTAACCTTCACCAGGTGATCCTGCCAGTAACATACTTCCTAGAGTAAGGTGACCAGATTTTTAAAATGAAATCCGAGGACATATTTTTTTTTCTAATAATGGCGGCAATCAGCGGCAGGTAGGGGACTGGCTGGGACTTGAGCCTAGGCAGAAGAACATGTGAGCGGAGCCAAAGAAATATTCCCTCCGCTCCGACCAGCACATGATCATCAGAAAGGGGCACAGATAATGGAAAAAATACACCCCCCTAAGCTAGTAGGAGTGGCAGAGCAGGGGGGGGGTGTAATTTGGATTTTTTTTTCTTATTCTGCACTGACTGTCTTTAAAATTGCCCCAGCCCCTGTTCAAATCCGATCCGGGGACAAAACCGGGGTCAGACTTGGTCCGGGGACAGTGTCCTCAATCCAGGGACTGTCCCTGGAAACCGGGGATGTCTGGTCACCCTATCCTAGAGTGACAACGCTCACTCACTGTACTGTATCTATGGAGAAGTAACATTGCCACCCTAGTACAGCACTAGAGAACACTTCCCCTTATCTATATATCATAGGGGAAGGCTTCCTGCAGCATATCCTGTAACATTGACTTTGGCAACGAGTCTCCTTGCATATTTATCTCAGAGATTTAAACAGCTCTTGAAGACAATTCTCAAACCTCTGCTTCAGACTAATGATCAGATGTCAAGGCTGCTGTAAACAATAAGACCTCTCTGTTGCTTTCTAAGGCCTCGTACACATGACCGGTTTTCTCATCAAGAAACGACAAGAAAACTGCTGGGAGAGCTTTCTTGCAGAGAAAACCGTTCATGTGTATGGTTTCTCGTCGAGAAAACTGCCGGGAATCTCGATGAGAAAAATAGAGAACCTGCTCTCTATTTTCTCGTCAGGATTTTCGTTTTTCTCGTCTGGATTCTCGTCGGCCTGTTTCCCGACGAGAAAACCGGTCGTGTGTATGCTTTTCCGAGTCTTAAAAAATCGCGCATGCTCAGAATCAAGTATGAGATGGGAGCTCTCCTTCTGGTAAAACTAGCGTTCGTAATGGAGAAAGCACATTCCTCACGCTGTAACGGACTGAAAAGCACGAGGCTGAAAAGCGCGAATCGTCTCTCCCCAAACTTTTACTAACACGCAGTAACACGAGATCAGCAAAAGCAGCCCAAGGGGTGGCACCATTGGAATCGAACTTCCCCTTTATACTGCCGTTGTACGTGTTGTACGTGACCGCGCTTTACAACAACGAGATTTGGAATTGACAGTCTTGTTGGTTGGAGGGTAGACAGTGGAGGAGACCTTGCGTGGAGAGTGAAGAAGTTTCTGCTTTTGACTGCTGGGTTGCATTTTTGGTTATTTTTGGCTCTTTTTCCTTGCAGCTTTTTAACACCTTTTTCTGGCACATTTTAAACAGCCTTTTTTTTCTCTTTTTTTCCTTCAGCCTACTAATTAAGGGGAGTGGTTAATTGGTCACAGGTGCTTGAGGCCTATATAAATTTCTGTAGAGCTCATTTAGAGCCTGCTCATTTTGAGTTGCTGGAACTCTGTCCAAGTGGAACTGGACTAAGTGGTGAGTTAAAATCAAGAGTTGAAAACAGGAGGTTAAAACAGGGGTCATAGTAGATGTGTAGTGTGAGTACCTGGGTGTTGTCTGAGTAGTGTGTGTGGATCGTTAGTACTTGTGTATTGTAGGTGCACGCTGGTCTGCGAGTGCACGCGGGTCTGTGGGTCTGCGAGTGCAGGTGGGTCTGCGAGTGCACGCGGGTCCGTTGGTCTGCGGGTGCACGCGGGTCCGTTGGTCTGCGAGTGCACGCTGGTCTGCGAGTGCACGTGGGTCCGTTGGTCTGCGAGTGCACGTGGGTCCGTTGGTCTGCGAGTGCACGTGGGTCCGTTGGTCTGCGAGTGCACGTGGGTCCGTTGGTCTGCGAGTGCACGCGGGTCCATTGGTCTGCGAGTGCACGCGGGTCCGTTGGTCTGCGAGTGCACGCGGGTCCGTTGGTCTGCGAGTGCACGCGGGTCCGTTGGTCTGCGAGTGCACGCGGGTCCGTTGGTCTGCGAGTGCACGCGGGTCCGTTGGTCTGCGAGTGCACGCGGGTCCGTTGGTCTGCGAGTGCACGCTGGTCTGCGAGTGCACGCGGGTCCGTTGGTCTGCGAGTGCACGCGGGTCCGCGAGTGCACGCAGGTCCGTTGGTCTGCGAGTGCACGCTGGTCTGCGAGTGCACGCGGGTCCGTTGGTCTGTGGGTGCACGTGGGTCTGCGTGGTACCTGTGTATTGTCTTGTTGAGTACCTGTGTATTGTCTTGTTGAGTACCTGTGTATTGTCTTGTTGAGTACCTGTGTATTGTCTTGTTGAGTACCTGTGTAATGTCTTGTTGAGTACCTGTGTAATGTCTTGTTGAGTACCTGTGTATTGTCTTGTTGAGTACCTGTGTATTGTCTTGTTGAGTACCTGTGTATTGTCTTGTTGAATAGTTGGGTCAGGAAGCTAGTGTTAGGTAATTTGGACAGGGTATAATCTCGAATCCTCATTAAATTAATAGGTACGATGCCCAGCGGGTGTGGCGAGGCGACTCGGTGTACATCTTGCAGCATGTATGCGTTCCTTGATCATCTGATCGAGGGCGATTACTGCTGTGCAAAATGTAAGCACATTGTTTCCCTGGAAGCCCAGGTTCTGAATCTAGGGAAGCAACTGTCAGCACTGGGAAGTCCCTCCACACTAAAGGAGAGCTGGATACGTACCCGGCAGGTGATGGCAGGGGCCAGCACAGAGGTGGGTGGAGTCAAAGAGGTGCAGGCACTAGAAAATAGTAGATGGGTGACAGTCAGGAAGGGTAGAGGGCGAAGTGCCAGGGAGGCCGATCCAGGGCTGGAGCATCCCAATAAGTATGCTCCATTGAGTGACATTGGTGAAACCAGTCCGGGACCAGCACTGCTGGAGCTGAGGGACTCTCCTAGCTGCCAGGGGAAGAACTCCTCCAGTGAGAGTGGGGAGGAAGCGAAGGGAAAGGAAAGACAGATTCTGGTGGTAGGGGACTCAATTCTTAGAAGGACAGAGAGGGCAATCTGTAACAAAGACCTGAAGCGCCGAACTGTATGTTGTCTACCGGGCGCTCGGGTTCGGCACATCACGGATCTGGTGGACAGATTACTGGGAGGGGCTGGGGAAGACCCAGCTGTCATGGTGCACGTTGGCACCAATGACAAAGTCAGAGGCAGATGGAGTGTCCTAAAGAACGATTTTAGGGACTTGGGAGCTAAATTGAGGAAAAGGACCTCCAAGGTAGTATTCTCGGGAATACTACCGGTACATCGAGCCACACCAGAAAGGCAGAGGGAGATTAGGGAAGTGAACAAGTGGCTGAAGAGCTGGTGTAGTAAGGAGGGGTTTGGGTTCCTGGAGGACTGGGCCGACTTCTCAGTCGATAACCAGTACTATAGAAGGGACGGACTGCACCTAAATGAGGAGGGTGCAGATCAGCTGGGAATAAGGATGGCCAAAAAGTTAGAGGGGTTTTTAAACTAGGTGACAGGGGGGAGGGTCCAGAGATAGTGAGAGTCAGCGGGGAACATATTCTAAAGGGTAGTATTAGGGGCATTAGTGGTAGGGTAACCAAAGAACATAAACCCAAGGTAAGTATAGTAGCAAGTCCTAGTTGCAATCTGGGAACACCCAAGAGGATAGTATGTGACCGGTCAAATAATATTATTGCATTAAAGTGTCTGTTCACCAACGCCAGAAGTCTGCCAAGCAAAATAGGTGAGTTGGAAGCTCTGGTGCATGAGGAGAGCTATGATGTAATCGGTATTGCTGAAACTTGGCTTCATTCCTCACACGACTGGGCTATTAATATTCCTGGCTATGCACTCTTTCGGAAAGACAGGGTAAAAAGGAAGGGTGGAGGGGTCTGTCTCTATGTGAGAAGTGATCTCAAAGCGAGTGTGAAAGAGGACCTGGTGGATGGAGAGTGTGATGAGTCTGAAGCATTATGGGTAGGACTGCATACAGATGTGCGTAGTTCAAAGCTAATCATTGGAGTTTGTTATAGACCACCCAATGTTAATGAGGAGTTAGAGACTCAGCTCCTTGCACAGATGGAAAGGGCTGCAAGGGCTGGGACGGTGATAATAATGGGGGATTTTAACTACCCAGAAATTGACTGGAGTAATGGAACTGCTGGGACAGTTAAAGGGCAAAAATTTATAAACCTATTGCAGGACAATTTTATGGTCCAGTTTATTGAGGCCCCAACTAGGAATGATGCTCTGTTGGACCTGGTAATCTCAAACCATGCAGAGCGTATTACTAATGTTCAGATAAAGGAACACCTGGGTAGCAGTGACCATAACATGATTTCATTTGATGTTAGTTGTAAGCAAAAATCACATACAGGAAAGATAAAAACACTTAATTTCAAGAGAGCAAATTTTCCAAGGATGAGTGCTGCTCTCCAGGACTTAGACTGGGAAGGAATATTGGCATCAATGGGCACAGAACAGAAATGGGAATTCTTCAAAAAGACTGTTTGGGAACTCACTGCAAAGTATATTCCCATGGGCAATAAGTTTAAAAGGCTAAAAATAAAACCTATGTGGCTCACTGACAAAGTTAAAAAAGCTATAAACTATAAGAAAAGAGCTTTTAAAAAATATAAAAATGAGGGAACACTAGTGTCATTTAAATGTTACAAAGAATATAACAGGATATGTAAAAAGGAAATCAAGGATGCAAAAATTCAAAATGAACGACAGATTGCAAAAGATAGTAGGACAAACCCCAAAAAATTCTTCAAATATATTAATAGCAAAAAGGTCAAGTCTGAGCATGTAGGCCCTTTACAAAATAATCTAGAGTGGGTGACTGGGGACAAAGAGAAGGCTAATTTATTAAATACTTTCTTCAGTTCTGTGTATACAAAGGAGCATGGGGGAGCTCATGTCCAAAATGGGGGTGGTAGTGACACAGCCCCAAATCCACAATGGCTCAAAAGTGATATGGTCCAGAAATATTTAGATGGAATAAAGGTGGATAAAGCACCTGGACCAGATGGCATACACCCACGGATCCTAAAAGAATTGAGCTCTGTAATTTCAAAGCCATTGTATTTAATTTTTAGGGACTCATTAATGACAGGAATAGTACCACTGGATTGGCGCAGGGCCAATGTGGTGCCTATATTTAAAAAGGGAATTAAGTGTTTACCAAGTAACTATAGACCTGTTAGTTTAACTTCTATAGTTGGGAAAATACTGGAGAGATTAATAAAAGACCACATAGATGAGTTCTTGCTGGAAAAAAACTATTTAAGCAACAGACAGCATGGATTCATGAAAGACAGAAGTTGTCAAACAAACCTGATTTCTTTTTATGAAGAGGTAAGTAAGACCTTGGACAGAGGGGTGGCAGTGGACGTGGTATACTTGGATTTTGCAAAAGCGTTCGATACAGTTCCCCACACACGGCTCATGTGTAAGGTAAAGTCTACAGGATTGGAAATATCAGTTTGTAAATGGATAGAAAACTGGCTAAAAGACAGAATTCAGAGAGTAGTGGTTAATGATTCTTACTCTGAATGGTCCAAGGTTATCAGTGGTGTACCCCAAGGTTCAGTGCTGGGACCCTTACTTTTTAATATGTTTATAAATGATATTGGGTCTGAGATCAAAAGTAACATTTCTGTCTTTGCAGATGACACCAAGCTATGCAGTGGAATAACGTCCTTACAGGATGTCGCCAATTTACAAGCCGACCTCAATGCTCTGTCTAATTGGGCGACTATGTGGCAGATGAGGTTTAATGTTGATAAATGTAAAGTTATGCACTTGGGGGCTAATAATATGAATGCATCATACATACTAGGGGGAGTACAACTGGGGGGATCCGTAGTGGAGAAGGATCTGGGGGTTTTGGTAGATCATAAGCTCAATAATGGCATGCAATGCCAAGCTGCGGTTTCCAAAGCGAGCAAAGTCCTTTCTTGTATTAAGAGAGGTATGGTCTCCAGAGAGAGAGATATCATTTTGCCCCTGTTCAAATCATTAGTAAGACCTCATCTGGAATATGCAGTTCAGTTTTGGGCCCCAGTTCTCAAAAAGGATATTGGGGAACTGGAGAAAGTGCAGAGAAGGGCAACCAAACTGATAAGAGGCATGGAGGAGCTCAGCTATGAGGAGAGATTAGAGGAACTGAATTTATTCTCTCTTGAGAAGAGGAGATTAAGGGGGGATATGATCAACATGTACAAATATATAAGGGGTCCATATAGTGAACTTGGTGTTCAGTTATTCACTTTACGGTCAACACAAAGGACAAGGGGGCACTCTTTGCGTCTAGAGGAAAAGAGATTTCACCTCCAAATACGGAAAGGTTTTTTCACAGTAAGAGCTGTGAAAATGTGGAATAGACTCCCTGCAGAGGTGGTTCTGGCCAGCTCAGTAGATTGCTTTAAGAAGGGCCTGGATTCTTTCTTAAATGTACATAATATAACTGGGTACTGACATTTATAGGTAAAGTTGATCCAGGGAATATCCGATTGCCTCTCGGGGGATCAGGAAGGAATTTTTTCCCCTGCTGTAGCAAATTGGATAATGCTCTTCTGGGTTTTTTGCCTTCCTCTGGATCAACTGTGGGTATAGAATTGGGTATATGGGATTGTACGATATATGTTTATTTTTATTTTTTTATTTTTATTTTTTACGGTTGAACTGGATGGACTTGTGTCTTTTTTCAACCTGACTAACTATGTAACTATGTAACTATGTATGCAAGGAAAGCTTGACAAGAATCCCATCAAGCTTGACAAGAATCTCGTCGAGAAAAACAATGTTTTTTTTTTACGACGAGATTCTCGGCCGTGTGTACTAGGCTTTATTTGTACAAGATTCTGTCACTGATGTAAAAGGTGTTCCTACGTGGCCTGATTCTTGCCTGATTTGAGTATCTCCTGTAATGACTGGCCAATGTAGATCTCCTCCAGTGGCCACAAACCTGTACTTCCAGTAATGAGAAGTACTAGTGATTGCAGAGATTTTCCACCACTGCTTGGATCTTAGAAGAAGAGGGTAGACACCCTAAAATTTTGCCCTGAAACTTTAACTGCTAGTCACAGTGTGAGATGGGTATTGAGGAATGCCTAGTAGAAAAGCTCATATTAGTTGAAGGTCTTTTTTTAAACGTTTATTGGGTAGGAGCTTCAAATACAGACAATCTCTTTTGGGGAACAAGGATTCTCCCTTCTTCTTTCCCCCAAAATGCATTAGATTTTTCACTGTCAGGGCAATAAGGATGTGGAACTCTCTTCCACAATCGGTGGTGGCAGCGGGGAGTATGGATATTTTTAGGAGACTCTTGGATGTGCATCTTAAAGAACACAACATACAGGGATATGAGAAATAATTACAGATACTGACACATGTGCACCTACATAGGTTGAACTGGATGGACTTTTGTCTTTATTCAACCTTACCTACTATGTAACTACAGTATGTAACTAATAATTGTTTCAAGAAGACCTTCCAGTGATATGACATTTTGTACTAGGTAGTCATCTGCTGAGTGCCCCTTTTGTCGTGATAAGAGAGGTACGTACCAGCCAAGGACAAAAACAAGGTCCACATACCCTATATCAATGGTCTCCAAACTGATGCGGCTCTTTTGCTTGCTTTCATTCAGCCCTTCGGGAACTATTTCATCCACTGATACCAACAATACCCCATTGAGATCAGTGAAGGGGCACAATTCCTCCCACTGACACCAACGATGTTGCACAATTCCTCCCAATGACACAACAATTGGGCCCAATGACACCAATGATTGGGGACAATTCCTCCCAATGACACCAACAATGGGGTTCAATTCTACCACTGACCCCAACAATGGGGCAAAATCCCTCCGACTAACAACAAAGATGGGGTTTTTTCTACTCCCAATGGCCGCAGTCTGGCCCTCCTGAAGTCTTAAGGACAGTAAACTGGCCCCCTGTTTAGAAAGTTTGGAGGCCCCTGTACTATACCTTCATCACAGATCAGCTCCCTTAATAGGAAGATGCACTTCATTGTATATCCATCAGAACCAAGTCTTGCTTCTATCTGTCGAGCGCTATCACACACAGATCAGATAAAAAAAAAAAAACTATCATGGAAAGAACCCAACTGTGTTGTCCACCTTGCTAGATTAAACTTTTTGTGAGCTGGTGCCATTCTTCTCCTTTCGTTTGAGTTCCACAGGTCCAAACATGGACAAATGTCTAAGCAACCCCAACCCTTCATTCTCCATGAAAAATCAGCCCATGTTTTGTTATGCATGTAGAGATATCTAAAGCATAAAAAAGTACATTGTCACAGCTGAACTAAATAGAGCCAAAATGGCTAGGAACATTTAAGAGGCTACTAAACTACCCTGTAATGCGGTATGGCTCATGTCTTTGAAATGGATCACGATGATGTTGCACACATACATGACAGATGAAAGCTTTAGAAGTATGGTTATGGTGACTGTGTAACAGATGTGTTTCGTGCACCCGACTGAGATTACACTAGCTGCATCAACGTTCCTCTGGACTTGTCTTGGTTGACGTACGAATTGAGAGTATAAGTTGCTTTTCTTTAATAAGGAACTGAGCCAAAGTTCAATAGATTTAATTAAAGTCCATCCGTTTGAACCAGATAAGTTAAAAAAGAAGCATTTAATCCCAATAATTAAGTTTTAGGAACTGACTAGGCGGGTGCTGATAAGCCCCTTGATGATAAGCATCTCGTTTAATTTGTCCCAAAGCTCGAATTCCAACTGAGCGGACCTGTGTTCACAGATTATTTCACTGTTATGGGAAGGCGGACGATATAGGGAATAGGGCAAGGGAGATTTCCACTCTCTCTCTCTCTGTAGATGAAACAGCAAGTATTATCTTAAATCTCCTGGTGCCATAGCCACGAGGGAGCCATAACTGAACTTTTCTCGTGTGATACTGTAAGTAGTTTGCAAATTGATGTAGCATTGGTAAGACTCAAAACTCAGATTTTAGAAAAACCAAGTCCAAAGAGAATCTCAAGAACATCTCAAGCGGTAACTTATTTCAGAAATAATATATGCCTTTCCTTGATTAACATATACCCTTATTGGATCCTGCTCCCCCTTGCTGGGCATGGTCTCTAATCCCATTCAACATGCCAAAGCTGTCATTGGTGGCACTGCATGGCTACCACCATCTTGCAAGGGGTCCTAAAGAGGGGCGGGCACAGAAAGCAAAAGATTTGGGGGTTTTCATTTGGGAGATCAGCTAATTTACATATCTGCAGTCCTCACCAGCGATACTAAACTGTTACTTTGTTACTGTTATTGTCTAGACAGCTCTGCCATTAAAAACTACTGTTAAACCATTCATCTTCTAGCTCCTGCATTAAAAATTTTTAGAATGTAGAACTACCCCTGGAGGGGCTGCCTGATTTGTTTACATCCTTCTGCCATGCCCAGTAATTTACTTGGGTCCAACTATTACTAACACACCAGTTAACAGTCGAATGGGCTTTATTAACCAGCAAAGGCTTGTTGTGTTGCGCAAATGTAACTAACTAAATGTAACTAACACAATGTCAGCAAAACATCAAATAATATCACGTTCAACATTAGGTTACAGCACAATAAATGGATATAGAAGAATGGTCACTCTATCATTCTCAGGCTCAACCTAAGCCATTGGCCAGGAGATAATCTAGCTACAGTCCTACTGGTGTTGGGGCCCTTTAACTCTCAGTGGAGCGCCCACTCTCTTAACAAAGAGAACTTGTAATCCACAGGCTAAAATAAGCACACTCCTCTTGGCAAAACGTTTCTCTGAGCAGCACAAGCTAAGAAAGTGGCAACCAGAGAACATACGATGGTGGCAAATATGTATCTCACCATACAGGAATTATAATAATGTCCCTCTGATGATGAATTCTGATAATGTCAAAGAGGTGCTGATCACTTTTAAAAAGAATATACAGTCTTTTTATTCATTTCTAAATATACAAGTAAAATGGGTTGACATAAAAAAAAAAACAGCAGCCAATGGAGTTTTTTTGGTAGTCAAAAAACTTTTTCCATGTCTGCTGGCAAATTTTTGTGTATAGTTCCTTCCCATTTCCAGCATACATAGTTACATACATAGTTGGTAAGGTTGATTTAAGAACAATGACAAATACTAACAGTGCTACCTCCCTGTAATCCAATTTCGAATGAGGCTAGATACCTTATCGGTGGCCCACTCAAAGCCTCTGCAGGCTATAGGTATAAAACAGTCAAAAGAGCAGGCAAATCCAAAGGTTAAAATCCAATCTTCTTCATTGAAAACAATGTCGGGGTAAAAATCCAGGAACGAGACAGTTGATGCATTTAAATCTATGCCGAAGGTCTGCCTATCGCTAATGCCGCGTACACACGGCCGTTTTTAATGTCATTGAAAAAAACTACGTTTTTCTCGAAGTTATTCTTCTCAAGCCTGCCTTGCCTACACACTATCGTGAAAAAAAATGCTCGAACGAAGTGCGGTGACATACAACACGTTCGACAACACGTACAACGGCACTATAAAGGGGAAGTTCCATTCGGATGGCGCCACCCTTGTGTTAGTAAAGTTTGGTGAGAGACGATTCGCGCTTTTCAGCCTTGTGCTCTTCAGTCCGTTACAGCGTGACAAATGTGCTATCTCCATTCTGAACGCTAGTTTTACCAGAACGAGCGCTTCCATCTCATAACTTGCTTCTGAGCATGCGCGTTTTTTTTCCCGTCATTAAAGCGTACACGCGGCTGTTTTTCACGACGAGAAAAACGACGACATGAAAAACGACAAGAAAAAATAGAGCATGTTCTAAATTTTTAATGCCCATTTTTCTCGTCGAGAAAAATGCTCTGCAGCCCACACACGATCGTTTTTAATGAGCAATTTAAAAAATTGCATTTTTCTCGTCATGAAAAACGGTCATGTGTACGCGGCATAAGGCGTGCATAGGCTGAAACGTGTCAACTGTCTTCTTCCTGGATTTTTACCTCAACATCGTTTTCAATAAAAAAAGATTGGATTTAACCTTTTGAGTTGCCAGCTCTTTTCACTGTCGTAAGGTTGAATAAAGACACTGGTCCATCCAGCTCAACCTAGGCGTATGTGTGTGTTTATGTCACTACCATTTTCAATATCTCTGTGCATTGTGTTTGCTAAGAAACACATGTAAAAGTTTTTCTAATTAATCCAAACATCGCTCTGACACCACCAACTGTGGAAGTAACAGTAGGGAAGCCCTTACGCAGTTGAAGATTGAGCTGCCTCTTTTCCAAATTCATTGTGTGGCCTCTTGTCTTGTTTGGAGACCTTAGGTTAAATAATTTCCTCCCAATGCTGGTCATCACTTAAAGATTTGTATATTGCGATCATATCCCCGCTTAAGCATCTTATAGCGGAGCTCCGGCTGTAAAAAAAATTATTAAAAGCCAGCAGCTACAAATACTGCAGCTGCTGATTTTTAATAAATGGACACTTACCTGTCCTGGAGTCCAGCGACGTCGGCAGCAGAAGACGAGCGATCGCTCGTCTCTCAGCTTCCCCCACCGCCATCCTCGGTGAGGGAATCAGGAAGTGAAGCGTTGCGGCTTCACTGCCCGGTTCCCTACTGCGCATGCACGAGTCGTGCAACGCCATCCTCACTGTTCCCCACTGTGTTCTGCGAGCCGTGTGTTTCCCAGAACACAACGGGGGGGGGGGGGGGGGGGGGGGATGGACGGAGTAATGCCTGCAGTTTCCCGCAGAGTCTATGCCCGGAAGTGGGTGCAAATACCTGTCTTAGACAGGTGTGAAGTAAATTGATTACAGATGCCCTTGGGTGGTAATCAAACACCCCATATAACGATAGTGCCACGTCCTATTGAGTATTGATATAAGAAGGATATGAAAAGGATGGACTTTGTAGGCACGTACGTAAAAAATATATGATAATTTTATTTCACATGATGTGACATATTGATTTTAACAATTGCATCTAATAATAGAATACATAGGTAGAGACAAATTATAAAAGAAAGAAAGATCACGTGGTTGATCCCAAGGAGAGTTGCTCAATATGTGAAGACTTGTTGCAATGGTGTCTATAAAATAGATGCCCACGCTTGTTCAAGAGTGTCTCCTGGGTATAGATCCACGAAATCCTTGGATTGGGTTAAAATATTTAGCTCGACATGTTTCGCGATATAAACATCAATCGCTTCCTCAGGAGCTTCTAGATAGTGCGAAGAAATTTAACCTCAATTAGTTGATGGAGTACATCATTATATAAATTATGACATAATTATAGAATTTAAAAACGTTTGAACATGTTTGGTCCTTGGGATCAACCACGTGATCTTTCTTTTTTTTATAATTTGTCTCTACCTATGTATTCTATTATTAGTTGCAATTGTTAAAATCAATATGTCACATCATGTGAAAATAAAATAATCTTATATTTTTTACGTGCGTCCCTACAAAGTCCATCCTTTTCATATCCTTCTAATGTCTTAGACAGGTATCTGCACCCCCCTCCCCCCTGAAAGCTGCCAATTGTGGCACCGGAGGGGGGGAGGAATCCGATGAGCGGAAGTTCCACTTTAGGGTGGAGCTCCGGTTTAAGTTTAATATTTGTAATAACTAAGGTCCCCCAGCCCCCTTATTAGCTTTGTTGCCCTTCTCTGGACTCTCCCCAGTTCCACGTCCATGCTGAGGACTTGTGACCAGAACTGGACGGCAAGCTCAAGTTGTGGCCGTAAGATGCAGAGGATGGAGTCGGATGCCGAGATAATTTAACTCCAGTGCGCATGATGTTACATCATCAACAGCTGCCCAATAAGTGAAGCAAGAAGAAGCTGGACCTGGAACAAGATGGCAATGGAGTGGAGACAGAGAGCTTTGGACTTTGCATCTTTGGAGGAGAGCGCTTTGTGTAAGCAGCATCTCTCTCTCTCTCTGCTGCGGTCTGACTAGAGTTGCCACCTCATCCCTTTAAACCCGAACACATATGAATTACACAGGTTCTGTGGCTGATTAAGGTGGTAATTAAACTCACTTGGTGCCTTATCTGCCTTTAATTAGCCCCAGAACCTGTGTAATTCATATGTGTTCGGGGTTTAAAGGGATGAGGTGGCAACTCTAGGTCTGACTCCCCTCATTCCATGGATTAGAGCTAGAGCTGTCCACTTAGCAGGGAGCATGAGCTTTGGGGGGTACATTGAACTATAGCAGAGAGAGCTACTGCAATCTAACTTCTCTGCTTGATGGCGGGAGATAGACTGTTAACTATTGCTGTGGGCTACTTTACAACCTAAATAAACGGTGAGACTCTGCTTACTTACCCATGTAATTCATAAGGAAGATACTGACACAATTTTCCTAGGGTTCTGTTGGGCTAAAACACATTTTATTTACATTATTCTGATCACGTATAAGTATATGATGAAAAAAAAAAAGTTGAAAAGACTATGCATTTCCTTTAAGACACTAATTGGCACAGATGCAATGCGTTGTAATGGGCCAGTTACATAATCCTGTAATGCTTCCTATCTGTAGGCAGTGCTGAGCAGGCTAATTGTGCTGTGAATTGTATTGTGTTAAGAATGTCCCTGATTAATGCTGTCACAGCTTCTCTGTGTCTCCGATACCCGCAGAGAACAAGCTGCAGGAACGCAGAAACATATTTGGGGTCCTCACCAGGGGATAAAGATGTGATGCAATAAAAGGAAGTTGTAAAAAAAAAAACTACACCGGCTTGTCCAAACTCCCAGAAGACCCTGCAGCACACAATTACAGGTACAGCGCACAGCGGTGGGGAAAGTTTACATGTAAAGAATGCAAAGCTAATAAATAATTCAGCACTACATGTACTTTTGATTCACGGGACAATTACGGCTCTTTGCTCTATAAAACATTTTTTTTTTAATTATTCGAGAGTAGCTATATCAAACAGAAAATCAAGGTTTTGCTTTAAAATGAGGAACTGTTAAAACCACTAAATACAACCAATTAAAGTAGATCACCAAAATCTCAGATACGATTTTACATATTAAAGTGGTTCTAAAGGCTCAAGGTTTTTTACCTTCCTGCATTCTATGCAGGAAGGTAAAAAACCTTCTCTGTGCAGCAGCCCCCCCCCCCCAATACTTACCTGAGCTCCATTGCGATCCAGTGATGTGCACGAGAGCCTCGGCTCTCTGGGGACTCTCCCTCCCCAGTGGCTGAGACAGCTGCAGGAGTCATTGGCTCCCGCTGTTGACAATCACAGCCAGTGAGCCAATTAGAAGAGACTTGGGAGTGAGCCTGCTCGGGTACTCCCATTGCAAGCTGTTTTCTCTGGGGGCACTTGGCAGGAGGGAGGAGCCAGGAGCGCCGGTGGGGGGACCCGAGAAGAGGAGAATAGGGGCTTCTCTGTGCAAATACACTGCACAGAGGAGGTAAGTATACCATGTTTGTTTTTTGTTTATTTTTAAACTTGCCTTTAATAATACTTTAATCTTATTTCAAAACTCATTTTTTATTTTTTATTTTATTATTAAGTAGAGAAAACAAAACCCCTTCTTTGGCATATTTAAAGCTGAACACCAGGCATGGTTTATATTGTATAGTTATGTTGGTCCAATGTAAGTATGTATATTCCATACCTGTGGGATCGCTGTGGCAGTGGAAAATCACTGCAGTAGTCACAGCTACTATAGTTATCGCTGATCTCTTGCAGGTCCCATGCTGCGTGACTGCATTGCTGCATAATAACCACAGGGGGTTGCTTGCATGGTACGGTTGCCATTCAGAGAAAGACTTGTATTTTTCTGTGATTGGACGAGGGGGTGAGGCAGGGCGGTGTCTCTCTCTTCCACATCTAGTCAGAGAATGGTTTGCATTCATTGAGAATAAAGTAAGGTGTTCAATGAATGACACCATGCCTTGGTCTTCTGGGTGCCATGCTGTGCGGCTGCCTTGCTGCATTATAGCCACAGGGGGTTACTTGCATGATACAGTTGCCATTCAGAAAACGCCGTGCATTTTTCTCTGATTGGACGAGCGGGTGAGGCTGGGCGTAATTCTCCACCTCATCTAGTCAAAGAATGCTTTGCATTTATTGAGACTAAGGCCTCGTACACACGGCCGAGATTCTCGTTGAAAAAAACATGTCGTTTTTTTCGACGAGATTCTTGGACAAGAAACTTGTCCCGGCCGAGTGTACACACGCTCGTTTCAAAGAACCCGCGGTTCTTTGAAAGGAGTGTACGCGGTGACGTCATCGACTACGTCGAGCATGCGCTCGTCACATTCGATGCCGTCGCCGCCATCTTGGTATACCCTACGTATGCCTAGGAAGCTACCGCGCATGCGTCGAATTCATTTCGAACATGCGCGGGCTTCCGGGCGGACAGGTAAGTGTACACACACTCACTTTTCTCGTCGAGAAACACGCCGAGGAGAATCTCGACGAGAAAATAGAGAGCAGGTTCTCTATTTTCTCGTCGAGGTTTCTTGTCGGTTTTCTCGACGAGAAACCCGCTAGCAGCGTACACACGACCGATTTACTCGGCAAGACCTCTCTGCCAGCAAGTTTCTTGCTGGTTCTTGCCGAGAAAATCGGTCGTGTGTACGAGGCCTAACATAAGGTGTTCTATGGCTGACACTGTGCCATGGCCTTCTGGGTCCCATGTTGAGTGACTGCATTGCTGCATTGTAGTTATAGGGGGTCGCTTGCTTGGCACAGTAGCCATTCATAGAGCAACCTTGCATTTTTTTCAATGGATGCAAAGCATTCTCTGATTAACCAAAGTAGGGGATCACCACTCTGCCTCTCCACCTCATCCAATCAGAGAGAAATTCAAGGCATTCTCTTAGACCCCTTTCACCCTGGAGCGTTTTTACAGTGTTTTAGCGTTAAAAATAGCGCTATTAAAACGCTCCTAAAACGCTCTCTATACATCTCAATGGACCCTTTCACACTGAGGCGTTGCGCTGCGGGGCATTAAGAAAAGTCCTGCAAGCAGCATCTTTGGAGCAGCTTTTGGGCGCTGAAAAAAATGCTCCAAAAACGCCCCTCTCCATTGAAATGAATTGAAAGCGCTGTAAAAACGCCTGAATAGCACCTATAATGCGCTATGAGCTGTAAAAAAGTCACATGAGCTCCCAAAAATGTAAACATGCAAGGAAAAAAAAAAGAGCATCTACAACAGCAGGACTGAAATTGCCCATGCTGCAATAACGCTTGAAAGACACTGTTAAAACGCCCGCAGCGTTGCGTTAATTTTACCGCTAGCGCCCTAAAAACACGGTAAAACCGCAGTAATAGCGCTAAAGGCATTTTAGGGCATTTTTGCAGTGCCTCAGTGTGAAAGGGAGAAGGGAGTTACCGCTCCAGGTGATTGAGCTCTGCTAATCAATGGTTTCTCAGGAAGCCGTGGGTGCTGGCAATGCACAAGACAGGCAAAAAACAGAAAATGGATGAAAATGGACACCCGCACTCCAAAAAACCTTTTGGTTGCCTTTATTGTAAAAAACAAGTTGATGCACTACAAGTCACAGCAAAGCAGGGATGGCAACTGACGCGTTTCGCACTATAATTTAGTGCTTACTCATAGCTAAATGTATTTAAAGTAACACTTCTAATATATACTCAAACTGAGATGCCATGTGATCAAATTGATCAGTGTGAAAGGGCTCTTAATGGCGACCGTGCCCGAGCGAGTGACCTGTGGTTATTATGCAGCAGGGTAGCCACCGAGCATGAGACACCAAAGACCGCCACTACTTTAGTGATTCCTCACTTTTACAGTAATCCCACATGTATGGCACCAATTAAACTGTGCTGCTGGACCAATGTAACTATGCAATACAAACCATACCGGGAATTCAGCTTTAACAGACCAAAATGGACTAAATAGGAAACCTTCATTGCAAGAGTTTACATAAACTTCAACTGCAGTAAGAAAAAAAAAATGGGCAAAAATACAAATCCATTGGCAGGTATGAATGCCCCGATACATGTATTTAGCTGAATGCCTTTAAGTACATCTCCAATGACAATGTAATAAGGTTTCTTTAACAAGGAGCCCTGGTTCATTCGAATAAATGACTACAGTAGAAGCCGGACTTCGAAGAGTTTGCCTTGAGTTTCCCAGAAAAATATTATCACACCTTTCAAAGCTGCCGGCTGATACAGAGAAGTCACATGTCTAAAAAAGAAGAAGAATAAAAAAATAAAATAAAATTCGGATCTGAAGGAAACTAAACTTGCAAATAGCATTGCTTCTCTACATGAGCCCCGAGCTCCCTTGATATGGTGACCTCTCGGCGCACATTGCAGATAATAGCCTGCAGTACTGATCTGGCCATGGTGCTGAAACTGACAAGAAAGCTGGATGTGCTCTTATCAAGAAGCTCGGCAGCTGCCTTTTACAGAAAAATTTGTTTCCACTGATTTTTTATTTTTTTGTAATAATTTAAAAACACATCACACAATTGTTTATAAGGCTGAGTATCTAAATTTGAGAATAAAAATGTAAAATATTGCAGCTTCACAGTCTTTGGATATGTTGGCTTCATTTGTTTTATTTTTTTCAGGCTCCCCTTTATTTTATTTTTTTCCTTTTATTTTCACCTGGTGATCCTACCAGTAAGAGACGATCTTTCCGAGGCTGACAACGGTCACTCACTGTACTGTATCTATGGAGGAGCAGCATTGTCCCCCCAGAAAAGGAAGTGTGTTAGGTTAGGACTACAGACTACATCCCCTCTTCTCATCTTTATAACATTTGGAGGAGGCGTTCTTAATCCCCCTTCATCAGGGCTTAATATAAAAAAGATGATGCTTACTATTATGCGGCGTACACACGAACGGATTTTCCGACAGAAAAAGTCAGATGGGAGCTTTTCATCGGATATTCCGACCGTGTGTATGCCCCATCTGACCTTTTCTGTCGGAATTTCCGACGGACTTAGATAGAGAGCAGGTTCTCTATTTTTCCGAGGGAAAAAAATCAGATCGGAAATTCCGAACGTCTGTAGCAATTCCGACGCGCTAAATTCCAACGCATGCTTGGAAACAATTCGATGCATGCTCGGAAGCATTAAAAATTTATTTTCGTAGTGTTGTACGTCACTGCATTCTTGACGGTTGAACGTTCGGAGAACTTTTGTGTGACCGTGTGTATGCAAGCCAAGCTTGAGCAAAATTCAGTCGGAAAAACCATCCAAGTTTTTGCCGATGGAAAATCCGTTCGTGTGTACGTGGCATTAGACTCTAAAAATACTGGGTGGAGTACTTTTACACATTTAACATGACCATCAATGTTTTTTTCTCCTGATTCAGTACCTTACCCAAGAGTTTTTAGATAGAGCCATAGGGTAAGCACAGGATTTTTGAGATAGAGCCCTATGGTAAGCACAGGATTTTTGAGATAGAGCCCTATGGTAAGCACAGGATTTTTGAGATAGAGCCCTATGGTAAGCACAGGATTTTTGAGATAGAGTCCTATGGTTAGCACAGGATTTTTGAGATAGAGTCCTATGGTTAGCAAAGGATTTTGAAGGCAGAGTCCTATAGTAAGCCTATCTTTTTCATCTTAAGACCTGATGAAAGTGGGTTGTTGGCCTCCAAAAAAACATTGATAACTTTTTATCTTTTTGTTATCACATTGTGGTCTACGACAAATGATTATGGGCTCTTCAGGTGCTGATCCTTTTTTATTGTCAACTTAATTTGGAATTCTCAATTTGGGAGGCCATCACCCTTGTGGAGGGCCCTTGCTTTGTGGTAGAGCTGCCAAGGTCTAGTCATTGAGTCCAACCAACACCTCCTGTTTGACAAAATAAGTATCTGAGTCCAGTGCCTCACATACATTGGTTGTCCTGTCTGTGTCAGGGATGTTGGGATTAGGGTTACTGGATGGGAGGTTAGCAATGTAACAACGTCCATCTCTCTTGGTGGTTCTCCACGAAAAGACGAAGCCACTCCTAAGACCTTTGCAATCCTGAACTCTAGTTCGCAAGTGCTCACTCCTCTGGGGTCCGTTTCTCCCATACACTATTTAGCAAAGTCTTGGAGCAGCCAGTACTGGTACAGATTCATCCAGCGCCCAGGGCAAGGATACAGAACTGCCCCCACCACCACCTACTGCTAGTGCATGCCAGAGAATGAATGTATTGACCTCCATCTATTCTCTGCCCCCTTGCTCATTTTCACCCAGGGCAGCTTCACCTACTGCCCACCCCTTGTCCCAGCACTGGGAGCAGGACACCACTTCCAAAGGTTAAAATCAGCTTTATTGTTCAGCACATGCACAGACACAGATGCTTATCCTAGGATTCCCTCCTCTAATGTGTTTAATCATAGATCAAGTGGTGTGCAGCTCCAGGACTTCATTTGGTAGTTCAGGTAAAAAACTGCCATCAAGATACGCTGACACTCCTAGCTTCATTCCAGTCTGAACATAGGCTATTTTTTTTTGTGAATTCCATCCTGAACCATTCGTAAATTTTATGCTCAAGCCCTAAAGAAGGGAGAGGAATTTCTCCCAAAACGCATTGGCATTATCTGATGTTCTTAATGAATATTTTAAACAAATTACCAAGCAAGATGAACTTCTCAGCACACATTCAGGAATTAAATGTCTGAAGCACGCTTCATCTGTCAGAGAGGTAATAGTCCAAGGACCAGAACTACAGTAGGTCCCAACACACCACAGGTCTACCTCCTTATAGGAAAACAAGCTTTTTTTACATATATGTAGCACCCTCTAGTTAGGCAGGTGCTAGAGTGAGGATTTTTTCTAGCAAAGTAGCTGGTGGCTAGGCCTGTTTGTTTTCATTCTGGGTTGGGAGTGGCTCAGGGCTGGGTGACTCACAGGTAGCATCATTGTCCCCTTCCTCTTCTTTCTAGAATTTGCTAGAAGGAGAGGAGGAGAGGAGAGGTGGAGTTGCCTGGGGTATTTTTAGGAGCCTTGACCAATCCCCAACTTGGATTGGCAGGGAGCAGGCCCCCTTAAATACCTGGGGTCAGCCCAGCTGGGGAGCAGTTGTTGGGTGGAAGAGCTGGAGTGAGAGAGTGTGGAGGCTGTTGGGACCCACAGGGAGCTCCCCAGAGTCTGGGGGGGGTGGGTGACCCTGGGCCGGGGCTTGGGTGCATCCAGGAGGAGAGAAGAGATCCTGGAGGGAGAGGCACATGAGAGAGCAAGGAGAGGACAGTGGGAGTGAACATTGCTAAGAGACACCAGGGAGGACAACTAGTCGCAACTGGGAGAGCTGGTGAGGCACACCTGAGAGAACTGGGAGATTGCAGTTTGAGATGGTGCAGAACCACAAGAGAGGACTGTGGGAACGGCAGTGGAGAGAGGTCATTGCAGCCGGGCTGGCTGGCAGGGTCTGAAGAGAGCTATCTGGGATTGGTAGCTGAATAGAGGACAGTTAGCACCTAAACTATTTGTACACCACAGGGGACAGAGGTCCCTGCCTGCAAAAGGCAGTTCACTGAGGCCTAGCTGAGTTTTTGTCAGGCCTACCCATGCGGTGCTACAGCTAGCTAGCATGTAGGTCAGTCTGCAGCAACTGACGTGCTGGAGGAGTGAAGTATAAAAGGTCTTAAGCAAGAGATTTTGCTGGAGCGAAGACTGGAGTGTATATACTGGAGTGTATATAGAAATCCCAAGCAAGTTGCACTGAATGTTCCTGAGCATCCCATAATTCCCCATTTCCCTCCAAGTTTAATCCCCTCAATAAAAAACAAAGCTTATGGACTGTTCTGTGTCTCTGAGTGTCTGAGAGATGGATGCCAGGTTGGACAGGGTGACAGGTGAACCACTAAATTCAGCGACCCCTACGGCGGCATGGCTACATATACATCAAAACTAACTGCCATCACCATCTTCCAGCAATATCACACATATTTACCAGGGTTTAGAATTAGGAATATTTCTATTTTACAATGTTAGGACTAAAGATATTATTGTAGTGAAGGCAGAACCTCACACTTATTGTTAAAGGTTTCATAAAATGTATCAGAACCAGTTCAACCAAACCTCACACTCATTTTGTAAGATTCCAGTAAGCGTACCAAAACTAACTAACCCAATACATACAGAACCCGAGCATGTACGGATCTGCCTCAAAGTTTTCTAAAATCTTTGCAATGTATATTTTCTCTTTCTAGGGAACTATAAAAAGAAATCAAAGCAAACTTTCCTAATGCCGCGTACACGCGACCGTTTTTAATGTCATGGTAAAAACAACGTTTTTCTCGACGTGATTCTTCTCAAGCCTGCCTTGCCTACACACTATCGTGAAAAAAAATGCTCGAGCAAAGCGCGGTAACGTACAACACGTACGAAAACATGTACGACGACACTATAAAGGGGAAGTTCCATTCGGATGGCGCCACCCTTTGGGCTGCTTTTGCTGATTTCGTGTTAGTAAAAGTTTGGTGTTAGCCGATTCGCGCTTTTCAGTCTCTGTGCTTTTCAGTCCGTTACAGCGTGACGAATGTGCTATCTCCATTACGAACGCTAGTTTTACCAGAACAAGTGCTCCGGTCTCATAACTTGCTTCTGAGCATGCGTGTTTTTTTTCCCGTCATTAAAGCGTACACACGCCCGTTTTTAACGACGACGTGAAAAACGACGAAAAAAAATAGAGCATGTTCTAAATTTTTAATGGCCATTTTTCTCTTCGAGAAAAATGCTTTGGAGCCTACACACAATCGTTTTTAATGACCAATTAAAAAAATTGCATTTTTCTCGTCATGAAAAACGGTCGTGTGTATGCGGCATAAGATCCAATCAGTCTGACATTAATGCAGCAGTCTGAGAGACGTTTTTGGGTAGGTTTCCGAGCTAAATGGCGATAATGAAATAGATCTGCATGTACAGCGTACAAGTCCAACTCAGAAAATTAGGCTGAATGTACAGTTGAATCAGAGGGTTTTATAGTCTAAAAGGTTTCAATGGCTTGTTTAATCATGATAAAAGCTATATGGGGCATATTTCACTGGATTAGTGATAAATACAGCTTTTATGTCCAATCTGCCTGCACAAATATTAAGATCAGAAGAAAATAGGGTTGTGCGTATAACATGAAAACTTTCCGAATGTGACAAATAGGGATGAGCTTCGTGTTCGAGTCGAACATACGTTCGACTCGAACATCGGCTGTTCGATCGTTCGACGAAGATCGAACGATTTGGGCCGTTCGCGCCAAATTCGAGTGACGCGAACGGCCCACAATGCACTACGCCATCGCAGTGTCATCCAGGCGCTGTGATTGGCCAAGCATGCACTGTGACCCCGCATGCTTGGCCAATCACAGCGCGGGCAGCGAGGAGAGCAATGATTGGCCACAGGCAGGATGCCTGTGGCCAATTATTGCTGAGGGTGTTTAGTACACGCCCCACACTATAAAAGGCCACCAGCACGGCGGCCTAGTGTAGTGTGTTCCGGAGCAGGGATAGAGCAGCATAGGCAGGGACAGTGACTTTTATTTCTTTCTTGCTTAACCTGGATTCCTTTAGTTTAGGGAAAGAGAAGGATAGGTAGGGAGAGTGTCAGTGTGTTTTGTGCTTGTGCTATAGTGTGCTTAAAAAAAACATTTTTTCTAGGGACAGAAAACTGTAGGTAGGGAGAGTGTCAGTTTCTTTCACTGTGCAAGTCCTTGTTTCTAGGGACCTGGAAGGACAGTGAGTGAATTCTCCTTGTGCTATATTGTGCTTAAAAAAAACATTTTTTCTAGGGACAGAAAACTGTAGGTAGGGAGAGTGTCAGTTTCTTTCACTGTGCAAGTCCTTGTTTCCAGGGACCTGGAAGGACAGTGAGTGAATTCTCCTTGTGCTATATTGTGCTTAAAAAAAACATTTTTTCTAGGGACAGAAAACTGTAGGTAGGGAGAGTGTCAGTTTCTTTCACTGTGCAAGTCCTTGTTTCTAGGGACCTGGAAAGACAGTGAGTGAATTCTCCTTGTGCTATATTGTGCTTAAAAAAAACATTTTTTCTAGGGACAGAAAACTGTAGGTAGGGAGAGTGTCAGTTTCTTTCACTGTGCAAGTCCTTGTTTCCAGGGACCTGGAAGGACAGTGAGTGAATTCTCCTTGTGCTATATTGTGCTTAAAAAAAACATTTTTTCTAGGGACAGAAAACTGTAGGTAGGGAGAGTGTCAGTTTCTTTCACTGTGCAAGTCCTTGTTTCCAGGGACCTGGAAGGACAGTGAGTGAATTCTCCTTGTGCTATATTGTGCTTAAAAAAAACATTTTTTCTAGGGACAGAAAACTGTAGGTAGGGAGAGTGTCAGTTTCTTTCACTGTGCAAGTCCTTGTTTCTAGGGACCTGGAAGGACAGTGAGTGAATTCTCCTTGTGCTATATTGTGCTTAAAAAAACATTTTTTCTAGGGACAGAAAACTGTAGGTAGGGAGAGTGTCAGTTTCTTTCACTGTGCAAGTCCTTGTTTCCAGGGACCTGGAAGGACAGTGAGTGAATTCTCCTTGTGCTATATTGTGCTTAAAAAAAAACATTTTTTCTAGGGACAGAAAACTGTAGGTAGGGAGAGTGTCAGTTTCTTTCACTGTGCAAGTCCTTGTTTCTAGGGACCTGGAAGGACAGTGAGTGAATTCTCCTTGTGCTATATTGTGCTTAAAAAAAACATTTTTTCTAGGGACAGAAAACTGTAGGTAGGGAGAGTGTCAGTTTCTTTCACTGTGCAAGTCCTTGTTTCTAGGGACCTGGAAGGACAGTGAGTGAATTCTCCTTGTGCTATATTGTGCTTAAAAAAAACATTTTTTCTAGGGACAGAAAACTGTAGGTAGGGAGAGTGTCAGTTTCTTTCACTGTGCAAGTCCTTGTTTCTAGGGACCTGGAAGGACAGTGAGTGAATTCTCCTTGTGCTATATTGTGCTTAAAAAAAACATTTTTTCTAGGGACAGAAAACTGTAGGTAGGGAGAGTGTCAGTTTCTTTCACTGTGCAAGTCCTTGTTTCCAGAGACCTGGAAGGACAGTGAGTGAATTCTCCTTGTGCTATATTGTGCTTAAAAAAAACATTTTTTCTAGGGACAGAAAACTGTAGGTAGGGAGAGTGTCAGTTTCTTTCACTGTGCAAGTCCTTGTTTCCAGGGACCTGGAAGGACAGTGAGTGAATTCTCCTTGTGCTATATTGTGCTTAAAAAAAACATTTTTTCTAGGGACAGAAAACTGTAGGTAGGGAGAGTGTCAGTTTCTTTCACTGTGCAAGTCCTTGTTTCCAGGGACCTGGAAGGACAGTGAGTGAATTCTCCTTGTGCTATATTGTGCTTAAAAAAACATTTTTTCTAGGGACAGAAAACTGTAGGTAGGGAGAGTGTCAGTTTCTTTCACTGTGCAAGTCCTTGTTTCCAGGGACCTGGAAGGACAGTGAGTGAATTCTCCTTGTGCTATATTGTGCTTAAAAAAATTTTTTTTCTAGGGACAGAAAACTGTAGGTAGGGAGAGTGTCAGTTTCTTTCACTGTGCAAGTCCTTGTTTCCAGGGACCTGGAAGGACAGTGAGTGAATTCTCCTTGTGCTATATTGTGCTTAAAAAAAACATTTTTTCTAGGGACAGAAAACTGTAGGTAGGGAGAGTGTCAGTTTCTTTCACTGTGCAAGTCCTTGTTTCTAGGGACCTGGAAGGACAGTGAGTGAATTGTCCTTGTGCTATATTGTGCTTAAAAAAAACATTTTTTCTAGGGACAGAAAACTGTAGGTAGGGAGAGTGTCAGTTTCTTTCACTGTGCAAGTCCTTGTTTCCAGGGACCTGGAAGGACAGTGAGTGAATTCTCCTTGTGCTATATTGTGCTTAAAAAAAACATTTTTTCTAGGGACAGAAAACTGTAGGTAGGGAGAGTGTCAGTTTCTTTCACTGTGCAAGTCCTTGTTTCCAGGGACCTGGAAGGACAGTGAGTGAATTCTCCTTGTGCTATATTGTGCTTAAAAAAAACATTTTTTCTAGGGACAGAAAACTGTAGGTAGGGAGAGTGTCAGTTTCTTTCACTGTGCAAGTCCTTGTTTCCAGGGACCTGGAAGGACAGTGAGTGAATTCTCCTTGTGCTATATTGTGCTTAAAAAAAAATTTTTTCTAGGGACAGAAAACTGTAGGTAGGGAGAGTGTCAGTTTCTTTCACTGTGCAAGTCCTTGTTTCTAGGGACCTGGAAGGACAGTGAGTGAATTCTCCTTGTGCTATATTGTGCTTAAAAAAAACATTTTTTCTAGGGACAGAAAACTGTAGGTAGGGAGAGTGTCAGTTTCTTTCACTGTGCAAGTCCTTGTTTCCAGGGACCTGGAAGGACAGTGAGTGAATTCTCCTTGTGCTATATTGTGCTTAAAAAAAACATTTTTTCTAGGGACAGAAAACTGTAGGTAGGGAGAGTGTCAGTTTCTTTCACTGTGCAAGTCCTTGTTTCTAGGGACTGGGAAGGACAGTGAGTGAATTCTCCTTGTGCTATATTGTGCTTAAAAAAAACATTTTTTCTAGGGACAGAAAACTCTAGGTAGGGAGAGTGTCAGTTTCTTTCACTGTGCAAGTCCTTGTTTCCAGGGACCTGGAAGGACAGTGAGTGAATTCTCCTTGTGCTATATTGTGCTTAAAAAAAACATTTTTTCTAGGGACAGAAAACTGTAGGTAGGGAGAGTGTCAGTTTCTTTCACTGTGCAAGTCCTTGTTTCTAGGGACCTGGAAGGACAGTGAGTGAATTGTCCTTGTGCTATATTGTGCTTAAAAAAAACATTTTTTCTAGGGACAGAAAACTGTAGGTAGGGAGAGTGTCAGTTTCTTTCACTGTGCAAGTCCTTGTTTCCAGGGACCTGGAAGGACAGTGAGTGAATTCTCCTTGTGCTATATTGTGCTTAAAAAAAACATTTTTTCTAGGGACAGAAAACTGTAGGTAGGGAGAGTGTCAGTTTCTTTCACTGTGCAAGTCCTTGTTTCTAGGGACCTGGAAGGACAGTGAGTGAATTGTCCTTGTGCTATATTGTGCTTAAAAAAAACATTTTTTCTAGGGACAGAAAACTGTAGGTAGGGAGAGTGTCAGTTTCTTTCACTGTGCAAGTCCTTGTTTCCAGGGACCTGGAAGGACAGTGAGTGAATTCTCCTTGTGCTATATTGTGCTTAAAAAAAACATTTTTTCTAGGGACAGAAAACTGTAGGTAGGGAGAGTGTCAGTTTCTTTCACTGTGCAAGTCCTTGTTTCCAGGGACCTGGAAGGACAGTGAGTGAATTCTCCTTGTGCTATATTGTGCTTAAAAAAAACATTTTTTCTAGGGACAGAAAACTGTAGGTAGGGAGAGTGTCAGTTTCTTTCACTGTGCAAGTCCTTGTTTCCAGGGACCTGGAAGGACAGTGAGTGAATTCTCCTTGTGCTATATTGTGCTTAAAAAAAACATTTTTTCTAGGGACAGAAAACTGTAGGTAGGGAGAGTGTCAGTTTCTTTCACTGTGCAAGTCCTTGTTTCCAGGGACCTGGAAGGACAGTGAGTGAATTCTCCTTGTGCTATATTGTGCTTAAAAAAAACATTTTTTCTAGGGACAGAAAACTGTAGGTAGGGAGAGTGTCAGTTTCTTTCACTGTGCAAGTCCTTGTTTCAAGGGACAGAGAAGGACACCTGAAGGTAGCCCTTATTGCTTTTTTCCCATCTCCCTGCAGGCCATCTATTAGAATGTCTGGAAGGCAAACAAGGAGAGGCAGACAGTCAGGAGGCAATAAAAGAGGGCAAGCAGGCTCTGTGTCTGGGGGCAACAGTGCTGGTCGTGGACGCGGTGCATTGTCATCAGCACATGGCCATGGGACACGCTTGTCCTTCTTTTCGGCACCTGGACATGTTGAGCCACATCATGCCGAAGACTTGGTAGAGTGGATGACCAAGCCCTCCTCCTCCTCCTCATCCTCTCTCACCCAGGCTCAGGGTACTGGCAAAGCAGCTGCCAAAGCGTCCTCTTCCCTGGTATCAATGTCAGACTCATCATCAGTCACTCCTTCCCTAGACCCACCATGTCCTCCTCCTGAGGAGTCCCCCGAACTGTTTGAGCACAGTGTTGGGTACATGCTCCAGGAGGATGCCCAGCGTTTCGAAGGGTCTGATGATGAAACCCAGCTACAGGAAGGCAGTAGGGTGAGAGCAGACAGAGGGGATGCTCAAGAAGGACACCAATCTGGCAGTCATGTTCCAGCAGCTGCAGCATACTGCCAGATTGGCTCCAGTGATGAGGAGGGAGGGGATGATGAGGTCACTGACTCCACCTGGGTGCCTAATAGGAGAGAGGAGGAGGAGGAGGATGAGGAGGAGGCACATCTCCAACGAGGCAGGATGCCCTTTGGTGGCCAGCGTAAGGGCAGTACACCGACGGAATCACACCGCAGAGCTCCGCCTGTGCAGGGCGCTGCCTCTGCCCGTCATTCAAAAAGTTCCTTGGTGTGGGCCTTTTTTGAGGCTAGTGCATCAGATCGCACAGCTGCTGTTTGCAACATATGTCTCAAGCGTATATCGCGTGGCCAAAACATCAGCCGCTTGGGTACCACATGCCTGACCAGACATATGTTGACCTGCCATGCAGCTCGTTGGCAAGCCTACCTCAAAGATCCACACCAAAGAACAAAGCGGACCTCTCCTTGCACCGCATCAGCTGGGATCTCCAACCCCACTATAACTTCAGTCCTCTCAGAAACATGCACTGAGAGGAATGAAGGTGTAGAATTAGGTGTGTCACAGCCAAGTACTTGCGGCCACTCTGCTAGCAGTACACCGACGTCCGATTCTAGCAGGCAAATTTCCCTGCCCCAGCTGCTGGACCGTCGAAAGAAGTTCACTCCCAGCCATCCACATGCCCAGCGGTTGAATGCTAGCTTGGCTAAATTGCTAGCGCTTCAACTGCTGCCTTTTCAGTTGGTAGACTCGGCCCCCTTCCGTGAGTTTGTGCAATGTGCGGTTCCTCAGTGGCAGGTTCCCAAACGCCACTTTTTCTCACGGAAGGCTATTCCGGCTCTCTACCGGCATGTGGAAGGCAATGTCTTGGCCTCGCTGGACAGGGCGGTCAGCGGTAAGGTGCATATTACCGCTGACTCATGGTCCAGCAGGCATGGACAGGGACGTTACCTTTCTTTCACGGCCCATTGGGTCACTCTTTTGGCAGCTGGGAAGGATGCAGGACAAGGTGCAGTAGTGTTGGAGGTTGTCCCACCGCCACGCCTCCAAAATGCTACTACTGGTTGTGACACACCTCTCTCCTCCACCCCCTCCTCTTCTTCTTCCTCCATGGCCTCTTCCTGTGGTTTGTCCTATGAACCAGCGGTGCTCCGTAGCCGTTCACGGGGCTACGCAAGTACGCAGGCAAAAAGATGCCATGCCGTGCTTGCGCTGGTGTGTTTGGGGGACAGAAGCCACACTGGGGCAGAGGTCCTGTCTGCTCTGCAGGGCCAGGCCGAGAGGTGGTTGACGCCACGCCAGCTTAAGCCAGGAATGGTGGTTTGCGACAATGGCACCAACCTCCTCTCCGCCCTCCGACAGGGACAACTGACCCATGTGCCCTGTGTGGCTCACGTCCTTAACCTGGTGGTGCAGCGGTTCTTGGGCAGGTACCCGGGCTTACAGGATGTCCTGAGGCAGGCCAGGAAAGTCTGTGTGCATTTCCGCAGATCTTATAATGCCAGTGCTCGCCTGGCTGAGCTGCAAAAGGAGTTGAACCTGCCCAAGAACCGCCTTATATGTGACATGCCCACCAGGTGGAACTCAACGTTGGCCATGCTGCAGCGGCTGCACACGCAGCAGAGGGCCATCAATGAGTACCTGTGCGACTACGGCACCAGGACAGGGTCAGGGGAGCTTGGTTTTTTTTCTCCACGCCAGTGGGGCATGATCAGGGATGCATGCACTGTCCTGGCACCATTTGAGGAGGCCACGAGGATGGTGAGCAGTGACAGTGCATGCATCAGTGACACTGTACCTCTTGTCCACCTGTTGGAGCACACGCTGCGTGGAATAATGGACAGGGCACTTGAGGCAGAACAGAGGCAGGAAGAGGAGGACTTCCTTGCCTCTCAAGGCCCCCTTTACCCAGACAGTGTTCCTTCTGTCCCACCCATCGCACAGGAAGAGGAAGAGGAGGAGGAGGAGGAGGAGGATTGTGTCAGCATGGAGGTGGAGGCTGGCACTCAGCATCATCAGCAGCAGTCTTTTAGGGATGATTTACAGTCCCAAGAAACCAATGGACTTGTACGTGGCTGGGAGGAGGTGACTGCGGATCATGTCGTCCTTAGTGACCCAGAGGACTCCGGAGCGAATGCCTCAGCAAACCTACGCTGCATGGCCTCCCTGATCCTGCAAAGTCTGCGGAAGGATCCTCGTATTCTTCGGATCAAGGAGAGGGACCATTACTGGCTGGCCACTCTCCTTGATCCACGGTACAAGGGTAAGGTTGCGGACCTTATGTTACCGTCGCAGAGGGAGCAGAGGATGAGACAACTCCGGGAGGCCTTGCAGAAAGGTCTGTGCAACGCGTTCCCAGAGACTGGGAGGTTACAAACTCCTGGTCCAGGACAACGAGTTGCTGAGGCTTCGGGCAGTCAAAGAAGGAGCGGTGGGGAAGGTGGCCGTCTGACCGATGCGTTCAGACAATTCTTTAGTCCGCAGCCCCAAAGTATGATTGGTTCCAGCAACCATCGCCAGCGTCTGATAAACATGGTGCAGGAATATGTAGGGGCAAGGTCAGACTTGGACACCTTCCCCACCGAAAATCCTCTGGCTTACTGGGTCTTGAGGATGGATCACTGGCCAGAGCTTGCAAAGTATGCAATTGAGCTACTGGCCTGTCCTGCATCCAGCGTTCTTTCGGAACGCACATTCAGTGCTGCTGGAGGATTTGTCACGGATCACAGGGTGCGCCTGTCCACCGACTCGGTTGATCGACTGACTTTCATCAAGATGAACCAGTCTTGGATCACCACCAGCTACCACACACCTGATGCTGATATAACAGACTAATTGATTTTAACATGTCACGTCCCTTCAAGACTGATGCTGATGCTGAGTGCCTGTGCTGTTATGTTGACTGGCTATCCTCCTCCTCCGAGTCCTCAATGATACGATTGATGATGATAGCTTGGAAGATCATTTTTGTTTATGGGTGCCGCCACCAGTGGCTAAGGCCCAATTTTTCAGCCCCTGTTTTACAGGGGCGTGTACTTACAATTTTTTTAGCAATAATTTCCCATAGGGCTCATTGCTGTGCTCCAAGTACAGTATCTGTGAGGGGTTGTAGTGTTGTGCCACCAGTGCCTAAGGCCCAATTTTTCAGACCCTGTTTAACAGGGGCGTGTCATTACAATTTTTGAAGCAATACTTTGCAACAGGGCTCATTGCTGTGCTCCAAGTACAGTATCTGTGAGGGGTTGTAGTGTTGTGCCACCAGTGCCTAAGGCCCAATTTTTCAGCCCCTGTTCAACAGGGGCGTGTCATTACAATTTTTGAAGCAATACTTTGCAACAGGGCTCATTGCTGTGCTCCAAGTACAGTATCTGTGAGGGGTTGTAGTGTTGTGCCACTAGTGCCTAAGGCCCAATTTTTCAGCCCCTGTTCAACAGGGGCATGCAATTACAATTCTTGATGTAATAATTCACAGCAGGGCCCATTCCTGCACCCACCAAGAGTAAGTCTGAGGGCTTACAGTGTTGTGGCAACGCCACCACCACCACCACCACGAAAGGCCCAATTTTTCAGCCCCTGTTCAAAAGGGGCATGTAATTACAATTCTTGATCTAATAATTCACAGCAGGGCCCATTCCTGCACCCACCAAGAGTAACTCTGAGGGCTTACAGTGTTGTGGCAACACCACCACCACCACCACGAAAAGCCCAATTTTTCAGCCCCTGTTCAACAGGGGCATGCAATTACAATTCTTGATCTAATAATTCACAGCAGGGCCCATTGCTGCACCCACCAAGAGTAACTGTCAGGGCTTACAGTGTTGTGGCACCAGCACCACCATCAAAGCCCCAATTTTTACTACCACTGTTCAACAATTATATGTAATTAAAATTCCTGATATAATAGTTGACAGCAGGGCGTTCCAGCACCAACCAAGAGTAACTGTGAGTGCTTACAGTGTTGTGCCAACACCAACAACTAAGGGGCCTATTTCTGCAGAGTATATACGGCAGGTCCCTACTTTCAAACATCCAACTTACAAACGACTCCTACTTGCAAACGAAAGAAGACAACAGGAAGTGAGAGGAAATCTACCCCTAGGAAGGAAAATTCTCTCCTGTAAGAATAAATATGGGAGAAAGGTGTCTCCTCTGTACTGATGCTTTATCAGCAATCCTTGTTTCAAGAAAAACACCACATTTCAAAAACAGTTGTCATTGGGACGGAAAGTGAGGTGAAATGTTCTGAACAGGGGCACAGACAGCAAAACAAATGTTACAGGGGTGATAACCCTTACCTATGTTTCCCAAAAAGTTTAAAAATAGATTTTTGGGCTGGAGCTACACTTCAACAATGTACCTGTTCAAAATTACAAACACATTCTACATAAGAACAAACCTACAGTCCCTGTCTTGTATGCACCGCCTGTATACGGCTGTTCAGAGTATATAGGGCCTTTTTTATTTTATGTGCGGGGTTCCCCTTAATATCCATACAAGACCCAAAGGGGCTGGTAATGGGCTGGGGTAGGGGGGGGGGGGTCATGGGGTAGCTATGCCATTTTTCTTAAAGATTTTCATCCATATTACCGGGACCAGACATTACATTAAAGCCGCAAGAAGTTTTAAATGGCTTTTTTTTCCTTTAGAAGTGTCATTTTGTGCAGGGACAGTTCTAAACACGGGAAACACGTGGCACTTCACAGGCATACTTTAGACACCCCCCAGGTACGATATTTAAAGGAATATTTGACTTTTTTTTTTCACTTTATGCATCATTAAAATGACTGCTCCCGAAAAACGACCGTTTTTAAAACTTCTTTTTGCATTGATACATGTCCCCTGGTGCAGAACCCGGGTTCCCAAACCCTTTTTAGGACAATAACATGCATAATAGTTGTTATAATTAGCACTTTAGAATTCGAACGTTCGCATCCATTGTATTTAATAGGGTTCTAATGTTCGTACGAACTTTCGGTCCGTTCGCGGGTTCTGGTGCGAACCGAACCCGGGGGTGTTCGGCTCATCACTAGTGACAAAGTGGACCTGTCACCAGCTGGGCAATGCGCTGCGGAAGAATACTTTGCCTTGGAGGACTTTCGTTTCTCAAAAGGCAGGAATGTAAAAAGAAGTCTAGAAGTTTAATATGGCTAAAGAAGTTACAGCTAAAGCCAAGCTTTTGTGAGGAATATGTACAGTGAAATTATATAATCCATGACTACTTGTAAATAGTTCAGAATTCTAACCTTGAATTTCCATCAGTGAGTCAATATTTGCATATAAGTGTGGCCCAGGTACTTGTACATAGTTCTGAATTCTGGCCTTGACTTTCCATCCTTGAGTCAATATTTGCATATTAGAGTGGCCCAAGAGTCAATATTTGCATATTAGAGTGGCCCAGGTTTCTGGGCTCCTAGGTTTTAAGGTTGACTACACATTGTCGGCATGATGCATGGTGCTGCCATTCATTTTGAATAAATGGCATCTCAGTGCATTTTGCAAACGCATGTACGCTGTGACGCATGTGAACGCACAGATAGGAACTGTCCATGTGGTGTGGTGCATTGAATAAAAAAGAACAGGTCCATTTTCTGTGTGCTATGCTGAAAAATACATCAGTAAGACTGAGAAATATTACACAATAAAAAGTGTGCAGTAATGCTTCACGACGCACTGGAGAGGTGTGAAAGGGAACCATGGACCTTTGAGAGTGTCTACATTTATCACATTTTTAGCTAGTTTTTGGGAGAAAAGTTTTATTTTAATATGTGACTCACTGCAAATGTTACAAAAATTTGAGATTTCCTTACAACTGATCATCTTAAGCCCTGTACACACGATCGGATTTCCTATGGTTTTTAAACCGATGGATTTTTCCATCGGAAAACTGATGAAGCTGACTTCCATCAGTCTCTTCCATCAGTCTTGCCTACACACCTTCAGTCAAAAAACCGACCGTTCCAAACGCGGTGACGTAAAACACTCCGATGAGCCGAGAAAAATGAAGTTCAATGCATCGACTTGATTCTGAGCATGCGTGGGTTTTTTATCCGATGGAGTTCCCCACAGACGATAGTAATTTGCTATCGGTTTTTTAACCATCGGATGAATTTAAAACATGTTCTATTTTTAAACACTGATGGAAAAAAGACCGATGGGGCCCATACACGATCGGTTTGTCCGATGAGAAAAGTCCTTCGGACTGTTTTCATCGGTAAAACCTATTGTGTGTACACGGCTTTACAGTAAATAAATAAATATATATAGATATATATCTATGTCTATAGATATATATAATATAAAATGATAAATGCTCTATATATATACTGTATTTAATGGAGAGCATTTGTGCCTCGAGTTCATCTTTGTGATGTAGGAGCGCTGAACCTTATGCTGATGCATTTTAATGCGATGGGTGGTGTGTGGTCCTAGAGCAGGGTTAGACAACCTGGGGCCCTCCAACTTTTGCAGAACTACAAGTCCCATCATGCCTCTGGGAGTGATTGTAACTGCCAGTCTTGCAATGCCTCGTGGGAAATTTAGTTCCACAACAGCTGGAGGGCTACTGGTTGCCTACCCCTGTCCTAGAGGCTGCTCACTAGCAACTGTGGGGTCTTGCTGGACCCCCAGAGGAGTTTGTCGAAGTTTTGAAAGGATGGGAGTGCCACGCCAGCTTGTACAGACTTTAAAAGGATTTTTATTTTTTAACCACTTCCCTACCCAGCCATAGACAAATGACGTCCACAGATGGGATCTCCCATCCTGGGTGGACGTCATATGACGTCCTCGGCTTTGTAGGGGGATATCTGAATGATGCCTGCAGCTAGAGGCATCATTCAGATATCCTTTTGAAGTGCCAGCGATTCTGTGCACCATAAGAACGATCATAGCGGCGGTTCCGCCGCTTGATCGTTCTTATAGGCGGCGGGAGGGGACACCCCCCCCCCCTCCCGCCGCCATCCGGTGCTTCTCCGGGCCCCCCCGTGCGATCGGGGACCCGGAGCGAATCTTCCGGCATCGTTGGTGGAGTCACGTGATGAGCATAGAGATGACTGGTGACCAGATGGTCACCAGTCATCTCTATGATCGTCGGAGGCCCGGGCGCGATGTGATGACGTCACGCCCGGGTCTCAAAAATGTAAACAAAGCCGCCGTTGCGGCTGTAAGTATGAAATCAGTGAAAAAAATTTCACTGATCTCATGCTTTCCAGCCTGGAGGAGAGATGTGGAGTCTTATTGACCCCGCATCTCTCAATAAAGAGAACCTGTCACACACATTCCTATTACAAGGGATGTTTACATTCCTTGTAATAGGAATAAAAGTGATCAAAAAAAAAAAAAAAGTTAAATCATTGTAAAAAAATAAATAAATAAGTAAAATAAATAAATAAATAATAAAAAAAATAAAATAAAACGCCCCTGTCCCCAGTAGCTCGCGATCAGAAGCGAATGCACACGTAAGTCGCCCACATATGTAAACGCCGTTCAAACCACGCATGTGAGGTATCGCCGCGTGCGTTAGAGCGCGTGCAACAATTCTAGCACTAGACCTCCTCTGTAATTCTAACCTGGTAACCTGTAAAAAAAAATTAAGCGTCGCCTATGGAGATTTTTAAGTACCGAAGTTTGGCGCCATTCCATGAGTGTGCGCAATTTTAAAGCGTGACATGTTAGGTATCTATTTACTCGGCGTAACATTATCTTTCATATGTTCCCAAAAAATTGGGCTAACTTTACTGTTTTGTTATTTTTTAATTCATGAAACCATTTTTTTTTTTTAAAAAAGGCGTTTGAAAAATTATTGCGCAAATATTGTGCAAGAAAAAATGTTGCAATGACCGTCATTTTATTCCCTAGGGTGTCTGCTAAAAAAACATATATAATGTTTGGGGATTCTGAGTAATTTTCTAGCAAAAGAATGATGATTTGTACATGTAGGAGAGAAGTGCCAAAATAGGCCCGGTATTGAATAGGTACAAAAAGCCCTGTATTGAAGTGGTTAACAACCAACACATTTCGGGGGCTCAGCATTCATCAGGGCTAAAGAAAAGATAATGCAGGCACTTGGATTGGAAAGGCAGAAAATTGGAGTTCACCTTTCTTATGAAAAATATATGAGATTTTAGTGATTGAGTTTACATCGACCTTAAAAAAGCGAAATCTTCCTTTAATAAATGCATCCCCCACACCACCACCCTATAGGATTAATGGCAGATGTTTTACATGTCAGGTCCACTTTGTCAGCAAGAGGTCACCGCACCTGGGACCTTGGACAGCAGATGACAATTAGCTGGCTCGATTGTGCTCTGTTCTGTGAAAGGCCGGACAAGCAGGACAAAGCTCCGTCTCATTTCAGATGTATTCAGAGCCCTGGATAACACAGTAATTGCGCATTCCAACATCTGCCAGTGCCAGGCAAAGAACTATGGATTCATCCACATGAACAATAATATATCATAAAATATGTGCATTTATGCACATTTTATCCATCTCGGTGCAAAATCAAGAGGAACATTGCAGGCATTCCAGCTGAGCTCTTTTCTGATATGACATTGCAGTACTGTGCATTGTTTCCAAATGTTCTCTCCGTGTTATCAAGGGTTTTCTACTTCTCCTGAGATCTATCTGATTATCCCCTCCAGACTTACTTACAGCTGAACTCCAGGATAAGAAAATATTGTCGAAATCATTCATCATGTGCATTCTTCCTTGAATCTTGGTGTACTTTGTGTATTTCTTCCAGATCTGAGCAGTAATCCATTGTGAGACTTTCCCCTCTGTGCAGGAGCTTCCTGTAATAAAGACCTCTCACTGCTGCCCTCTCTCCTTGTGCAGGGTGACTGGTCTTGTCTCCGCCCCCTCCTGTAGTTTTCTGCAGGGAGAGTAGGCCTGCTGGGACCCTCCCACACCTCTGCTCTATGCACAGGCTATGTACAGCACAGTGATTATGTCACTACTACTTTACAAAGTAATATCTGGATCTGTAAATGCATTGGGTACACAAAAAGTGTATTTAGATCCCCTGTAGCTCAAGAGGAATTTTTCATTTCTTTAAAGCCCAACTCCAAGCAAAAAAAAAAAGGTTCCCCATGCACACACTGCACAGGTCAGCTGCTCATTTTATCTAGGGGAGAGGAGAAAGTTGTATACTCACCTGCTCCTCCGCACCACTGACAAACGGTGCTCCCCTATGATCCCGTGATGGACTGTTCCTGACGTTCTCACATCCAGAGCAGGTCTATGGGCATGATGACGTTAGGAAGAGTCCACTGCACAAGACCGCTTGACAGCAGGGGGGTGCCACAGGACCCGGTTTTGTGCAGGGAGGATTGGAGGATTAGGTAAGTGATGCTCTGTTCTCCAATCCCCTAGACCAGGGGTCTCCAAACTTTTTAAGCAAAGGGCCAATTTACTGTCTTTCAGGCTTTAGGGGGGGCAGACTGTGGCCAGTGGGGGTAAAAAATGCCCCTGCATCAGTGCCCCATCATTGGTTTTAATGGGAGGAATAACATCCAATTGGTGATATCAATGAGAAGAATAGTACCCTATTGGTTGTGTCAGTAGGGGGAATGGTGCTCCATCATTGGTGTTAGTTGGTGGAATAGTGCCCCAAGGGCCAGATAAACGCAAACAAAAAGCCACATCTGGCCCCTGGGTTTGTAGACCTCTGCCCTAAACAAAAATTAGCAGTTGACCTTTGCAGTGCAGACACAGACCCACTTTTTCTTTTTTTTGCCCGGAGTTGGGCTTTAAGAAAACCTGTCGAGAAATGTCCTTATCAAGCATGTACATGGGCTGTGTTCCTGAATGCTGTATTTTGCATTCAATACATGTTGGGGCAAACGTAGTACATATCTGAGCATTGTTTCTCCTTCTAAACTCAGGTCACAACAATCAGCCCCTTTCCGTAGCCTCCTTACACCCCCCCCCCCCCCCCAGTAAGGGTTTATTGCTTGTTTCATGTAAGGGATATACCAGAGAGAAACACTAACCTTAGCCCACTCTCGCTTTGACGAGCCCTTGATGCCCTTTTGCACAATGTAGGCCGCTGTCATGCAGACCTACTAGTTTGAAAACCTATTTGAGTCACTTAGCAAACAAGTATTCAAATTAGAATATCTCATCTCCGTGCCGTGCTTGTTCCAGTTTAGTGACACCAAGAGGTCTATCTATGTATCAAAAGTTTGCCATACGGATGTCTTTGGGTCCTTTCACACATAATGTCCGTTTTCATGGACTCCGCTTGCTCAGCAGGGATCGCTCCATTGATCCCCGCTGAGCCGGCGATGACAGGTCCGTCTGTACTCACTGTTCAGGGACTGACCTGTCAGAGCCCCGCTGTCCTCTATGGGGGATCGGATGAAAACGGATCCACCTGTCCGTTTTCATCCGATCCGCCAGATGGATGGAAAAGAGGGTTTAATCCATCTGGATTTAGTGGAGCGGATCGGATGTCAGTGGACATGTCACCACTGACATCCGTCGCTCCATAGAGGTACACCGAGCGTCCATTCAGGTCCGCCTGAAAAAACTGACAGACGGCCCTGATCGGTCCGCATCGGGGAAAGAGCCCTTAAGCATTTGCACAGGTGCCATGAATGATCACCGTATTGTTTATGATTATCTCATTTGATCATCGGCTCCCACTAGTGGCCTTAATGTGTATTTTTATTGATTTAGGTATTTCAGGAAAATACTACATTATGGCCAGTAGGTGGAGCTGATGATCAAAGAGGATAATCATGGTGATAATCCCTGACCAGAAGAGATCTGCATGGTAAATTTTGTGAACATAGACCCTGAAGTTCTGAACTTAAAAGAAAGGTTTTTGTGCTGCTTTAAATATTCACAATATATATACTGTATATATTTAAATATTTAGCGGCTTTGATATGGTGTGCTTCAATAAACTGTAATTAATGCCTCTGCTAACCAACATCCCTGAAGTCTCCTGGTAGAGACATCTTCTTTCACTATCTGCGTTAAAGTGGTTTAAATGAAAATTGAGCAAAGCATATCCCTCTATAGTGCATACTTGCCTCATTCCAAAACACCTAGTGGGGTTCCTTTCTGATCTCTCCTGCTTCTGCTATCTGCACAGCTGACAGTCTAACTCGACACCAATTAACCTTGAGAGGGGGCCTTAACCTCTCCAGCACACAGCAGATGATTGACAGCCTCAGCTGTGCATTTTTCCCTATGAGACTATGGGGGTTCTTTATGAAAGGCAAATCCACTTTGCACTACAAGTGCAAAGTGCACTTGAAATTGCACTAAAAGTGCACTTGGAAGTGCAGTCGCTGTAGATCCGAGGGGGAAAATAAAAAAAACATCATTTTAACATGCACACGATTGGATAATAAAATCAGCAGAGCTTCCCCCTCATTTCAGATCTTCCCCTCAGATTTACAGCAACTCCACTTCCAAGTGCACTTTCAGTGCAATTTCAAGTGCACTTTGCACTTGTGGTGCAAAGTGGATTTGCCTTTCGTAAATAACCCCCTATGTAAAGGGGTGTGTGTCCTTTACCTCCACTCAGGTCTCAGATTACACTCAGCTCTCCTCTAATGCAGTGCAGTGTGGGACATCAGATCTCCACCCCCTAACTTCTGGAGCTGAGAAAAAACCTTTGATCTGTGTGCTTTAGAAGGCTGAGGAAAAGCCTGCAGATGAACAGGTACAACTTGTATGTAGGAGGATTTGTTTAATCTCCATGTATCGCCTGAGCCTAGTCACTATGTAAAGGTTTACAACCACTTTAAGTAGATCAGTCAGGGAAATCGACATGTCTGCTTCCCACACTGATTGATAAGCTTTGCACTAATCCAATCCCACCCATAAGGTATTTGTAATATCACCCAAACAGAAGAATATCAGAATCTGTAATATTGCTTATTACAATGCTTGCATTATATGTGGTAGACATTAGGGGTTGTCTGTGAGAGTCAAGCCCTGTACACACGATCGGATATCCTATGGATTCTAATCCAATGGTTTTTTCCATCAAAAATCCGATGAAGCTGACTTCCATCAGTCTTGCCTACACACCATCAGACAAAAAACCGACCGTCCCAAACGCGGTGATGTAAAACACTCCGATGAGCCGAGAAAAATGAAGTTTAATGCTTCTGAGCATGCGTCGACTTGATTCTGAGCATGCGTGGGTTTTTTATCCGATGGACTTGCCCATAGACGATCGGAATTTGCTATCGGTTTTTGATCCATCGGAAAAATTTAAAACATGTTCTATTTTTTAAAACCGATGGAAAAAAGACCGATGGGTCCCATACACGATCGGTTTGTCCGATGAAAAAAGTCCATCGGACTGTTTTCATCTGTAAAACCGATCGTGTGTACGCGGCTTCAGTGGAAGGCATACTGTATTTGTTCATGTCTGATTGGAGTGCCCCTTTAAATCGAAGTAGTAAATAAGCTTTTCCCGATCGCCCATAACAGCTGCACCTAATGTTTATTTGAATCCCGCTTGTCTAACATGCCCTATACCAAATCAATTTACTTTATGAAATTTAATTTGTTTCCTGAGCCAGTGAACAGCAGACATTGGTAACAATGAGGCCGAGCGGCGGGTCAGCAAGGCGTAATGTGCGCACATCTCGACCATAACCGTAATGGGATTCTTTCAATTTGGATTTAATTTACATACAACAAGAAAACGTCATTGCCCAAATCGGCCTATTAAATCTATATTGGAGATGTAATAACATGTGTGTTGCGGTAATGATGGAATTAATGTCTTTTGGCATTTTGAGTGCTTATTTAAAGCCACGTGTAATTTTCAAGTCCGTTTCTTGGGTCTGTAATTTTATATTACACTTTCATCCTCTTGCCATTTGATTACATTCCTCTGAGGCCCAGTAAATTCTACCGGGTTTATTTAGCAAAAGTAGCTATATAAAAAGAGGAATGATAATTACAGTAAGCCTCACACCTCAGATGATGGACTTAAAGTAAAGTGACCAGATTTTTTAAAATGAAATCCGGGGACATATTTTTTTTTTACTAGTAATGGCGGCAATCAGCGACTCTCACAGCCTGTCAAGTCTCACTCTCAGGGTCCTGGCTACTACTGGGTGGGGAGCGGAGGAAGATCACTCCACCAGGGAAGGCAAGGAGATAAGCAGGCGGGCGCCTGGCCGGGACTTGAGCCAAGGCAGAAGAACATGTGAGCGGAGCTGAATGGGCATGCGCCCGAAACTGAAGAAATATTCTCTCCTCCCCGACCAGCACATGATCATCAGAAAGGGCCACAGATAATGGAAAAAATACACCCCCTAAGCTAGTAGGAGCGGCGGAGCGGGGGGGAGGGGGGTGTAATTTAGAATTTTAAAAAAAAATTCTGCACTGACTGTCTTTGAAATTGCCCCAGCCCCTATTCAAATCCAATTCGGGGACAAAACCGGGGACAGATTTGATCCTGGGACAGTGTCCTCAATCCGGGGACTGTCCCCTGAAACCGGGGATGTCTGGTCACCCTAACTTAAAGTATATAAAACATTTTTGTTTCAGATTTAGGGAACGGTTGGACCCAACGGTTCTTCACAATGAGTCACAGACATGTGCGGCATGAATTGCTGCTTCTCTGAAACGCAATCCATGCTTGGATCCCTTTTCAGAGGTGTTTGACAGGCGGTAAAGAGGCGTTGTTTGGCCTCCTCACCGCCTGCTTTAGCCCCATGGACCCCGCAGTAGTGTGCCACAATTGCACGCATTGCACACGGTTGCGGGGCAACTTGCAGAGCGGCTCCATTCACTTGAACAGGTTGCAACCAGGGAGTATAATTCCTTTGCTTCAGGGCTGTGGCATGTGTACTTTCCCGCCACTACCTCTAAATCCAGGGCTCAACCACAGGGTTTTACTGTGCCCCCAGCCACTAAATGAGCCTTTAAAGTGTTACTAAACCCAGTAATATAAAAAGTGTTCATCTGCCCACCCACAGTGCCCACAGCTTATAAATCTTATTTTTACATTAAAATACTGCCACTATATACCTTTTTGGCTGATCTGTATACCACGGTTACATGATAAACTGCAGAGTTTGTCCAGAGCTGTGTGTTCAGGTAGGAGGAGATTTCCACTATAGCCTGTGTACACGCCCACATGTGTGATGTCAATATCATGTGACCTGCCTAGCTCTGAGAATAAGGAAATGTTCTCTCCAGCAATAGAGACTAAACTCTTTGGCAGAGAGACAGTGCAGGAGGGGAGGATCTGTCCTTATAAGATCAAAGAGCCTTTTTACACAATGCAGAGGATTAATCCCTCGAATTCCACAGTGGGTATAACAAGCATGCTATTCTGCATATACAGACAGATTTTACTGTTGTGGGTTTAGTAACACTTTAAAAAAGTTGTACACCCCTACAGGAAGTGACTGTCCTCAGGGGATACACAAAGATGAATCAAATCCTCCTACATACGTTTTACCTGTTTATCTGCGGCCCTCTCTTCTCTACAGCCATTCAAAGTGCAGCATTTATAAAGCTTTTCTGAGCTGTCAGAAAAAGGGGGAGAAGATCTGAAGTTACACTTTGCAGAGCTTATTGAGGAGAGCTGATATGAGGGAAGAGAACCACCCCCTTCACACAGCACACAGGAACAGAGCTGAGGCTGTCAATCACAGGCTGGGTGCTTGAGCTCCCTCCCCTGTCACCCTTTTTCTCTTGGTTTCAAGAGAACATTTCAGAAGTGACTCATGCAGAAAGCAAACGTATGGGGCAGCAGGCAGCAATGGTACTTAGTGCTCTGGCTTGGGACAAGTACACCCTCTATAGAGGGATATGCTTTGTTTATACAGTATTTCATGTCTGAGGTTTACAACCATTTTAAAAAGGAGTTTTAAGCATTCGCTGTTCTATCCAAAACTGAAAACTGTTTTGGTTTTAGATATACTTAAAGCAATTGTTTTCATGGTTAAAACCCTCTTTCTCTGTGAACCTCAGAACTTGGGTCAGATTTCTAGAGGAACATGCAGACGAAGAAGAAAATAGAAGCACCACTACAATTATAAAGTCCAGAATGAGCTTTTATTTTAATTCTCGAGTAGAAGCCAGCACGTTCTGGGGGATTACAAGAGTCCTCCTTCTTCAGGTCTGACTAAAGCCCTGTACACACGATCGGATTTCCTATGGATTCTAATCTGATGGATTTTTCCATCGGAAATCCGATGAAGCTGAAGTCTTGCCTACACACCATCAGTTGAAAAACCGATCGTCCCAAACGCTGTGACGTAAAACACTCAGACGAGCCGAGAAAAATGAAGTTCTATGCTTCTGAGCATGCGTCGACTTGATTCTGAGCATGCGTGGGTTTTTTATCCGATGGAGTTCCCCACAGACGATCGGAATTTGCTATCGTTTTTTTTTCCATCGGATAAATTTAAAACATGTTCTATTTTTTAACACCGATGGAAAAAAGACCGATGGGGCCCATACACGATCGGTTTGTCCGATGAAAAAAGACTGTTTTCATCGGTAAAACCGATCGTGTGTACACGGCATAAGAGCAGGGGAATAGAATCTGACCTGGACTGAAGTATCAAAAGATGGGTATTTTAGGTTGTGTGAAGCCTATTTTTGCTCTTTTTTGCCGAACTAAAGCAAAAAAAAAAAGCTTAATGAAACTAAAAAATCCATCTTTTGATACTTCAGTCTAGCCGAGATTTGATTATTAAGCTCTGAAGAACAAGATACTCTTGTAACCCCTAAAACGTGTTGGTTTCTCCTGGTGCACTGAAATAACACTTTATACCGGGCTTTCTACGTAGAGTGGCACTTTCATTGTCTACCTGGTCTGAATGCAGTGACAGGATAAGGTCATCCAGCGCCCATGGCAAAAATGGCGAATCGCCCCCCCCCCCCCCGCCAGGTGGAGACTCCAGTAGAGTTCACCCATGACATCAGGTGTCCCCTGTAGAGTCTCTCTTTACGTCAGATGTCCCCAGTAGAGTCCCCCTTTATGTTAGGTGTCCCCAATAGAGTCCCCCTTTACATCAGGTGTCCCCAATAGAGTCCCTGTTTACATCAGCAGTCCCAAGTAGAGTCCCCCTTTATGTCAGGTGTCCCCAATAGAGTCCCTCTTTAAATCAGGTGTCCCCAATAGAGTCCGTGTCGCCAGTAGGGTTCCCCTTTACATCAGGTGTCCCCAACCTTATTTTTGCTGAACTAGAGTGAGAATAAGCTTCACACAAGCTAAAGCCCCACACACACGGTAGGACTTTTTGACAACAAACTTCAAAATGAGCAAGTTTTCAAAAAAATCCGACCGTGTGTACGCTCCATTGGACAAACTTTTTCGTTTTTCATCGGGCAAAAGTTCGCTCTGAAAACGGACAAACTTTTCAGCAACAAAAGTCCTACGGTGCAAAGTCCTATCGTGTGTACAGAAATCCATCGGACCTTTGTCCGAAGTACAAATACGCATGCCCAGAACCAATGTTAAAATCAACCAACAATAGCAGAAGTAGACCAAAGGGTGGCGGTAAAGATCAGAAAAGAGCAGAAAAACCACGTGATGTTGGGAAAGTTTTGGGAACGTTTGCAGAAAAGTCAGAGCGTGTGTATGCTATGGGTGTGCCCGGCCAACTCCCTTCGGACAAAAATTCACGGAAAAGTTTGTTTGAAGTCCAACCGTGTGTACGGGGCTTAAGATATCCATCTTTTGACACTTCAATCCAGCCCACATTTCAATGAACTTGGATAGGGATAAGAAGCATGAGATACCTCGGAACTTTACAACTGTACAACTTGAGGACCGTCTAAATCCTGGCTGCTCAACTCCAGTTTTTTTTCCCACAACATCTGGCTGCACTGCACAACTTCTAAATGCACTTTCACAAAGTAATGTCCCACAGGATTTCTAATGCCCTGTACACACGATCGTTTTTTCTGATGAAAAAAGTCTGATGGACTTTTTTCATCGGACAAACCGATCGTGTGTGGGCTCCATCGGACTTTTTTCCATCGGTGTAAAAAAATAGAACATGTTTTAAATTTTTCCGATGGAAAAAAAAACCGATAGGAAATTCCGATCGTCTGTGTGGAACTGCAACGGAGAAAAAACCCACGCATGCTCAGAATCAAGTCGACGCATGCTCAGAAGCATTGAACTTCATTTTTCTCGGCTCGTCGGAGTGTTTTACGTCACAGCGTTTCGGACGGTCGGAATTTTGTCTGATGGTGTGTAGGCAAGACTGATGGAAGACAGTTTCATCGGAATTCCGACAGAAAATTCCATCGGATTTTATTACATCGGAAATCTGATCGTGTGTACAGGGCATAAGCTGTCTATGATTTGTACTCCTCCCAGAGTCTCAAAGCACCACACTTGCAGCATTGGACTCTTGTATTCACTTAGCTACAGCATTATTGGTTGCCTCCTGCCAATATCCACCAGGCTCTTCCTAGTGATGGAGATTTAGACTCCCACCACCATAGAACAACTTGGGCTCTTTCCCAAGGCTGTCTTCTGGCTCTGTCCCATGAGGTATCTCCTGACCCTGCTCGAGCTAGATTTTGCGAATAGGCCCCCGATCTAAGCCTTGCCGAGACCTCGGTATCTTCAGGCTGGCTTGCTCCCAGGCTTCTGCGGGAAGAGCCACTCAACAAGGGTCTCCTCCTGCAGATCTGGACCTGCTGCTCAGGCCTCAGAATGTTTATGGGCTATTCCCCACCTTCTGGGCACACCTCCCCAGGTATTGGCTGAAGTCCCATAAATATTTAGGCTGCAGACTCTGCCCTTCCACTAGGTTCTAGAAATCTCCAGAATACAGGGGGAAGTAACAGAGCAGCAGCTTGTGAAACACTGAGCAGCCCTAAGCAATCCACCACTGCTCCACTGATTAGAGTAGAGTGGAGCTAAACAAAATGTGCCTAGCAGCCTACTCTAAACTAGTAGGGTGCTACATCAGCAAAAAAAAACTTTGGGGTTATTCAATACGTGCAAAACACATAGAAGGCCAGTGAGTGGATGAGCTTGCCGATATCCACCTATAACTATTGCGGTGGAGGCGACGTTTTTAAACATGGTGCTTCAATCATCTTTTCTTCATACTACCACCTGTGTCTCAAACAACCCACCTCATTGTCAGCACAAGCCACCCTATTTGTGTTTTATTTGTGGTGGCCTTCATACACCAATATTCATTTTCTCTCGGCTTTATCTGAGACGCGTTCATCTTCTCTCGCTGCTGATGCTGAACTTTAGAAACCCTTGATTGGAGGCTCTGTACACTGCAGGGGATGTATTGATCCATCCCAAATAATCCTGACAGTAACCAGCTGAACATCGATAATTACACTAGTCCCTGGCTACCGCCGCGCATAATCCTCACAATATAGATGCGCAAGCTATGGATTAATCCCATCTAACCCTGCGCTATTTGTTTCTGCTGGGGCATAAATCACGTTGCGGGGGGGGGGGGGGGGGGGTGAGCAGGACTGGATACGGATAGATAAACATTTTCCCCCGAACCAAACTGCTAGAGTTTTAGTGCTACCAGCCGATGTCAATGCAGCTCTTCTGACAAAACCTGCTTGGTTAGGGATTAGCCACTGTGAACGCAACAGACACACTGATTCCACGCAGAAAGACGCTCTGGAACATCGGAAATGCAGAACTGTCAATGTCTGAATGAGATACCGCAGTGTACAAAGCACACATTTTCATTCAGTATTCTAACATTTAACTTAATTTCCTTCGGGGGGCATTCATATTTTCACTGCTTTGCTCTTCCGTATTTTGATTATTGCATGTCACAGATCCGTAAAAGCTCCATCTTGTGATCATCTACACTATATTACCAAAAGTATTGGGACGCCTGCCTTTACACGCACATGAACTTTAATGACATCCCAGTCTTAGTCCGTAGTGTTCAATATTGAGTTGGCCCACCCTTTGCAGCTATAACAGCTTCAAGTCTTCTGGGAAGGCTGTCCACAAGGTTTAGGAGTGTCTATGGGAATGTTTGACCATTCTTCCAGAAACGCATTTGTGAGGTCAGGCACTGATGTTGGACAAGAAGGCCTGGCTCACAGTCTCAGCTCTAATTCATCCCTGTGTTCTATCGGGTTTAGGTCAGGACTCTGTGCAGGCCAGTCAAGTTCCTCCAACCAAAACTCGCTCATCCATGTCTTTGTGGACCTTGATTTGTGCACTGGTCCAAATACTTTGATGGAGGGGGGATTATGGTGTGGGGTCATTTTTCAGGGGTTGGGCTTGGCCCCTTAGTTCCAGACCAGTCAAGGGAACTCTTAAGCCCTGTACACATGATCAGTTTTACAGATGAAAACAGTCCGATGGACTTTTTTCATTGGACAAACCGATCGTGTATGGGCCCCATCGGTCTTTTTTCCATCGGTGTTAAAAAATAGAACATGTTTTAAATTTATTGTCTGTGGGAAACTCCATCGGACAAAAAACCCACGCATGCTCAGAATCAAGTCGACGCATGCTCAGAAGCATTGAACTTAATTTTTCTCGTCTCTTCGGAGTGTTTTACGTCACGGCGTTTGAGACGATCGGTTTTTTGACTGATGGTGTGTAAGCAAGACTGATGGAAGTCAGCTTCATCAGATTTCCGATGGAAAAATCCAATGGTTTAAAATTCATAGGAAATCCGATCGTGTGTACAGAGCTTTAAGGTGTCACCATACCAAGACATTTTGGACAATTTCATGCTCCCAACTTTGTGGGAACAGTTTGGGGATGGCCTCTTCCTGTTCCAACATGACTGCGCTGCAGTGTACAAAACAAGGTCCATAAACACCTGGATGAGTGAGTTTGGGGTGGAGGAACATGACTGGCCTGCACAGAAGCCTGACCTCAACCCGATAGAACACCTTTGGGATGAAAAAGAGCCGAGACTGCGAGCCAGGCCTTCTCATCCAACATCAGTGCCTGACCTCACAAATGGGCTTCTGGAAGAATGGTCAAACATTCCCATAGACACACTCCTAAACCTTGTGGACAGCCTTCCCAGAAGAGTGGAAGCTGTTATAGCTGCAAAGGGTGGGCCAACTCAATATTGTACCCTACGGACTAAGACTGGGATGCCATTGAGCCCCTGTTCACATCGATTTGACATGCAATTTGACTTTTTGTCCCCTATGTGATAAAAAAAAAAAGTTAAGTAAAAAAAAAAAAAAGAATTTTGCAAAAAATTTAAGTTATACCCAAGCACATAACCCCCCCCCACAAAAATTTTGAGGCCCTCCCCACCCCCACATATACACATATACACAGGCACAAACAGAAACGCATGAGTTGGGTTGCCTACACGTGAAAACGTCGATTGCGATACACATGTTACATGTCGGCACGCACGCCGGAGTGAGAGCAATAATTCTAACACAAGACCTCCTCTGTAACACTAAACTAATACCTATAAGGGGTTTTGGAAGTGTCGCCTATAGAAAATATAGCGTACTGAAGTTTGACGCCATTTTACGAGCGAACAAAAATTTAAGGTTTGGCATGTTGGGTATCTATTTACTCGGTGCAACCTTGTCTTTTATATTTGACCAAAAATGTGGGTAATTTGTTGCGCTTGCTTTCCCTAAAATTCACGGCAGTGTGTTTTTTACTGAAATTTTGCATTTCCTAGACCTTTACTGTAATATCGTGTGACATAAAACTACCACTATTTTATTCACTAGGATATCTGATTTCAGAAAAGATATAATATGTGTGCGTTTTGTGTAATCTTCAGGCCTTAAATCATTTTTTTAAACATGTGTGCAAAAAATAAATAAATGCAAAAACGGCTCTGGCAGCGAAAGGGTTAAATCGTCGCCTATGGATAGTGAAATTACGTCGTTTGTCGTGGTTGCACGGGAGTACGCAATTTTAAAGCCATGTTTGGTATCTATTTACTTGGCCTAACATCATCTTTTATATCTTACCAAAATATTGGGGTATGTATTGTATTTTTTTGCATTAAAATAAAAAAAGTGTATTTTTTCCCCAAAAAATTGCATCTGAAAAACCGCTGCGCAAATACAGAGTGACATAAAAAAAAATGCAAAACCCACCGTTTTATTCTCTAGGGCCTCTGCTTTAAAAAAAGATATACTGCCTGGGGGTTCTCAGATATTTTCTAGCAAAAAATACTGACAGTGGGTTTTTACTGTCCCTCAACTGCTAGTGGGATAGCCTTATGGAGCTGTCATAAAACAATCTTTTTTTTTTAGCCCCAATCACTGTTTTTTTCGCTCCAACCATGAAGAAAATAATAGTAATTAAATAAAAATAAAATAATTAAGAAGAAAAAAAAAATTCCTGGTAGAAAATGACATTGCGTTTCAAACAAAAGCAACAAGAAATGTCTTTTATTAATTAAAAATAAATTAAATGGAAGAAGCGCTTTGAAAAAGAAAAAAAAAATGAATGTTCTGGAAAACAGTGATTATTGCTTTTCATTTGGAACATATTGGAGCGCACTTAAAGATGAATTTGAAATTCACTCCTTGTTCCTTAGAGAAAATCTGGGAATGTTTTCCTTTTAATTATTCATTTTTTGTGGTCGTTTTCTTATCTTTTTTTATTTTTTTTCTTCTTCTCTCTCTCAACACCATCTGGTCAATCCGGAGCCAACTTCTCGATTCAGCCATCCATCACGGAGAGGTGAACGTAGCCTATCTTATCGCAGGGACAAGATACAGCGTGACCGCGCGTTTAACCACTTGGGTGCTGCGAAAGAGCCTGGCGTCCCCCGTTCAAAGCGGTGCCTGGGTACGGTTAAATCTCCCAGCTGTCCCGTCGTGCCGCTCTCGAGCGCAGATGGCTTGTTTACTACGCCGTTCCATCATCCGGCGTGGAGATCTGTGAAGTTCTGCTTTTTTTTTTTCTTTTTTTTTTCAATAATCGTAATCATAAATTATTAACGGAGCGTTTTACAGGCGTCCGCTAGGAAGTGGCGAGGGGGTGTTTCCATCAGTACTTTCCTAATGGGGTCATGGCAATTTGTTTTTAATGAACTGGAGAAATCATTGACGAAGGCTTTACAAATATGCGCAGTCCACGGATGGGAAATATAAAGAGCAAGGTGCAAGGATGTAAAAAAAAGATTTATGTGGTGTCAACACGACAGGAGCTGAATATTAAATATATATATATATTTTTTAAGTGGTTGTACACCCTTTTATACTGTATACCCAGTAAAGTGACTGGCCTCAGGTGATACATAGAGATGAAACAAATCCTTCGAAATAAGTTGTATCTGTTTATCTGCAGTCTTTTCTTCACTGCAGCCATTCAAATGCAGAACTTATACAGCTTTCAGAAAGCAGAGGGCAGAGAGCTGAAGTTATAATCTGCAGAGCTCATTGAGAGCTGATTGGAGCTGGGGATGTCAATCACAGTTTGTGTGCTGGAGCTCCTTCTCCTGTTACCCAGTGGCGGCTGGTGGGTTATTCTTTTGGCGGGGTGGCAAACGAAGAACACCCTCTCCCCCCCCCCCCCCCCCGGCTGCCTGTCACGGCATTGAAACTTGAGACACCCCCCCCCCGGGCGGTCCAGCACTTACCCGCTGGGCTGTGGTGTCCTTTCCTCCTCTCCTGGAGTGCAGCTAGCGGCTCCTCCAGCTTCCTTCGTTGTGTGTCTCCTCTTCCGCCAAAGTGCTAGGCATCCAATAGGATCGCCAGACGCTTTAGCCAGTCGGGAAACGGGTCTCACAGACCTCACAGACCTGCCTCCTGATTGGCGGGGAGGAACTTTAGTGTGAAAAATAGCTAAAATGTATTTGCTATGGTCACACAACCAGGTGGCCTCGGAGCACAATGATCTGCGCTCCGAGGCCATCATTTTTTGAAGCCTATTAGAGCCTCTGGCTCTAATCAAGTGTTTCAACCCCCCCCCCCCCCCCATTGGAATTCATGGTCCAGCGCCACTGATATGTAAATCAAAGGGTCGGACACATGGATAGGGGATGCGGCGCCCCTGTCGTCACCATTTTTCTCTTGGTGTCAGGAAAACATCAGAAGTGAATCATGCTGATAGAATGAGATAGCAGACAGTGGTCCAGATAAGGACAAGAAACACTATAGAGGGATATGCTGTGTTCATATTTCATGTCTAAAGTTTACAACTACTTTGGTTAATGCGATGCGGGAAACGCACAAGATTCGCTGCGTTTCCCTGCATCGCATCACACTGCTTGGGAATCGCACAGCATCCATGCCGTCTGCTGCAAGTTTCATTGTTAGCTTAATGACACCTCAAAACAGATGGCAAAACGTAATGTGATTGCCAGATTTGCATCACATGGTTGTGAACACCCATGCAATGCAATTTTGGTGCAAGGGAAAAAAAAGGTCATGCACCATTTTGGTGCAGGTGCGATGCGTTTTGAGCCATACAAAATGTATGCCTCAAATCGCATCGCACAGACATCGCATGTGATGTGTACAGGAATGAAATGCGATTCCTGTGCAAATCACATGCAGTGTTCTCCATGCACCAGAGTGAACCTAGGCGAAAGATGAACTCTGAAAGATATAAAAGACACAAATGGATGCAGCTCTGTAATCATTATTTCAGCATCAAATACATGTTTTTAAAGGTAAGCAGCTGAATTTAACCTGGTGTCAGACATTTTTGCACTCCATGTACAGCAGAGCTCATAATGGGAGAGAGAGAAGCAGCACAAGGAGCCAGTCATTTGTACTGCAGTGTTTATGTACTGATAGGAGGAGAGAGCAGAGAGATTAGCTCATCAGTCTGCTGCTTCTCCTTTTACTGTCTAGTCCCAGGTTGTGGGAGGGACAAGACATGTAAGGGCCCGTTAATGCCAGCATGCCTGTTATAACAAGTGTACATTGTGTAGGAATGGTGAAGGTTGGTACTATGAATTGTTAAAATGTGTACTTTTTTATTCTTTTTAAACTTTATTGAAGTGTCACAAAATAACACTTCATTTTAATCTATGCATTGCTGACTTTTCCCGTCCTGCTCCTTTGATTTTTCAAAAGTTTGTCCCGCTGGGTGATGTTGGCATGGCCACCTATGGCTCAAAATTCAACCGTTTCACAGGAATAGGCCAAAATATGATCCTGTGTATGGCTAGCTTAAGGCCTCTTTCACACTTGTGAGACTAGTCCTGCGATTTGGGACTGCAAAGTCGCATGACAAGTCATACCCCATGATTTCCAATAAGTACTATTCTTATCTGTGTGACTTCAAATTGCGGCGGCTTCAAAGTAGTCCCTGCGCTACTTTGGTCCGACTTTGATGCAACGTGAGGTCCATAGGCCTCAAGATTACACAGGCATTGCTTAAAGTCGCACGACTTTCAGGTTGCACAAGTGCTTAAGAGCTTGTTTACATGGAAGGGGCAGCAAAAACAAAATGGCATGCCGCTTTTGGCAGGGGGTACTACTACCGCCATAAGTGACCCATTTAAGTGGATGGGGCTGGGGCGGCAACTGCCCAGCAACCGCGTGCAATGCACGCAGTTGCAGTACAGTGGGTCAGCATTTTGAGGGTTAAAGCTTTTTTTAAGAGTGGTGGTTGGACATCTGCACTTGTAAACGAACCCTTAAGCCCCGTTCACACAGGGACGGCACGACTTTGGGGGCGACTCGTGCAGGTGATCTCAAGACGACTTGAGAGGCGATTTGCAAAATGACTTCTGTATAGAAGTCAATGCAAGTCGCCACGAGTCGCCCCCAAAGAAGTACAGGAACCTTTTTCTAAGTCGGAGCGACTAGAGTCGCTCCTATTAGAACGGTTCCATTGAACAGCGCGGGACGCGACTCGTCAGGCGACCGAGTCGCCCCTATGTGAACCGGGCTTTACTAAGCAGAGAAAAATCTGGTCTTCTGCCCTGCCAGACAAGGCTATGCTGTGTGGCAGGGTTGTGTAAATCTCTGGGTTGGATGGACAGAAATACAAATCCTACAGGTGAAGACAACTGTGCTGTCTTATGGACCATAGATTCATACTGTGACTCAAATTAAAAATTTTATGTGTTGTCCATAGCAACCAAACTGAAGGGCCGCATTGTCCTGAAAACAAAACGATGCACTTGTTTCTGTATAGGCCAAACACAAAGCACCACAGCATTCTAAATATCTGAATGCAAAGGCAAAATCTCTCTGATACCTGCCTATTATGAATTTCTTTTACATGTTTAAATTAAATAAGGGCCACCATTAGAAATCATGGGGTCCAATAAAGCCTACCTGACAAGGCCTCACCATGACAGCATATGTGTATTACACAGAAGGCTCACTTATTTTTGTTGCAATGGAAACAGCACAGTCATATGACCCAAGTAAACAAAGCAACTTAATAGGGTTAGTTTACCTTTACCAAAAAACTGCCTAAGCAGATAAAAACAAACTGTGCAGCTTTGACAAAAGTTACATAATATCTTTGCTATAGGTGTAGGCCATTTACGGTAAGTACCTCATGAATCCTGACTGGAATTCTCCCAGGACATTGCTAGGACGTTGCTAAGTGAGGCCTAGTGTTTACTTCCACCATCACAGGAGCGAGCTCTTAAACACTGAGCTCGGAGCTACTGCATAAGACCCCTTTCACACTGCAGCGTTTTGCAGGCGCTATAGCGTTAAAAATAGCGCCTGCAAAACGCTGCTAAACTGCTGCCCCATTCACTGCAGTGTGAAAGGGCTTTCACACTGGAGCATTGCGCTAGCAGGACGGTAAAAAATGTCCTGCTAGCCTCATCTTTGGAGCGGTGTGAAGCATTGGTGTGTTTACCACAGCTCCACCGCTCCTGCACATTGAAATCAATACCGCTGGCATTGAAATCAATACCGCTAGCGGCCGAAATGCGCCGCAAATCCGCCCAAAACGTCGGCGGTAAAAATAGCGCCATTTTACTGCCGACGCTATGGGCGCTACAGTGTGAAAGGGCTCTTAGGGTAGGGAAAGAGGATGTGAGGGGGTTTGAATCAGAGAAAGAGCTCACTCCTGTGATGATGGAGGTGAGCAGTAACTTGGGCTCACTTAGCAATGTCCTAGAAACATCCTGGAAGTATTCCAGTCAGGCTTCAGGAGGTATGCAAATGGCCTACACCTATAGCAAGGGCCTTATTCAATTTTAGTAAGAGCTGCACAGTTTGGTTTTATCTACAGGCACCCCTTACCTGCATAGGCAGTTTTTTGGTAAATGTGAACTAATCCTTTAAGAAGTCGCCAGTAGGTGACAATAAACTGAGGAGGCTTTTGGCTCTCTTTACGTATTCCTGCACTGAGGCCTTGCAAGGCCATAAGGGAAGCTATGACATGCCTGGGCTCCTGTTGAACCCAATGTGGCCTATACCCAGTACCCGAGTGCTGCCTGTACCGTCCCATCTGTTTCCCTACTTGAAATACAGAGAGATTGTTTACTGCCAGAAATGTCACATGACCTGTGGGAGCCATTGTGTTCTGTGGCAGCAAGGCCATAAGAAAGGGGGACTCGGGGGAAACTTGGCGGTGAATCTGTTAAAGCCGTTTCAGACTCGGAGCAGCTCAACTTCAGAGGCTGGAGCTGGTTATTTTCCTGAGTTATTAATACAATTGCTCTGGGCTGTGTATCATTTGTGATGAGATGCAGGTTGTCAGGAACACATCTTGAGATACAGAGATCAGAGGAAAGCTCTTTCCTGAGATCCTGCTTCGTGTTTCCGGCCTATGCTGCAAAAGGGCGCCGGTTTATCTTGCGCAGAACTCGGGTCACCAGTTTGAGGATCTATGACCTGCCCTCCTCACTGCAGACAACAACAACCACAACAGCCTTGTGAACTAAAACCCTGACTATAAAAACCCTCCATTCTGACAAATACATTTATTTTCCCTATGTCATCCACCTTACAAACCTTTTCCTTTGACAGAAAGAAATCCCATTGTGAGAAAAACACTGAATGAAATCTGCCTTTCCTGACCTCCTTGTGTAAATTCTAGTTGTCTGGCTGTCATGTTGATCCTCCTGCCTTAGGCCCTTTGCATATGGGGCCATCTAATAGCAGTGGATCCCTCTGTGCATTTTAGTGTGCCCATGAGGGACAGGTCATTCTTTAAGAAGTGCAGTAATGTGTTGACATTGGTTAAACCAGCCATGATCAGCAAGCGTTCCATGGAACCCCATCCAGATGTTGCTAGGGTTTCCTTGAGTTGTGGCTGTTTGACCTTTCATTTTATAGAGCCTGCATAGTTCCAGGGTCAATGTCACTTTTCAGAGCCAGCGGCTTGTTACCAATGATCTTTTGACCAGCCTGTAAGGGTCGCATATTGACCACCACTGTAGAGGGGCATTCTTACCACTGACCACCAATGTAAAGGGCATTCTTCCCACTGACCACCAATGTAAGGAGCATTCTTCCTACTGACCTTCAATGTAAGTGACCTTCTTCCCACTGGTTAAAGCGGAAGTAAAACCCAACGATTTAATAGTTTAAAAAAACAGTTCCATTCCCGGCATGCCAGAAATGCTAGCTGTCACATTGGTTGTGCTCTCAACCAAACTATCACACCATCCAATGTCTGGTATCATAACTGATCACATGTGCAGCATCATGGCAGTTGAAGATTAAACAGAGGCCAAGATGGCAGCTTCCTTGGCTGAAAATGATAGGAGGGTTTACTTCCACTTTAACAATGTAGGGGCATTCTTCCCACTGACCACCAATGTAAGGAGCATTCTTCCTACTGACCTTCAATGTAAGTGACCTTCTTCCCACTGGTTAACAATGTAGGGGCATTCTTCCCACTGACCACCAATGTAAGGGGCATTCTTCCCACTGACCACCAATGTAAGAGGCATTCTTCCCGCTGACCACCAATGTAAGGGGCATTCTTTCCACTGACCCCCTAATGTAAGAGCCATTCTTCCCACTGACCACCAATGTAGAAGGCATTCTTACCACTGACTACTAATGTAAGGAGAATTTTTCCCACTAACCTCCAATGTAAGGAACATTCTTTCCACTGGCCACCAATGTAAGGCAAATTCTTTCCAATGACCACTAATGTAAGGGGGAATGCTTCCCACTGATCACAAATGTAAGGAACATTCTTCCCACTGGTCACCAATATACGGGGCATTCTTCCCACTGATGACTATTGTAAGAGGCATTCTTCACACTGACCACAAGGGCATTCTTCCCACTGATGACTAGGGTAAGAGGCATTCTTCACACTGACCACTTATGAAAGGGGAATTCCTCCCACTGATGACTATATGGTAGGGGTATTCATCCCACTGATGGCTATGGTATGGCCATTCTTCACACTGTCCACTAATTTAAGGTGCATTCGCCCCACTGACCACAAATGTAAGAGACATTCTAAATGATCACCAATGTAAGGAGCATTCTGCCCATTGATGACTATGGTAAGGGACATTCTTCACACTGACCACCTATGTAAGGGGCCTTCCTCCCATTGACCACCAATGTATGAGCCATTTTATCGTTGACCACTAATGAATTTTAGTAAGGGTTTTCTGATACCTGAAAATTGCTTTAGGAGCTTCTCCGGGGTAAAAAGGTTGAGAAAGGTGGGTTTAGACTTAACTGAAAAGAACTGAGAAACACTTGACCTTTTTAGGCATTTTGTGCTACAAGCTAATAACTAATACTAGGCTTATAAGAGTTCCAGTGCTTTACCAGCCAGTTTATAATAAAGAAGACACGGTGACATCTTCTTCTGTGCTACTTGTTATTCCTGGATGAGAAGGAGCATGATCTGTACTTGGCCGGAGTTTGGACCGACATAGAGCAATGTTATGTCCCATCAAATTGAATAGCAGAGGGAGCATGGTCTTTGACAAAACAAAGGGCTAAATAGTGGTTCTGGAACTATTACAAGGAGAAATATGGAAAACGGGGCTAAAAGTGAAGTTTTCCCTAGCCTTCTGTGTACTGATGCCTGGCTCTGGCATGCTATAGTCAAGTTAGTCCCTGCTGAGGTTACCACAGTGTGTCCTACAGAAGAATCAGAATGACAAATGAGGTCTTTCTGGAGTTCACCTGTCTAGACCACAGGAAAGCTACAATGGATCCAAAAGATTAATAGATGATGAAGAACCTAAGACTCGTGGCAGGAACATACTGAGAATATCATGCTACACAGGAGCACAGCCTTGGCTAAAACCTAATTATATTCTTTAGGGATATTCTATCTTCCTTTTATTCTGTTACAGGAATATCCTACGGTTTTATATTGATACGTTTGTATATATGGCAGAATAAGTACACTTTAAAAACACATTTTTCTGCCTAAATGCATCAGGGCAAATCATGCAAGTTTGAATATAGAACTTTCCCAGCCTTTTCCCTTTCTCTTGCTGTCCTTGGAGAGCTGCATTGTAATTAGTGATGAGCCGAACACCCCCGGGTTCGGTTCGCACCAGAACCCGCGAACGGACCGAAAGTTCGAACGAACATTAGAACCCTATTAAATACAATGGATGCGAACGTTCGAATTCTAAAGTGCTAATTATAAAAACTATTATGCATGTTATTGTCCTAAAAAGGGTTTGGGAACCCGGGTTCTGCACCAGGGGACATGTATCAATGCAAAAATAAGTTTTAAAAACGGTCGTTTTCCGGGAGCAGTCATTTTAATGATGCATAAAGTGAAAAAAAAAAAGTCAAATATTCCTTTAAATATCGTACCTGGGGGGTGTCTAAAGTATGCCTGTGAAGTGCCACGTGTTTCCCGTGTTTAGAACTGTCCCTGCACAAAATGACACTTCTAAAGGAAAAAAAAGCCATTTAAAACTGCTTGCGGCTTTAATGTAATGTCTGGTCCCGGTAATATGGATGAAAATCTTTAAGAAAAATGGCATAGCTACCCCATGACCCCCCCCCTACCCCAGCCCATTACCAGCCCCTTTGGGTCTTGTATGGATATTAAGGGGAACCCCGCACATAAAATAAAAAAGGCCCTATATACTCTGAACAGCCGTATACAGGCGGTGCATACAAGACAGGGACTGTAGGTTTGTTCTTATGTAGAATCTGTTTGTAATTTTGAACAGGTACATTGTTGAAGTGTAGCTCCAGACCAAAAATCTATTTTTAAACTTTTTGGAAAACATAGGTAAGGGTTATCACCCCTGTAACATTTGTTTTGCTGTCTGTGCCCCTGTTCAGAACATTTCACCTCACTTTCCGTCCTAATGACAACTGTTTTTGAAATGTGGTGTTTTTCTTGAAACAAGGATTGCTGATAAAGCATCAGTACAGAGGAGACACCTTTCTCCCATATTTATTCTTACAGGAGAGAATTTTCCTTCCTAGTGGTAGATTTCCTCTCACTTCCTGTTGTCTTCTTGCGTTTGCAAGTAGGAGTCGTTTGTAAGTTGGATGTTTGAAAGTAGGGACCTGCCGTATATACTCTGCAGAAATAGGCCCCTTAGTTGTTGGTGTTGGCACAACACTGTAAGCACTCACAGTTACTCTTGGTTGGTGCTGGAACGCCCTGCTGTCAACTATTATATCAGGAATTTTAATTACATATAATTGTTGAACAGTGGTAGTAAAAATTGGGCCTTTGATGGTGGTGCTGGTGCCACAACACTGTAAGCCCTGACAGTTACACTTGGTGGGTGCAGCAATGGGCCCTGCTGTGAATTATTAGATCAAGAATTGTAATTACATGCCCCTGTTGAACAGGGGCTGAAAAATTGGGCCTTAGGCACTGGTGGCACAACACTGCAACCCTTCACAGATACTGTACTTGGAGCACAGCAATGAGCCCTGTTGCAAAGTATTGCTTCAAAAATTGTAATGACACGCCCCTGTTAAACAGGGGCTGAAAAATTGGGCCTTAGGCACTGGTGGCACAACACTGCAACTCCTCACAGATACTGTACTTGGAGCACAGCAATGAGCCCTGTTGCAAAGTATTGCTTCAAAAATTGTAATTACACGCCCCTGTTAAACAGGGGCTGAAAAATTGGGCGTTAGGCACTGGTGGCGGCACCCATAAACAAAAATGATCTTCCAAGCTATCATCATCAATCGTATCATTGAGGACTCGGAGGAGGAGGATAGCCAGTCAACATAACAGCACAGGCACTCAGCATCAGCATCAGTCTTGAAGGGATGTGACATTTTAAAATCAATTAGTCTGTTATATCAGCATCAGGTGTGTGGTAGCTGGTGGTGATCCAAGACTGGTTCATCTTGATGAAAGTCAGTCGATCAACCGAGTCGGTGGACAGGCGCACCCTGTGATCCGTGACAAATCCTCCAGCAGCACTGAATGTGCGTTCCGAAAGAACGCTGGATGCAGGACAGGCCAGTAGCTCAATTGCATACTGTGCAAGCTCTGGCCAGTGATCCATCCTCAAGACCCAGTAAGCCAGAGGATTTTCGGTGGGGAAGGTGTCCAAGTCTGACCTTGCCCCTAGATATTCCTGCACCATGTTTATCAGACGCTGGCGATGGTTGCTGGAACCGATCATACTTTGGGGCTGCGGACTAAAGAATTGTCTGAACGCATCGGTCAGACGGCCACCTTCCCCACCGCTCCTTCTTTGACTGGCCGAAGCCTCAGCAACTCGTTGTCCAGGACCAGGAGTTTGCAACCTCCCAGTCTCTGGGAACGCGTTGCACAGACCTTTCTGCAAGGCCTCCCGGAGTTGTCTCATCCTCTGCTCCCTCTGCGACGGTAACATAAGGTCCGCAACCTTACCCTTGTACCGTGGATCAAGGAGAGTGGCCAGCCAGTAATGGTCCCTCTCCTTGATCCGAAGAATACGAGGATCCTTCCGCAGACTTTGCAGGATCAGGGAGGCCATGCAGCGTAGGTTTGCTGAGGCATTCGCTCCGGAGTCCTCTGGGTCACTAAGGACGACATGATCCGCAGCCACCTCCTCCCAGCCACGTACAAGTCCACTGGTTTCTTGGGACTGTAAATCATCCCTAAAAGACTGCTGCTGATGATGCTGAGTGCCAGCCTCCACCTCCATGCTGACACAATCCTCCTCCTCCTCCTCCTCCTCCTCCTCCTCCTCCTCCTCCTCCTCCTCCTCTTCCTGTGCGATGGGTGGGACAGAAGGAACACTGTCTGGGTAAAGGGGGCCTTGAGAGGCAAGGAAGTCCTCCTCTTCCTGCCTCTGTTCTGCCTCAAGTGCCCTGTCCATTATTCCACGCAGCGTGTGCTCCAACAGGTGGACAAGAGGTACAGTGTCACTGATGCATGCACTGTCACTGCTCACCATCCTCGTGGCCTCCTCAAATGGTGCCAGGACAGTGCATGCATCCCTGATCATGCCCCACTGGCGTGGAGAAAAAAAACCAAGCTCCCCTGACCCTGTCCTGGTGCCGTAGTCGCACAGGTACTCATTGATGGCCCTCTGCTGCGTGTGCAGCCGCTGCAGCATGGCCAACGTTGAGTTCCACCTGGTGGGCATGTCACATATAAGGCGGTTCTTGGGCAGGTTCAACTCCTTTTGCAGCTCAGCCAGGCGAGCACTGGCATTATAAGATCTGCGGAAATGCACACAGACTTTCCTGGCCTGCCTCAGGACATCCTGTAAGCCCGGGTACCTGCCCAAGAAGCGCTGCACCACCAGGTTAAGGACGTGAGCCACACAGGGCACATGGGTCAGTTGTCCCTGTCGGAGGGCGGAGAGGAGGTTGGTGCCATTGTCGCAAACCACCATTCCTGGCTTAAGCTGGCGTGGCGTCAACCACCTCTCGGCCTGGCCCTGCAGAGCAGACAGGACCTCTGCCCCAGTGTGGCTTCTGTCCCCCAAACACACCAGCGCAAGCACGGCATGGCATCTTTTTGCCTGCGTACTTGCGTAGCCCCGTGAACGGCTACGGAGCACCGCTGGTTCATAGGACAAACCACAGGAAGAGGCCATGGAGGAAGAAGAAGAGGAGGGGGTGGAGGAGAGAGGTGTGTCACAACCAGTAGTAGCATTTTGGAGGCGTGGCGGTGGGACAACCTCCAACACTACTGCACCTTGTCCTGAATCCTTCCCAGCTGCCAAAAGAGTGACCCAATGGGCCGTGAAAGAAAGGTAACGTCCCTGTCCATGCCTGCTGGACCATGAGTCAGCGGTAATATGCACCTTACCGCTGACCGCCCTGTCCAGCGAGGCCAAGACATTGCCTTCCACATGCCGGTAGAGAGCCGGAATAGCCTTCCGTGAGAAAAAGTGGCGTTTGGGAACCTGCCACTGAGGAACCGCACATTGCACAAACTCACGGAAGGGGGCCGAGTCTACCAACTGAAAAGGCAGCAGTTGAAGCGCTAGCAATTTAGCCAAGCTAGCATTCAACCGCTGGGCATGTGGATGGCTGGGAGTGAACTTCTTTCGACGGTCCAGCAGCTGGGGCAGGGAAATTTGCCTGCTAGAATCGGACGTCGGTGTACTGCTAGCAGAGTGGGCGCAAGTACTTGGCTGTGACACACCTAATTCTACACCTTCATTCCTCTCAGTGCATGTTTCAGAGAGGACTGAAGTTATAGTGGGGTTGGAGATCCCAGCTGATGCGGTGCAAGGAGAGGTCCGCTTTGTTCTTTGGTGTGGGTCTTTGAGGTAGGCTTGCCAACGAGCTGCATGGCAGGTCAACATATGTCTGGTCAGGCATGTGGTACCCAAGCGGCTGATGTTTTGGCCACGCGATATACGCTTGAGACATATGTTGCAAACAGCAGCTGTGCGATCTGATGCACTAGCCTCAAAAAAGGCCCACACCAAAGAACTTTTTGAATGACGGGCAGAGGCAGCGCCCTGCACAGGCGGAGCTCTGCGGTGTGATTCCGTCGGTGTACTGCCCTTACGCTGGCCACCAAAGGGCATCCTGCCTCGTTGGAGATGTGCCTCCTCCTCATCCTCCTCCTCCTCCTCTCTCCTATTAGGCACCCACGTGGAGTCATTGACCTCATCATCCCCTCCCTCCTCATCACTGGAGCCAATCTGGCAGTATGCTGCAGCTGCTGGAACATGACTGCCAGATTGGTGTCCTTCTTGAGCATCCCCTCTGTCTGCTCTCACGCTACTGCCTTCCTCTAGCTGGGTTTCATCATCAGACCCTTCGAAACGCTGGGCATCCTCCTGGAGCATGTACCCAACACTGTGCTGAAACAGTTCGGGGGACTCCTCAGGAGGAGGACATGGTGGGTCTAGGGAAGGAGTGACTGATGATTTGTCTGACATTGATACCAGGGAAGACGACGCTTTGGCAGCTGCTTTTCCAGTACCCTGAGCCTGGGTGAGAGAGGATGAGGAGGAGGAGGAGGGCTTGGTCATCCACTCTACCAAGTCTTCGGCATGATGTGGCTCAACATGTCCAGCTGCCGAAAAGAAGGACAAGCGTGTCCCATGGCCATGTGCTGATGACAATGCACCGCGTCCACGACCAGCACTGTTGCCCCCAGACACAGAGCCTGCTTGCCCTCTTTTATTGCCTCCTGACTGTCTGCCTCTCCTTGTTTGCCTTCCAGACATTCTAATAGATGGCCTGCAGGGAGATGGGAAAAAAGCAATAAGGGCTACCTTCAGGTGTCCTTCTCTGTCCCTTGAAACAAGGACTTTCACAGTGAAAGAAACTGACACTGTCCCTACCTAGAGTTTTCTGTCCCTAGAATAAATGTTTTTTTTAATCACAATATAGCACAAGGACAATTCACTCAATGTCTCTCCAGGTCCCTGGAAACAAGGACTTGCAGAGTGAAAGAAACTGACACTGTCCCTACCTAGAGTTTTCTGTCCCTAGAATAAATGTTTTTTTTAAGCACAATATAGCACAAGGACAATTAACTCACTGTCCTTACAGGTCCCTGGAAACAAGGACTTGCAGAGTGAAAGAAACTGACACTGTCCCTACCTAGAGTTTTCTGTCCCTAGAATAAATGTTTTTTTTAAGCACAATATAGCACAAGGACAATTAACTCACTGTCCTTACAGGTCCCTGGAAACAAGGACTTGCAGAGTGAAAGAAAAAAAACACTCTCCCTACCTACAGTTTTCTGTCCCTAGAAAAAATGTTTTTTTTAATCACAATATAGCACAAGGAAAATTAACTCACTGTCCTTACAGGTCCCTGGAAACAAGGACTTGCAGAGTGAAAGAAACTGACACTGTCCCTACCTAGAGTTTTCTGTCCCTAGAATAAATGTTTTTTTTAATCACAATATAGCACAAGGAAAATTAACTCACTGTCCTTACAGGTCCCTGGAAACAAGGACTTGCAGAGTGAAAGAAACTGACACTGTCCCTACCTAGAGTTTTCTGTCCCTAGAATAAATGTTTTTTTTAAGCACAATATAGCACAAGGACAATTAACTCACTGTCCTTACAGGTCCCTGGAAACAAGGACTTGCAGAGTGAAAAAAAAAAAACACTCTCCCTACCTAGAGTTTTCTGTCCCTAGAAAAAATGTTTTTTTTAAGCACAATATAGCACAAGGACAATTAACTCACTGTCCTTACAGGTCCCTGGAAACAAGGACTTGCAGAGTGAAAGAAAAAAAACACTCTCCCTACCTAGAGTTTTCTGTCCCTAGAAAAAATGTTTTTTTTAATCACAATATAGCACAAGGAAAATTAACTCACTGTCCTTACAGGTCCCTGGAAACAAGGACTTGCAGAGTGAAAGAAAAAAAACACTCTCCCTACCTACAGTTTTCTGTCCCTAGAAAAAATGTTTTTTTTAATCACAATATAGCACAAGGAAAATTAACTCACTGTCCTTACAGGTCCCTGGAAACAAGGACTTGCAGAGTGAAAGAAAAAAAACACTCTCCCTACCTACAGTTTTCTGTCCCTAGAAAAAATGTTTTTTTTAATCACAATATAGCACAAGGAAAATTAACTCACTGTCCTTACAGGTCCCTGGAAACAAGGACTTGCAGAGTGAAAGAAACTGACACTGTCCCTACCTAGAGTTTTCTGTCCCTAGAATAAATGTTTTTTTTAATCACAATATAGCACAAGGAAAATTAACTCACTGTCCTTACAGGTCCCTGGAAACAAGGACTTGCAGAGTGAAAGAAACTGACACTGTCCCTACCTAGAGTTTTCTGTCCCTAGAATAAATGTTTTTTTTAAGCACAATATAGCACAAGGACAATTAACTCACTGTCCTTACAGGTCCCTGGAAACAAGGACTTGCAGAGTGAAAAAAAAAAAACACTCTCCCTACCTAGAGTTTTCTGTCCCTAGAAAAAATGTTTTTTTTAAGCACAATATAGCACAAGGACAATTAACTCACTGTCCTTACAGGTCCCTGGAAACAAGGACTTGCAGAGTGAAAGAAAAAAAACACTCTCCCTACCTAGAGTTTTCTGTCCCTAGAAAAAATGTTTTTTTTAATCACAATATAGCACAAGGAAAATTAACTCACTGTCCTTACAGGTCCCTGGAAACAAGGACTTGCAGAGTGAAAGAAAAAAAACACTCTCCCTACCTACAGTTTTCTGTCCCTAGAAAAAATGTTTTTTTTAAGCACAATATAGCACAAGGAAAATTAACTCACTGTCCTTACAGGTCCCTGGAAACAAGGACTTGCAGAGTGAAAGAAACTGACACTGTCCCTACCTAGAGTTTTCTGTCCCTAGAATAAATGTTTTTTTTAATCACAATATAGCACAAGGAAAATTAACTCACTGTCCTTACAGGTCCCTGGAAACAAGGACTTGCAGAGTGAAAGAAACTGACACTGTCCCTACCTAGAGTTTTCTGTCCCTAGAATAAATGTTTTTTTTAATCACAATATAGCACAAGGAAAATTAACTCACTGTCCTTACAGGTCCCTGGAAACAAGGACTTGCAGAGTGAAAGAAACTGACACTGTCCCTACCTAGAGTTTTCTGTCCCTAGAATAAATGTTTTTTTTAATCACAATATAGCACAAGGAAAATTAACTCACTGTCCTTACAGGTCCCTGGAAACAAGGACTTGCAGAGTGAAAGAAACTGACACTGTCCCTACCTAGAGTTTTCTGTCCCTAGAATAAATGTTTTTTTTAAGCACAATATAGCACAAGGACAATTAACTCACTGTCCTTACAGGTCCCTGGAAACAAGGACTTGCAGAGTGAAAGAAAAAAAACACTCTCCCTACCTACAGTTTTCTGTCCCTAGAAAAAATTTTTTTTTTAATCACAATATAGCACAAGGAAAATTAACTCACTGTCCTTACAGGTCCCTGGAAACAAGGACTTGCAGAGTGAAAGAAACTGACACTGTCCCTACCTAGAGTTTTCTGTCCCTAGAATAAATGTTTTTTTTAATCACAATATAGCACAAGGACAATTAACTCACTGTCCTTACAGGTCCCTGGAAACAAGGACTTGCAGAGTGAAAGAAACTGACACTGTCCCTACCTAGAGTTTTCTGTCCCTAGAATAAATGTTTTTTTTAAGCACAATATAGCACAAGGACAATTAACTCACTGTCCTTACAGGTCCCTGGAAACAAGGACTTGCAGAGTGAAAGAAAAAAAACACTCTCCCTACCTACAGTTTTCTGTCCCTAGAAAAAATGTTTTTTTTAATCACAATATAGCACAAGGAAAATTAACTCACTGTCCTTACAGGTCCCTGGAAACAAGGACTTGCAGAGTGAAAGAAACTGACACTGTCCCTACCTAGAGTTTTCTGTCCCTAGAATAAATGTTTTTTTTAATCACAATATAGCACAAGGACAATTAACTCACTGTCCTTACAGGTCCCTGGAAACAAGGACTTGCAGAGTGAAAGAAACTGACACTGTCCCTACCTAGAGTTTTCTGTCCCTAGAATAAATGTTTTTTTTAAGCACAATATAGCACAAGGACAATTAACTCACTGTCCTTACAGGTCCCTGGAAACAAGGACTTGCAGAGTGAAAGAAACTGACACTGTCCCTACCTAGAGTTTTCTGTCCCTAGAATAAATGTTTTTTTTAAGCACACTATAGCAGAAGCACAAAACACACTGACACTCTCCCTACCTATCCTTCTCTTTCCCTAAACTAAAGGAATCCAGGTTAAGCAAGAAAGAAATAACAGTCACTGTCCCTGCCTATGCTACTCTATCCCTGCTCCGGAACACACTACACTAGGCCGCCGTGCTGGCGGCCTTTTATAGTGTGGGGCGTGTACTAAACACCCTCAGCAATAATTGGCCACAGGCATCCTGCCTGTGGCCAATCATTGCTCTCCTCGCTGCCGGCGCTGTGATTGGCCAAGCATGCGGGGTCACAGTGCATGCTTGGCCAATCACAGCGCCTGGATGACACTGCGATGGCGTAGTGCATTGTGGGCCGTTCGCGTCACTCGAATTTGGCGCGAACGGCCCAAATCGTTCGATCTTCGTCGAACGATCGAACAGCCAATGTTCGAGTCGAACGTATGTTCGACTCGAACACGAAGCTCATCCCTAATTGTAATCATCAAAGGCTGTTCAAATTTCCTCGTTAAAGATTCAATTCAGATAAAGTGAGTTCTATTTGGCATGCTGGTAGTTGCGATACACTAAATGTACTTTTCACAGATACCAGTTTAGTTATAGTATATTAAATATCACAAATGTACTCTTTTACAGGTCATTCACAATTACAACAAATTCATTTTCAAAAGCTTTATAGGATCTTAAGGTGCCCATATGTCAGCGGGATTTTGTTTGAAAAAATGTATTTTTGGAATGTTTGTTCAATTTTTTGATAGTTAAAGGAGAAGTGTGGCCAAAGCTCTTCAGGCCATACTTCTGTGGGTTTCGGAAGTGCACTTATTTATGTTCTCCTGTGACCCAGATGCAACTGGCATTACAGAGCTGGCCCAGGCTCTACAGGGATCCTGATAATGATGTTGGGATCCACCCAGATGCCTGACTGGCAGCTGGCTCAACCTCTTAGCAGGCCGCTGAGAGCCTAAGTCAGCAGCTCTCACTCCCTGCACAGTTTGGCACTCCAGTGAGTGCTGGAGGGGCAGAGCAGAGAGCCATTCACTCTCTACTCAGTGAAGAATGAGAACTGAGCGATCAGCAGTCATGTGATCATTCAGTTCTCGGTCTTAGAGACAGCAGGGGACATACAGCTGCAGGATCAGATTGATGCTGCAGCCACGTGGGTGAGTATAATTTGTTTTTTTGTTTTTTTAATCCTGCACTTTAATTGGATCAAATAGACAATAGTTTTTGACCATAGTGATGAGGAAAATCAATAAAGAAGAAGGGAGAATTTTTTTTGAATAAAGGAAATTCTAAAGTGTTTTTTGAAAATGGTAACCAAGGATATGTGTGTGAGCCACTCAGGCTGTATGGGGAATGAAGTCCTGTGCCCACTGCTGTGAGTGCTGGCCTGGAAGGGAGCTCGTCTATGCATCATGGTGGTAGAGAGTGTCCTGGGATCCAAACATCAAGTCAAGACCTGCTGAATTTCACTCTGCCCCCCCCAGAGTTTACTCATGGGGATGGAGTCTCCAAGTGGAAGTGCCGGTTCACACAGGGGCGATTCGTCAGGCGACTTAGACCGTTCTGTACAATGAAACCGTTCTAATAGGAGCGACTCAAGCCGCTCCGACTTAGAAAAAGGTTCCTGTACTACTTTGGGACGACTTCCAGTGACTTCAATACAGAAGTAATTTTTCAAGTCGCCTCTGAAGTCGTGTGCAGATAGCCTTGCCGAGTCGCGCGACAAGTCGTGCTACCCCAGTGTTCACGAAGGGGGAAATTAAATGCATCATCAGCCACTATTCAGTGAAAGGATTAATATCAGGTGTGTCAAGTGGTTGTGACGGGCTGGTCATAGAGGTTGTGTGTTTAAGGTAGTGCAGACACAGAGCAACCATAGAAGTTCTGGTTGCAAAGAAGTCTTAAATGGCCATTGGGATACCATTTACAAGCAGGGGCTCTGTATAACTCCCCTATGTGGACTGATGATTTTGATGTTTTTTAATGGATGGTGCAATGTAAGGCGACCCTTGGTCTGTTTTTTACTAAATTTGTATACAATAAAAATTGATGTATTTTATTTAATTTTGTTCAATAATCATTTGGTAGTGCCTATAAAATCCCATCCAAATTCTGATCTTTTTGTTATATATTATTTCAAAACTTACCTTTACACTTATTCCAGTACAGTGAGAAAGGGAAAGTCAAAGTATCATCATGATAGCCAGGCAACTAACATTCTCAGAAGGAGAGTTTGGCAGTCTACATAGTCCTTTCATAACATGTATACTTCAAAGTTTCTGAAGGACTTATGCCGCGTACACACGATCGGAAATTCCGACAAGAAAAGTCCGATGTGAGCTTTTTGTCGGAAATTCCGACCGTGTGTAGGCTCCATTGGACTTTTGCCGTCGGAATTTCCGCCAAGAAAAGATTGAGAGCAGGTCCTCTATTTTTCCGCCGGAAAAAATTCCTATCGGATGTTCTGATCGTCCGTAGCAATTCCGACGCGCAAAATTCCTACGCATGCTCGAAAACAATTCGACGCATGCTCGGAAGCATTGAACTTAATTTTCTCGGCTCGTCGTAGTGTTGTACATCACCACGTTCTTGACGGTCGAAATTTCAGAGAACTTTTGTGTGACCGTGTGTATGCAAGCCAAGCTTGAGCGGAATTCCGTCGGAAAAACCATCTAAGGTTGTGTGTACGCGCCATAACTTTCTATGTTACCCACTGCAACCAGTCAGATTCTTCCTTTTCTTTTCCCACCCTGCAAGGGGAAAAGAAAAGTGTGAAGCCTCGTACACACGGCCGGTTTTCTCGGCAAGAAAACTGCTGGGAGAGCTTTTTGCAGAGAAAACCGGTCGTGTGTATGGTTTCTCGTCGGGAAAACTGCCGGGAATCTCGACGAGAAAAATAGAGAACCTGCTCTCTATTCTCTCGTCGGGATTCTCGTTGGCCTGTTTCCCGGTGAGAAAACCATGCGTGCGTATGCTTACCTGTCTCCAGGTAAACCTGCGCATGCTAGAAAAGACTTAGACGCATGCGCGGTAGCATACAAGGGTAGTGTAGGGTGTAGCAAGATGGCGGCGACGGCATCGAATGTGACGAGCACATGACATCACTGCGTTCTTGCCATTCAAAAGAACGGCGGTTCTTTTGAATGTGCGTGTGTACACAGGGCTTGGCAAGACAAGCTTGCCAGGAATCCCGTTGAGAAAACCGACTTTTTTTTTTTTCAACGGGATTCTCGCCCGTGTGTACGAGGCTTGACTATGGATTTGCAGGCAAAGCAGACAGAAGCTTCAACATACATCTATGCACTTAATTTATTTGTTAAAACATAGCTTTGCTAAAATAGAGCGGAACAGGCAAGATCTCTGTGATAACACCTCCATCTGTGGGCCGCCACGTGACCAGTACTCACTGTAATGTGAAACGGTCTCTGTGGACTGTCATTTCAGCTGTTTGTAGGTTTAGCTCTCAATAAAAATGTAACACATTAAATTACTCATCCCAGCTGTTCAGAAGACATCGCTGCCGTTCCATGGGGAAGCCAACGCAGGCCTGGGCAAAGCTTGCGTCTGATCCCTACCAAGCTCTATCTTCCCTTCGTCAGTCAAGAATGGGAAAGTCATATTAACTGCTTGGCTGTCAGAACTCTGGTCAAGTAGAGTTGTCAGCAGACAAAAATGTCTCCCGTGAGGAGTCTTTATAAACAGGTAGGGGTCGGTTATCTGAAAATGAGCCATCTTGAAAGTTTTCTTTGCAGAAATTACATATTGTCTGCAGTAGTCACTGTGTGGAGTTCCTACATGGGACACGACCTACACTACCCAGAGCTTCTGCCTCCCATCTCAATGTAGGGCTGGTCCAACCAAAAATAATATTTTAGCTATAGCTGGAATGTGGTAGGCTTAGTCATCCACTAGTTTCCACTCTTGGGCAGCCAGGCGACAAGTTCTCCCTGCCATAGTAAACTGTCTTGTCCTTGGCCAATGTGGCTGTAGGTGTTGCTACCCACTTTTGGGTGTTCTACACCTCCTGCATCCTGTAAATGAACTGAAAACACAAGGTGAGTGGAAAGTCATTGTTCCTGCTTTGGCAAGGGTCAAAATTTGGGGTAGGGAGCTCATAACTGAATCTTCATGTATATTTAAGCTTAAACATTTTTTAGTTTTGGATAGAGTAATAAATGTTTGTGATTTTTTCGTTATCCCTGTCTGATTAGGAAGATGTCATGGATGCAAAGGACCCTACACTATAAAAAACAGCCATATCATTGTGCCCAGGATTCACAGGAGTTGCATACACCCACCTTAGGGTGACCACATTTCCAAACTGCCATTCAGGGACAACCCCCGCGCACGCCCTCGCACCAGCCCAAAAAAAGATGATTTTTGATACTTTTTTGCCAATTTTTGGAAAAACAAAAGCAAACAGTGGTCACCAGTTTAGACAGGTGGTATACATTTTTGACATATATATTTTTTATTGCCCCCATTAGTCAACTTCATGTTTTATTGCCCCCACTTGTCAGCCTCATTTTTTATTGCCCCCACTTGTCAGCCTCATTTTTTATTGCCCCCACTTGTCAGCTTCATTTTTTTATTGCCCCCACTTGTCAGCTTCATGTTTTATTGCCCCCACTTGTCAGCCTCATTTTTTTATTGCCCCCACTTGTCAGCCTCATTTTTTATTGCCCCCACTTGTCAGCTTCATTTTTTTTATTGCCCCCACTTGTCAGCCTCATTTTTTATTGCCCCCCCAGGGGCGAATGTGACATCACTGGTTGCTAGACGCCAGGCGGGGCAGCCCTAGCAAGCACTTTGGCAATTGTCTATTAGGGAGGCTGTGTGTCCTCATTTCATTCCGGGACACTGTATTGTCCCGGAATGAAGGTGCCTGGGACACGGGACACAAATGAGAATTATGGGACAATCCCGGGCAATCTAGGACATGTGGGCACCCTAACCCACCTGTGCAAATCAATTACAGGATATGTCTGTATGTCCAGATCTATGTGACAGTGAGCAGGGCCCCAGTACCCCAGTACCCATCCCACCCACTTTTAGCATAAATGAGCTCCTAAAGCCGACCATAGATGTTTCCAAGATCCGCCGGTTCAGCAGGGACTGGCTGAGATCCGAATCATGTATGGGCAGGCTGAATGTACCCAAGGTGATTGATAAATCAACTTGGGTACAACCAGCCGGTCAGATTTTACATGAGGTTATTGCTAGATAGCCGTTAGTAGTAATCACTGTGATGTCCAGGGGAGGACAGCTCACCGCACCCCTCCCTCCCCCCCGCCAGGAGAACACAATGGTTCCACGGGAGGGATTCTCCCATCAACACTAACTGTGTTGATGGGGAAATCAAGCAATATTCTTTTTTGAAATCTGTGGTTGCAGGAAAGAAAATCGCTCCATCTATGGCCGACTTAAGTCCCTGAGGGCCCCTGTGCAGCTGCAGTCTGCACAGATGTTATGTCCACCCCAATACATGGTTTACTAGTTAAAAGGCAGTATCAAAATGAATTTATTTTTCTCCTCTTTTTTACCTATCATGTAATACAATGCACGGAAGCGGGTTGCAACATGTTGACACATGTTGTAATGCATTTTTGTGTGCTGCAAAGAAGAATGAAACATGTGTACAATTTTCCCCAGCGCACATTAATACACTGCTGTGGTGTGAACTGAGCATATAGATGGCAATAACATTTCCTGTGCTCCTTGCGTTGAGCCTGTGTTGATTAATTCAGCTTAACGCACTAGGTGTGAACAAACCCTGACCTTTTGGTTGGAGTTGCCCTTTAAGTTTCATCTAAACACTCATAAACGGGCAGCTTTTTGCTTGTTGACCGATACAGAATGCACGCAATTCTTGAAGTTTCTCTTGTACCGCCATTGTTTCACGTACATTACGGTCAGCCTGGCTGTCGTCATATCGCGAGGGTTAATTCTGTTCCTGCGGCTGTGTTCCACTACAGGTGGGCACTGATTCAAAGGTTAATAGAAACAACGAGGGGTGTTTAATTATCGCCTCACACAGACACAACTGAAAATGACTTTTAGAGGGAGCTGTTCCCTGATGTAAGTGACACAGCGCCGTATAAAACAGGAGCTGGCTGCTCTCTTGTGTAAGTTCTAAAATGTAATGTACATTGGTTGGGCAGGGGAGAGGAGGAAAAAGATGTGGACTAGTTTGTGGCAAAGTCTGCTGCTGGACTGAAAATCTTCATAGGAAAGTGCTGCAAAAAACACAGATTTATTTGAAAGCTTTAACAGGGATCTGTACTCAAGTGAGATATCTGGGTGAAAAGCTTTAAAATTTATTCCATAAAAAGCAAGTTTGCACTTACATGTATGCAGTTAAAAAATCGCCTGATTACGTCAGGAAGAAGTAAACTGTTACGAAACGGACGTAGGGCGGAGCGGAGCGCTGTCGTCACCTCTGATACTTCCAATAAGGACGGGTGTCTGTTGAATGTGCTACGGCCGGCACACCAGATGTAATCAGGCGATTTTTTAACTGCATACATGTAAGTGCAAACTTGCTTTTTATGGAATAAATTTTAAAAAGATATAATGCACTATGTGGAGTGTGTTCCATTCTTTCTATACATATGTGCCCATTGATGAGAACCGGAGGTCGGTGTCTTAGGAACCTCATGTGCTGTGTGCTGCGGTGACCTGTGGGAGAAACTACTCAATGCATATATTGACCCTCTGTAATAGGGGGTCGTGTACAGCTGGTAAGGAGAAATCCTGCTTTTTGGTGGTGGAATGTCACAGATGAATGTGGACACAGCATTTTTGTATGATTTTTACATGAAGCACTGGTGTTAATACTTTGGATTTTATTTATACAAACTTTTTTTGATGGACTATTATTTATAAATTTAAATTTATATTTGATGTTCATATATTTATAGTTTGTCTTATATACACACCTCTTTTTCACTTATCAGTTCATTTGATCTGTGGTTTATGGGGTAATTGTTAATTTTCAATATACTTTATTACTGTCACAGTGATTGGTCACGGGGTAGCGCGATTTCCACCAATTTTTTTCTTAATCATTACCATGTATGGTAGTTCACATTTTTAATCGCAGCTCCCCATAGCTACAAAGCTACCAGTTAAACGTCTGGAGTTTTTTCCTTTTTTCTCACTTTAGTTTATTTAGCGCAGTTTTTCTCTTTCTTTTCCATATACCGTATATACTCGAGTATAAGCCAACCCGAATATAAGCCGAGGCACCTAACTTTACCACAAAAAACTGGGAAAACGTATGACTCGAGTATAAGCCTAGGGTGTCCATCTGCATGCCTCACTGTGCCTCACTTTGCCTCACTGTGTCCATGCCTCACTGTGCCCATGCCTCACTGTGCCCATGCCTCAGTGTGTCCATGACTAGACTGTCGTTTAACATGGGAGTCTATGGAAGGGGTGCCCGGGTTGAAAAATCGTTGCTCCCCGGCCGTAGGGCCTCCAGACAAAAAACTTTCCATACTTATAGAGGAGACATGGGGCTACATGTGTGCCAAGTTTCGGGTCCAGAGGACCTACGACCGGCCGGTACCGGGTCCCCAAATTCACTGGAGAAATTACCGTTTAACAAAGGAGTCTAACTGTCTATGGAAGGGGTGCCCGGCTTTGAAAAATCGGTGCTCCCCGGCTGTAGGTCCCCGGACAAAAAACTTTGCACACTTGTAGAGGAAGAGTGGGGCTACATGTGCGCCAAGTTTGGTCGGCCGGTACCGGGTCCCCAAAGTATGGGAGATCAGGCACAAAAAGGTGACTTGAGTATAAGCCGAGGGGAGCATTTTCAGCACAAAAAAATGTGCTGAAAATCTCGGCTTATACTCGAGTATATACGGTAATATAAGGCCAAACCTTAAGAGTTTCAATTTGTTTGCAATCAGGCAGGCCCTTGCACTACATGGTTTTAGTAAATCTGAAGACAAAAATCTGCAGAAAATCTAATGTTGCGTACACACGGTCGGATTTTCCGTTGGAAAAAAATCGGATGGTTTTTCCAACGGAATTCCGCTCAAGCCTGCCTTGCATACACACGGTCACACAAAAGTTCTGTGAATTTTCGTCTGCCAAGAACGCGGTGACGTAAAAGACTACGACGAGCCGAGAAAATGAAGTTCTATGCTTCCGAGCATGCGTCGATTTGTTTCCGAGCATGCGTCGGAGTTTAGCGCGTCGGAATTTGTACACACGATCGGAAATTCCGATCTGATTTTTTTACGATGGAAAAATAGAGAACCTGCTCTCTATCTAACTCCATTGGAAATTCCGACCGTGTGTACGCGGCATAATAGTCTGTATGGGGTCAAGGCTGGATTCACACCTATGCAGCTTTGGAGCTTTTTGCGTTTTGCAGATTTGCACTACAGTCCATTTAACATGGTTTCCTATGGAACACGTTCTGTAGAGCAAATCTGCAAAATGCAAAAAGCACTAAAAATGCATAGATGTCTATCTAGCCTTATGCTGCGTACACACGATCGATTTTCTTGACGGTGAAAACACCATCGAGAAAATAGACGGGAAAAACGAGGAACGGCTTGGTCCCCTACACACGGCCGTTTTTCCCGTCATTTTTTCTCTTGGTCGAGAAAAACGACCGTGTGTAGGCTCCCCGGCAGTGTTTCCCTATGGGAAAACTGCCGCGGAAAAAAATGCCGTGAATCACGACGAGAAAAATTAGAGCATGTTCTAATTTTTCTCGTCGTGATTAATGCCGTTTTTCTCGTCGGGAAAAATGACCAAAAGCCCGCACACGGTCGTTTTTCTCGTCAAAGAGAAAAAATTTCATTTTTCCCGACGAGAAAAATGGTTGTGTGTACGCGGCATTACACTTCTTTCCCCTTTCCTTGTCTGCCTTTTCTAAATAAGCACAATTTTTTACCCATTAAGCTGCAATTTAATCTGCTTATATTCGACCGTCACTGGTTCCTCCTTTTTCCCCTGATCAACATGCTAATAAAATAAAAAAAACTCTCCATTTCCTTTTACATATCTTGTTTTACACTCAGTGACACCATCACTAAATCTCTGTGATTCTTTATACAATGTAGGCAGATCATGGCTGGTGGAAGGGTCTGGGAGAGTGCCGTAGCCATAGCTATAGCTTCCTGAAAACATCAAAGCACCCTTTCTCAGTGCTCCTCTCAAGAGTCCCTAGCCCTGATGCAAGCAGTAGGCTGGCTCTTGGGAGGAGCAAGCACATATCAAAATGTTGGCAGAATGGAAGCTCCTAGACAGGTTGTATTTGCATGCAAACCACCCTGGCTAATGCCCATATGTGACTCTGAGCTTCATGATTGGAAGAACTGAAACCCAATGAAATAAAGGGGTCAGGCTTGGGCGAAAGGACTAGATTATTCTGTATGTCCTCCAGTTGCACTTACTGCAACTCCTAATGCACACTCTAAGGCTACTTTCACACTGAGACGCTTTGCAGGAGCTATAGCGCTAAAAATAGTGCCTGCAAAGCGCCCTGAAAGGGCTTTCACACTGGAGCAGTGCGCTGGCAGGACGCTCAAAAAAGTCCTGCCAGCCTCATCTTTGAGGCGCTGTAGGAGCGGTTTATACACCGCTCCTAAAGCGCCCCTGCCCATTGAAATCAATGGGCAGTGCCGCCGAACTGCCAGCAAAGCGCCGCTGCAGTGGCGCTTTGCCGGAGGTTTTAAGCCTTTTTCGGCCACTAGCAGGGGTTAAAAGCGCCCCCGCCAGCAGCTGAATAGCGCCGCAAAAACTACGGTAAAGCGCCGCTAAAAATAGCGGCGCTTTACTGCCAACGGCGCAACGCTCCAGTGTGAAAGTAGCCTAAGACATTACACAGGGGTTCCTCTCTTCTCTCTGAGTCACGACTTAGAAGTTACACAGGGGTTCCTCTCTTCTTTCCAAGTCATGACTTAGACATTACACAGGGGTTGCTTTCTTCCCTTCAAGTCATAACTTAGACATTACACAGGGATACTGACTTAGATGTTACACAGGGGTTCCACTCTTCAGTCAAAGTCATGACTTATGTTACACAAAGGTTCCTCTTTTAACTCTGAGTCGAGATTTTGATGTTACATAGGGGTTCTTCTCTTTATCCCAAGTCATGACATTACACAGGGGTTCTTCTCTTCCCCTCAAGTTATGACTTAGATGTTACACAGGGGTTCCTCTCTCTTTTCCAAGTCATGACTTAGATGTTACACAGGGGTTCCTCTCTCTTTTCCAAGTCATGACTTAGATGTTACACAGGGGTTCCTCTCTCTTTTCCAAGTCATGACTTAGATGTTACACAGGGGTTCCTCTCTTTTTTCCAAGTCATGACTTAGATGTTACACAGGGGTTCCCTCCCTTCACTCTGAGTCATGGCTTAGACATTACACAGGGGTTCCTTTCTTCATTATATATTACACAAGGGTTCCTTTCTCTTAATTCCAAGTCATGACTTAGATATTACACAGGGGTTCCTCTCTTCATTCCAAGTCATGACATAGATGTTACACAGGGGTTCCTCTCTTCATTCCAAGTCATGACATAGATATTACACAGGGGTTCCTCTCTTCATTCCAAGTCATGACTTATATGTTATACAGGGGTTCCTCTCCTCATTACAAGCCATGACTTAGATGTTACACAGGCGGCTCCACTCTTCATTCCAAGTTATGACTTATACATTACACAGTGGTTCCTCTTCATTTCAAGTCATGACTTAGAAGTTACACATGGGTTCCTCTCTTTATTTCAAGTTATAACTTAGATGTTACACAGGGGTTCCCCTGTTTACTCTGAGCCATGAATTAGACATTACATAGGGGTTCCTCTCTTCATTGCAAGTTTTGGCTTTGCTATTACAAAGGGGTTCCTCTCTTCATTCCAGTTATGGCTTAGTTATTACACAGGGGTTCCTCTCTTCATTCCAGTTATGGCTTTGTTATTACACAGGGGTTCCTCTCTTCATTCCAGTTATGGCTTTGTTATTACACAGGGGTTCCTCTCTTCATTCCAGTTATGGCTTAGTTATTACACAGGGGTTCCTCTCTTCATTCCAGTTTTGGCTCTGTTATTACACAGGGGTTCCTCTCTTCATTCCAGTTTTGGCTCTGTTATTACACAGGGGTTCCTCTCTTCATTCCAGTTTTGGCTCTGTTATTACACAGGGGTTCCTCTCTTCATTCCAGTTTTGGCTCTGTTATTACACAGGGGTTCCTCTCTTCATTCCAGTTTTGGCTTTGTTATTACACAGGGGTTCCTCTCTTCATTCCAGTTATGGCTTTGTTATTACACAGGGGTTCCTCTCTTCATTCCAGTTATGGCTTAGTTATTACACAGGGGTTCCTCTCTTCATTCCAGTTATGGCTTAGTTATTACACAGGGATTCCTCTTTTCATTCCAGTTTTGGCTTTGTTATTACACAGGGGTTCCTCTCTTCATTCCAGTTATGGCTTTGTTATTACACAGGGGTTCCTCTCTTCATTCCAGTTTTGGCTTAGTTATTACACAGGGGTTCCTCTCTTCATTCCAGTTATGGCTTAGTTATTACACAGGGGTTCCTCTCTTCATTCCAGTTATGGCTTAGTTATTACACAGGGGTTTCTCTCTTCATTCCAGTTATGGCTTAGTTATTACACAGGGGTTCCTCTCTTCATTCCAGTTATGACTTTGTTATTACACAGGGGTTCCTCTCTTCATTCCAGTTTTGGCTTTGTTATTACACAGGGGTTCCTCTCTTCATTTCAGTTATGGCTTTGTTATTACACAGGGGTTCCTCTCTTCATTCCAGTCCAGACTTTGTTATTACACAGGGGTTCCTCTCTTCATTCCAGTTTTGGCTTTGTTATTACACAGGGGTTCCTCTCTTCATTCCAGTTATGGCTTTGTTATTACACAGGGGTTCCTCTCTTCATTCCAGTTATGGCTTTGTTATTACACAGGGGTTCCTCTCTTCATTTCCAGTCACGACTTAGACGTTACACAGGGGTTCCACTCTTTACTCAGAGTCATGATTTTGACAGTATACAGGGACCCCTCTCTTCAAGGATATGAAAACCCTCACCTTTGTACAGTATATATATATATATATATATATATATATTTATAATCAGCAATGAGTATTGCAGCTATGGGGGTAAGTACTAAATGGAACATGTTACTTAGCCCTGCTTGGAAAAAGCAAGCGTTCACTTTAAGCTCTTCTGTAGAAATGGAGGCACCTCACCAACCAACACAATCTGAATAATATATTCCTATCCACAAGCGTGTCTGAATTGTTGTTTCTCAAACGTTCCGCCACAATTATGTATAACCCGATGTTTTACATTAATGGACACTTTGGAAAACTTTCTTAATCTAGTTTGTAAATAAAAATCTTTCAATAATGTTTTTAATAAAAGTGGAATTACACTTTAAATGGACCCTGATTTCCAGCTTGGAGGTTTAATGCTGTGGCAGGATCCCTCTTGACAATTTTTCCGCTGTTCCTAATTATACGAGGAATCTTCTCAGTTACACAACGTTAGCGGGCTCGGCTCCTGCGTCTGTTTTCACTCTGCCTGTATCCTCACGAGGGGTCCCTGCAAAAGAGTCCGACGCTGGCTCCGGATTATTAATAGCATTATTTGGATAGATCTATCCTGAGGTATCCAGCAAGAAATATTTGCTAAGCAGTTAACCCACCCAGGAATCCTCATTCAGAGACATCTCTAAGAGGGGAGAGGCGGGGATGGTTCTGTGTGACGCACAGGGACGCTGGCTCGCGGTGGTCTGTGTGCTCCAGTTTTTGTGAATCTGCAATTTCCAGCAATGCATTTCCAGCAATGCATGGCTTTGGTATGTTGTTCCACAACTACACAGGCTTCCTGTTTTATACTCTTAACCACTTCAATACCAGGCACCCAAGCCAATTTTCAGCTTTCAGCGCTGTCGCAATTTGAATGACAATTGCGCGGTCATACTACACTGTACCCAAACAAATTTTTTATCATTTTGTTCCCACAAATAGTGCTTTCTTTTGGTGGTATTTGATCACCTCTGCAATTTTATTTTTTGCGTAACGAATAAAAAAAGACAGAAAATTTGGAAAAAACAACGTTTTTATTTGTTCCTGTTAAATGTTTTGTAAATAAGTAAGTTTTCTTCTTCAATGACGGGCACTGATATGGCTGCACTGATGGGCACCGATGAGGTGGCACCAATGAGGTGGCATTGATAATCACTGATGATGGGCACTGATAGGCAGCATTGATGGGCACTGATAGGTGGCACTGGTATGCGGCACTGATAGGCACTAATAGGCGGCACTGATGGACACACATAGGCGGCACTGATGGGTACTTATCAGTGGCACTGATGAGTACTTATAGGTGGCATGGATGGGCACTGATGGTCACTGATAGTTGGGCACTGATGGGCATGGATGGGAACTGATAGGTGGCACTTAGGGGCACTGATTACACTGGTGGGTGGCATTGCTGGGCATCACTGTTTTTGTTAGTACTATAATGGTGCCAGTCAGTGCCCATTTGTGGGCACTGTTTGGCATATGTGGGGCATATATTAACACATGTGGATGGCCATGGGGGATGTACCTGGCCATCCACATGTTGAAGGCTTCCCTGGTGGTCCTGGCAGCTTCCCTGGTGGTCCAGTGTGGGCATCCGAGGGGGGGCTGTGCTGATAAACAATCAGCGCAATCCCCCTGTCAGGAGAGCCACCGATCGGTTCTCCTCTACTCGCGTCTATCAGATGCGAGTGAGGAAAAGCCGATCATTGCCTCCTCTTGTTTACATCGTCATCAGCCGTGATTGGACATGGCTGATTACGTGGTAAAGAGCCTCCGTCGGAGGCTCTTTACTGAGATCGGTGTAGCGGTGTGTCAGACTGACACACCACACCACTGATTGCCGCAATGCGCGCCCCCATGGGCGCGCGGCGGCTGTTATCCTGCTGGACGTCATATGACGTCCAGTCAGGATAACAGAACCACTTTCCGGACGTCAATCTGCTATTGACCGGGCGGGAAGTTTTTAAAGGGTAGTTCCAAATAAAACTGGATGGTTGCCGAAAAGCTGAATTACCCTTCTGTTTCTTTTCTTAGTTACTTATAGGCTATCCAAGGGGAAAGCATTGGGAGCCAAATCCAAAGAGCTTTGACCTCTTTCAAGTTCAGCTTTTCACCTTGTAGTCCTTCTTTTAGATTTAAAGGCTAAGTACACTTAGCAACCCCCCTTCCAATGGAACTCGCTCACCCCCAGTCCCAGACCTGTACTTACCTGTATCTCATGGCTGTGGACCTCAAAACCCTGGCCGTACCTGTGCACTGGATCCCTGTATGCTGTTATGGGAAGTCTATCAAGGGTGAATATGGAGATATTGGGATGAAGCTAATTATACATCTGGGTCAGAAAGGGTGAGGTACTCTTAAACAACTTTTTTTCAGTCAAGGCACCCTTTAAAATCATGGACAATCTCAAGGCACCCCATTCTAAAATGTAAAAAGACTTTTCTAATAGTTTTACCTAATGCAGCATCATCCATACATGAAGGACACCCAACGTTGGAGGTGATTTATACTTCCAAAGCAAATATACCTTTGCACACTGGTACTGACAAGTATTCCAAAGGTTCTCTTTTCCCTTAATTTCTCTCCCTCAAACAATAATGCTGTGCAGGTGCCCGATATCCTCCTTATCAACAGATGACATCATTGGTGGCTAGAAGGTTGTAATGGTGAGTGAAAAGGAATAAATGCGCTACCCAAAAATGAAAACAAAACAAAAACCCAATGTAATGGTGCACATTGAAAACCTGTGGCTTTGTGTAACTAAAAAGCAGGATAGATCCATGCAATTTGTTTGACAATTTTTAGGCATTTTGCCAAGGCACTCTGAAGAAACCTAAAGGCACCCTGGTGGAAAAAGGCTGAACTAGACTTAGGCCCCTTTCACACGGGACGGATCCGTGATGATCCGCCCCGTGAACCTCCGCTTGCTCAGCGGGGATCGCTCCGTTGATCCCCGCTAAGCCGGCGGATGACAGGGCAGTTCCCGCACACTGTGCAGGGACCGCCCTGTCAGATCTCCGCTCTCCCCTATGGGGGGATCGGATGAGCACGGACCGTCTGTCCTTGTTCATCCGATCCGCTCTGCAGACGGATGGAAACATAGGAATTTTTCTATCCAGAAAAACGGAGCATTGCGGACACGGATGAGATCGGGTGTCAGCGGATGTTTCATTCGCAGACACCCGCGATCTCATAGGGACCAATGTATGTCCCTTTTTCATCCGTAAACGGATGGATGAAAAAGCGGACATACGGTCCGTACGTGTGAAAGGGGCCTTAGGTAAGAGGAGAAGGGGGAGGATAAGTATACTTCTCCTATAAATGCAACTTGGACTGAAAGAAATACATAGGTTGCCATAACCAGTCGCCTTCAATCTAATCACCATGGAAAGTGTCAAGACAAATGTTGATTGGCCAAGAGCATAATCAAAGTTTTAACACCAATAATCGGCAGGCTGAATGTGATCAATTGATCAACCGGGGTACAACCAGACTGCCGGATTCACTTCGGATTATCGCAAGCGGCTGCTATAGCGAAAATCCCTGTGTTATCTGGCCCGCTCCCATCCCCCCGCCAGGAGAAGACAATTGCGTGGCAGGAGGGATCCCCCTGTCAACACTGTCTGTCCCATGGCTGCAGGAAAAAAATTCACACCGTCTATGGGCTTCTTAAGTAACTACTGCTAGCTATTATTGTCTAAAAGAGGATGTTTCTCACATTAGAGAAATCTCCGTTCTTTTCACCCTTTCCTACTCTATCAAAAATGTAAAAGTTTACTAAGTGGAACTTTTGCCTGCAACTGCTTTTTTAGCACAAAGAATGTACAGTAAGCAAAGGACACACCTGACCCCAGTTACATGGACCAATATGCAAAGAATGATTCTACAAGCTTTTTCTTTTACCACCGAATTTGCCTGTATTGGCTCTTCCAAATAACAAATCATAGAGATTGGATGAAAGGTTTAGTGCAAGTGAATAGTACATATTTTATAACAGTTATTTTTCAGACCATAAAAGAGGAACAGGGAAATTTGCTCCCAAATGAGTAATAGCCCCTCCAAATGGAACTACACAAGAGGCTACCATGAAATTAAGAAATCTTATGGAAAGATTTTTGTTAAAATAAATGGTCTGGCGACAGGGTCTCTGAAAATGAGTTGCCTGGCTGCCACTGAATTTGATAATTTCTCAATGACTGACCCAACACAAGCCTACAGCAAGCATAGCCAGGGCAACTTCACAACTCCTGATCCTCAAGCCTCGTACACACGACCGAGTTTCTCGTCAAAAAACGACAAGAAAACTGCCGGGAACTGTTGGTGTGTATGGTTTCTCGTCGAGAAAACTGCCGGGAATCTCGACGAGAAAAATAGAGAACCTGCTCTCTATTTTCTCGTCAGGATTCTCGTTTTTCTTGTCGGGATTCTCGTCGGCCTGTTTCCCGACGAGAAAACCGGTCGTGTGTATGCTTTTCCCAGTCTTAAAAAATCGCGCATGCTCAGAATCAAGTATGAGATGGGAGCGCTCCTTCTGGTAAAACTAGCGTTCGTAATGGAGATAGCACATTCGTCACGCTGTAACGGACTGAAAAGCACGAAGACTGAAAAGCGCAAATCGTCTCTCACCAAACTTTTACTTCACACGCGGTAACATGAGATCAGCAAAAGCAGCCCAAGGGGTGGCGCCATTGAAATCGAACTTGCCCTTTATACTGCCGTCGTACGTGACCGCGCAGAACAACGACGAGATTTGGAATTGACAGTGTGTATGCAAGGAAAGCTTGACAAGAATCTCGTCGAGAAAATCGACTGTTTTTTTTACGACGAGAAACTAGGTCGTGTGTACGAGGCTTTAGGCTACTTTCACACTAAAGGGCTGGCGGTATTGCGGCGCTATTTTTAGCGTTGATATACCGTCGTCTTTGCCGCAATTTGCGGGCGCTAGCAGGGTGATATTAACCGAAAAAGGGTTAAAAAAGCCTGCAATAACGCCTCTTTGCAGAGTTTTGTGGGCGTTTTGGAGGCGCTACCCCATTGATTTCAATGGGCAGGTGCTCTATAGGAGCGGTATTTTTACCGCTCCTATCGTGCCTCAAAGATGCGACTTGCAGGAGTTTTTTTACCCTCCTGAAAGCGCACCGCTCCAGTGTGAAAGCCCTCGGGCTTTCACACTAAATACAAAGTAGCGGCATTTTCAGGGCGCTTTGCAGGCGCTATTTTTAGCGCAATAGCGCCTCAGTGTGAAAGGGGCCTTATTCTTGTTGTGGGCCATTAGTACTGAAGATGTCGTATTGTCATGACAGCCAGAAAAATCATTTTTTTAGAAGGAGAGGTCAGCAATGGTAACCTGTGTATTCCCCCCGGGTTTTCGTTACACAGGTCAGCCCCCCGCTTTGTGCTTGGAATATCACAACTGATTTCTGGGAGCGGGTGACAGCGGTACGTAAAATTGACATGATGACTAACGTGTTTTTCGGAGGGAACTTCCTGGAAAGATCTGACGATAAATCAAGGTGTTATTTTAATGAAGAGCCCTGCTGCATATGGGGATTATGTGCGCCTGATCACCGCTGGGGCCAGAGGGCCAATCAAGGGAGTGACGTCTCTCATCCTTTGTGCGTCTTTGTATCCTTGGGGATCCTTCAAAGGCAGCATAAATAGCCGGTGCGCTGCTCACATAACAGGTCTTTTACTCTTGTTTCACTTTGTAATCCTGCTCAGAAAAACCTCGAAGGAGATGATAGGAAGTGTAACCCCCCCCCCTCGGGAATCCGAACAACGTGCGCACACCTAGAAGCTTCCTGGCAACTGGAAACGTTTTCCGGCCACCTTTACCCAGATGATGGCAGAAGACATTATTCAAGCCTATTTTATTAGAGTGTCCGCCATGTTTGCCCCTCTTTTAGGTCTGACATAAAGATCTATATAAATGATAACACTAATGAACTGCCAAACATGTTTATACCAATTCCTAAAAATCAGCTGTAGACTAATGCTGCGTACACACGATCGTTTTTAATGTCATTTTCAAAAACGATGTTTTTCTCGACGTGATTTTTCTTGTTTCCTCTCAAGCCTGTCTTGCATACACACGTTCATTAAAAAAAACGCTTGAGTAAAGCGCGGTGTAATACAACACGTACCACGGCACTATAAAGGGGAAGTTCCATTCGGATGGCGCCACCCTTCATGTTAGTAAAGTTTGTTGAGCGACGATTCGCGCTTTTCAGCCTCGTGCTCTTCAGTCCGTTACAGCGTGACGAATGTGATATCTCCATTACGAACGCTAGTTTTACCAGAACGAGCGCTCCCGTCTCATATTTGATTCTGAGCATGTGCGTTTTTTTTCCCCTCGTAAAAGCATACACACTACCGTTTTTCACGTCGTTAAAAAAAACGACGTGAAAAAATGGAGCAGGTTCTCGTTTTTTTTAGGCCATTTTTCACGTCGTTAAAAATGCTCTGGAGCCTACACACGATCGTTTTTAATGCCCAATTAAAAAAATGGCATTTTCAACGTCGTGAAAATTGGTCGTGTGTATGCGGCATTAGCCTTCACAATAATGTCTGTGAAGGCTCTCATGTATCCAGGTCAGTTAGTCAAATTCAACTGGATTTGTTCTGTAAAGTTCATGATGGTTCATAGCTTCTATAAGACACTTTTACTGGTCTAATGAGTGTCAGGAACATACCCTAATATTTTTACTGACACCTTAAAGTGTCACTAAACCCTCATCATATAAAACACTCAATAAATAGTGTATTACATGCTGTTCATACTCACTCAGTCACTATGAGATTCGTTTTTGTATTCTGCAAAAAACCTGGTTGATCCTGCTTCTCTCTATCTCTCCCTCCTTTCCATGTCCCCACTGTAGTTTGGGATTTTGCAGAGCAGTGTTGGCAGCTCTGCACATGCTCAGTTTTCAGCGAGTTTCTATACTGAGTATTTCCTTCCTATCACATCTGAGCAGCCCATGTGACTAGAGAGTCACACATGTGGGTGTATACACAGTGGTAAATGACAGCCCACACCCTCCCTCCTCCTCCATGCCCACTAACCTGCTAAACACAACGGGGGTGGGATATTACATGTAGATTGATAGAGGCTTCATCTCCCTCTTATTCTAAGACACAGGCTGGTGGGGTGTGACACAGCCTGTGACTGGCAGAAATCTGCCCACGCCATGTTATTGTCAAAAAAATAATAAAGATTTGATTTCAAATATATATTTGTATGACAATTTGAAACCGTTTAATGATATTAATAATTTATTTTTACTCTCTATTCCAAAGGCTGTTTTTTTTGTTTTGTTTTTTGAATATGTGACCAGCAAAGGACTAGAAGTTCCTCCTGCTTATGTTTCCTTGCAAACAAGCTGGGAAAGATCTGGGTCATGTGACAGCTGTATATTGATTAGGGAAAAGGTACTTAGATATTTTTTTATTATTAAAATAATTACAGTGCCAAATAATTTATATACAAAATTAGAAGGGACAATGTATATTAAACAGTGTGTGTTTAGTATCACTTTTATCCAATCACCATGGAATGTGTAGATGTTATTTTTCAAGAACAGGATAGGAGGTATGAAAGTTGTGGAACCACCCTGTCTGTCTGGCGCAAGGAAGTCTGTAAAGGTGTAAATCCATCCATTTACTTGGCTAAAGATGTGAATTGTTGTCAAATTGCCAGGATAGAAATCAGTGGTGGTGCATCCATAGTGGGCGCAGGAGCGCCGCCCCCTCTCTTCTGCACCCGTCAATCAACAATAGATAGATTCATGCATTGCATGAATCTATCTATTGTCGCAGCTGCCGCTCACTATTGAGGTGTCCGGCCCCTTGTTGAGCGCCGGCCATCTGAATTACAGCGGTGGGGGTGTTTTGGAAGTGCCTGATTAGAGCCATAGGCTCTAATACTAATAGGATTCCTGATTAGAGCCTGTGGGCCCTAATAGGCTTCCAAATTGTTAAACAGCGGGCGCACTGCTGTGCGTTCCTGTTTAAACAGTGCTGTGTTATGGAATCGTTTCCCTAACACTGACCCTCCCCTCAGCCAATCAGGTGCATTGGGTCTGGTTACTGGTCACCTAATTGGCTGAAGCGACAGGCGCTTTGATTGGACGCCTATCAGGCGTCCAATCATAGCAGAGATGACATGAAGAGGACGGTAGAAGACATCGAGGACTCAGAGGGAGCATGGAGGACGGCGCTGACCCGAGAAAGGTAAGTACCGGGCGGGGAAACTGGCTGCATTTGATGGGGCAAACTGGCATCGTTTGATGGGGCAAACTGGCGGCATTTGATGGGGCAAACTGGCATCATTTGATGGGGCAAACTGACATCATTTGATGGGGCAAACTGGCATCATTTGATGGGGCAAACTGGCGGCATTTGATGGGGCAAACTGGCATCATTTGATGGGGCAAACTGGAGACTATTGATGGGGCAAACTGGCGGCATTTGATGGGGCAAACTGGCATCATTTGATGGGGCAAACTGGCATAATTTAATGGGGCAAACTGGAGGCTATTGATGGGGCAAACTGGCGGCATTTGATGGGGCAAACTGGCATCATTTGATGGGGAAACTGGCATCATTTGATGGGGGAAACTGGCGGCATTTGATGGGGCAAACTGGCATCATTTGATGGGGCAAACTGGTATCATTTGATGGGGCAAACTGGCGGCATTTGATGGGGCAAACTGGCATCATTTGATGGGGCAAACTGGCATCATTTGATGGGGCAAACTGGTATCATTTGATGGGGCAAACTGGAGACTATTGATGGGGCAAACTGGCGGCATTTGATGGGGCAAACTGGCATCATTTGATGGGGCAAACTGGCATCATTTGATGGGGCAAACTGGAGGCTATTGATGGGGCAAACTGGCGGCATTTGATGGGACAAAATGGCATCATTTGATGGGGGAAACTGGCATCATTTGATGGGGGAAACTGGCGGCATTTGATGGGGCAAACTGGCATCATTTGATGGGGCAAACTTGTATCATTTGATGGGGCAAACTGGAGGCTAATGATGGGGCAAACTGGCGGCATTTGATGGGGCAAACTGGCATCATTTGATGGGGGAAACTGGTGGCATTTGATGGGGCAAACTGGCGGAACTTGATGGGGCAAACTGGCGGCATTTGATGGGGCAAACTGGCATCATTTGATGGGGCAAACTTGTATCATTTGATGGGGCAAACTGGAGGCTAATGATGGGGCAAACTGGCGGCATTTGATGGGGCAAACTGGCATCATTTGATGGGGGAAACTGGTGGCATTTGATGGGGCAAACTGGCGGAACTTGATGGGGCAAACTGGCGGCATTTGATGGGGAAAACTGGCGGCTATTGATGGGGCAAACTGGCGGCAATTGATGGGCACAGTGGCTGCGTTTGATGGCACAGTGGCGGCAATTGATGGGCACAGTGGCTGCGTTTGATGGGCACAGTGGTGGCAATTTATGGGCACAGTAGCTGCATTTGATAGGCACAGTGACTGCAATTGATGTTTTGTTTTTTTTTCAGTTTGTTTGCACCCCCCCAAAAATTTTGAGCACCAGCCGCCACTGCTAGAAATGTTAAGATGGCATTATATGTGGAACTTGGAAGGCAGATGGTGTTGAAGGCCCCCACCTCTGTTAAAGGATGGTTGTTTCAGTTTGGTCTGTACATTACACAAACAAAACAACATCTCAACAATCGACTGGCCCGACATAGGAGGGCCATTTGGGTATAGATGTTCAAACAGGTCTTATGCGGAAGACAGATGGTGCTCCAGTTTGAGATGTACATTTGGGAAACAAAACAACATCTCAACAAATGAGCGGCCCAACACAGGAGGGCCATTTGGGTAGAGATGTTAAAATGGATTATATGTGGAAGACAGATGGTGTTAAAGGTCCCGAATCCCTACCCAGGCATGGTTGTTCCAATTTGACGTGTACATTGGGAAACAAAATAACATCTCAACAAACGAATAGCCCAACACAAGAGCATCATTCGGGGAGAGATCACTGTACTGTATATGTGGAGGACAGATGGTGTGGAGGGTCCCATCCATGTCCAAGATAGTTGTTACAGTTTGACCTGTGCATAGGAAAAACAAAACAACCTTTCAGCAAATATATGGCTCAACATATCAGGGCAAACTGTACAGGTCAGGTCTTTTTACACCTTAAAGTGGATGTAAAGCCACTCTCATCCTTTCTAAACTACTGCCATAGTGCTGATCTATAAGGATATAGATGCCTCCTGCATGTATCCTTATCTGTCAAATGTCTCCCCTCTGTCTGTTATAAGAACTGAAAAACTGCAGATTCTTTGGTTGGATCTGTTGTCTGGAGCTCAGTGGGTGGAGTCGTGATGTCAGTAGACTCCCCGCCCACCTCTACACTCCCCTTCTCAACATGCATTTTCTCCTGTGTATTCCTTCTGCTATGATCACTAACATCCAGTCAAAATCCAGAAAAGTAACCACATGACTTCAGAAAAGGAGTGGGGGTGGGAATTAAAAAATAATGCCTGTCTAAAGCTAGTGCACGAGATATGTAAATAACCCGTCACTCAAAGCAAGGGGGCGGAACGGACAAAGGTTTTTCTCTGTTTGTCCGTTTTATCTCACTGAACAGTAAAAGAGGATTGCTCAGAGTTGAATTAACTCTTTGTGGCAAGACCTGGCACAAATGATAGGAAATCTTATACTCTACATTGTGACAGCAAAAAAAATAAATAAATACAAATTTTGGGTTTACATCCACTTTAAGGAAAAGGGACATTCTTTTAAGGACAATGAGGACAACATCTTGGATAGAGAGGGCGACTGCTTTACAAGAGGCATTAAAGAGGCCATTCTGTCGATCTTAAATTGCTTTTCAGATTGTGGTTGACAGCCGATTATCAAGCATTCAGGATGTGATACTGCATGTCTGTTTTTCAATCCCTATTTTTTTCTATGCAAATGGCGATTTTACATTGAACTTCTGCAGGCAAATGTCATAGCGGTGGCACCTGTGAAATCTGACATGCCAAATTAATATTACTACGAAACATTGTGGCGATGTGAACCCTTCCCTCTAGTTATCATGTAAGTTTGGAGGTGGGATGTAAAAATATGTGTAGGCAGGTGCAGTCTATATTCTTTACTGCGGGTGGTGCTTGACCACAACGGCAATGCAGGAGGAGGAGGAAGTCAAGAGGAACTTGGTTCCTCTATAATTTTCTGGGTCACAGAGCAGCACCTATCAGATTTGGATGCTAACGCCCGACGATGGTGATTTTTGGTGGCCATCTTGGGTCAGGTCTATTTAAGACTCTGACTTCTGGGCTTGGTATGCTTTTTGCGAGTGGCTAGTGTAGGGAAAGTATCCCTGTCTGTCAGGGACAGTGCTAGAGATAGGGAAAGGTTCTGAGGGAGTAGGGACAGTTCAGGGACTACGTCTACTATCCAGGAAGCCTTCCCTCTTGGGTTTGGACCAGCCAGGCCACATTCTGCTCCTTGTGGCAGATCCACTAACCTTTAACCACTGCTGTCTTAGTTGAGGGTGACCAGACATCCCCGGTTTCAGGGGACAGTCCCCGGATTGAGGACACTGTCCCCGGTCCAAGTTTGTCCATGGTTTTGTCCCTGGATTGGATTTGAACAGGGGCTGGGGCAATTTCAAAGACAGTCAGTGCAGAATATAAAAAAAAAAAATCTGAATTACACCCCCACCCCCCTCCCGCTCCTACTAGCTTAGAGGGTGTATTTTTTTCCATTATCTGTGCCCCTTTCTGATGATCATGTGCTGGTCGGAGCCGAGGGAATATTTCTTCAGTTTCGGGTGCCCGTCCAGCTCCACCTGCATGTTCTTCTGCCTTGGCTCAAGTCCCGGACAGCCGCCTGCCTGCCTATCTCCTTGCCTTCCCTGGCAGAGTGATCTTCCTCCACTCCCCACCCAGTAGTAGCCGGGACCCGGAGAGTAAGACTCGACAGGCTGTGAGGCGGGTGGCGGCGACGGGCAGAGAGTCACTGATTGCCGCCATTACTAGTGAAAAAAAAAATATGTCCCCGGATTTAATTTGAAAAATCTGGTCACCTTATCTTACACATGGATCAACCATCTGTTTTTACCCCCCCCCCCCTTGCCACCAGTGGGAACTAAGCCCTAGAGTAGACACAAAAGCTATGCATCCTCTGTAAACATGCTACAAATATTTCTATATATATTACTGTCATTTTCTAAAGTATGAAATATATGAAAAGAAAAAACAGCAATAGTTGTACCTAGCTTGTGTATTTTCATTTTCCATTTTTTATATAAAATATGTTAAATTTCTTATGATTTTTTTCCAGCTGTTCTGTTCCTAGCTATTCTTGTGTAAAGTAAAAATCAAGATATTGACATCCTTTGAAAACATACCAGTTCCTAATAGGACAGGTGATGATGATGATTTTGACAGTCTAGCGAGGACTTACTGGGCAATCCATTGGGGGTCTGTAATCATGAAAAAGTTAAGAACCCCTGCTGTAAAGTTTTGCTCACTATCTGCAGTTAGTTCCCATTGCAAACTTTCTGAAGAATCCATCATTTGGGGAAACTGTCCCACTTCAACAGATCTGTTGCTAGTTTTGATGCATACCTAAAAATTCCGCTCTACAACCTGTAGCGTTTGCCCCTAGAGGGCCTCTGGATTTTTGGGTGCCCCCTAGTCCTGCACAGCCAGGCAACAAGCATTTTCCAGCTTTCACTCGAAGGCAGAAATCACTCCATGAGCGTGTTTTTGTTGTTTTATTGGGGGAAAACAACTTGGATGGGGAAAAGGAATTATAGGATGCCCAACTTGACTTGATAGAATAACTTGAGGTCAACTTTCCTCACTATATACACAGAAACATGGCAAATCCAGGACTATATTCCCTCTGGAACAATATCAATGTCTCTTGAATTAGCAAAAAAGGAATCCTCTGGTAGGAACTCTGTGTCCCCTGAGTGGAATTTAGCAAAGTCCAATTCTTGCAGAAACTCTGTGTCCCCTTAGTTGAAAATACCAGCCCACCTGGCTGCCTTGTAAAACTGTCCCAGAGCAAGGGATTTTGGTTTAGCTGTGACACTGTCCCTTGAAAGCTTGCTGGATATTGCATCTGGCAGCCTTCCCCCTTATGCGGCCCTGGGGGTGTAGAGGTACTCACACTGTCCCTTGAATCCTGCTGCTTTGGATAAGACTGCTGTTCAGGCCTCCTGCTGTCCGGGTCTTCCCACACTAGCAAGGACATTTCCTAGAAGAGACTGAAGGATAGTGAAGATCCCTCTCTTCAGCTTTTCTCCTTCCCCAGCTCCAGCCTGGGGGCATAGCCACCCAGCCCAGGGTCCCTTTACAGGCTCCACAACACAGCCTCCGCACTCCATCTTCCACCCGGCCAACAACAACCCCTCTACTGGCCAGGCGCCACAATATTTTTGGGCTGACCCAACTTCCCTGCCAGGCATCCTGCCTGGGGATTGGTCAAATTCCCATGAATATGCAGATCAGCACCTATTCACCTCCACCCACTAGCTTCTAGAAACTTCTGGTAGTTTCTAAACTCAGGGGGAGGTACCAGAGGCTTGACCTGTAGAGCCCTCCAGCCTGACCTACAGTAACCCCAGAGCAAAATTACCCAGACTCACAGATTACTGTGAGTCAGAATACATTTTCCTCACAACTAGACTGTACACCAAAGGGTGCTACATACCTTTTGCGGCTACTTCTTATTGTATGCAGTTCTATGGGTGGGTGGTCAAGTACAGCATCGCGCGAACGTGGTATCACAAACTATATCTTTCAGAACAACACTGGAGGATGCACAGGGGCCCATTGGGTGGGCAGCAATTGAGGAGAAACCAATAAATGTAAGGAATCACACATCTATGACGCGGTTTCTGTAGGTACAACCTAGCTGTGTCTCTAATACATAGACTGCAGCAAAAAAAAAAGGGAATGCGACAAAGTACGCGGCCCTTGCTGTTAAAGACAAGTCTTAAACTAGGTCAAGGTGATCCTTCACTGCCACAATTGCAGTCATTTGCAGCGGGTGGCTGTGGGAGATGACTTAATCATGGTCTTTTCTGGATGGCGCCTGACATTAGACCAGCGGCGGTTCAGGGAGCGCTATGCGGTACGGGAGAACGCTGTGTTTCCTCGCCTCTCTACTGGGACCCTCCAACGCATCTCAAGTTACAAACGATAATAAACTCTGAATGTGGGTATTCAAATTTTTTTTTTAATATTTAGACGATGATAACGGATTCAAAACAGGATACGCTATGGTGTTGCTTATAACAACCTACCGGTAACTGTTGTTAAAGTGGACCTTTCAGTTTTACAAGTCTGCATGGATACATTTCTGACATGTCACAATATACAGCAATGGTATCATTTAAAGAAACTCCTCCTTTTGTCATGAAATGATGGACAAATGAGGAAAAAGGGACAGAGAGACATTGTTCCAAATGAGGGACAGTCTCTCGAAAGCACAAGAACAAAATTATACACCAAGACTGGGCTAAGAAGTTGCCAACATCCCATATGTTACTGGAACAGCAAAGGTATGTCCCCCTAACTAGGGATTGGGACTTTACCGGCAACAGAGTGTTACAAACACAGTAGAGTAATATAAAGTAATTTAATATATTTGAGTTAAGAAGCCAACTATGTGGCAAGATAGAGTAAACTGCAGAATAATAAATTCATATACAGTGAAGGTTTAAAAACACAGAAGTACAAGTTATTTTCAAATGTGGTTGAGCCCGACGCGTTTCAGGGAGGGTTCCCTTTCTTCAGGGGCGTATCACTTGTAAGAGATTTAAAATGACATCTATAAAATATATACAAAAATATTTTGTATATAAAATATATACAAAAAACATGATCAGTAAGTCAGCAAACCCTGTTTGCTGACTTACTGATCATGTCTTTTGTATATATTTTATAGATGTCATTTTAAATCTCTTACAAGTGATACGCCCCTGAAGAAAGAGAACCCTCCCTGAAATGCGTCGGGCTCAACCACGTTTGAAAATAACTTGTACTTCTGTGTTTTTAAACCTTCACTGTATATGAATTTATTATTCTGCAGTTTACTCTATCTTGCCACATAGTTGGCTTCTTAACTCAAATATATTAAATTACTTTATATTACTCTACTGTGTTTGTAACACTCTGTTGCCGGTAAAGTCCCAATCCCTAGTTAGGGGGACATACCTTTGCTGTCTCTCGAAAGCAGGGACAGATGGGAGCTATGCTTCCCTGGAGGGTCCCAGGAGAGGTGTATCTAAGGAGGAGGTGAGAACGAACGACCCCAGGAGGAAGAAGGGACTGTTAGATGGAGATGACTGCTAAAGCTGCTGCATATGCTTTCACATATAACTGCTGTGTACCGTCCACTAAATGTGATTGACTGTAATGTCAAGTGACTCAAGATTGTATGTCGATGGGATTTCACTGTTATGCCATTACCTAAATTCCTTCGGTAAAGTGCAGCAAATCTACATTTATGCATGGACATTCCTTCCTTTAGATATAAAGGTCAATGGTCGGGAATGTCACGTGGATGCCTCTGGCTTGGAGTGGGGCACAGCAGCTGGGGTAGTGTTCTTGCAAAAAGGACAGGAGCGGGGCAGGGACTTGTGCTCCTGGCGTCAATTCTACCACGATGCGTCATATACAAGCCCACCTCTATTAGTGTTCTGATACCCCTTTCTTGTAGCAGAGGCCAGTCCTGGCCTTGAAATGAGTCAAAGGTGTTTTATTGTATACATCTGACCAATACAATTCTATCATTTGAGGACACAAGCTATCAAGCACCTCTTTCCTTTATGGGTACCTCTGCTAACCTCCACTCCAATCTTTTGGGGGGAAAAACTGTACCACCTTCTATAACTACGACTGATCCGGAACACCACAGTATAGTGTGCTGATCAGAAGGAATGGATGTCACTGGAGAACTTCCACAACTAGGACAGAGTTAATCTCTCCATCACGCTGCAGATTTTCTCTGTGAAAAATGAGCGTGCGTTAAGAAGAAAAACAATGACAAGTGTATTTTTTTTTTCCTATTATATTCTTTCTGATGCTGAGATGAGAGAAAATCTGCGGATGACGTTGGCTCGGAAAAAATAATTTTTTTTCTCCCTTTAATCTACTTTTGTTGCCATAGCTTCAAGCTGCTGATAAAATCAGATTAAAGGGAGGGCTGCTCTTTGCAGAGTTCCAATTAGGGGGTTCTCTACGAGACAAGTTAGAGGGGATTCCCGGCACTGCCATGGTGGCTGAGTAGTAGAAAACGCACGTTTTCTACACTTCGAGACCCTTTCGCTACCAGAGAGATATGTAATGTGAGATTAAAGCTGGATACAGACTATACAATTATTCTGTAGATTTTTTCCTTCAGGCCGGGTTCACACTATTGCGAATTGGATGCGCCATCACCGCATCCAATTCGTAATAGCAGGTGAATGTGAATGGCTCTCTTTGGAGCCAATTCACATATCTTCGATGCGGCTCCGGTGCGAATTTGCACAGGAGCCCTGTGCATCTTTTGGTCTGTTTCAGGTCCGAATTCAGCCCAGAATTCGGGCTGAAATCGGACCTGAAACGGTGAACCAGGACCCCTGCTGGAAGTCGCATTGGCATCCAGTGTGAACCGAGCCTTAGATTTACTAAAACCATATAATATGAGGTCAAACCTTGAAGCCTCGTACACACGACCGGTTTTCTCGTCAAGAAACGACAAGAAAACTGCTGGGAGAGCTTTCTTGCCGAGAAAACCAATCGTGTGTATGGTTTCTCGTCGAGAAAACTGCCGGGAAACTCAACGCGGAAAATAGAGAACCTGCTCTTTATTTTCTCGTCAGGATTCTCGTTTTTCTCGTCGGGTTTCTCGTCGGCCTGTTTCCCGATGAGAAAACCGCTCGTGTGTATGCTTTTCCAAGTCTTAAAAAATCGCGCATGCTCAGAATCAAGTATAAGACGGGAGCGCTCCCTCTGGTAAAACTAGCGTTGTTGATGGAGATAGCACATTCGTCACGCTAAAACGAACTAAAAAGCACGAAGACTGAAAAGCGTAAATCGTCTCTCCCCAAACTTTTACTAACACGCGGTAACATGAGATCAGCAAAAGCAGCCCAAAGGGTGGCGCCATTGGAATCGAACTTCCCCTTTATACTGCCGTCGTACGTGTTGTACGTCACCACACTTTACAACAAGATATTTGGAATTGACAGTGTGTATGCAAGGAAAGCTTGACAAGAATCTCGTTGAGAAAAATGACGGGTTTTTTTACGACGAGATTCTCGGTCGTGTGTACGAGGCTTCAGAGTTTCAATTTGTATGCAATCAGGCAGACCCTTGCACTACATGGTTTTGGTAAATATAAAGGAAATCAAAAGTTGAATAGTGTGTATGGGGTCTTAGATGTTGTACAGCAAATCTTACATACCTAAAGTATGAGGGCACGTTTTAAAGATACAGTGCCTTGAAAAAGTATTCACACCCCTTGACATTCTTTACATTTTGTCATGTTACAACCAAAAACGTAAATGTATTTTATTGGGATTTTATGTGATAGACCAACACAAAGTGGCACATAATTGGGAAGTGGAAGGAAAATGATAAATGGTTTTCAATTTTTTTTTTTACAAATAAACATGTGAAAAGTGTGGGGGGCATTTGTATTCAGCCCCCCTGAGTCATTACTTTGTAGAACCACCTTTCACTGCAATTACAGCTGCAAGTCTTTTTGGGGATTTCTCTACCAGCTTTGCACATCTAGAGAGGGACATTTCTGCCCATTCTTCTTTGCAAAAACGCTCAAGCTCTGTCAGATTGAATGGAGAGCGTCTGTGAACAGCAATTTTCAAGTCTTGCCACAGATTCTTAATTGGATTTAGGTCTGGACTTTGACTGGGCCATTCTAACAACACATGAATATGCTTTGATCTAAACCATTCCATTGTAGCTCAGGCTGTATATTTAGGATTGTTGTCCTGCTGGAAGGTGAACCTTCACCCCAGTCTCATGTCTTTTGCAGATTCTAACAGGTTTTCTTCTAAAGTCTCGTACACACGATCGGATTTCCATCGGACAAACCGTAGGACTTTTGTCCGAAGGGCGTTGGCTATAAACTTGTTTTGCATACAAACGGCAAAGAATTGTCGGTAACAAACACAAAACTACGTTGTTTTTCAGCTTTTTAGCGCCACCCTTTGGGCAACTTCTGCTAATGTGGTGTTATGGTTAGCATTGCTTCTGAGCATGCGTGTTTGTACTTTGGAGTTTTGTCCGATGGACTTGTGTACACACAATTGGATAATCCGACAACACACATTTGTTGTCGGAAAATTTTAAAGCATGCTATCCAACATTTGTTGGCGGAAAATCCGACAACAATTGTCCGATGGAGCGTACAGACGGTCGGATTTCCCGACAACAGCCTGTCATCACACAATTCCCATCGGAAAATCCGATCGTGTGTATGAGGCTTTAAGGCACCTCATGGCAAAGATCTGAAAAAAAGAATTGTTGCTCTACATAAAGATGGCCTAGGCTATAAGAAGATTGCCAAGACCCTGAAACTGAGCCGCGGCATTGTGGCCAACATCATACAGCGTTTTAACAGGACAGGTTCCATTTAGAACAGACCTCGCCATGGTAGACCAAAGAAGTTGAGTGCACATGCTCAGTGTCATATCCAGAGGTTGTCTTTGGGAAATAGACGTATGAGTGCTGCCAGCATTGCTGCAGAGGTTAAAAGGGTGGGGGGTCAGCCTGTCAGTGCTCAGACCATACGCCACACACTGCATCAAATTGGTCTGCATTGCTGTCGTCTCAGAAGGAAGCCTCTTCTAAAGATGATGCACAAGAAAGCCCGCAAACAGTTTGCTGAAGACAAGCAGACTAAGGACATGGATTACTGGAACCATTTCCTGTGGTCTGATGAGACTAAGATAAACTTATTTGGTCCAGATGGTAACAAGCATGTGTGGCGCATACCAGGTGAGGAGTACAAAGACAAGTGTGTCTTGCCTACAGTCAAGCATGGTGATGGGAGTGTCATGGTCTGGGGCTGCATGAGTGCTGCCGGCACTGGGGAGCTACAGATCATTGAGGGAACCATGAATGCCAACATGTACTGTGACATACTGAAGCAGAGCATGATCCCCTCCCTTCAGAGACTGGGCCGCAGGGCAGTATTCCAACATGATAACGACCCCAAACACACCTCCAAGGCGACCACTGCCTTGCTAAAGAAGCTGAGGGTAAAGGTGGTGGACTGGTCAGGCATGTCTCCAGACCTAAACCCTATTGAGCATCTGTGGGGATCCTCAAAACGGAAGGTGGAGGAGCACAAGGTCTCTAACATCCACCAGCTCCGTGATGTCATCATGGAGGAGGGGAAGAGGACTCCAGTGGCAACCTGTGAAGCTCTGGTGAACTCCATGCCCAAGAGGGTTAAGGCATTGCTGGAAAATAATGGGGCCACACAGAATATTGACACTTTGGGCCCAATTTGGACATTTTCACTTAGGGGTGTACTCACTTTTGTTGTCAGCGTTTTAGACATTAATGGCTGTGTGTTGTGTTATTTTGTGGGGACAACAAATTTACACTGTTATACAAGCTGTACACTCACTACTTTACATTGTAGCAAAGTGTCATTTCTTCAGTGTTGTCACAAGAAAAGATAGAATAAAAATTTTTACAAACATGTGAGGGGTGTACTCAGTTTTGTGAGATACTGTATATCGTCCACATCAGTGCCTGACCTCACAAATGTGCTTCTGGAAGAATGGTCAGACATTCCCATAGACACTCTCCTAAACCTTGTGGACAGCCTTCCCAGAAGAGTTGAAGCTGTTATAGCTGCAAAGGGTGGGCCAACTCAATATTGTACCCTACAGACTAAGGCCTCGTACACACGACCGAGTTTCTCGGCGAGAACCAGCAAGAAACTTGCTGGCAGAGATTTCTTGCCGAGAAACTCGTTCGTGTGTATGGTTTCTCGTCAAGAAAACCGACAAGTAATCTCGACGAGAAAATAGAGAACCTGCTCTCTATTTTCTCGTCGAGATTCTCCTCGGCCTGTTTCTCGACGAGAAAAGTGAGTGTGTGTACACTTACCTGTCCTCCGGGAAGCCCGCGCATGCTCGAAATGAATTCGACGCATGCGCGGTAGCTTCCTAGGCATACGTAGGGTATACCAAGATGGTGGCGACGGCATCGAATGTGACGAGCGCATGCTCGTCGTAGTCGATGAAGTCACTGCGTACGCTCCATTCAAAGAACCGCGGGTTCTTTGAATCGAGCGTGTGTACACTCGGCCGGGACAAGTTTCTTGTCCAAGAATCTCGTCGAAAAAAACGACATGTTTTTTTCGACGAGAATCTCGGCCGTGTGTACGAGGCTTAAGACTGGGAAGCTTTTAAAGTTCATGTGCGTGTAAAGGCAGGCGTCCCAATTAGGGTTGCCATCTGTCCAGGATTCACCCGGACAGTTCGGGTTTGGAATCATGTGTCTGGGTTTAAGACTGCCTGAAACCCGGACACATTATTTAGACTGGACTATGGCTTCCCAGCAGGGTTGCTGGCTGCAGTCTAAGCTGTCTAAGCTGAAAGTGTCTGTTACACTATTTCACACTGCCCAAAGCCAACACTAACAACCCTCCCCACCCCCCCCCCCCCCCAAACACACACACAGATGGGAAAGGAGAGAGGGTTCGATCTGCACCTCTTCCCCCCACCCCTACCCCTCTGTGTCTGCCCACACTCCAATCCCCGGTGCTGTGCCTCAGAAAAGGAAACTTGGGGCAAGAAATTTGAAGTCCAGCAGCCTCAGATACATCTGGATGAGAGGTGCTGACTGCCAAGGGGTAAGTGAGCTCACCATCCATCCCTGTCTGTGACTGAAGTCTCCCCCTTCTCTCTCCTGCCTCTGAGTAAGTACACTAAAGCCCTGTACACACAATCGGTTTTACCGATGAAAACAGTCCGATGGACTTTTTTCATCGGACAAACCGATCGTGTATGGGCCCCATCGGTCTTTTTTCCATCAGTGTAAAAAAATAGAACATGATTTAAATTTATCCGATTGGAAAAAAAAACGATAGCAAATTACTATCGTCTGTGGGAAACTCCATCGGATAAAAAACCCACGCATGCTCAGAATCAAGTCGACGCATGCTCAGAAGCATAGAACTTCATTTTTCTCGGCTTGTCGGAGTGTTTTAGGTCACAGCGTTTGGAACGGTCGATTTTTTGACTGATGGTGTGTAGGCAAGACTGATGGAAGTCGGCTTCATCGGATTTCCGATGGAAAAATCCATCGGTTTAAAATCCATAGGAAATCCGATCGTGTGTACAGGGCTTTAGGAAAATCAGGGTTCTCAGAGCACCCCTTACATCAGAGTTCCCCTTTACACCAGAGGCCACAGTGTTCCCCCCTTACATCAGAGTCCTCTCCGTACATCAGAGTTCTCAGTGTTCCCCCTTAAATCAGGGTTCCCAGAGCATCCCTTATATTAGAGTCCCCAGAGTTCTCCCTTACATCAGAGTCTGCAGAGTCCCCCCCTTACAGTGAAAGGGAACTCTGCGAGTTCAGATGTAAAAGGGGGACTCTTGTTATTAACTTCATATGATTAGAAGTGTTATTTAATAGCAAAATATATGTATAGTTTATACTATAAAAAAAAAATTGCAGTGCGCGGCTAAAGTGTTCGGGTTTGACTTGAAGAAAAGGTGGCAACCCTAGTTCCAATATTTTTGGTAATATAGTGTATAAATACATATATATATATATATAGATGTAGTTTTATGTGTAGTCCCCTGGAGATGTCAGGGGCCACAGTTGAGTCCCATTTGATTTAGTTGGCTGTCCAGTGTCCACCAATGCTCTATACAGAACCCTGTAGGCCCAACACGACCTGCTCACTGCACAGCTTCATAGGTAGGTGTGAGGCTCTTTGTCTCTGTAGGATGGAACATATATTAGATAACGAGCTGAAGATGCTTCCAAAGAAATTTGCATAAACTGTAAAATATATCTTGACCTACTTTCTAATATCTTATAGGCAGAGATGATTTATCTGGGGTGTTATATAAGTAAGCTGCATTCATTGTGATGGTGTGATGGTGCATTCATTGTGATACCGCTACACATGTCTTCCCTGAAAAGTTATTGCTTTAAAAAAATAATAATCAAGAAGAAACTGATTGATTATCCCCCTATCAAAGAAAAAACATTGTAACACAAGCACGTTAGAACCTCAATACAAAGCAGGATAAGAGGATACCACACACACAATATCATTTAACAGAACAAAATAAGTAGTCATTTCCCTTTGGGATTAATAAAGTATTCTGAATCTGGAGACAGTTTGATAGAATGTGATAAAATAAAAAATAAATAGTCATTAAACACATGGAATTAATTAGAAAAATGTAAATTAGATTTTTTATTTGATTTAAATACTTAATAATTTTGATAAATGATTTAAATAATTATTTTTAATGTCCGATGCCTGTAACGATTGTGATCACGGACAGGTTATCAAGTCGGAAATAAAATGGCGTTAAGTGTTTTTGCAGACAATTATTTTATCTTCATCTGATGCAAACATTTTCTCTTCCCCCCGAAAATCTTTTCTAAAGATGAATCAGCTCACCATCTGTACTAATTTACTATTTTTTTTTTTTTTTTGCTTTTAATTAAAGTGAGGCTTGTTCTGTCCACCCAGATGTGTGGAAGAGATGGGGAATGGTGGCAGCTGCTTAAAATTCCTTTGGGAGTTTGACCTGTCAGTCACCCTTCTACATCACACAGAACAAAACAAATGTCAGCGTTGACTGACAGGTCCTCTTTATTAGAGGTTCTGTGACAGCTGAGACTTACACAGGCAAAACAGTCCCATAACACCTGTCTACAAGTGTCTTATTTATTATCTCTTATGGATCTCCCTGCCTTGCATGGTCAGCACTGCGCATTAGTCCCTGATGCGATGGAGCTTACAGTCTAATGGTCCCAACACAGTTCCATACAAACACCCACCAAGGCCATTTATTGTGCTCACTCTTAAATTTAAATTTAAATTTTTTAATTTGGTCATTAACCACTTGACAACTGGGCACATAACCCCCTTCCTGCCCAGGCGAAATTTCAGCTTTCAGCACTGTCACGCTTTGAATGACAATTGCGCGGTCGTGCGACCTGGCTCCCAAACAAAATTGACGTCCTTTTTTTCCCACAAATAGAGCTTTCTTTTGGTGGTATTTGATCATTTCTGCGTTTTTTATTTTTTGCGTTATAAACAAAAAAAGAGCGACAATTTTGAAAAAAAATACAATATTTTTTACTTTTTGCTATAATAAATATCCCAATTTTTTTTTAAAAAAAGTTTTTTTTCTCAGTTTAGGCCAATACGTATTCTTCTACATATTTTAGGTAAAAAAAATCGCAATAAGCGTATCGTGATTGGTTTGCGCAAAAGTTATAGCGGCTACAAAATAGGGGATAGAATTATGAAATTTTTTTTCATTTTTTTTTTTACTAGTAATGGCGGGGATCTGGGATTTTTATTGTGACTGTGACATTATGGCGGACACATCGGACACTTTTGACACATTTTTTGGACCATTCACATTTATACAGCGATCAGTGCTATAAATATGCACTGATTACTGTATAAATGTGACTGGCAGGGAAGGGGTTAACACTAGGGGGCGATCAAGGGGTTACTATGTTCCCTGCTAGGTGATTCTTACTGTGTGGGGGAGGGGACTGACTTGGGTGGGGGAGGTGACCGATGGTTGTCCCTATGTACAAGGGACACACCATTGGTCTCCTCTCTCCCTGACAGGACGTGGATCTCTGTGTTTACACACAGAGATCCACGTCCCTGGCTCTGTGACAGCCGATCGCAGGTAGCTGGCGGACATCGCGGCCGCCAGACACGCGCATCGGCACCCGCGTGACATGGCGGGCACAGCTCTTCCGCGATGCGCACCGTCGGGGGCGCGCATCGCGGAAGTAAACAGGAGGACGTCCATGGATGTCCTCCCGGCAATTGAGCGCCGCAATGCGGCCGTCTTTTAATAATGGCCCGGGCGCGAAGTGGTTAAAAACGATCGTGTGTGGGCTCCCGAGCATTTTTCACGACGTGAAAAATGGGCATTAAAAATTTGGAACATGCTCTATTTTTTCTCGTCGTTTTTCACGTCGTCGTTTCTCTCGTCATGAAAAACGGCTGTGTGTAGGCTTTAACGACGTGAAAAAAACGCGCATGCTCAGAAGCAAGTAATGAGACGGGAGCGCTTGTTCTGGTAAAACTAGCGTTCGTAATGGAGATAGCACATTCGTCACGCTGTAACGGACTGAAGAGTACGAGGCTGAAAAGCGCGAATCGTCTCTCCCCAAACTTTACTAACACGAGGATCAGCAAAAGCAGCCCAAAGGGTTTTAATAAAATAAAATCTGGTGATCCTGCCATGAAGGTTCTTGCTCAAGCATTTCCTGCCATAGGGTGACAACTGTCTCCCAATTATGCTCCTGCGTTGTCACCTGTTATATGTAACCCCTGCTCAGGTATTGTCCATAGCTCCCAACTGTCCCTGATTTGGAGAAATGTCCCTCTGTCCCTCTTTCCTCCTCATTTGTCCCTCATTTTGGTCTGATCTATATAGTTGTATATAAAATGCACTTTTTATCTTTCAAAAAGTGTTTTCCAGTGCTAAACCTTTCATCCGATTTCTAAATTGCTGCATTTGTAAATTTTCAAAGCCAATATAAAGGAAAAGTGGTTGTAAAAAAAAGTGCCTTGTGGATTTAATTAATCTTTTGTTTTTGGTTAATTCTCCTTTAAGGGGGTGTTGCAGGGGGGGGGCGTGTCCTATGCCTACATACATTTGCTAGTAGGTGTCCCTCATTCCCATCTCAAAATGTTGGGAGGTATGATTGTCCACTGTTGTGACAAGAATCTGATCAAGTATCAAGAAGCTGATCAGGAGTAGTGATGAGCCGAACACCCCCGGGTTCGGTTCGCACCAGAACCCGCGAACGGACCGAAAGTTCGCACGAACATTAGAACCCTATTAAATACAATGGATGCGAACGTTCGAATTCTAAAGTGCTAATTATAACAACTATTATCCATGTTATTGTCCGAAACAGAGTTTGGGAACCCGGGTTCTGCACCAGGGGACATGTATCAATGCAAAAAGAAGTTTTAAAAACGGTCGTTTTTCGGGAGCAGTCATTTTAATGATGCATAAAGTGAAAAAAGAAAAGTCAAATATTCCTTTAAATATTGTACCTGGGGGGTGTCTAAAGTATGCCTGTGAAGTGCCACGTGTTTCCCGTGTTTAGAACTGTCCCTGCACAAAATAACATTTCTAAAGGAAAAAAAGCCATTTAAAACTGCTTGCGGCTTTAATGCAATGTCTGGTCCCGGTAATATGGATGAAAATCTTTATGAAAAATGGCATAGCTACCCCATCAACCCCCCCCCCCCCCACTCCAGCCCATTACCAGCCCCTTTGGGTCTTGTATTGATATTAAGGGGAACCCCGCACACAAAATAAAAAAGGACCTATATACTCTGAACAGCCGTATACAGGCGGTGCATACAAGACAGGGACTGTAGGTTTGTTCTTATGTAGAATCTGTTTATAATTTTGAACAGCTGCATTGTTTAAGTGGAGCTCCATGGCAAATTCCTTTTTTTTAGTTTTTTGTAAAACATAGGGAACGGTTATCACCCCTGTCACATTTTTTTTGCTGTCTGTGCCCCTGTTCAGAACATTTCACCTCACTTTGCGTCCCAATGACAACTGTTTTTGAAATGTGGTGTTTTTATTGAAACAAGGATTGGTGATAAAGCATCAGTAGAGAGGAGACACCTTTCTCCCATATTAATTCTTACAGGAGAGAATTTTCCTTCCAAGGGGTAGATTTCCTCTCACTTCCTGTTGTCTTCTTCCGTTTGCAAGTAGTAGTAGTTTGTAAGTTGGATGTTTGAAAGTAGGGACCTGCCGTATATACTCTGCAGAAATTGGCCCCTTAGGTGTTGGTGTTGGCACAACACTGAAAGCACTCACAGTTATTCTTGGTGGGTGCTGGAACGCCCTGCTGTCAACTATTATATCAGGAATTGTAATAACATATAATTGTTGATCAGTGGTAGTAAAAATTGGGCCTTTGATGGTGGTGCTGGTGCCACAACACTGTAAGGCCTGACAGTTACTCTTGGTGGGCGCAGCAATGGGCCCTGCTGTGAATTATTAGATCAATAATTATAATTGCATGCCCCTGTTGAATAGGGGCTGAAAAATTGGGCCTTTGGTGGTGGTGGTGGTGGTGGTGGTGATGGTGGTGCTGGTGCCACAACACTGTAAGGCCTGACAGTTACTCTTGGTGGGCGCAGCAATGGGCCCTGCTGTGAATTATTCGAACAATAATTATAATTGCATGCCCCTGTTGAACAGGGGCTGAAAAATTGGGCCTTTGGTGGTGGTGGTGGTGGTGATGGTGGTGCTGTCAAGGTCACCTGTGGCCAGGTGACAGATGCACACCGTAGGGGGTCAGGAGTGCACCGCAAGGTAGTGAACCCTATGGCTGACTGCTGCGGATAGGAAACTGGGTGGTTGTGGAAAGCGGGACCAGAGGAGCACAACCGGGATCCTAACGGAAGCTAGAGCCAAGATTCCCCAGGGCGCGGAGTCTAAGACCCAGCAGGTCTTCTCCAGGGCCTCTAATGGTGAGGATGTTATGCTGCAGGCTGGGACCAGGTCGCGCCCCCTGGAGTTTCCTAGCTCACGCCCCGTAGGATAAGGGGAAAAGAGGGGAAGCAGCAGCACAAGATATGAGAGAACCGAATAACAAGCTGAAGGTCAGGGGCCACAAGCAGACAAGGATAACGAAAGAACGAGCCGAAGGTCAAGGGTCACGAGCAGACAGGGATAGTCGGGGACAAGCCAAATATGTAACAGAGAGACAGACGTAGCACATGGCAGGCAGGAACCCAAACACACAATGCCTAACAAACACGTTGATCAGCCAAGCAGGCTTGCAGTGCACAGGTTAATATAGTGTTCTGTGATAGGGCCTGGGGTGGAGTCTGGCTGGGAGGAGATTATAAAGGAAGCCAGGTGAAAGGGCTCAGGCCTCTAAGATGAACACATGGGAAGGAAGGTAAGCTGACAGACAAACACTACTGCATATCCATGACAGTACCCTCCCTCTTATGGGCCCTCCCCCGCCTGGGCCCAGGCTTAAAGGGAAATCTCTGATGAAACCTTCTCAACAGATGAGGTGCAGCGACATCAGATGCAGCGATCCAAGACGCCTCCTCAGGACCAAAACCTCTCCAATGCACAAGGTACTGAAGAATGCCTCTGCAGAGCCGAGAATCCAGAACTTGTCTAACCTCGTACTTAAGATTATCCTCAGAGACCGAAAATGAGGTAGGGAGATGACAAGAAGATCTATTGAGGACCAAAGGCTCTCTAGGAATAAGCAAGGGCATGAGAGGATCAACAGGAATCTGAGGAGGGTCCCCTAGACCCTTAAAGGGGAACTGATCATCTTGCACAGGACCATCAGACTGGGCAGATGTCAGTGGAACCCTGAAGTCAGGTTGGTTAGAAGGTGACATGTCGCCGGAGTCAAACTGAATAGCTGAAGGACAAGCAGAATGTCCCGAACAAGAAAAAGTAGGAGGCTCACTGGGCATGTGCTGGACTGGCATAACTAGTACAGAGGCAGAGTGAATAGCTGAGTCAGGTGTAGCGACTACCTGAATCGCATCGCAAGACGTAGCGACTGCAGGACTTGTAGACAAGCTAGCCTGGCTGTGCGTCCAAGGGTGGTTAGGGACAGAGAAATGTAAATGGTTATGCAACCTGGAATGAATGACCGGCTCAGATTCACAGGGGGCAACCTTGGGTAGGCAGGACGAGGAACAGGAGGGACCCCAAGCCAGGATCTGTCCAGTAGTCCAGTCCACATGAGGAGAATGGAGCTGTAACCATGGGAGACCCAAAATTATAGGCGTTGAGGCCTTGGGTAAGATAAGGAAGGATATCCACTCCTGGTGGAGTGTCCCTACCGACATCTTAACAGGGAGGGTCTGGAAGCGGATAGGTCCCCCTGGGAGAACAGTACCATCAATCGCCAAGACCACCAATGGTGTGGTGAGGGGCAAAAGAGTAAGTCTCATGGACGATGCGATTTCCCAGTCCATAAAATTACCAGCGGCTCCGGAATCCAGATATGCTGAGACCGAATGAGAAGAAGCACCAACATGAAGGAACACAGAAAGCAGAAGACGAGAAGGGGAAGGTGATATTTCTGGGTCCAATACTCCACTTTCCAGATGAAGTGGACCCGAACGTTTTTCTGGACAAAGAGAGCAAGTGTCACGAAAATGACCTTTGCCCCCACAGTAAAGACACAGACCAAGAGTTCTGCGCCTAGCACGTTCCTCGGGGGATAGCCTGGTCCGACCCAGCTGCATGGGTTCCTCAGCTGGTAGGAGATGCTCTACGGGTCGAAGAGAGGGGAGCTCAGGCTGACTAAGAACCAAGGAGTGCTGGCGTTGCTTTTCTAAGGTCCTCTCCTGAAAGCGAATATCGATCTGGTTACACAAGGAGATAACGCCGGCCAGATCAGTGGGGATGGTTCTTCCTGCTAATTCATCCTTCACTCTATCAGACAGACCATGCAAAAAGGTTGCGACTAAGGCCTCATTGTTCCAGCTCAACTCAGCCGACAGTATGCGGAAATGAAGGGCATACTGTCCCACAGAAGCAGACTCTTGGCGGAGACGTAAAAGGGTGCTGGCCGCTGAAGAGACACGAGCCGGTTCTTTGAAGATATTCCGAAAAAGTTTCAAGAAGCCAGACAGGCTAGAAACCACTGGATCATTCAGTTCCCACAGAGGGGCTGCCCAGGCTAAAGCTTCACCAGAGAGGAGGGAAATGATATAGGCTACCTTAGCCCGATCAGACAGGAAGTTTTGGGGCTGGAGCTCAAAATGAATTGTGCATTGGCTAAGGAACCCCCTGCAAGCCTTGGAGTCCCCAGAGAAACGGGACGGAGCTGGCAGTTGTAGTGAGTGTGTGGCTGTGACTGGTGCAATAGGTGCAGCCGCTGGTTGTATTTGAGGTTGCGGATTCAGGGTTCCCAAGGAGGCCTGAAGCTGCTCAAAGCGAGAAGCCAGATCCTGGAGGAATCGCATCACCTGAGTCTGATTCGATTCCTGGGTTTCAAGTCTGCAAACTATGCCCTGCAACGGATCATCCACGGGTAACGGGATGTCAGCCGGGTTCATGGCTGATCAAACTGTCAAGGTCACCTGTGGCCAGGTGACAAATGCACACCGTAGGGGGACAGGAGTGCACCGCAAGGTAGTGAACCCTATGGCTGACTGCTGCGGATAGGAAACTGGGTGGTTGTGGAAAGCGGGACCAGAGGAGCACAACCGGGATCCTAACGGAAGCTAGAGCCAAGATTCCCCAGGGCGCGGAGTCTAAGACCCAGCAGGTCTTCTCCAGGGCCTCTAGTGGTGAGGATGTTATGCTGCAGGCTGGGACCAGGTCGCGGCCCCTGGAGTTTCCTAGCTCACGCCCCGTAGGATAAGGGGAAAAGAGGGGAAGCAGCAGCAAAAGATATGAGAGAACCGAATAACAAGCTGAAGGTCAGGGGCCACAAGCAGACAAGGATAACGAAAGAACGAGCCGAAGGTCAAGGGTCACGAGCAGACAGGGATAGTCGGGGACAAGCCAAATATGTAACAGAGAGACAGACGTAGCACACGGCAGGCAGGAACCCAAACACACAATGCCTAACAAACACGTTGATCAGCCAAGCAGGCTTGCAGTGCACAGGTTAATATAGTGTTCTGTGATAGGGCCTGGGGTGGAGTCTGGCTGGGAGGAGATTATAAAGGAAGCCAGGTGAAAGGGCTCAGGCCTCTAAGATGAACACATGGGAAGGAAGGTAAGCTGACAGACAAACACTACTGCATATCCATGACAGGTGCTGGTGCCACAACACTGTAAGGCCTGACAGTTACTCTTGGTGGGCGCAGCAATGGGCCCTGCTGTGAATTATTAGATCAATAATTATAATTACACGCCCCTGTTAAACAGGGGCTGAAAAATTGGGCCTTAGCCACTGGTGGCGTCACCCATAAACCAAAATGATCTTCCAAGCTATCATCATTAATCGTATCATTGAGGAGGAGGAGGAGGATAGCCAGTCAACATAACAGCACAGGCACTCAGCATCAGCATCAGTCTTGAAGGGATGTGACATTTTAAAATCAATTAGTCTGTTATATCATCATCTGGTGTGTGGTAGCTGGTGGTGATCCAAGACTGGTTCATCTTGATGAAAGTCAGTCGATCAACCGAGTCGGTGGACAGGCGCACACTGTGATCCGTGACAAATCCTCCAGCAGCACTGAATGTGCGTTCTGAAAGAACGCTGGATGCAGGACAGGCCAGTAGCTCAATTGCATACTGTGCAAGCTCTGGCCAGTGATCCATCCTCAAGACCCAGTAAGCCAGAGGATTTTCGGTGGGGAAGGTGTCCAAGTCTGACCTTGCCCCTAGGTATTCCTGGACCATATATATCAGACACTGGCGATGGTTGCTGGAACCGATCATACTTTGGGGCTGCGGACTAAAGAATTGTCTGAACGCATCGGTCAGACGGCCACCTTCCCCACCGCTCCTTCTTTGACTGCCCGAAGCCTCAGCAACTCGTTGTCCAGGACCAGGAGTTTGTAACCTCCCAGTCTCTGGGAACGCGTTGCACAGACCTTTCTGCAAGGCCTCCCGGAGTTGTCTCATCCTCTGCTCCCTCTGCGACGGTACGATAAGGTCCGCAACCTTACCCTTGTACCGTGGATCAAGGAGAGTGGCCAGCCAGTAATGGTCCCTCTCCTTGATCCAAAGAATACGAGGATCCTTCCGCAGACTTTGCAGGATCAGGGAGGCCATGCAGCGTAGGTTAGCTGAGGCATTCAGTCCGGAGTCCTCTGGGTCACTAAGGACGACATGATCCGCAGCCACCTCCTCCCAGCCACGTACAAGTCCACTGGTTTCTTGGGACTGTAAATCATCCCTAAAAGACTGCTGCTGATGATGCTGAGTGCCAGCCTCCACCTCCATGCTGACACAATCCTCCTCCTCCTCCTCCTCCTCCTCTTCCTGTGCGATGGGTGGGACAGAAGGAACACTGTCTGGGTAAAGGGGGCCTTGAGAGGCAAGGAAGTCCTCCTCTTCCTGCCTCTGTTCTGCCTCAAGTGCCCTGTCCATTATTCCATGCAACGTGTGCTCCAACAGGTGGACAAGAGGTACAGTGTCACTGATGCATGCACTGTCACTGCTCACAATCCTCGTGGCCTCCTCAAATGGTGCCAGGACAGTGCATGCATCCCTGATCATGCCCCACTGGCGTGGTGAAAAAAACCCGAGCTCCCCTGACCCTGTCCTGGTGCCGTAGTCGCACAGGTACTCATTGATGGCCCTCTGCTCCGTGTGCAGCCGCTGCAGCATGGCCAACGTTGAGTTCCACCTGGTGGGCATGTCACATATAAGGCGGTTCTTGGGCAGGTTCAACTCCTTTTGCAGCTCAGGCGAGCACTGGCATTATAAGATCTGCGGAAATGAACACAGACTTTCCTGGCCTGCCTCAGGACATCCTGTAAGCCCGGTACCTGCCCAAGAACCGCTGCACCACCAGGTTAAGGACGTGAGCCATACAGGGCACATGGGTCAGTTGTCCCTGTCGGAGGGCGGAGAGGAGATTGGTGCCATTGTCGCAAACCACCATTCCTGGCTTAAGCTGGCGTGGCGTCAACCACCTCTCGGCCTGCCCCTGCAGAGCAGACAGGACCTCTGCCCCAGTGTGGCTCCTGTCCCCCAAACACACCAGCGCAAGCACGGCATGGCATCTTTTTGCCTGCGTACTTGCGTAGCCCCTTGAACGCCTACGGAGCACCGCTGGTTCCGAGGACAAACCACAGGAAGAGGCCATGGAGGAAGAAGAAGAGGAGGGGGTGGAGGAGAGAGGTGTGTCACAACCAGTAGTAGCATTTTGGAGGCGTGGTGGTGGAACAACCTCCAACACTACTGCACCTTGTCCTGCATCCTTCCCAGCTGCCAAAAGAGTGACCCAATGGGCCGTGAAAGAAAGGTAACGTCCCTGTCCATACCTGCTGGACCATGAGTCAGCGGTAATATGCACCTTACCGCTGACCGCCCTGTCCAGCGAGGCCAAGACATTGCCTTCCACATGCCTGTAGAGAGCCGGAATCGCCTTCCGTGCGAAAAAGTGGCGTTTGGGAACCTGCCACTGAGGAACCGCACATTGCACAAACTCACGGAAGGGGGCCGAGTCTACCAACTAAAAAGGCAGCAGTTGAAGCGCTAGCAATTTAGCCAAGCTAGCATTCAACCGCTGGGCATGTGGATGGCTGGGAGTGAACTTCTTTCGACGGTCCAGCAGCTGGGGCAGGGAAATTTGCCTGCTAGAATCGGACGTTGGTGTACTGCTAGCAGAGTGCCCGCAAGTACTTGCCTGTGACACACCTAATTCTACACCTTCATTCCTCTCAGAGCAGGTTTCAGAGAGGAGTGAAGGTATAGTGGGGTTGGAGATCCCAGCTGATGCGGTGCAAGGAGAGGTCCGCTTTGTTCTTTGGTGTGGGTCTTTAAGGTAGGCTTGCCAACGAGCTGCATGGCAGGTCAACATATGTCTGATCAAGCATGTGGTGCCCAAGCGGCTGATGTTTTGGCCACGCGATATACGCTTGAGACATATGTTGCAAACAGCAGCTGTGCGATCTGATGCACTCGCCTCAAAAAAGGCCCACACCAAAGAACTTTTTGAATGACGGGCAGAGGCAGCGCCCTGCACAGGCGGAGCTCTGCGGTGTGATTCCGTCGGTGTGCTGCCCATACGCTGGCCACTCAAGGGCATCCTGCCTCGTTGGAGATGTGCCTCCTCCTCATCCTCCTCCTCCTCCTCTCTCCTATTAGGCACCCACGTGGAGTCAGTGACCTCATCATCCCCTCCCTCCTCATCACTGGAGCCAATCTGGCAGTATGCTGCAGCTGCTGGAGCATGACTGCCAGATTGGTGTCCTTCTTGAGCACCCCCTCTCTCTGCTCTCACGCTGCTGCCTTCCTCTAGCTGGGTATCATCATCAGATCCTTCCAAACGCTGGGCATCCTCCTGGAGCATGTACCCAACACTGTGCTCAAACAGTTCGGGGGACTCCTCAGGAGGAGGACATGGTGGGTCTAGGGAAGGATTGACTAATGAAGATAATGATACCAGAGAAGAGGACGCTTTGGCAGCTGCTTTGCCAGTACCCTGAGCCTGGGTGAGAGAGGATGAGGAGGATGAGGTGGGCTTGGTCATCCACTCTACCAAGTCTTCGGCATGATGTGGCTCAACATGTCCAGCTGCCGAAAAGAAGGACAAGCGTGTCCCATGGCCATGTGCTGATGACAATGCACCGCGTCCATGACCAGCACTGTTGCCCCCAGACACAGAGCCTGCTTGCCCTCTTTTTTGCCTCCTGACTGTCTGCCTCTCCTTGTTTGCCTTCCAGACATTTTAATGGATGGCCTGCAGGGAGATGGGAAAAAGAGCAATAAGGGCTACCTTCAGGTGTATACTGTGCAGGAGGCTTAGCAACAATGACACTGACACTGTCCCCTGCCTATCCTTCTCTGTCCCTAAACACAAGGATTGAAAATATGGAACAGCAAAATTGGTTTAGAACAGAATAGCACACTGACACTTTCCCTCACTGTCCTACTCTGTCCCTCCCTACAAACAAGATTTAGCACAGAATAGCACACTGATAATTGCCACGAGTGTCCTTCTCTGTCCCTAAACTCAAGGATTGAAAATATGGAACAGCAAAATTGGTTTAGAACAGAATAGCACACTGACACTTTCCCTCACTGTCCTACTCTGTCCCTCCCTACAAACAAGATTTAGCACAGAATAGCACACTGAAAATTGCCACGAGTGTCCTTCTCTGTCCCTAAACTCAAGGATTGAAAATATGGAACAGCAAAATTGGTTTAGAACAGAATAGGACACTTTCCCTCACTGTCCTACTCTGTCCCTCCCTACAAACAAGATTTAGCACAGAATAGCACACTGATAATTTCCACGAGTGTCCTTCTCTGTCCCTAAACTCAAGGATTGAAAATATGGAACAGCAAAATTGGTTTAGAACAGAATAGCACACTGACACTTTCCCTCACTGTCCTACTCTGTCCCTCCCTACAAAAAAGATTTAGCACAGAATAGCACACTGATAATTTCCACGAGTGTCCTTCTCTGTCCCTAAACTCAAGGATTGAAAATATGGAACAGCAAAATTGGTTTAGAACAGAATAGCACACTGTCAGTTTCACTCACTGTACCTCTCTGTCCCTCCCTACAAACAAGATTTAGCACAGAATAGCACACTGAAAATTGCCACGAGTGTCCTTCTCTGTCCCTAAACTCAAGGATTGAAAATATGGAACAGCAAAATTGGTTTAGAACAGAATAGGACACTTTCCCTCACTGTCCTACTCTGTCCCTCCCTACAAACAAGATTTAGCACAGAATAGCACACTGATAATTTCCACGAGTGTCCTTCTCTGTCCCTAAACTCAAGGATTGAAAATATGGAACAGCAAAATTGGTTTAGAACAGAATAGCACACTGACACTTTCCCTCACTGTCCTACTCTGTCCCTCCCTACAAAAAAGATTTAGCACAGAATAGCACACTGATAATTGCCACGAGTGTCCTTCTCTGTCCCTAAACTCAAGGATTGAAAATATGGAACAGCAAAATTGGTTTAGAACAGAATAGCACACTGACACTTTCCCTCACTGTCCTACTCTGTCCCTCCCTACAAAAAAGATTTAGCACAGAATAGCACACTGATAATTTCCACGAGTGTCCTTCTCTGTCCCTAAACTCAAGGATTGAAAATATGGAACAGCAAAATTGGTTTAGAACAGAATAGCACACTGTCAGTTTCACTCACTGTACCTCTCTGTCCCTCCCTACAAACAAGATTTAGCACAGAATAGCACACTGAAAATTGCCACGAGTGTCCTTCTCTGTCCCTAAACTCAAGGATTGAAAATATGGAACAGCAAAATTGGTTTAGAACAGAATAGGACACTTTCCCTCACTGTCCTACTCTGTCCCTCCCTACAAACAAGATTTAGCACAGAATAGCACACTGATAATTTCCACGAGTGTCCTTCTCTGTCCCTAAACTCAAGGATTGAAAATATGGAACAGCAAAATTGGTTTAGAACAGAATAGCACACTGACACTTTCCCTCACTGTCCTACTCTGTCCCTCCCTACAAAAAAGATTTAGCAGAGAATAGCACACTGATAATTGCCACGAGTGTCCTTCCCTGTCCCTAAACTCAAGGATTGAAAATATGGAACAGCAAAATTGGTTTAGAACAGAATAGCACACTGACACTTTCCCTCACTGTCCTACTCTGTCCCTCCCTACAAACAAGATTTAGCACAAAATAGCACACTGACACTTTCCCTCACTGTACCTCTCTGTCCCTAAACTCAAGGATTGAAAATATGGTTCAGCAAGATTGGTTTAGAACAGAATAGCACACTGACACTTTCCCTCACTGTCCTACTCTGTCCCTCCCTACAAACAAGATTTAGCACAGAATAGCACACTGAAAATTGCCACGAGTGTTCTTCTCTGTCCCTAAACTCAAGGATTGAAAATATGGAACATCAAAATTGGTTTAGAACAGAATAGCACACTGACACTTTCCCTCACTGTCCTACTCTGTCCCTCCCTACAAACAAGATTTAGCACAGAATAGCACACTGAAAATTGCCACGATTTTCCTTCTCTGTCCCTAAACTCAAGGATTGAAAATATGGAACAGCAAAATTGGTTTAGAACAGAATAGGACACTTTCCCTCACTGTCCTACTCTGTCCCTCCCTACAAAAAAGATTTAGCACAGAATAGCACACTGATAATTTCCACGAGTGTCCTTCTCTGTCCCTAAACTCAAGGATTGAAAATATGGAACAGCAAAATTGGTTTAGAACAGAATAGCACACTGTCAGTTTCACTCACTGTACCTCTCTGTCCCTCCCTACAAACAAGATTTAGCACAGAATAGCACACTGAAAATTGCCACGAGTGTCCTTCTCTGTCCCTAAACTCAAGGATTGAAAATATGGAACAGCAAAATTGGTTTAGAACAGAATAGGACACTTTCCCTCACTGTCCTACTCTGTCCCTCCCTACAAACAAGATTTAGCACAGAATAGCACACTGATAATTTCCACGAGTGTCCTTCTCTGTCCCTAAACTCAAGGATTGAAAATATGGAACAGCAAAATTGGTTTAGAACAGAATAGCACACTGACACTTTCCCTCACTGTCCTACTCTGTCCCTCCCTACAAAAAAGATTTAGCAGAGAATAGCACACTGATAATTGCCACGAGTGTCCTTCCCTGTCCCTAAACTCAAGGATTGAAAATATGGAACAGCAAAATTGGTTTAGAACAGAATAGCACACTGACACTTTCCCTCACTGTCCTACTCTGTCCCTCCCTACAAACAAGATTTAGCACAAAATAGCACACTGACACTTTCCCTCACTGTACCTCTCTGTCCCTAAACTCAAGGATTGAAAATATGGTTCAGCAAGATTGGTTTAGAACAGAATAGCACACTGACACTTTCCCTCACTGTCCTACTCTGTCCCTCCCTACAAACAAGATTTAGCACAGAATAGCACACTGAAAATTGCCACGAGTGTTCTTCTCTGTCCCTAAACTCAAGGATTGAAAATATGGAACATCAAAATTGGTTTAGAACAGAATAGCACACTGACACTTTCCCTCACTGTCCTACTCTGTCCCTCCCTACAAACAAGATTTAGCACAGAATAGCACACTGAAAATTGCCACGATTTTCCTTCTCTGTCCCTAAACTCAAGGATTGAAAATATGGAACAGCAAAATTGGTTTAGAACAGAATAGGACACTTTCCCTCACTGTCCTACTCTGTCCCTCCCTACAAACAAGATTTAGCACAGAATAGCACACTGATAATTTCCACGAGTGTCCTTCTCTGTCCCTAAACTCAAGGATTGAAAATATGGAACAGCAAAATTGGTTTAGAACAGAATAGCACACTGACACTTTCCCTCACTGTCCTACTCTGTCCCTCCCTACAAAAAAGATTTAGCACAGAATAGCACACTGATAATTTCCACGAGTGTCCTTCTCTGTCCCTAAACTCAAGGATTGAAAATATGGAACAGCAAAATTGGTTTAGAACAGAATAGCACACTGTCAGTTTCACTCACTGTACCTCTCTGTCCCTCCCTACAAACAAGGATTAGCACAGAATAGCACACTGACACTTTCCCTCACTGTACCTCTCTGTCCCTAAACTCAAGGATTGAAAATATGGTTCAGCAAGATTGGTTTAGAACAGAATAGCACACTGACACTTTCCCTCACTGTCCTACTCTGTCCCTCCCTACATACAAGATTTAGCACAGAATAGCACACTGATAATTGCCACGAGTGTCCTCCTCTGTCACTAAACTCAAGGATTGAAAATATGGAACAGCAAAATTGGTTTAGAACAGAATAGCACACTGACACTTTCCCTCACTGTCCTACTCTGTCCCTCCCTACAAACAAGATTTAGCACAGAATAGCACACTGAAAATTGCCACGAGTGTCCTTCTCTGTCCCTAAACTCAAGGATTGAAAATATGGAACAGCAAAATTGGTTTAGAACAGAATAGGACACTTTTCCTCACTGTCCTACTCTGTCCCTCCCTACAAACAAGATTTAGCACAGAATAGCACACTGATAATTTCCACGAGTGTCCTTCTCTGTCCCTAAACTCAAGGATTGAAAATATGGAACAGCAAAATTGGTTTAGAACAGAATAGCACACTGTCAGTTTCACTCACTGTACCTCTCTGTCCCTCCCTACAAACAAGGATTAGCACAGAATAGCACCCTGACACTTTCCCTCACTGTACCTCTCTGTCCCTAAACTCAAGGATTGAAAATATGGTTCAGCAAGATTCGTTTAGAACAGAATAGCACACTGACACTTTCCCTCACTGTACCTCTCTGTCCCTACAAACAAGGATTAGCACAGAATAGCACACTGTCACTGACACTCTCCCTACCTATCCTTATTTGTCCCTAAACACAAGGAATCCAGGATTAGTAAAGGAAAAATAATGTCACTGTCCCTGCCTATGCTTCTCTTTCCCTGCTCCGGAACACACTACACAAGGCCGCCGCGCTGGCGGCCTTTTATAGTGTGGGGCGTGTACTAAACCCCCTCAGCAATAATTGGCCACAGGCATCCTGCCTGTGGCCAATCATTGCTCTCCTCGCTGCCGGCGCTGTGATTGGCCAAGCATGCGGGGTCACAGTGCATGCTTGGCCAATCACAGCGCCTGGATGACACTGCGATGGCGTAGTGCATTGTGGGCCGTTCGCGTCACTCGAATTTGGCGCGAACGGCCCAAATTGTTCGATCTTCGTCGAACGATCGAACAGCCGATGTTCGAGTCGAACGTATGTTCGACTCGAACACGAAGCTCATCCCTAATCAGGAGGCTGATTCTGGAGTGAGTGTATGTAACACAGGAAGTGGCTGACAGGTGCTGCAGGAGATTAGCATCACTGAGATGCAAAAAAAAAAGATAAAAACAGTATTTTAAGGAAAAAAATAAAAAAGAACTGCAACTGTTTCATGATGCACAAAGCTTCAGCAAACTATTCATTAAGAATGTATATCTACTCATATATCCAGGGCTTTTTTTCTCAGAGACTAGGTGCGGGTACTCCCCCTTTCCTAGTCACCCCTTGTCTCCGCCCCCTACCCACCTCCGAGCACCATCCCTTGGCTCCACCCTTTACCTAAAAAATACAGAAAAGTATAATTTTTTGGTGCTAACTAGTTTGTATGGATTTGCTAATGAAAGGCAGTAAAAGAGGTCCCCTGCAGCCAGCAACAATAGACCCCCCCCCAGCAACAATAAATCTCCCCAGCAACAATAGACCCCTTAGAAACAATAGATCTCCCCAGCAACAATAGATTCCTCACAGTAACTATAGATGCCCCCAGCAACAATAGATTACTCACAGTAACTATAGATGCCCCCAGCAACAATAGATCTCCTTTGCAACAATAGCTCTCCCCAGCAACATTAGATCACTTCAAGCAACAATAGATCTCCCCGGCAACATTAGATCCCCTACAGTAGCTCTATATCCCTCTCAGAAACAATAGATCCCCTCAGAAACAATAAATCTCCCCAGCAGCAATAGATACCCCCACAGAAACTATAGATCTCCCCAGCAACAATAGATCCTTCCAAGCAACAATAGATCCCTCTTAGCAACAGTAGATCCCCCAGAAACAATAGATCCCCCACAAGAAAATACCCACAGCAACAAGCAACAATAGATCCACTCCAGCAACAATATATCTCCCAGTATCCAGCATAAATAGACTCTACAACAGCCAGCAAAAATAAACCCCTCTCTCAACAGTAAATCTCTTCCATCAACAAATGACCCCACAGAAACAATAGATCCCCCCACCAGCAGCAAGAAAAGCTCCCCAACAACAATAGATCCCCCAAGTGACAATAGAGCCCCCAGCAACAATAGACCTTCCAGCACATCCCTGCACCCCTTGGTATATACATTCAGTGCTGGAGGTGGTGGAACTACATTCCCCCACGTTCCTGAATATATCTACCCAACTACTTTATATCTACAAATTTTGCAGGGACTGTCGCATATTTTAACAAACGTTGAACATTTTTCACAATGCAAAGACCTGCAAGTTGCAACAGTCGGGTGCATTAAGTGTATTAAGGTGCTGTTGAAAATGAATGGCACTCCACACGGGTTCCATGCCTTATACACTGCATTGTGACATTATACTTTATTACCGCGCGCTACAGCAACACAATAGTGTGATTGGGTCCCAACACACATCTATAGAATCATTTACATTCTCGCGTTACATTTCGCAGACTGTACACGGAATCTAGTTTCCCTTTAAGCGGATCCTCGACAAAAGCCATGTGCCACAATTTTCATTTGCCAGACCCAGCTGTCTGACGACGCTGCCAACTTTTCTCTATGGATCTGTGCCATGTATGTGCGACATGATGTAACGCTGATATTTACTACCACCCTATGCCATAACGCCTGACTAAAAATCGCACCAATTTTCTGTGTGCCACTTAAGCCATCTCGTCCCAGCGGGCTCATCCACAGAGGCCCGAGATCTGCAGACGCTGTATAATTACAGCCTGCAGCCTGCCTAACTAAACAACAATTAAAATCCAGAACATACTAACAGACTGCACACAGTCATTACCATCTAATGCAGCATGGTGCATGGCAAATCTTTAACTCTTTTACCCCTGCTCTAACGTAGATGAGGTGTGTGACTAAGGCCCCTTTCACACCCGTGCAGATCCGCCCCGTGAAGCTCCGCTTGCTCAGCGGGGATCGCTCCGTTGATCCCCGCTGAGCCGACGGATGACTGGGCGGTCCCCGCACACTGTGCAGGGACCGCCCTGTCAGAGCGCCGCTCTCCCCTATGGGGAATCGGATGACGACGGACCGTAGAGTCCGTTGTCATCCGATCCGCTCCGCCGACGGAAGGAAAAATAGGGTTTTCCTCCATCACACTTTGGCGGAGCGGATGTCAGCGGACATGTCTTTGCTGACATCCGTACCTCCATAGGGCTACATGGAGGATCCGTTTTAGGTCCGCCTAAAAAACTGACAGGCGGACCTGAACGGACCTCCGTGTGAAAGAGCCCAGTCAAACTTTTCTTCAGTTCTCTTTTAAAATCTTTTTTTTTTTCTGTCAAGCTAGTTCTAAGCTGCTATGCTCCAGCTGAAAGTTGAAATAGGGCTTGCAGTAGGGTAATTGCTCTGAAAGCTAGCAGGTAGAAGACGGAGGTACCCAGGAGGTCTTATAGGCAGGGCTTTTTTTTCTCACAGAAAAGGTGCAGGAACTTCCCCCTTCTGAGTCACTTCTTGTCTCTGCCCCCTACCCACCTCTGAGCACGATCCCTTGGTTCCACCCCCAAGCTACCTCCCAGGTCCTTTTAGAGAGTACAGAACCAGGTATCATTTTGTGGTGCAACAATAAACCCCACCCCAGCATCAATAGACCCCCCCAGCCACAATAGACCACACCCTACAACAATAGCCCCCCCCCAGCAGTAATAGATACCTAGGGTTGCCACCTGTCCGGGATTCCCCCGGACAGTCCAGGTTTAAATTCACGTGTCCGGGTTTCAGACAGACTGAGACCCGGACACATTATTCAGACCGGGCTATGGCTCCCCAAGTAACCAAGATAGTCACACACAAATTTGTTGCCAACCGGGAGCTGCAGGGGGCTGTCTGGGGGGCAGGTTCGGCATCACTGGGGTGTAGGGTCAGCAATTTGGCCATACCCATTGTTTTCTGCAGCATGCTATGCGCACAGCAATACTACTCTCCTTGGGGCACCCAGGCTGCTAAAGTGTTCAGGTTTGGCTTAAAGAAAAGGTGGCAACCCTATAGATACCCCCCAACAACACTAGACCCACCCCAGCAACAATAAATCCCCTACACAAAGTTATACCCCTGCATGTGTGGATAGACCACCAGCATCCACCCATTTCATTTTGGGGGGACTGACCCTTTAAGACTTTCTTTCCATGTGTCTGCATGCAAAAATGAAAATTATTCTGGGTTCTATTATCACACAGTCAAGTCCATAGCAGAAAACTTTTAGCTGTCACTTAATGTTTTGTTAAAATTGATACTTTTCAATTTGTTACCTTTTTTTAAGCTCCTTCCCCAAGTCTACTGCTAAATAACCCTGACAAAATATTAACTGTTTAATGTATCTGGGATAGAGAAAACGTGGATGGAAACATTATCTGTGAGGAATAATCTAAAGCCACAGGACCGGGGGCTGGAAATCACGACAGGGATGGTTGACTTCCTAAAGGAATTGCACGAGGTATCAGCAAGTGATCCAGGCTAATGCACTTCACTAAGAGACGGTAATTGTGCATTATGTATACATTGATTACTCACACAGCACACTGCCATGTTACTTTGTGGCACAGCATGCAGCTGTCTGAGTAACACTTTCCTTGCTGCTGATCTGTCTGCAGATTAGCATAAAAGGGAATCTGTCATGATAGTAATATAGGAGCTGGGGAGGAAGGAGAAGAGGAGTGGGGAGGGTAGGAAAATGGAAATGAGAGGAAAAGAGAGAGAAGAGGGAAAAGAAAGTGGAGTGGGTAACAGACGATAAAGGAGAGGGAGGAGAAGGAGAGGGAAATTGAGAGGGTGAGGGAAAGGGATGGGAGAGAAGAGATGAGGAGAGGAGGAAGAGAAGAGAAGAAGAGAAGAGGAAATAGAAAAGAAGAGGAAAAGAAGAGGAAGAGAAGAGAGGCGGAAGAGGAAGAGAAGAGGAAGAAGAGAAAGCAAAAGAGAAAGAGGAAGAGGTAGAGGAAGAGAAAGAGAAAAAAAAGAGAGAGGAAGAGAAGAGAAGAAAAGAGGAAAGGAAGAGGAAGAGAAGAGAATGGGGAAAGGGAAAGTCAGAAGACAGGGGAGGAATAGGAAGAGGAGAATAGACGAAAGTGGTGAAGTGAAGGGAGAAAAGAAGGGAGAGGAAAGAAGAGAAGGGAGAGGAAAGAGGGAAGAGGAGTGGAGAGGGGGGAAGAAAGAAGGGAGAGGAGATGGGGAAGAGGAGTGGAGAGGGGGAAGAATTGGAGAACAGAGAGGAGCAGAGAAGAAATAGGAGAGGGTAAAGGAAAGGAGAGAGGAGAAAAGAAAGGAAAGAAGAAGCATTAAGAAAGGAAAGCAGAGGAGATGGGAGAGGTGTGAAAAGAAGGTAGAGTGGTGAAGAAGAGAGGGGAAAAGAGAAGGGTGATGTGAAGAGAGGAGAGAAGTGATGTGAGAGCATGGGGGGAGAGGAGAAGAGAGTGAGGTGGAGAATGGATAGGAGAAGGGAGAATGGGGGGTAGTGGAGAGGGGCAGAAAACAGAGAAGGGGAAGGAGAAGGAAGGTGAGAGAAGAGAAAGAGGAGAAATGAGGGAAGAAAGGAGCACAGAAGGAAAAGGAGTCATTAAAGAGAGGGAGAAAAGAAGGTAGAGGTGTGGCGAAGGAAGGGAGATGAGAAAGAAGAGGAGAAAAGAAGGGAGAGGAAAAGCGAGAAGGGAGATGAGTGGAAAAGGGAGGGAAGAGGAGAAGGGAGATGAGTGGAAAAGGGAGGGGAGAGGAGAAGAAAGAATGAAGATGAGTGGAAAAGGGAGGGAATTGGAGAAGAGAGAAGGAAGATGAGTGGAAAAGGGAGGGGGAGAGAAGAAGAGAGATGGAAGATGGGTGGAAAAGGGAGAGGAGAGGAGAAAAGAACAGAGAGGAGCTAGAAAAGGGGAGGGGAGAGGAGAAGAAAGAATGAAGATGAGTGGAAAAGGGAGGGAAGAGGAGAAGAGAGAAGAAAGATGAGTGGAAAAGGGAGGGGAGAGAAGAAGCGAGATGGAAGATGAGTGGAAAAGGGAGGGGGAGAGAAGAAGAGAGATGGAAGATGGGTGGAAAAGGGAGAGGAGAGGAGAAAAGAACAGAGAGGAGCTAGAAAAGGGGAGGGGAGAGGAGAAGAAAGAATGAAGATGAGTGGAAAAGGGAGGGAAGAGGAGAAGAGAGAAGAAAGATGAGTGGAAAAGGGAGGGGAGAGAAGAAGCGAGATGGAAGATGAGTGGAAAAGGGAGGGGGAGAGAAGAAGAGAGATGGAAGATGGGTGGAAAAGGGAGAGGAGACGAGAAAAGAAGGGAGAGGAGCTAGGAAAGGGGAGGGGAGAGGAGGAGAAAGAATGAAGATGAGTGGAAAAGGGAGGGAAGAGGAGAAGAGAGAAGAAAGATGAGTGGAAAAGGGAGGGGAGAGAAGAAGCGAGATGGAAGATGAGTGGAAAAGGGAGAGGAGAAAAGAAGGGAGAGGAGCTAGGAAAGGGGAGGGGAGGGGAGAAGAGAGAAAAGAAGAGAACTGATGTCTGTGTTGGCGGTATAGGACATACAATGTATTCAGAGGTTCACTTGCATAATAATATAACAAGTAAGGGCAAAGCACTGAGGGAGCCATGTCACTGATATTTAGAGCAGGGAAAATGGCATTGGATTTCATCTGTATTTAGTCTGTCCACATTCCCCACGTCACAGCTGCCTTCTGGTAAACTTCACTGAACTTATATGGAGCAAACAAGTCCTGCAAGGCTCAAAAAACACCAGGAAAAAGAAACTTGTAAACTAGGGTGAGTCCACTGCCTGCCAAAGAACTACACGTCCCAGCATGAAGGCTTAGTTTAAGGGAGAACTCTTCTAAGCAGTTTTGGTAAACTGTTCCCATAAATCCAGTACAATTTCAGAAGAACCTTACTATGGAAAAAAAAAAAAAACAGGTTCTCTTAACTTGACCCTCTTTAGCAGCACATTCCCCTATTTCCTTCTATACCACTGGAAGCAAAGAAAGAAAATACTGTTTAATCTCTAAATCCTGAGTTGGAATTTTTTTAAGGACTCTCTACCCACCCCATGTGAAAAATCAATGTTATTGCCCTTGGATTTATTCCCCCCAATCTGAGTTTTATGGGTCTCTGTCCAGGCTGGGATGCCCCCTCTTGTCCAAATTCCTCAGTAATACAATATCAATTAAAATGTACCCACACATTTAAAAACAAGCCGAGTTGGGCTTCCTTATATTGGCAAGCTGGGATCTCACGTGTAAACGTCTCACCACCAGGGTCCCTGAGAGAGACATGAGAAATTGGGCTTCCTCTCTAGTATCTCCCAAATACAGAAACGTACACTATATGGTCATAAGTTTGTGCATATCTCACTAATACACCTATATGAGTTTTTATGGACATCCCAGTTTAAAACTATGGGCAATAATATGGAGTTGCCTCCCCCCGTCCGTAAGATCTTAAAGTGTGTCTATGGGAATTTGCACCCATTTAGCCAAAAGACCATTTGTGAGGTAAGCTACTGATGTTGGAGGAGAAAACCTGGCTTGTAAACAGTGTTCGAGTTCATGTCAAAGGTGTCCAGTAGGGTTGAGGTCAGGGCCACTTGAAGTTCCTTAAAGTGGTGTTCCGGGGAAAAAATAAAAAATAAAAGCAAGCAGCTACACATACTGCAGCTGCTGGCTTTTAATAAATGGACACTTACCTGTCCTGCAGTTCCTCGATGTCGGCACTGCAGCTGATGTTTCCATCATCTGTCGGGTGCTGCCACCGCCATTGCGGGTAAGGGAACCCGGCAGTGAAGCCTTTCGGCTTCACGCCGGGAACTCTACTGCGCATGCGCGAGGCCCCGCTCCGCTCTCCTATTAGCGTGGCGGCCAGGGGAGGAGGAGGAGGGAACCCCACGGTGACGTCACGGTCACGCCCGGACTCCTGGAAGTGGGAAAGGACAGGTATCCTGTCCCCCTTCCCCCCCGAAAGGTGCCAATTGTGGCACCGGAGGGGAGGAGGAATCCGACGAGTGGAAGTTCCACTTTAGGGTGGAGCTCCGCTTTAACAACAAACCTGTCAAACCATGTCTTTATGGAGCTAGATTTGTGCTCTAGGGGTCAGTCATGTTACCATAATGTTGGAAGCACACAGTTGTCGCAGATGACGTTCTATGCTTTCATTAACAGTACTCTTCACTGGAAACACCTAAACTCAATAATTTGGAGAGATCTCCACATACATTTGGCCATACAGTGTATAGTGTAAGCTTTGGGTGGGTTGACCATTGACGACGTTGGTGACTGGTTCCTGCTCAATACCGATTTATATTTAATTATGTGCAGATTCAGATTTTGCTGGAAGTTGATCATTTTCATTTCTGCAAATGCTGAAGAAATACAAGTCCCATTTGACAAGACGCATCGCTTGTAGTTCTTCAACATCTGGAAGGCATAGGATGCCCAAGTCTGGTTTACACTATAAACTTCAGTGTGACCACCCCTGGGTCACCTTCGCTGGTCTTGTGTGACCAGGGCCGGTGCCAACTTGGAAACTGCTCCACTTTACCCGGACATATGTCCAAGCAACCAACGAGAAATTAAAAAGTAATGAAAATGCATGAGAACCTGTTAGAGGGAATTGAATCTACTCCCTTAAAGAATGTACAAAAGGGGGGGGGGGGAGCAGTGACCTTGCTACACACGTGTTACATTAATAATTTCATTTAAACCTCGTCTCTTCTCTTTACAGAATGCTGACAGTACGCTGGGTAATGCTGTTTACTGTACATGGGAACAATGAGCTGTCTTCTGACCAAGGACAACTCCTAAAACGTCTGCTATTGCCGCAACATTAGACCTTGTGAAAAAGAGACGCCAATCATAGAGGACCTGACAAGCAGTACTGAGAAAGATTTGGTTAAACGTTTGAATTTTTTTAAGACTCATATGTGAAGGTGATCAAACACAGATCTTTTCACATGATGGAATTTTTTATTTTGATATATACCTTTTAAAATTGCAGCTCCACTACAGTGGATGTAGAACTGAAAAACAAAAACCTATGGCTGCCTAGTCATATCAGATACTTTTCAGAGCCCCATGAGTACCTAAACCCAGGTATTCCGCTAGAATATGCAAATCTTGACTTCAACTGCTGAAGTCATTCTTCGGTCTGCCCCTCCTTCCTCTCTACTGCTCCTATCCACTTGCCGACCGCATAAAGCCCTGTACACACGATCGAAATTTCCGATGCAATCAAATCCAATGGATTTTTCCATCGGAATTCTGATGAAGCTGACTTCCATTAGTCTTGCCTACACACCATCAGACAAAATTCCGACCGTCCCAAACGCCGTGACGTACAACACGTACGACGGCACTATAAATGGGAAGTTCAAATCCAATGGTGCCACCCTTTGGGCTGCTTTTGCTGATTTTGTGTTACCGCGTGTTAGTAAAAGTTTGGTGAGAGACGATTTGCGCTTTTCACTCTCCGTGTTTTTCAGTCTGTTACAGCATGACGAATGTGCTATCTCCATTTCGAACGCTAGTTTTACCAGAACGAGCGCTCCCGTCTCCTAATTCAGTCTGAGCATGTGTGGGTTTTTTCTCCGATGGAGTTCCACACAGACGATCGGAATTTCCTATCGTTTTTTTTTCCATCGGAAAAATTTAAAACATGTTCTATTTTTTTTCACCAATGGAAATAAGTCAGATGGGGCCCACACACGATCGGTTTGTCCAATGAAAACCGATCGTGTGTACAGGGCTTAACTGCAAATCACGTCATTACTTTGACACTAAATACCAGAGTTATGGCAGTGGTCAGTAGAAGTGGTCCCAGCGGCGGATTCGCCAAGGGGTAATTTTTATAGGCGGTCTGTGGCGGGCAATTCCGAGCTTACCGGAGCCGTCTGTGAGCTCGGAACCAGTCTGATACGGCTGATGGCTAAGCAGGAATCCGAGTGAGGGTAGGATAGCCCTCGCTCGGCTCTATGCCCTTGGAGGACCAGAGCGACCTCCGACATCACTTCCGGTTCTCCGGCAGATTGACAGGATTTTTTTTTTCTCTTAAAGCGGAGGTTCACCCAAAAGTGAACCTCCACTTTTCGGAACCCTCCCCCCCCTCCGGTGTCACATTTGGCACCTTTCAGGGGGGAGGGGGTGCAGATACCTGTATAAAACAGGTATTTGCACCACACCCGGGAGCAGACTCCCGCGGGAGTCCCGCCCCTTCGCGGCACCCGTCCCCCCCCCCCCGTTGTGTTCTGGGAAACACTCAGTGAGGACCGGGCAGTGAAGCCGCAGTGCTTCACTTCCCGATTCCCTCACTGAGGATGGCGGCGGGGGAAGCCGAGAGCCGAGCGGTAGCTCGGCTTCGGCTGCCGACGTCGCGGGAGACCTGGACAGGTAAGTGTCCCTTTTTTAAAAGTCAGCAGCTGCAGTATTTGTAGCAGCTGGCTTTTAAAAAAAATAAAATTCCGGTGAACCTTTGCTTTAAAGTCAAAATGAAATTTTTTTGTTTTTTGTTTTTTTTTGCTTTTAAAGGTCTTTTTGACCCCAAATCTCTCAATAAAGAGGACCTGGCATGCTTATTTTTATTACAATGGATGTTTACATTCCTTGTAATAGGAATAAAAGTGATAAAAAAAGAAAATTAAAGGGACAGTATAAAAATAAAAAATTAAAAGTATAATAAATAAGAAAAAAAATTGTCTCTCCAAGCTCACACGCAGAAGCAAATGCAACGTAAGTCGCTAGCTGGGGGTGGCCACGGCGCTTCGTCATCATGCACGCTTGCTGATCGGCGGTTGAGTTTGTTGCAGCCACACAGCCTGCTGCTTTTTGGGAGAGCAATTGTATCTGTTTTTATTGCCACATGCAAGTTTTTTAAACCTATTGGCCAAGGATTTGCTTATGCCCGGTACACACGATCAGAAAATCGTACGAAAAATTTCAATTTCGGAGCAATCGTACGATAATCTGATCATTACTAAAGTGCTTTTGAGAGCCGATCAGGACAGTTCATCCGATATTATTCGATCGGACATGCACAAAATTATTTTTGTACGATGCCAGATCGTACAATTTTCGTTTAACCAGTGCAGCTGACGTTCGAAAATGCAATACAAATGACATGTGACAAATGAATTTTTATTCTGTCCTACGAGAATTTTAATGATGTAAACCCATCAGATTACATCTGAGATAATCATGTAAAGGCGGCCATGCACGGTTCGAATTTCGAAAGAATTTTCTTTCGAAAATCGTATCAAAGAATTTTCGTACGAATTTCGCACCGTTAGTGGGCTGCAGCAACAGCCGATCTTCGTGCGGCAATCAAATTTGAGGAAACAGACATGTTGGAAATTTTTTTGAAAAACAAACGATTTTCTGATCAATGATGGGAGAATCGTGCGAGAAATGTAATAGAAAAGAAAATGTGCATGTGCAAGAAAATAATATTCCCGGAGAGAAACCAATATTCCCGGAGAGAAAAGAATATTCCCGGAGAGAAAAGAATATTCCCGGAGAGAAACAAATATTCCCGGAGAGAAAAGAATATTACCGGCAACATGAAGGCTTGGTCGGCCGAATTTCGAAAATCAATGGTGGCATCATCGGATCACAAAAAAAACGAATTTTCTGATTTTGAAAAGAAAATTAGTTCGAAATTCGACCATGTATGGCCTGCTTTAAAAAAAAAAACAGATGATCATTCGTCGTCTATGGAGATTTTTTAATTACCGTAGTTTGTCACCATTCCACGAGCGTGCGCAATTTTCAAGCATGACATGTTAGGCATCTATTTACTCGGCGTAACATCATCTTTCACATTATACAAAAAAGTGGGCTAACTTTACTGTTTTGTTTTTTTTTTCCCCAAAAGATTGCGTTTGAAAGACCGCTGTTCAAATACAGTGTGACATAAAATATTGCAACGACCGCCATTTTATTCTCTAGTGTCTCTGCTAAAATATATATATATATATATATATATATATATATACAGTATCTTACAAAAGTAAGTACACCCCTCACATTTTTGTAAATATTTTATTATATTTTTTTCATGTGACAACACTGAAGAAATGACACTTTGCTACAATGTAAAGTAGTGAGTGTACAGCTTGTATAACAGTGTAAATTTGCTGTTTCCCCAAAATAACTCAACACACAGCCATTAATGTCTAAACCGCTGGCAACAAAAGTATAATAAACTATTTACAAAAATGTGAGGGGTGTACTTACTTTTGTGAGATACTGTATAATATTTGGGAGTTCTAAGTAATTTTCTAGCAATAAATAGAGATTTTTACTTGTCAGAAAAAGCCAGGGACAGCAAGTGGTTATTAGTCCACAACTACAATGCCCATCCTCAGTGGCCATCAATAAGATGTGGCAGAGGGTAGATCTGAGTGCTCTGCAAGTAGTGATGAGCCGAACACCCCCGGGTTCGGTTCGCACCAGAACCCGCGAACGGACCGAAAGTTCGAACGAACATTAGAACCCTATTAAATACAATGGATGCGAACGTTCGAATTCTAAAGTGCTAATTATAACAACTATTATGCATGTTATTGTCCTAAAAAGGGTTTGGGAACCCGGGTTCTGCACCAGGGGACATGTATCAATGCAAAAAGAAGTTTTAAAAACGGTCGTTTTTCGGGAGCAGTCATTTTAATGATGCATAAAGTGAAAAAAAAAAGTCAAATATTCCTTTAAATATCGTACCTGGGGGGTGTCTAAAGTATGCCTGTGAAGTGCCACGTGTTTCCCGTGTTTAGAACTGTCCCTGCACAAAATGACACTTCTAAAGGAAAAAAAAGCCATTTAAAACTGCTTGCGGCTTTAATGTAATGTCTGGTCCCGGTAATATGGATGAAATTCTTTAAGAAAAATGGCATAGCTACCCCATGACCCCCCCCCTACCCCAGCCCATTACCAGCCCCTTTGGGTCTTGTATGGATATTAAGGGGAACCCCGCACATAAAATAAAAAAGGCCCTATATACTCTGAACAGCCCTATACAGGCGGTGCATACAAGACAGGGACTGTAGGTTTGTTCTTATGTAGAGTCTGTTTGTAATTTTGAACAGGTACATTGTTGAAGTGTAGCTCCAGACCAAAAATCTATTTTTAAACTTTTTGGAAAACATAGGTAAGGGTTATCACCCCTGTAACATTTGTTTTGCTGTCTGTGCCCCTGTTCAGAACATTTCACCTCACTTTCCGTCCCAATGACAACTGTTTTTGAAATGTGGTGTTTTTCTTGAAACAAGGATTGCTGATAAAGCATCAGTACAGAGGAGACACCTTTCTCCCATATTTATTCTTACAGGAGAGAATTTTCCTTCCTAGTGGTAGATTTCCTCTCACTTCCTGTTGTCTTCTTGCGTTTGCAAGTAGGAGTCGTTTGTAAGTTGGATGTTTGAAAGTAGGGACCTGCCGTATATACTCTGCAGAAATAGGCCCCTTAGTTGTTGGTGTTGGCACAACACTGTAAGCACTCACAGTTACTCTTGGTTGGTGCTGGAACGCCCTGCTGTCAACTATTATATCAGGAATTTTAATTACATATAATTGTTGAACAGTGGTAGTAAAAATTGGGCCTTTGATGGTGGTGCTGGTGCCACAACACTGTAAGCCCTGACAGTTACTCTTGGTGGGTGCAGCAATGGGCCCTGCTGTGAATTATTAGATCAAGAATTGTAATTACATGCCCCTGTTGAACAGGGGCTGAAAAATTGGGCCTTAGGCACTGGTGGCACAACACTGCAACCCCTCACAGATACTGTACTTGGAGCACAGCAATGAGCCCTGTTGCAAAGTATTGCTTCAAAAATTGTAATGACACGCCCCTGTTAAACAGGGGCTGAAAAATTGGGCCTTAGGCACTGGTGGCACAACACTGCAACTCCTCACAGATACTGTACTTGGAGCACACCAATGAGCCCTGTTGCAAAGTATTGCTTCAAAAATTGTAATGACACGCCCCTGTTAAACAGGGGCTGAAAAATTGGGCCTTAGGCACTGGTGGCACAACACTGCAACTCCTCACAGATACTGTACTTGGAGCACAGCAATGAGCCCTGTTGCAAAGTATTGCTTCAAAAATTGTAATTACACGCCCCTGTTAAACAGGGGCTGAAAAATTGGGCGTTAGGCACTGGTGGCGGCACCCATAAACAAAAATGATCTTACAAGCTATCATCATCAATCGTATCATTGAGGACTCGGAGGAGGAGGATAGCCAGTCAACATAACAGCACAGGCACTCAGCATCAGCATCAGTCTTGAAGGGATGTGACATGTTAAAATCAATTAGTCTGTTATATCAGCATCAGGTGTGTGGTAGCTGGTGGTGATCCAAGACTGGTTCATCTTGATGAAAGTCAGTCGATCAACCGAGTCGGTGGACAGGCGCACCCTGTGATCCGTGACAAATCCTCCAGCAGCACTGAATGTGCGTTCCGAAAGAACGCTGGATGCAGGACAGGCCAGTAGCTCAATTGCATACTGTGCAAGCTCTGGCCAGTGATCCATCCTCAAGACCCAGTAAGCCAGAGGATTTTCGGTGGGGAAGGTGTCCAAGTCTGACCTTGCCCCTAGATATTCCTGCACCATGTTTATCAGACGCTGGCGATGGTTGCTGGAACCGATCATACTTTGGGGCTGCGGACTAAAGAATTGTCTGAACGCATCGGTCAGACGGCCACCTTCCCCACCGCTCCTTCTTTGACTGGCCGAAGCCTCAGCAACTCGTTGTCCAGGACCAGGAGTTTGCAACCTCCCAGTCTCTGGGAACGCGTTGCACAGACCTTTCTGCAAGGCCTCCCGGAGTTGTCTCATCCTCTGCTCCCTCTGCGACGGTAACATAAGGTCCGCAACCTTACCCTTGTACCGTGGATCAAGGAGAGTGGCCAGCCAGTAATGGTCCCTCTCCTTGATCCGAAGAATACGAGGATCCTTCCGCAGACTTTGCAGGATCAGGGAGGCCATGCAGCGTAGGTTTGCTGAGGCATTCGCTCCGGAGTCCTCTGGGTCACTAAGGACGACATGATCCGCAGCCACCTCCTCCCAGCCACGTACAAGTCCACTGGTTTCTTGGGACTGTAAATCATCCCTAAAAGACTGCTGCTGATGATGCTGAGTGCCAGCCTCCACCTCCATGCTGACACAATCCTCCTCCTCCTCCTCCTCCTCCTCCTCCTCCTCTTCCTGTGCGATGGGTGGGACAGAAGGAACACTGTCTGGGTAAAGGGGGCCTTGAGAGGCAAGGAAGTCCTCCTCTTCCTGCCTCTGTTCTGCCTCAAGTGCCCTGTCCATTATTCCACGCAGCGTGTGCTCCAACAGGTGGACAAGAGGTACAGTGTCACTGATGCATGCACTGTCACTGCTCACCATCCTCGTGGCCTCCTCAAATGGTGCCAGGACAGTGCATGCATCCCTGATCATGCCCCACTGGCGTGGAGAAAAAAAACCAAGCTCCCCTGACCCTGTCCTGGTGCCGTAGTCGCACAGGTACTCATTGATGGCCCTCTGCTGCGTGTGCAGCCGCTGCAGCATGGCCAACGTTGAGTTCCACCTGGTGGGCATGTCACATATAAGGCGGTTCTTGGGCAGGTTCAACTCCTTTTGCAGCTCAGCCAGGCGAGCACTGGCATTATAAGATCTGCGGAAATGCACACAGACTTTCCTGGCCTGCCTCAGGACATCCTGTAAGCCCGGGTACCTGCCCAAGAAGCGCTGCACCACCAGGTTAAGGACGTGAGCCACACAGGGCACATGGGTCAGTTGTCCCTGTCGGAGGGCGGAGAGGAGGTTGGTGCCATTGTCGCAAACCACCATTCCTGGCTTAAGCTGGCGTGGCGTCAACCACCTCTCGGCCTGGCCCTGCAGAGCAGACAGGACCTCTGCCCCAGTGTGGCTTCTGTCCCCCAAACACACCAGCGCAAGCACGGCATGGCATCTTTTTGCCTGCGTACTTGCGTAGCCCCGTGAACGGCTACGGAGCACCGCTGGTTCATAGGACAAACCACAGGAAGAGGCCATGGAGGAAGAAGAAGAGGAGGGGGTGGAGGAGAGAGGTGTGTCACAACCAGTAGTAGCATTTTGGAGGCGTGGCGGTGGGACAACCTCCAACACTACTGCACCTTGTCCTGAATCCTTCCCAGCTGCCAAAAGAGTGACCCAATGGGCCGTGAAAGAAAGGTAACGTCCCTGTCCATGCCTGCTGGACCATGAGTCAGCGGTAATATGCACCTTACCGCTGACCGCCCTGTCCAGCGAGGCCAAGACATTGCCTTCCACATGCCGGTAGAGAGCCGGAATAGCCTTCCGTGAGAAAAAGTGGCGTTTGGGAACCTGCCACTGAGGAACTGCACATTGCACAAACTCACGGAAGGGGGCCGAGTCTACCAACTGAAAAGGCAGCAGATGAAGCGCTAGCAATTTAGCCAAGCTAGCATTCAACCGCTGGGCATGTGGATGGCTGGGAGTGAACTTCTTTCGACGGTCCAGCAGCTGGGGCAGGGAAATTTGCCTGCTAGAATCGGACGTCGGTGTACTGCTAGCAGAGTGGGCGCAAGTACTTGGCTGTGACACACCTAATTCTACACCTTCATTCCTCTCAGTGCATGTTTCAGAGAGGACTGAAGTTATAGTGGGGTTGGAGATCCCAGCTGATGCGGTGCAAGGAGAGGTCCGCTTTGTTCTTTGGTGTGGGTCTTTGAGGTAGGCTTGCCAACGAGCTGCATGGCAGGTCAACATATGTCTGGTCAGGCATGTGGTACCCAAGCGGCTGATGTTTTGGCCACGCGATATACGCTTGAGACATATGTTGCAAACAGCAGCTGTGCGATCTGATGCACTAGCCTCAAAAAAGGCCCACACCAAAGAACTTTTTGAATGACGGGCAGAGGCAGCGCCCTGCACAGGCGGAGCTCTGCGGTGTGATTCCGTCGGTGTACTGCCCTTACGCTGGCCACCAAAGGGCATCCTGCCTCGTTGGAGATGTGCCTCCTCCTCATCCTCCTCCTCCTCCTCTCTCCTATTAGGCACCCACGTGGAGTCAGTGACCTCATCATCCCCTCCCTCCTCATCACTGGAGCCAATCTGGCAGTATGCTGCAGCTGCTGGAACATGACTGCCAGATTGGTGTCCTTCTTGAGCATCCCCTCTGTCTGCTCTCACGCTACTGCCTTCCTCTAGCTGGGTTTCATCATCAGACCCTTCGAAACGCTGGGCATCCTCCTGGAGCATGTACCCAACACTGTGCTGAAACAGTTCGGGGGACTCCTCAGGAGGAGGACATGGTGGGTCTAGGGAAGGAGTGACTGATGATTTGTCTGACATTGATACCAGGGAAGACGACGCTTTGGCAGCTGCTTTTCCAGTACCCTGAGCCTGGGTGAGAGAGGATGAGGAGGAGGAGGAGGGCTTGGTCATCCACTCTACCAAGTCTTCGGCATGATGTGGCTCAACATGTCCAGCTGCCGAAAAGAAGGACAAGCGTGTCCCATGGCCATGTGCTGATGACAATGCACCGCGTCCACGACCAGCACTGTTGCCCCCAGACACAGAGCCTGCTTGCCCTCTTTTATTGCCTCCTGACTGTCTGCCTCTCCTTGTTTGCCTTCCAGACATTCTAATAGATGGCCTGCAGGGAGATGGGAAAAAAGCAATAAGGGCTACCTTCAGGTGTCCTTCTCTGTCCCTTGAAACAAGGACTTTCACAGTGAAAGAAACTGACACTCTCCCTACCTACAGTTTTCTGTCCCTAGAAAAAATGTTTTTTTTAATCACAATATAGCACAAGGACAATTCACTCACTGTCCTTACAGGTCCCTGGAAACAAGGACTTGCAGAGTGAAAGAAAAAAAACACTCTCCCTACCTACAGTTTTCTGTCCCTAGAAAAAATGTTTTTTTTAATCACAATATAGCACAAGGACAATTCACTCACTGTCCTTACAGGTCCCTGGAAACAAGGACTTGCAGAGTGAAATAAACTGACACTCTCCCTACCTACAGTTTTCTGTCCCTAGAATAAATGTTTTTTTTAAGCACAATATAGCACAAGGAGAATTCACTCACTGTCCTTCCAGGTCCCTGGAAACAAGGACTTGCAGAGTGAAAGAAAAAAAACACTCTCCCTACCTACAGTTTTCTGTCCCTAGAAAAAATGTTTTTTTTAATCACAATATAGCACAAGGACAATTCACTCACTGTCCTTCCAGGTCCCTGGAAACAAGGACTTGCAGAGTGAAATAAACTGACACTCTCCCTACCTACAGTTTTCTGTCCCTAGAATAAATGTTTTTTTTAAGCACAATATAGCACAAGGACAATTCACTCACTGTCCTTACAGGTCCCTGGAAACAAGGACTTGCAGAGTGAAAGAAAAAAAACACTCTCCCTACCTACAGTTTTCTGTCCCTAGAAAAAATGTTTTTTTTAATCACAATATAGCACAAGGACAATTCACTCACTGTCCTTACAGGTCCCTGGAAACAAGGACTTGCAGAGTGAAAGAAAAAAAACACTCTCCCTACCTACAGTTTTCTGTCCCTAGAAAAAATGTTTTTTTTAATCACAATATAACACAAGGACAATTCACTCACTGTCCTTCCAGGTCCCTGGAAACAAGGACTTGCAGAGTGAAATAAACTGACACTCTCCCTACCTACAGTTTTCTGTCCCTAGAATAAATGTTTTTTTTAAGCACAATATAGCACAAGGACAATTCACTCACTGTCCTTACAGGTCCCTGGAAACAAGGACTTGCAGAGTGAAAGAAAAAAAACACTCTCCCTACCTACAGTTTTCTGTCCCTAGAAAAAATGTTTTTTTTAATCACAATATAGCACAAGGACAATTCACTCACTGTCCTTACAGGTCCCTGGAAACAAGGACTTGCAGAGTGAAATAAACTGACACTCTCCCTACCTACAGTTTTCTGTCCCTAGAATAAATGTTTTTTTTAATCACAATATAGCACAAGGACAATTCAGTCACTGTCCTTCCAGGTCCCTGGAAACAAGGACTTGCAGAGTGAAATAAACTGACACTCTCCCTACCTACAGTTTTCTGTCCCTAGAAAAAATGTTTTTTTTAATCACAATATAGCACAAGGACAATTCACTCACTGTCCTTACAGGTCCCTGGAAACAAGGACTTGCAGAGTGAAATAAACTGACACTCTCCCTACCTACAGTTTTCTGTCCCTAGAATAAATGTTTTTTTTAATCACAATATAGCACAAGGACAATTCAGTCACTGTCCTTCCAGGTCCCTGGAAACAAGGACTTGCAGAGTGAAATAAACTGACACTCTCCCTACCTACAGTTTTCTGTCCCTAGAATAAATGTTTTTTTTTAAGCACAATATAGCACAAGGACAATTCACTCACTGTCCTTACAGGTCCCTGGAAACAAGGACTTGCAGAGTAAAATAAACTGACACTCTCCCTACCTACAGTTTTCTGTCCCTAGAATAAATGTTTTTTTTAAGCACAATATAGCACAAGGAGAATTCACTCACTGTCCTTCCAGGTCCCTGGAAACAAGGACTTGCAGAGTGAAAGAAAAAAAACACTCTCCCTACCTACAGTTTTCTGTCCCTAGAAAAAATGTTTTTTTTAATCACAATATAGCACAAGGACAATTCACTCACTGTCCTTCCAGGTCCCTGGAAACAAGGACTTGCAGAGTGAAATAAACTGACACTCTCCCTACCTACAGTTTTCTGTCCCTAGAATAAATGTTTTTTTTAAGCACAATATAGCACAAGGACAATTCACTCACTGTCCTTACAGGTCCCTGGAAACAAGGACTTGCAGAGTGAAAGAAAAAAAACACTCTCCCTACCTACAGTTTTCTGTCCCTAGAAAAAATGGTTTTTTTAATCACAATATAGCACAAGGACAATTCACTCACTGTCCTTACAGGTCCCTGGAAACAAGGACTTGCAGAGTGAAAGAAAAAAAACACTCTCCCTACCTACAGTTTTCTGTCCCTAGAAAAAATGTTTTTTTTAATCACAATATAACACAAGGACAATTCACTCACTGTCCTTCCAGGTCCCTGGAAACAAGGACTTGCAGAGTGAAATAAACTGACACTCTCCCTACCTACAGTTTTCTGTCCCTAGAATAAATGTTTTTTTTAAGCACAATATAGCACAAGGACAATTCACTCACTGTCCTTACAGGTCCCTGGAAACAAGGACTTGCAGAGTGAAAGAAAAAAAACACTCTCCCTACCTACAGTTTTCTGTCCCTAGAAAAAATGTTTTTTTTAATCACAATATAGCACAAGGACAATTCACTCACTGTCCTTACAGGTCCCTGGAAACAAGGACTTGCAGAGTGAAATAAACTGACACTCTCCCTACCTACAGTTTTCTGTCCCTAGAATAAATGTTTTTTTTAATCACAATATAGCACAAGGACAATTCAGTCACTGTCCTTCCAGGTCCCTGGAAACAAGGACTTGCAGAGTGAAATAAACTGACACTCTCCCTACCTACAGTTTTCTGTCCCTAGAAAAAATGTTTTTTTTAATCACAATATAGCACAAGGACAATTCACTCACTGTCCTTACAGGTCCCTGGAAACAAGGACTTGCAGAGTGAAATAAACTGACACTCTCCCTACCTACAGTTTTCTGTCCCTAGAATAAATGTTTTTTTTAATCACAATATAGCACAAGGACAATTCAGTCACTGTCCTTCCAGGTCCCTGGAAACAAGGACTTGCAGAGTGAAATAAACTGACACTCTCCCTACCTACAGTTTTCTGTCCCTAGAATAAATGTTTTTTTTAAGCACAATATAGCACAAGGACAATTCACTCACTGTCCTTACAGGTCCCTGGAAACAAGGACTTGCAGAGTGAAAGAAACTGACACTGTCCCTACCTACAGTTTTCTGTCCCTAGAATAAATGTTTTTTTTAAGCACACTATAGCACAAGCACAAAACACACTGACACTCTCCCTACCTATCCTTCTCTTTCCCTAAACTAAAGGAATCCAGGTTAAGCAAGAAAGAAATAACAGTCACTGGCCCTGCCTATGCTGCTCTATCCCTGCTCCGGAACACACTACACTAGGCCGCCGTGCTGGCGGCCTTTTATAGTGTGGGGCGTGTACTAAACACCCTCAGCAATAATTGGCCACAGGCATCCTGCCTGTGGCCAATCATTGCTCTCCTCGCTGCCGGCGCTGTGATTGGCCAAGCATGCGGGGTCACAGTGCATGCTTGGCCAATCACAGCGCCTGGATGACACTGCGATGGCGTAGTGCATTGTGGGCCGTTCGCGTCACTCGAATTTGGCGCGAACGGCCCAAATCGTTCGATCATCGTCGAACGATCGAACAGCCGATGTTCGAGTCGAACGTATGTTCGACTCGAACACGAAGCTCATCCCTATCTGCAAGGTATTTAATCATGTCTTATTTTCACCTCGGATGTTGCCTTTGTAGGTTTCAAGAGAACACAAGCTCCTTTCAAAAAAATGTCGTTTTGTTCATCTAAAAGTAAAAAACAAATCAAAATGTACAAAAAAAAAAAAAAAAACTGAATTGCAATAAAAAATAACACAACAATATGCAACATAAAGGGGAAAAATGATGTATAGAAAAACCAATCTGTATTGTATACACATAGCTGGGAAAATAAAGGGGATAGCAGATATTCCTGGGCCCCTCTGATCTCATGGACTCCCGTCTCCTCAGCACCTTTTGCCCCACCCTCGGTACAATATTCCTATTTTTCGGAGAAAACCATCTCACCATGTAATTTTCCTGCACAGCGCTCTTTTCGCCACAGGTAATGACTGACCAGATATGAAACCTCCACTGTCCTGAAGCAATGAGTGCCCCTCAGTCTACCTTCAAGGATAAGTACTACGTTGTACTGTCACTTCATCCTATACAGTTGGAGACTGTCACTTAAGTTGAAGCGGATTTTTCCTAAGCCTTTGTTGCATGTGACAGTTATAAAGGCCTGTTCACACCTTTACGTTTTTCTTGCAATAAATTGAATTTCATGAAAAAACCTTTCAACTGGAAATTCCATTGACTGCTATGTAGCTAGCTCATATCTATTTTTGCAGCTTAGTGGGTGTGAAAAAAATGGGGCATGCTGCACTTCTGTGCATTTTCTGCATGCTAAACCCACTGCATTGATAACTGCAAAAAAATTGCATGCATCATCTATCTGAAAATGTCAATGGTTACTATTTCCCCCTCTACATAATTCCTGAGCTAATTGCAGCATATGTGTGAATGGGCCCTTAGCAGAGGCGGCTCTCTAATTAGGCAAATAAGGCGGCCGCCTAAGGCCTCGCACTCACAGGGGCCTCGTGACTGCCTAATGGAAGAGCCACCTCTGCTGACAACAATGCCGCTGCGGCGTTAAGCTCCAGCCAGCAGCGGTTTAACATTTCCTGTGTGAGAGAACTGACACCAGCACTTTAAAGCTCTTAACATATGTAATTTATACAGTTCATTTTTTTGTTGCTTGAATTATTTTTCCCATTATGGACATGAGTGGGGCCTCATGTCTAGGTTTTGCCTAAGGCCTCACAAAGCCTAGAGCCGCCTCTGGCCCTTAGGGTTTGTGGCTTGCATAGCAGCGTGTCTGCCATATGCAAATCCTGTGTGCAGAAAGACATAAAATTTAACTATAGTCCACACTTTTGGAGTGAGGGGGGTTGGGCGCTTTTGTATGGTGATTTTTTTCTATCTATGTTCTTGCTAGGGAGATATCCCCTTACTTCCTTGAGTGTTGTGAGGGCAAATCTTCTCAATGGACACACAGCAAAAAAAGTTTTTTTTTTTTACTCTGAGGAAGTGGGTTTACCCTCGAAACGTGTAAGTCGGTTGGATCCGGGAGATGTCCTCCCAAGCTCCTGGAGCATACCGAGTGGCCTGAACATGTTTGCCATTTTGATGAAGTAATCAAGTAATCACTACATACTTACTTTTAATGATAAAAGGCTCTTGGGAGAAAGCAGTAGGCTGGTGCGCCCTCTCTTCTTTATCTTTTTCCACACAGCAATACAAGTTCTAACCTTTTACTGTAACCAGGGCTATGGGTATACTCATACTAAGCACTTGTCTTTTACTGTGCTGGAGTACGGTTGTCCGCCCTCTCCACTACCTTGTTGGCCTGTGCTCACATTTTGCTGGGCCTTAGCAATTTTACGTCATCATCTTTGCCAGCCAGAGCCAGCATAAGTGCTCCACGAGGAGCTCAGTGATCCATGGAAGTTCTGTGCTCGGCCACGGTTTAGCGATTACAGTGAGTACCATGTCCCAGACTACATCTTTCAAGTGGACCATTCAACAATAATATCTCTCTAATCAAACGAAGTGGACTTTGGGGTTCAAACGTGCTTGTGAATGGTAATACACCCTAGTATTAGTACATCCTAAAAAAACATATTGGCTGTTTGACTTTTAGCAGCTGTACAACTTTCAGATTTTAGCCTCTTTCTAGCCCCAACATTTGACTTGTAGCCTCTTTCTAAGCCCAACTTTTGACTTTTAGCCTCTTTCCAGGTCCAACGTTTGACTTTTAGCCTCTTTCTAGACCCAACTTTGGCTTTTAGCATCTTTCTAGGCCCAACATTTGACTTTTAGCCTCATTCTAGGCCCAACTTTTGACTTTTAGCATCTTTCTATGCCCAACTTTTGCCTTTTAAGCCTCGTACACACGAACGAGTTTCTCGGCAAAAACCAGCAAGAAACTTGTTGGCAGAGATTTTTTGCCGAGAAATTCGTTCGCGTGTATGGTTTCTCGTCAAGAAAAGCGACAAGAATCTCGACGAGAAAATAGAGATCCTGCTCTCTATTTTCTCGTCGAGATTCTCGTCAGCCTGTTTCTCGACGAGAAAATTGTGTGTGTGTACACTTACCTTTTCGCCGGGAAGCCCGCGCATGCTCGAAATGACTTTGACGCATGCGCGGTAGCTTCCTAGGCATAGATAGGGTATACCAAGATGGCGGCGACGGCATCGAATGTGACGAGCGCATGCTCGTCGTAGTCGATTACGTCACCGTGTACGCTCCATTCAAAGAACCGCGGGTTCTTTGAATCGAGCGTGTGTACACTCGGCCGGGACAATTTTCTTGTCCAAGAATCTCGTCGAAAAAAACAACATGTTTTTTTCGACGAGAATCTCGGCCGTGTGTACGAGGCCAGAGCCTCTTTCTATGCCCTTTTTTTTACTTTTAGCTTCTTTCTGGGCCCAACTTTAGCATTTAGCATCTTTCTATGCCAAACTTTTGGCTTTTAGCCTCTTTCTAGGCCCTACATTTGACTTTTAGCATCTTTCTAGGCCCAACTTTGGCTTTTAGCATCTTTCTAGGCTCAACTTTTAGCCTCATTCTAGGCCCAGCTTTTGACTTTTAGCATCGTTCTAGGCCCAACTTTTGATTTTTTTTCCTCATTCTAGGCCCAACTTTTGACTTTTAGCATCGTTCTAGGCCCAACTTTTGATTTTTTTCCTCATTCTAGGCCCAACTTTTGACTTTTAGCATCTTCTATGCCCAACTTTTGGCTTTTAGCCCCTTTCTAGGCCCAACTTTTGGCTTTTAGCATCTTTCTACTTCCAACTTTTGTCTCTTTGCATTTTTGTATGCCCAATATTTGGCTTTTAGCACCTTTCAGTACCCAGTGTTTGTTTTTAAGCATCTTCACAGGCCGAAAATTCGTTTTTTGGTTTCTGTTCAGACCAAGGCTTGAGAGTTCCTGAAATTTTTATTTCCATAATACAGCATTTGGGGTTTTGAGAATATCAGGGAGCTCTGTAGGATTGCTGAAGATAGATACAGGAACTTATACATTTTTAGCATCTAAAGTGAACCTATCTTTATTTATGCAAGGTAAAACAGCAGGTTCATTTTAATGCCCAGCCCCCATCCATGGCTCCCCTGCTGTTCCATTTGCTGCCAGGAACAAAGAGAAATAGCCGACACTTCCGGGTATGGAAGAACATATAACCCACTCCTCTTTCCTAGGCATGACAGATCTGGGGCTTGGTGACTGTCCGCTCAGCACCCAAGGGGATGGAAGAGATTTCTTATTCCTGTATAAGCTCTGGCTACAATCAACTACAGTTCGTAGATAGCTTCTTCTTCCAATGGCAAACAGAGTGGTGGGATAGTGAAGGAATGTAAACAAAAAAAAGCTAGGGGCAACTTAAAGGGGTTGTAAAGGTTTGTTTTTTATTTTCTAAATAGGTTCCTTTAAGCTAGTGCATTGTTGGGTCACTTACCTTTTCCTTCGATTTCCCTTCTAAATGTTTTTTTTTCTTTGTCTGAATTTCTCACTTCCTGTAAGCTTGCCCCCATCATCCGAGCCGTTCTGGCTGGGGGTTAGTCAGCGTGCTCGCCCCCTCCCTTGGGACTACATCCCTGCGGGGAGACGCTGTGATCGTTCACACTCCCTGCAGGGATGTAGTCCCAAGGAAGGGGGCGAGCACGCTTCCTAACCCCCAGCCAGAACGGCTCGGATGATGGGGGCAAGCTTACAGGAAGTGAGAAATTCAGACAAAGAAAAAAAAAAACATTTAGAAGGGAAATAGAAGGAAAAGGTAAGTGAACCAACAATGCACTAGCTTAAAGGAACCTATTTAGAAAATTAAAAACAAACCTTTACAACCCCTTTAAAAGTGCGCCTGTTACTTTGCCATGCATGGATAAATTGTAGGTTCATTGTAACGTCTTTTAACATTTCACTTTGTTTAACGTCTATACACAGAATCTCTAAATTTGGTATGACACCAGTCACATTGCCACCCCAATTAACACGAATACGGGCACAGCTGATCATAACGCGACTTGGCAGAACAATCACACGTATGTGGCAAGGCTACATACACGGTGCTGAGAAAGCAGCTCCTGGAATTATATGAGCTGTCTGTCAAGATTTGGAGGTTTAACGGCGATGTTGTTGGCTGCTATCAGATAACGTGTAAGACATCACCATTTTCTCCGGCTAGAAAAAAGTGACACAACACCGAATATCATTACCTTCCCTGCTATCTCCCAGCCTGCCACCCTATCACAGAAAGTGGCTGCTTTACAAAATTGGATTGAAATTTTAAAAAAAATATGGAAGAAAAATAAAGCCATTGCTATTGGCAACAAATCCAATTCCTTCTATCAAAACTTTTTTTCATTCCTGGAAATAAAAAAAATCTAAACTTTTTGTAATTTTTTAAGGAATGCATACATTGTTCTCAAAAGAAAAACATTGGTGTAAAATATAGTTTCAAAGGCAAAACTTTTTTCGATTTTGGAATATAACTCATTACCGATGGGGTATAAGGTTCTTCGTATGCAGGGATTTTTTTGTGTTTTATTGTATTTATTTAATCTTTTCTTCTAATGGTTGAACTCAATCAATGTTTTTTTTTTTCTTGCTTACTTAATTATGTAACAATATCATCTAATATACAAATGTACTGATCTTCTGACACCTTCCAATATAGATTTGTTTTCTGTAGCAATCAATATGGTTTCTTGAGGGATCAACTAATTACATTGCTTTAAATAAAAAAATAAAAAAAGATTTTTGAAGGAATACATACATTTTTCTTAAACTAACAACTCCGGTGTAAAAATTTGTTTTTTTAAAGCAAAGTACCGTATATACTCGAGTATAAGCCGAGTTTTCAGCACATTTTTTGTGCTGAAAATGCCCCCCCTCGGCTTATACTCAAGTCTGTGTCCATCTTCAACATTGTGCGCCCGATCCCGGGCCAGCCGTAGGTCCCCTGGACCCCAAATTTGTACACATGTAGCCCCACTCTTCCTCTACAAGTGTGCAAAGTTTGTTGTCTGGGGGACCTACAGCCGGGGAGCACCGATTTTTTAAAGCCGGGCACCCCTTCCATAGACTCCCATGTTAAACAGTCATTTCTCCGGTGATTTTGGGGACCCGGTACTGGCCAGGCCTAGGTCCCCTGGCCCCCAAACTTGGCACACATGTAGACCCACTCTTCATTTACAAGGGTGCAAAGTGTCCCATGTTAAACGTCAGTCTAGTCACACAGCGCCGGAGATCAGGTAGGGAGATTGGGCACAGTGAGGCATGGGCACAGTGACAGTGAGGCATGGACACAGTGCGGCATGGGCACAGTAAGGCATGGACAGTGAGGCACAGTGAGGCATGCACATGGGCACAGTGAGGCATGGGCACAGTGAGGCATGCACATGGACACAGTGAGGCAAAGTGAGGCACAGTGAGGCATGCAGATGGACACCCTAGGCTTATACTCGAGTCAATACGTTTTCCCAGTTTTTTGTGGTAAGTCGACTTATATTCGGGTCGGCTTATACTCGAGTATATACGGTATTTTAGATTTTGTAATATAGCTCCTTAACAATTGGACAATTGGGTATATGATTCTGTTTATGCAGGTTTTCAACTTATTTATTTATTAATATTTTTTTTAGGGCTGTTACTGATTAAATTTTTTGTGTTCGATTAATCGTTTTTTTTTTTTTTATTGTTTAATCGACTAATTTCGATTAATTATAACGCACATACAGATCCAACTACTTTTAGCTGATCTCCTTGCAGGCTGATTCCCAATGCAGCTACCAACCACTGGAAAAATAGATAGCAGGATACAAAAAACACACAAAGGCAGCGCTCGATGGAAATAGCATTAAAACTTTTATAGCCTTCAAGTAGGTAACAAAATAAATATTGCACTGGAGATAAAATTGATGTAGCTACATAAACTGTAAAAATGGTGCGAGTAATTCCAAACGGTAGCAAAAGCAGTCATAAAAACATGTAGCTAAGTATGATACTGGTATAAAAATGTGTACAACGATACCACTGCTGAATCCAGATGAGGAGGGGTTAACATCAGTCCGTCGGCATGTAGATGTCCCGTGAAGGGAACTATCACAACTCCCAGTGGATGGCTGTAGAATCCCAGGTTGATAGAGGGAAGTGTAACAGCCCTTGCGTGTGGCAGATAGTAAGGTCCCGCCGGCATGCAGATATGAAGGCACAGCAAAGGAGCCCTTCAGATGGACAAGCCCCGCCGGTGTCCGTGACGTCACTGGATCTCTGACAGAACTCCCTGAAGACTGGCGGAGAGGTGAGTACCAATTAATCGATTAATCGAGGAATTAATAGTTAATTTCCACAGCCCTAATTTTTTTGTTATTGGTTAAACTCAAAGGACTTGTGTCTTTTTTTTTTTTGAAACGTACTAATTATGTAACTCTGTAACAATATTTTCTAACATACATATGTGCGGATGTTTTAAAACGGACACCCTCCTCTGCTATAAAGTACATCTGTCACCAGAGAAATATCCCACATTGTCTTTGTGCCCCACCATTGCATCATCATGACCGATACAAGAGGGAAAGCTCCTAATGGTCCATGTGAGCATCAAGGACAGAAAGTTCCTAATCGATGAGGACAGCAGTGGGTCGCATCCAGATCTGCTCAGCTACAGCATACTTAAACGGAAAACGTGACGACTCACTTCCTAGTTTTATTTTTAATTCGTACCCATATGACTGTTTTAGCCAAAAATAAATCATACGGTGTAACAATTTTGCTAAAAGTTTTGTTTTACTGAAAATGTACTGGAGTCAAATGGCTTTGTGTACCATTGAGAAAGTGATTAGCTACACCTGACTGAGTCATTTTTAGGAGGGGGGCGGGGGGGGGGGCTTTTTCCAACTCAGTGATTCTGTTTTTGATTCTGTTTTATTTTTTTCTGACATGTTGGTGTTCTATCTTTCACTTGGATGTGATAAGTTGCACTGAGTAAATACAGCTGAATAAAACAAAAACTGTGTCTGTCTTTATTTCAGGCTGCAAAGCAACAAAATGTGATTATTGTAAAGTTGGGTCATTCTTTTCTATACCCACTGTATATACACTATATTGTCAAAAGTATTGGGACACCTGCCTTTACACACACATGAACTTTAATGGCATCCCAGTCTTAGTCCGTAGGGTTCAGTATTGAGTTGGCCCACCCTTTGCAGCTATAACAGCTTCAACTCTTCTGGGAAGGCTGTCCACAAGGTTTAGGAGTGTGTCTATGGGGATGTTTGACCATTCTTCCAGAAGCGCCTTTGTGAGGTCAGGCACTGATGTTGGACGAGAAGGCCTGGCTCGCAGTCTTCGCTCTAATTTATCCCCAAGGTGTTTTATTGGGTTGAGGTCAGGACTCTGTGCAGGCCAGTCAAGTTTCTCCACCCCAAACTTGCTCTTCCATGTCTTTATGGACCTTGCTTTGTGCACTGGTCCAAATTTTTTGGTGGAGGGGTATTATGGTGTGGGGTTGTTTTTCAGGGGTTGGGCCTGGCCCCTTAGTTCCAGTGAAGGGAACTCTAATGCCCTGTACACACGATCAGATTTCCGATGGTATAAAATTCGATGGATTTTTCAGTCGAAATTCCGATGAAGCTGACTTTCATCAGTTTTGCCTACACACCATCAGACAAAATTACGACCGTCCAAAACGCCGTGACGTACAACACGTACGACGGCACTATAAATGGGAAGTTCAAATCCAATGGCGCCACCCTTTGGGCTGCTTTTGCTGATTTTGTGTTACCGCGTGTTAGTAAAAGTTTGGTGTTAGCTGATTCGCGCTTTTCAGCCTCGTGCTTTTCAGTCCGTTACAGCGTGACGAATGTGCTATCTCCATTACGAACGCTAGTTTTACCAGAACAAGCGCTTCCGTCTTGTAATTTAGTCTGAGCATGCGTGAATTTTTCTCCGATGGAGTTCCCCACAGACAATCGGAATTTCCTATAGTTTTTTTTTTTAAAAACATGTTCTATTTTTTTACACCGATGGAAAAAAGACCGATGGGGCCCTCACAAAAGTCCGTCTGTCTTTTTTCATCGGAAAAACCGATCGTGTGTACGCGGCATTAGGGGGTCGGTATACCAAGACATTTTGGATAATTTCATGCTCCCAACTTTGTGGGAACAGTTTGGGGATGGCCCCTTCCTGTTCCAACATTACTGTGCAATCAGTGCACAAAACAAGGTCCATAAATACATGGATGAGCAAGTTTGAGGTGGAGGAACTTGACTGGCCTGCACAGAGTCCTGAACAACGAAACAGATGCTACTCCAGGTGAGTATGATAATCCACTAGAGAGGAAGGGCTGGGTGATAGCTCTGGCTCGCAACCCTGAACATGTAGACCAAATAGAAATGATGAGCTGCACACCAACATGGCCTAAGCAGAGTCCTGACCTCAACCTGATAAAACACCTTTGGGATGAATTAGAGCGGAGACTGCGAGCCAGGCCTTCTCGTCCACATCAGTGCCTGACCTCACAAATGCACTACTGGAAGAATGGTCAAACACTCCCATAGGCACCCTCCTAAATCTTGTGGTCAGCCTTCCCAGAAGAGTTGAAGCTGTTATAGCTGCAAAGGGTGGGCCGACTCAATATTGAACCCTACGGGCTAAGACTGGGATGCCATTAAAGTTCATGTGCCTGTAAAGGCAGGAGTCCCAATACTTTTAACAATATAGTGTGTGTGTGTATATATATATATGTAGCACACGGACCCTTTTCCCTTGCTTTGGCTCAATTGCAGGAAAAAGGCACACCGTACTATATGCCCGTACCCTCCTGGATGAGGAGGTTGAGCGGTGTTATGTATTTGGGTCCCACAGCTAGGTTCTCCCGTCAGTTGGTTCTCGTCTCCTAGGATATAGGGTCAAGTCTCTGTATTCCCCCCCAGTAATTCCAATGTCCACACCACTTTAAACTCCAACGTTGAGTTTATTTTCTCAATGTTCAGCAGACAGGTAAAGGGTGGAAGAGAAACAGGACAGCAAGGTTTGGGAGGTTAGTCCAGGCACAATGGATAGCACTATCGCCACTCTATCCCTGAGTAGGTTTAGCTCACCCGGATAGTCTCCTACAAGTGGATCCTAGCAGCCGAAGTGATGCTCGGACGTTTGATCAAGTTCTTTTCTAGATGCGATTGGGAGACTCTCTGCCACAGAATCTATCAGACCCCGAACCTCTTAACTTCTGGATACTTAAGGACAGGTGCCAGCAGCAGCACATTACTAGGCCCTTGGTGGATAGAAGAATCCCTCCAGAGAGTTACCGGGCCCCTTCCTTCACCGTGAACTCTCACCGGTCCTTTAGAAAAGGTCCTCCCCCGGCCTCCTCTTCTTAGAAGCGGGCTCCCTCGCGAGAGACACCCTGGGACTTCTCCTCCTCAAAGTGGGCTCCAGCTAAAGGTGCTGGGCCCAATGTTGAAGATGCAGCCCCAGGACTAAAGGTGCCTCGGACTGATGCACATGTGGCCCCATGGCCTGGAGGGCCATGCGCCACGCACCAGGACTCTGACTCCTCTCCTCCTCCGAAGACCCCTCCCAGGCGGCGTCTGCCCCTTATGTATCCTCTCCCAGCATGCACAGCAGGTCGACCACACCCACCGTACCGCTGCCAAGAGAGGACACCCAAGGCACAGCACTAATACCAGTGGTTCAACCCTGACCCATTATGGCAGTGCCACATACAGGCCACAGGGAACTGCACACCAGTATACCACCTGGAAATAAAGCAGCACAACCTATAAATTTGAGAATGGTCTGAGCCTAACTACTATCTCAGACCAGCCCCCTAATTTTGGGTATATAGCACCCCTAAATGGGGTGGGCGCTACATATATATATATATATACAAACTGTATATTTACATAGTTACATAGTTAATCTAGTTGAAAGACTAGTCCGTTCTGTTCAGCCAACAAACACACACAAACAAAATAACCTCCATATACAATTATACCCTATCCTATTCCCACAGTTGATCCAGAGGAAGGCAAAATAAACCCCCATAAAGCATGATCCAATTAGCTCCAGCGGGGGAAAAAATTCCATCCTGATCCCCCAAGAGGCAATCGAAAACTCCCCGGACCAACTAAATTATATACAATATATTGCACAGTAGTGCATATATATTCTATGATCAAGCTCATTTCTCCCTTTATATACAGTATAATCGCACTTGGCAGCAGGCTTTCTTGGCACCTTTTTATGTATTTATCCATTTGTTCTTAGTTGCTAAAAAAAAGAGAGAGAAAGAAGTTTGTTCATAGAACTCAGTAGTTCAAGCTGCAATATAGCAAGACAACTGAACCCTCCCCTCCTCCTCCCTCCCATCCTCCTCCCCATTCCCTGTGACTTCAGTATCATGGATGAACCCTTTGCGAATATTTACTTGTAAAACTTTTATTCTTGGTAAGAAAAAGGGTTTAATAACTGTTACCATTTTCCTTTAATCTTTTTTTTTTTTTTTTTTTATGTTGTTTGTTTATCACATCTATAATACTCCTTAGATGGAAAACTATTTCCTCCAAAATTGCATAAACAAGAGATAATGCTTCAATTAACAGTGTGCTAATGGATTTCAGCAGCAAAGGATCGTCCTGGCACGTCAAGCTCCATTGCTGTCTTTTAAGTGGAATCTCCCAGCCGATTGAGTGAAGTTGGCCCAGCTGAACCATCTCCAGTTATCCGGTGTTCACTTTTTGGGCACCACTTCCCAATCTCCCATCTGATCCTCGGCTCGCCAATCTGCCATCTCTTCTGTTCTCTCCCTATCCACGATTGACAATGATTCCTCTCTAGGAAAACATGGTGTTTGTGAAGTCTGCAAGCAGATTGGCTTTAAGAAGTGCAACGCCAACTACAAGAGCTCGCTATCTGCTTGTTTCTTAGAACCCCCTCTTTTTCATTTTTTTTATTTTTTTCTTCCTCTCCGTGTTTGTGTCAGGAAGTTCTACATCTGTCACACTCGCAAAGGAAAAATATTCTGTTTTGCTCATGTGACTCTCGGCAATAACAGAAAGAAGTGATTTGATATTAATTCATAAGTTAATCGTAGAAGGCTTCATTGATCGAAGTGTGTGAGAAAAGAATTGCCCCAGACAGCTTGTATTGCTCATAAGAGTAAAACAGATTTGTATTTAAAGTGTATGTCCAGCCAAACCTTTTTTCCTTTGTTTCGGATAGATTAGAATACCTATCTGTCAGCTGATGAGCCCCCAGGGGGCGTGTCCATGACAGCCTGGGCTCACAGAAAGTGGATCAGTGAGCTGCTGTTTCTCCTCCCCCAGCTCTTATGTGGCTGAGAACAGAAGGAATGTGATCAGGGTTGGGACAAGGGATGAGCAGGAGGGGTGGCTGCCCTCGACACTACGGTATCATGTGAGGTTGGGAGGGGGGAATTTGTGTTAAGAAGGGGAATTTGTTTGGGGGCCGGCAGGGGGTAAGAATTATTCTAGGAGGGCAAATTTGCTGGAGTGGTGATGTGGGGGGATTTGTGTTGGGAGGATGGAAGAGGATTTGGGCTAGATGGGGGATTTGTGCTATAAAAGTAATATGGTAGAGAGGAAATATATATATATATATTTTGGGGGGGTTTGTGCTATAAAAGTAATATGGTAGAGGGGAATTATATATATATATATTTTGGGGGGTGATTTGTGCTAGGAGGGGATATGTGTGTGTGTGGGGGGGGGGGAGGATATGTGCTAGAATGAGGGATTGGGGAGGGGAATTTGTGCTGGAAGAGGGAGATTTGGAGTGGGGGGAGGGTTTGTGCTTGAAGGCGGAATTTAAGGAGTAGAAGATTTGTGCTAGGAGGGGAAAAAAATGTCTGCAGGGAAGGGGGGGTTAGTGCTGGGGGCATTTGGGAAAGAGAGAGGATTTGAGCTAGGGGGGGGGAGCAAAGATGTGTGCTTGGAGGAGGTATTTTAGCAGGAGCAGGGGGCAGATTTGTACTGGGAAGAGGTGGAGTTTATGCTATTTGGGGGTGTGCATGCATATTAGTGCTTGATTTTGTATAGGGGGGGTGAAGGGATTTTCACTGACAAATAATGCTCATACATCTTGGATGGGGTGCCATTTGGCATGTTTGCCCTGGGTTCTAGATACATTTTTCTTAACTTCAGTCCTCAAGTATCTACAACAGGTCATGTTTTCAGGATTTCCCTCAGACGAAACAGCTGTGGTAATTACTAAGGCAGTGAAACTGATCAAAATAATGGAAAGCCTGAAAACATGACCTGTTGGGGGTACTTGAGGACTGGAGTTGAAAAACATTGCCCTAGATGACCTTGTTCCGGCACTGAATGTGATCACTTATAAAAAAAGGGAAAAGGTATTTATAATGTATTTTTATATCTATACACAAATGGTTTTTACATGGTGAGGGTTTACCATCAATGATGGCCCATCCATAAGGAGCGCATGGGCGCCGCCCCTCCTTATCCATGCATCAGGCCTGTAATCTACATGCAGGGCGCCGGATGCATGGATTCCAATGGGGGGGGGGGTTTAGACATGTGATTAGAGCCAGAGGCTCTAATTGGCTTCAAAATAGGGTAGGCTCGGGCGTAGAGCACTGCGTCCGAAGCCCACCCAGTTGTGTGACAATAGCAAATGAATATTCGCTATTGTCACACTAATTCTCCTCCCGGCCAATCAGGAAGCGGGTCTGAGACCCGTTTCGCGATTGGCCGAAAGGAGAAGCTACGCTTGCCGCCGGGAGGGAGGAGGAGGAGGGGACGCAAGGAGAGGAGACGCAGGGGGAAAAAGCCGGCCGTCCATCCGTCACTCGGAGGGAAGCCTGAGGAGAATCTACGCTGGCTGCTGAGAAGAGGAGGGAGGAGACACGAGGACAGGAGACGGAGGAAGCTGGTCGCCCGGAGGGAAGCCCGGGGTAGGTGTTGCGGCCGGGTGACGGACTGACCGGGGGGAGGTGCACTGAGAGGCTGGCTATGCATTGTTTGCCAACCCCCAGCCCCCCAAAAAAATAAAACTGTTTACCATCACTTTAAATCCCAATATAACTGCTTGTAACATCACTTCCTGTTGAAGGCTGACTACACCTAACCACTGCAATTAGCAGCAGCGTGGTCAATCTTCCACGTGAGCTACTTCAGTTGGCCATTGGACTGCCTATTAGATCTCCAGGACGCATGCACTGACAAGAAGGAGCATGAAAGGAAGGATGGCAGTGCTGTAATAATTGAGAAACAATGGTTTAGAGTTGCCAGCCTGCAACAGGAAGTGCTTTGCTTGACAATACTTGCTTAAAGCGGACTTTACCCATAAAAATAATGCTCTTTAGCAAGGAACATTCTTTCCACATTATTAATTCTGCTACCAAAATTAGTGTGTGCTGTGAATTGCCTCCAGCATTTTCCCTGTTTCTTCTTGCCGGTGGCTGCCATTTTGCTGTATCCCAGAGCCCCTGAGCAGCAGTAAATGTTTAGTGTGTGCTGTAGTGTGTGCTGTCAATTGCCTCCAACATTTTCCCTGTTTCTTCTTGCCGGTGGCTGCCATTTTGCTGTATCCCAGAGCCCCTGAGCAGCAGTAAATGTTTAGTGTGTGCTGTAGTGTGTGCTGTCAATTGCCTCCAACATTTTCCCTGTTTCTTCTTGCCGGTGGCTGCCATTTTGCTGTAGCCCAGAGCCCCTGAGCAGCAGTAAATGTTTAGGCTGTCAGAAGATTGGCCTCTAGTGGCTCTGATTTTAGGCACAGTGCCGAAACATAGAGAGCGACTGAGCATGTGCAGAGCGGGGTGAGACAGTGTATTACTGGATTTTAAACAGTATAGACACTTATTTTTTATGTTTTACATACCTATACCTGCAAAAGGAGCCAGCATAAAATTGTCTATCTGGTCCACTTTAAGGAGACTGTATACAGTGAGACAAACATTTAAAAAATGTATTCAGGGTTTACATACTCTTTAAATTTCTTATACCCCTGTAGCGGGTATGTACTTTCCCGGGTGTAATTTGAACTTGGCAGAGACATTAGTGATGTGTAATTCCCTGCAGCCCAGCAGGTGGCGCTGCCGCTCTGGGCTGGGGTTGAATCATTGCTGTGTGCCGTGCCTCCTTTGTGTCCTCCCTCGGCAGCGGTATGGTGGGGCGGGGAACCCGCCGTGCTTGCTGGGAGAGGGTATAAAGGGGCCGGCCATCTTTGTCACGGGGGAGTCCCAGGCACCTTCAGCCTGAGGGCGGTGGTTTGTGTCGGTTCTCTAGGCGGGCCTAGGCCTAGAGGACAGCCGGAGGTCGTGTTCCATCCCAGGCACCTTCAGCCTGGGGTGAGGTGCTCGGATGGAGGTCTGGAGCTCAGTGCCCAACACTGAGTCCTGCGAGGGAAGGAGATCCTAGGGAACCTGGGGATTGGGTACCCGAATCCGGAAGGCGTAATGGACCGGGGGGAGCTCCTCACTTGAAGACCCGGTGCAGCATATTGCCGGGGACAGGTGAGCCTCTCACCGGAGACCGCCTGGAAGGAAATCCCCCCCTCGTTCGGAGACCGCAGCCCACTTTCAGGGAGGAAAGTGGAGAACGCATTGTGTCTGGGCCTATTCGCATCCACACCTCCTTTTCTGTTCTGTTTCTACCAAGGGAGTTCAACTGATTGTGTTCATTCGAGAAGAATAAAGGAGTGTTGGACTTTAACGGTGTGGGGCTCATTTCCTGACAGACATTGTTCAAGGTAACTCTTGGTGGAGGCTCCAGGTGCACAGCACTGACCCGAAGGTAAAAGAACTTTGCTTACACCGCACTGACACCTGTGGTGAAGGCCAGGCGTGGTGTCCCCTTCCCCTCTGAAGGTACCCCTAGACAAGAGACAGACGAGCTGAAGACGAAGAGGGGAGTGAGGAGGGCGCTACACTCCTTTTTAATTCATTTTAGCAAACCCTATCATGCAGCCCCCACTCTCAGCCTGTGTTCATCTTTCAGCTTGTTGGCAGGGGACAAGATAAATACACATATCACAGTTCGAATCAAATATATTTACCAGACAGGGGCTGAAAGGAATTTTAGGTCCTTTAAACGATAATACGCCATTCTTACCCACACAAAATTTACGAGTCACATTACAGCGGGAAAGTGCGCGCCCATATTGATAACAAGTCATTAAAGAAAGCACAAATACGACTTCCATTACTGGGGAAGACATAAAAGCAAGCAGCACGTGCCATCAAACAAGAGGAATCAACATGGGGTCCAGTCACTTGTATAGCAGAGACGAGTTATTTATCGCCCGCTCTGGTAATATGTGCCAGCAAGGGGGCCAAAACAAACAGCCTTCTGTCACTTTAAAATCAGAAGAACTCCAGGAAATTCAATGTCCCCACTTCATACTCCTAGGATACGGAAACTAGATTGCTTTAATGGGGTACATGGTTTAGACCTTGAAGCTAAATAAGCGGAGTTCAAGTGGTGTTGTGAAAAGAGACGAGTTTAATGCAAGAATTTGCAAATTCACTCTTATATCTGGTTACTTACCAAAGATTTATGTCACTCAGTTTTTTTGGGTTTAAGAGGAGCTTTTACCCCTCCACCATAAAAATTCCCTAAAGCCCTGTACACACGATCGGATTTCCTATGGATTCTAATCCGATGGATTTTTCCATCAGAAATCCGATGAAGCTGACTTCCATCAGTCTTGCCTACACACCATCAGTCTAAAAACCGATCGTCCCAAACGCCGTGACGGCACTATAAAGGGAAAGTTCAAATCCAATGGCGCCACCCTTTGGTCTGCTTTTGCTGATTTTGCGTTACCGCATATTAGTAAAAGTAAAAGTTTGGTGAGAGCCAATTCACGCTTTTCAGTCTCTGTGCTTTTCAGTCCGTTACAGCGTGATGAATGTGCTATCTCCATTACGAATGCTAGTTTTACCAGAACGAGCGCTCCCGTCTCCTAATTCAGTCTGAGCATGCGTGGGTTTTTTATCCGATGGAGTTCCACACAGACGATCGGATTTTGCTATCGGTTTTTTTCCCATCGGAAAAATTTAAAACATGTTCTATTTTTTACACCGAAGGAAAAAAGACTGATGGGGCCCATACACGATCGGTTTGTCCGATGAAAACAGTCCATCGGACTGTTTTTATCGGTGAAACCGATCGTGTGTACACGGCTTAAGAGTTCCCACGTAAAACATTCCTAGTGAAGGGCTGGGTTGGAGGCATTAGCCCCCAGGGCCAGTACTTATAAAGTGTGTTGGGCTGGTGGCCCTAAGTAGAGATACTTCACCATTTAGGACCCCCAGTCAGGAGTGACACCTGGCGGGCATTACATAGCTACCCATTTTTTTTTTTTTTTATCTGGTTACTTTCCAAAGGTTTATTACCCACTTTTTTTAAAGAGGAGCTTACACCCCTCCACAGCAGAAAATCACTAAGAGCTCTTACTTAAAGCATTCCCAGGGGAAGCTTGGGTTGGGTGTATTAGCCCCTTGGGCCAGTACTAATAAAATACACTGTATTACCAAGAGTATTGGGACACCTGTCTTTACGCACACATGAACTTTAATGGCATCCCAGTCTTAGCCCATAGGGTTCAATATTGAGTTGGCCCACCGTTTGCAGCCATAACAGCTTCATCTCTTCTGGGAAGGCTGTCCACAAGGTGTAGGAGTGTCTATGGGAATGTTTGACCATTCTTCCAGGAGTGTATTTGTGGGGTGTATTTGTGGGGTCAGGCACTGATGTGGAATAGAAGGCCTGGCTCGCAGTCTCCACTCTAATTCACCAAATGTGTTCTATCAGGTTGAAGTCAGGACTCTGCAGGTCAGTCAAGTTCCTCCACCTCAAACTCGCTCATCCATGTCTTTATGGGCCTTGCTTTGTGCACTGGTGCGCAGTCATGTTGGAACAGGAAGGGGCCATCCCCAAACTGTTCCCACAAAATTGGGAGCATGAAATTGTTCAAAATGTTTGGTATGTGGACGCCTGAAGAGTTCCCTTCACTGGAACTCAGGGGCTAAGACCAACCCCTGAAAAACAACCCCACACCATAATCCCCCTCCACCAAATGATTTGGACCAGTGCCCTTCAAGTTCATGGGCATGTAAAGGCAGGTGTCCCAATACTTTTGGTAATATAGTGTATGTTGGGCGTAAAACATTCCTAGTGAAGGGCTGGGTTGGGGTCATTAGCCCCCAGGGCCAGTACTAATAAAGTGTGTTGGGCTGGTGGCCCTAAGTAGAGATACTTCACCATTTAGGACCCCCAGTCAGCAGTGACATATGGTGGGCATTGCATAGCTACCCGGTTTTTGTTTTTTATATCTGGTTACCGTATATACTCGAGTATAAGCCGAGTTTTTGAGCCCTTTTTTTAGGGCTGAAAGTATACCCCTCAGCTTATACTCGAGTCAGTACCTGAAAATCGTGAAATTCCGCGGCCGGCGTCCATTGTTTAAATCTAGCGCCTTTCTCCCTGTCCCTTCCGCGATAGGCGTTTCCAGCAAACACTGTGTTGAGTGTTGCGCCTATCACGGAGGTCCTCTTGTCCGACGTCCGTGATTGGCGGAGCACTGAACATAGTGCCTGCTGGGAAACGGAGTCGGAGAATGAGAGGACCTCCGTGATAGGCGCAACACTCAACACAGTGTTTGCTGGAAACGCCTATCACGGAAGGGACAGGGAGAACGGCGCGAGATTTGAACAATGGACGCCGGCCGCGGAATTACAAGATTTTCAGGTACACTGACTCGGGCACAGGGAGGCTGCAATGGACACAGTAAGGGGGCACAGTGAGGTGACAATGGGCCGTGAGGTGGCACAGTGAGATGGCAATGGGCACAGTAAGGGGGCACAGTGAGGTGACAATGGGCAGTGAGGTGGCAGAGTGAGATGGCAATGGGCACAGTAAGGTTGGGCAATGGGCACATTTCCTCCCCTCGGCTTATACTCGAGTCAATAAGTTTTCCCATTTTTTGTGGTAAAAGTAGGTACCTCGGCTTATACTTGGGTCGGCTTATACTGTCTTACCAAAGATTTATTACCCACTTTTTTTTAAGAGGAGCTTACACCCCTCCACAGCAGAAAACCCCTAAGAGCTCCTACGTAAAGCATTCCCAGGGGAAGACTGGGTTGGGTGCATTAGTCCCCTGGGCCGGTACTAATAAGATATGTTGAGCTGGTGGCCCTGAGTAGAGATACTTCACTATTTAGGACCCCCCAGGCAGGGCCGCCATCAGGGGGGTACAGGCAGTAAAGTTGTGGCTCTAAGATGTCCTGTGACTGAATGTCAAGGGCCACAAAAGATTCTCCAAGATTGTGAATGTGCCACAACTAACCTTTAGGAACACCCACCTTTCACCGTGCCCACCAATCGCTGGTCCATATCACAAGGTAAAGCCAGTTAGTTTTTCTTGCCTGAAGCTCAACTTTAAAATATACTATTATTTGAACCTTGTGGTCTTCCGGTGCTCGTACCCTAGGCTCCAGTCCTCCTAAACAGGTTTGAATGACCCACAGTTCACAGTTGCATAACTCCATCTACACAGACAGGTGGGGGCTTTAGGACCAGAACTTGTGCTGAGGATTATGAAAAAAATGTGAGATATCTTAATACTATATAACAGCTGAAGCGTCCTCGCTTCTTAAAAGCAGGTTATTTGAGGTCAGCTGGCTGTAGATACATCCATGCTATAGATTGAAGCAGTTGCTAAGCAAGGAGGACCAGCAACATCAAAAGCGCTGGTATATGATCCTTCACAGTAGACAGGCTCTTTATATATAGAATTTGCAGCATCTGTCTGTAGACAGCAGAAAGTAAAATAGGCTCTATGTGGAAACTGACAGTTTGGGGAATTTCTTAGACCAAGGAATGATGAACAGAAATCTCAAAGGTTTCCATTGCCCCACAACTCACATTTTCAAGACTTAAAGTGGTTGTAAACCCTTACATATACCCAGTGAAGTGACAGGCCTCAGGTGATACACAGAGATGAAACAAATCCTCCTCCATAAGTTGTACCTGTTTATCTGCAGCCATTTCTTCTCTCCATCCATTCAAAGTGCTGAATTTTAAAGCTTGTCTGAGAGTTCAGAAAAAAGGGAAAAGAGGGCTGAAGTTACACTCTGCAGAGTGCAGTGAGGAGAGCTCTAACAGATGATTGGAGGGAAGAGACACACCCCCCTCCACAGAGCATACAGGAACAAAGCTATGGCTGTCAATTAGCTGGAGGTCCCTTCCCTGTCACCATTTTTCTCTTGGTGTCAGGAAAACTTGTCAGAAGGGATTCATCCTGATAGCAGATGAACAAAGACAAAAGTGACACTTAGTCCTATTAATTGAGACATTAATTGAGGGATATGCTTTGTTCATATTTCATGTCTGAGGTTTACAACCATTTATATATAGAACTGAAATTATGAAAAAATTATAGAGGTGTTTCTTAATGCATTTATGTGATCCCATAGCTCATCAATACGTTTCTCACACATGCACAAAGTATTAACAGATTTTGAACCCATGGAATTACAAGGAGTTGGGAGTTAGGTGACAGGGAGATGAGGGTTTTGTGAAGCAAACTGGCCACTGGTCAGTCTGAAGAAGTTGTCTTCTAATACTATCCCTTCCCCTAACTATAACCCTAACCCTACTCCTAAACCCTAAACCTACTCTAACACAAAACGGAACTTTTCCCCTAACCCTATCGCCACCCTAACTCTGACACAAACCCTTGTCACTACCGTTAAGCCCTACTACTATCTCTACTCTAGCTATAAACTCAGCGTTACTCCCAAACCCTAAACCTTCTCTAACTTTAACATAAACCCTAACTTTTCCCCAAACCCCTACCTCTCCCCTAACTCTGACTCAAACCCCTGTCCCTAAACCCTAACATCACCCCAAACCTAGATATAACTCCAACCTTACTCCTAAACCTTAGACCTACTGTAATTGTAACATAAACCCTACATTTTCCCCAAACCCTAACTCAGAGCTTAACCCCTACTAGGAAACCCTAATACTACCTCTAACCTAGATACTGTATAAGCCCAACCTTGCTCCAAAACCCTAAACTCTAACGGAAGTCCTAACGTTTCCCTAAACCATAACTCTACCTTAGCGCTGACCCTAACCCTTTTCCCTACCACTAAACCCTAACAATACCCCTAAACATAGATATAACTCCAATCTTACTGGTAAACCCTAAACCTGTTTTGCCTGTATCATAAACATTACAGTAACTCTGACCCTGGCCCTATTACTAAACCTTAACACTAATGAAACCCTAACTATAACCTTAAAGTGTTACCAAACCTAAAACAGTAAAATCAGTCTGTATTTGCAGTAAGGCATCCATGGTATACTCACTGTGGAACCTAAGGTGTTAAGCCTGTGCATTGTGTCAGAGGGCTGTTTGATCCTGTCTTCTCTGATCCTTCCCTTCTTCCACAGTTCCCCAACCATCTCCTGATAGAACAAAGCTTTGGAGGCACTCTGCACATGCTCAGTTTGATGTGTATTGCCAGAGCGTTTTTGTTTTCTTAGGAGGGTGCATTGATAAGCACAGGGTCAATCAGCACTGTCCAGACAGAGGGTCAGGGGTCCTGCAGCCTCACAGGACAGGCAGAGTAGAATGAAAACTCCTCCCACAAGCTTTAACCAGACACTCATAGAAGTCATAAGACTGCTATATACGGCTGATAAGAAAAGGTATTTAGCAGCTTATATTTACTAAAACTATTGCATTTCCATGTTCTGTGTACTGTGGGAGACCAGATATAGTGAATACAGGTCCTGGGTTTAGTACCACTTTAACCTTACTCCTAAACCTACTCTAACACTAACATAAACCCTAATCATTTCCCTAACTCTAACTCTGACCGTAACTGTAAATCCTGTTTCGACCACGAAACATTAACACTAGCCTTACCCAAACTTTAACCCTAGCCTTACTTTTTAAACCCTAACGCTAACATAAAACCTAACCCTACCCTAAACTTCTGTCTCTACCACTGAACCCTAAAACTAATTGTGCCCTATCTATATCCCTAATCCTAAACACTATTTCTAAAACCTATCCCCACTGTAAACCTAAACCATAACCCATAACCTACTCAAATCCTTCCCTAACTCTAACCCTAAAAACAAACTACACCCAGACCCTAAACCCAGAGAGGAGGGATGTGCAAGTTTTTATTTCTTTCATCATTTAATTAATAACACTTATGTGATATACTGTATCAAGTTTTTAAGAGCAATAGTGAACTTATATTTTAAAGAGTAACCAAAAAAAAAACGAATACAATATAAATACAATATATGGAAAGACAGATAAGAGAAGAAGAATACATAAATAGTTTAATGCCAGAAATATGGCAAAAATGGGATGAATTTCGGCTCTCAGAAGGAATAAAAGAATATATATAAATAATAAAGAAAGAATTATGAAGGGGAAATATAAAATGATTATATGGAAAAGGAGAAAACAGAAGGGTTATGTTTATTTATTTTTTATTTTTATTTTTTTAATGGATGTGAGGATGAAAGAGAATGGAAGATAGTGAGTAAATGTAGGTATATGTTGTAAGAAATCTTGTTTTAAAAGGTAATGTGATTTATGGATATTGAACAAGATTCGGTATATTGAATAGGAATAGATACATAACGTGATAGAATCTTGTTTTAATGTATATTTTTTGTATTTAAGAAAAAGATCAATAAAAATAAATTGAAAACAAAAAAAAAAATTATAAATAAAGGCAAAACTTTTTGTCCGAGCCCCCTTTAGAGAGATCCGCTATTTGTTCTGTTTATCGATATCAAGTGAGGGAAAATCCCAATTTTGGGTTGTCACCAGAACAGGAATACATGGGAAATCTTCCAAGGGAGACACTGGTGACAACCGGGGTTTCCTTTACTTTTGAGGGATTTCCTCTATTTGACTCCCTGTTTTAGCTATGAGAAATTAAGTGAAGAGAAATGTCCCCAATGGGACACATAGGGCAGAAAAAAACCTGACAGGGGTTATACTCTATCTAAAATGGAAAAAAAAAATACAGTTTTGGCTTAGGTTTTTTTTCTTGAAATCATATTTTTATGCATTGAAATGTCATGAAACGTGTTTAATCAAATTGTTTAAATTAGCTTAAAATTAAAGCGGAACTGCAGTAATTTTTTTTTACTTTCCATCTATTAAATCTTCTGCTCTTGTTGTTTTAACTTTTGATAGTAAAACATTTTTTTTCTGCCAGTAAATACCGTTTACAGCCCACTTCCTGTTTCTTGTCTGGTCATTAGCCTAGGCTTATGACATCATGCACAGCTCTCTCTCTCTCTTGTCAGAGTTTGCCAGGAAGGGAGGGGGGATGAGTCATAATGAGAGCTGTAGAGCTGGAGGTGTGCCTCTGTGTGTCTGTGTAAATCCAGGAAGTGAACAACCAGCAGCTTCAGCTGCCCACAGTTAAAATGGTTGCAGCCAGACTCAGTGAAGGGAGATTTCTGCAGCATATTTGACAAGTACAGAATCACAGTATATATAAAATAATATGCAAAGTTGTTGGAGGGAAGCTTCAGAATAGTAAAGATGTTTTTATTACAAATTATGTGAGCACACTGCAGTTCCTCTTTAAGCTGTAGTTGAAGTTCCCACAAGGCAGGGGGGACGGGGGTGGGTGAGTTCACCAGGATGGGGATGATAAACAGCAGGAGGTGGGTTAATGCATAAATACGGGCTGTTGTAAGCCTATGGAACCATACAATGGAGCTGGGGTGAGATCAGGAGTATATGCATTACATTCAAACATTTTTGCATATGCTTGTTCTGATTGAGATGCTTGAATTGTACATTTAGCTTTTTGTCTGGAGTTGTCCTTTAAATGTGAAAGCTGGCATCATATCAGCGCCTTATAAAGATTTAATCAGACAAAACAAGTTTGCAGGTTAATGAAAGCGATGTTTGCGGCGGTGATGGGTAGAGCTCAGACAACAGCTACCTGGCACGAGTGGAAAATTTTGTCTAACATCTGTGGTTGAATAGGTGGTGGGGAAAGACAAACCCTTGGAGGTCTCCAAATTATGGAAATCTATTTGTGAAAATTGCCTCATTGTCTGTTCTTGTTTTTCCCAGCAGCTCTAATAAAGCAGCCAAAACAGGGATTTAGACACACCGGGGGTTATGGTGGAATAAACAGGCCTGTCAGGGCCAGTATGATCTTTATTAAGAGGAACACAAATTACCTGTGATGCATCTCCATTCTTGTGGATCTGTTTAATGGAGCAATGCCAACTCCACCACAGCAAAGGATTCTGGGGAAAGACCTTCTTGGTGGACAATTAGCCACAACTATCGACAATGGGTCTGCCATGCTCATAACCAGGGCTGGGATAAGTGGAGGGAGGGGGGATGGGGGTGGGGGGCAGAAGGGACACAAGCCCCAAGCGCAGCAGCTCTATGTGCAGGGGGGAGCTGTGCTGGGAGCTCCAGCAGTTTCCTTCCCCATGCCTCTCACTGACAGGAGTGACTGATATCTCAGAAGAGCTTTTTTTCATGGTGATAGAGGGGCATTTTTTCCTATCAGTGACACCACTGATGTCGGGGACATTTTTTCCTTCCAGTGACACCATCAACTCAGTTAGGCAGGGGGCAGGGATTGTGAGGTGCCGTGGGGGTGGGTGCGCAAGTTTATTTCGATTACCCTTAGCACTGGAGGACATTGTCCCAGCACTGCTCATAGCAAGCCATTATTCTGGTCCTCTGAGGTGCATATGACTGGTTGGTATGGGGAATGCAGTTATTCTTTGAGTAAAGTGTTAGGATATGAAAGGGGAAAGTGAGGGAATCCACAAGAGGGACGTAGATAGTGGACTGGTGATTTGCTGTTCTGGTACCCATTAATGGGGGGTAGAAGGGGCAATTAAATAAGCTGGTTTGGCCATTAATTGGTGAAGCACAGGTTCACTTTAACCACCTTACTACCATGCCATTGTAAAAAAAAATTATGGATAGGTGGCAGCGCTATAGAAAACACCCCCGGATTGACAGCGTGCCCGTTGAATGCCTGTGATCAAGCTGTAATTAGACAGTACAGATCACAGGCAAAATGTACAGAGCCAATCAGAGTGGTTTTGTACTTTGTGATTGCTGTGAACCAATCACAGCAATCACAGGTGTAAACTCTCCCTGTGTTTACAAACATTCAATCCTCCCCTTCTGCTCACAGCGGAGGAAAGAAGGGAAAAGAATAGATTAGTGGCAGCAGGTTCAAGGTTGGGGGTTTTAAAGTGCCACTGACAACCAATAATTGTGGGTTTATTTTTCAAATGTGGTGGGATGGAGTAAAAGAGCTATTGACCACCGATGATTGTGAGATTGTGTCCCTGGCCACCAGTGATTGTGAGATTGTGTCCCTGGCCACCAGTGATTGTGGGGTTGCGTCCCTGACCACCATTGATTGTGTCCCTGCCCACCAATGATTGTGGGATTGTGTCCCTGCCCACCAATGATTGTGGGATTGTGTCCCTGCCCACCAATGATTGTGGGATTGTGTCCCTGACCACCAATGATTGTGAGATTGTGTCCCTGACCACCAAGGATTGTGGGATTGTGTCCCTGATCACAGCTGATTGTGGGATACTTTATAATAAAGTGGTGGTGTTGGGTTAATTTGCCACTAACCACCAATGACTGCATGTTTTTTTTATAAAGAAGGTGGAGTTGAAGTGCCACTGAGCACCAATGATGGGGATGGGGGTTAAAAAGTCACAGACCACAAAAGCCACAGACCACGCAGATTTTTTTTTGCCAATACTTGACCTTAGCGTGTGATTATTAAAGGCTTCAGGCGTAACTTAAACACCTCCATATCAGCATGTTTTTCATTTCCCCTAAAAAAATACTTTTGGAGGTATTTGTACTGCCCATGCACTTTATTTTGATATGTTTTATAGCAGAAACACCACTCAAAGAAAGCTCTACTTGTCTAAAAAAAATAAAAAAAAGCCATAAAATTCATTTTGGCAAGACCAAGTAATGGTCAGTCAAACTATCACAGCACGAGAACTGATAAATGGTCCAACAATGGACAGTATATAGAAGCTTGTACTCAAGTGGTTAAGTCTATATGATTGCTACTTACTGACCCAGAAGGATCAGGTGTGTGGACTGAAGAATCAGCCATATTTGGTTGCTATGGGTTATTGCAGTTTTCTTCTACAAATACAATCTGATGTATCTAGAAACAGATTTCTGATTGGTTTCTCTGGGTTATAGCTCCCCATGCTTTTTACAGGCTTAATGTATATACCTATCCACCGGAAAACAAACAAGAGACCATAGGATACAAGATTTGCTATTCTTTTGGACTTCTTGGCCAAAAAGTCATGAGCCATGAGGCCTATATCAAATTTATCACTCAAGATGAGCGCAGAGAGGTCCTGCTCTGGAAGATATTTTGTCAGTTACTGGGCTAATTGAGATGCCCTGGGGGCAGAATGCAATAAGGGCAGAGAGATATGGAACACAAATGGCGGTGTCAGTGGGGTGTATCGGGACCACCGGCTGATATAAAATTATGTCTTATCGATATTGAGGCTGGAATAGATGCTGAGAGACCTAGACAAGCTATGTCACCATAACCCTCGCCTTGCCACGCATGGTCACTTTACAGTGGACCTATCATTAAAATTCACACTTCATTTGCGTCAGTAGGACACATGTCAGCATTCATCAAATTATTTTAAAATAACACTTGTTGATCCTTATTTGAAGGTCTTTGTTAAGGGACTTCCTGTTTTAAGGTGACAACGCTCCTTCTCTGCCTCCCAATTGTGCTCTGGTGTTGTCACCCTCTTTTATTAGTCTTCAAAGGAGACTAGAAGTGACTATTTTACCGCTAGCCATAAATGGCTTGAAATCTTTCTGATTCATGCTGAATCAGCAGAAATTTGACTCATGGGTGGCCCTGCAAGCACCAGCTTTAAAACTTGACTAAGCCAGATAGAAAATTATCAGCTGAACAGTTACTGCATCCTATCAGATGCAGTCATTTTTCGGTGGCACCATTGTATTCAGACAGCCATGAGTTGTGTGTAAAAATAAATAAATAAATATATATATATATATATATATATATATATATCTCTATAGATATATATATATATCTATATATATATATCTATATATATATTTATAAATATATATATCTATGTATATATATATATATATATTTTATATATATATATATATATACAGTGGGGCAAAAAAGTATTTAGTCAGCCACCAATTGTGCAAGTTCTCCCACTTAAAAAGATGAGAAAGGCCTGTAATTGTCATCATAGGTATACCTCAACTATGAGAGACAAAATGTGGAAACAAATCCAGACAATCACTTTGTCAGATTTGGAAAGATTTTTTTTTGCAAATTATGGTGGAAAATAAGTATTTGGTCACCTACAAACAAGCAAGATTTCTGGCTCTCACAGACCTGTATCTTCTTCTTTAAGAGGCTCCTCTGTCCTCCACTCGTTACCTGTATTAATGGCACCTGTTTGAACTTGTTATCAGTATAAAAGACACCTACCCACATCCTCAAACAGTCACACTCCAAACTCCACTATGGTGAAGACCAAAGAGCTGTCGAAGGACACCAGAAACAAAATTGTAGACCTGCACCAGGCTGGGAAGACTGAATCTGCAATAGGCAAGCAGCTTGGTGTGAAGAAATCAACTGTGGGAGCAATAATTAGAAAATGCAAGACATACAAGACCACTGATAATCTCCCTCGATCTGGGGCTCCACGCAAGATCTCACCCCGTGAGGTCAAAATGATCACAAGAACGGTGAGCAAAAATCCCAGAACCACACGGGGGGACCTAGTGAATGATCTGCAGAGAGCTGGGACCAACGTAACAAAGGCTACCATCAGTAACACACTACGCCGCCAGGGACTCAGATCCTGCAGTGCCAGACGTGTCCCCCTGCTTAAGCCAGTACATGTCCGGGCCCGTCTGAGGTTTGCTAGAGAGCATTTGGATGATCCAGAAGAGGATTTGGAGAATGTCATATGGTCAGATGAAACCAAAGTAGAACTGTTTGGTAGAAACACAACTCGTCATGTTTGGAGGAGAGAGAATGCTGAGTTGCAACCAAAGAACACCATACCTACTGTGAAGCATGGGGGTGACAACATCATGCTTTGGGGCTGTTTCTCTGCAAAGGGAACAGGACGACTGATCCGTGTACATGAAAGAATGAATGGGGCCATGTATCGTGAGATTTTGAGTGCAAACCTCCTCCCATCAGCAAGGGCATTGAAGATGAAACGTGGCTGGGTCTTTCAGCATGACAATGATCCCAAACACACCGCCCGGGCAATGAAGGAGTGGCTTCGTAAGAGGCAATTCAAGGTCCTGGAGTGGCCTAGCCAGTCTCCAGATCTCAACCCCATAGAAAACCTTTGGAGGGAGTTGAAACTCTGTGTTGCCCAGCGACAGCCCCAAAACATCACTGCTCTAGAGGAGATCTGCATGGAGAAATGGGCCAACATACCAGCAACAGTGTGTGACAACCTTGTGAAGACTTACAGAAAACGTTTGACCTCTGTCATTGCCAACAAAGGATATATAACAAAGTATTGAGATGAACTTTTGATATTCACCAAATACTTATTTTCCACCATAATTTGCAAAAAAAATTATTTCCAAATCAGACAATGTGATTGTCTGGATTTGTTTCCACATTTTGTCTCTCATAGTTGAGGTATACCTATGATGACAATTACAGGCCTCTCTCATCTTTTTAAGTGGGAGAACTTGCACAATTGGTGGCTGACCAAATAATTTTTGCCCCACTGTATATATATATATATATATATATATATATATATATATATATATATTATTTTTTTAATATATATGTATATATATATATTTATATATATATATATATATATATATATATATATATATATATATATACTGTATATATATACTGTATATATATATATATATATATAAAAAAGTATATATGATATCTTTGGATCTTAATATTAAACTGGCTACACACACTGCAATTTTATTATACAATCTGCCAAAAGCTACAGTGTGTAAGGGTCTACCGAAACTAACTGTTCAATTTACATCCAATCAGGTGGCTCCCTTACCAAACAGTCAAAGCAGATCGTACAATCAGGCTGTCATTTCCCCCTCCTATTGTTATGGGGTTTTTGTTTCCCTGCACAATTGTATGCACCTTTTATTCCCAATTCTTTATGTATCTGTGCTATGCGCTTTTATTTCCAGTGCACAGCACAGTGGGAGAGCTGCATAAATTATTCATTATAACAATAAAAGCAATATAGTAATAATAACCCAATTGTTTTTTATTTCCTTATATACATATTTACATTATTCAAATAACTGCTGACATTTGAAAATAATTTCCAGGGGCGTTTTGTGACCAAAATAAACTCATCTAGTGAAATATTAATTTCTGTCTATATCATGCTTATTAAAGTAAGATATATGAACCTTATTGCATTTGAAAGTCTGGTTGTCATAAAAAAAATAATAATAATCTAATTTTAACCCAACAGACTCAATTTCAAAGCAAAACACCAGGATAAGGATCCTTATTTTAAAGAAAATGTGTTATTTTCCGTGTCCAATAAGATTTAAAAAATTACAGTTACAAGGCTATAAAAAAACGGTTTCTTATTCTCAGATGAGGGGCCATTCACACTAATGTGTCGTGCTTACACTCAGCAAAAGGCCCTTAACCCCCCATCATTGGTGGTCAGTGGCACTTTAAAACCCTTAACCCACTTCAATGGTGGTCAGTGGATCTTTAAAAGCCTTAACCCCCATCAATGGGGGTCAGTGGCATTTAACTTCCTTACCCCTCCAATCATTGGTGGTCAATGGCACTTTAAAACCCTTAACACCTCAAGCGTTGGTAGTCACTGGCACTTTAAAACCCTTAAAGCGGAGTTCCACCCTAAAAATTAACTTTCTATTAACAGCTTGCCTTTACTGTAAAAAAAAAAAAAAATATATATATATATATATATATATATATATATATATATATATATTTTTACTCACTTCTATCTGGCTGTTACTAGGCAGATTTCGTAATCTGCCTAGTTCCTGGTCCTAGGTGGTTCAACTTCCTGTCCTAAGACCCCATTGCCTCCTGGGAAGGCACTCATTTCCCAGGAGTCTCTGGGCATTACTGTGCCTAAAAATCGCCCAGCATGCACCTCTCCCTGAAAACCAGGAAGAAAAAGGAACTGGGCTTCACATGCCCACACATATGATGGATACGGCCACAACATGAGCTGGAGGATATAAGGCAAGTGTTTGCAATGATTTCTGGAACGATTGGGGAGCTATTAATATTTTTTAGGGACTATTTAATGTGATTAATTTTAGCTTACAAAAAAAATTAAATTATGCCAGAAACCCCGCTTTAACCCCCCCTCCCCAATCATTGGGGGTCAGTGGCACTTTAAATTCCTTAACCCCCCCCCCCAATCATTGGTGGACAGTGGCATATTAAATCCCTTAACCCCCCCCCCCAATCATCGGTGGTAATTGGCCCTTTAATACCCTTAAACCCCCATCACTGAAGGATGCTGGCACTTTAAAATACTTAACCCTCCATCACTGGTGGACAGTGGCACTTTAAAACCCTTAAACCCCCAATCATTAATGGCCAGTGGCACTTTAATCTTCTTTTTTTTAAAACGATCCAACAATCACATGCATCCCCCAGTAAAGAGGTTACAAACATTCAGTCAGAGAAATAGGTGCTTAAAGTAGACCTTTAACTTTATTTATCAGTAAATAATTCATGTTGTGTCACAATATTCAGCAGAATAATAATATTAATAATATTTAACATCAAAAGGCTGTCTTTCGTTCCAGACCAGCGACTTTGCCTAGACTGAAATGTCATCAGTTTGTTGCAGTCAGGAAGAAGCATTTCCTCAGTCTCCTCTCCCCCGGTGATCAGGCTGTACACTGTAACTTTGTACCAAGTCACAAGGCGAGCAGTTGCAGCAGGGCATGATCTGTGTCAGACAGTTATGAACACAGCCAAGAACTAAACAGACACCTGGATACACATGACTGTGTCATCTCTGAGCTGACTTTTCAGTCCAGGAAGTAGATGGTGACCCTGAACAAAGATGGTATTGTCAGGGCAGATCCTGTAATCTCTGTGAGAGGCAGGGTGGCCCCCTGTCCGGGATTCACCCGGACAGTCAGGGTTTTTGAAACATGTGTCTGGGTTTCAGGCAGACTAAAACCTGGACACATTATTTAGACAGGGCTGTGGCTCCCCAAGTAACCAAGTCACACAAAAATCTGTTGCAGTTCAGCATCACTGGGGGGCAGGGCGATGATGTCAGCAAGAGCAATTTGGCCACACCCACTGTTCGCCGCAGCACGCTATGCGCATCACTTTACTACTCTCCTTGGGGCACAGAAAGGTGTCCTAGGCCACTAAAGTGTTCGGGTTTGGCTTGAAGAAAAGGTGGAAACCCCTAGTGAGAGGTAATAAATACCTGGAAGAGTTAAGCCGATCGGATTTCCTATGGATTCTAATCGGATGGATTTTTCCATCGGAAAACCAATGAAGCTGATTTCCATCAGTCTTGCCTACACACCATCAGTCAAAAAACCGACCGTTCCAAACGCCGTAACGTAAAACACTCCGATGAGCCGAGAAAAATGAAGTTTCATACTTCTGAGCATGTGTCGACTTGATTCTGAGCATGCGTGGGTTTTTTATCCGATGGAGTTCCCCACAGAAGATAGTCATTTGCTAAACAAGAAAAAAAAACTGTTTAATTTTTGTATGTTTATCACATTATTGCTGCTGCCTTTTTGCCATATTTTTTAATTGATACTAGTCTTAGCGCAGTTTTTTCCCTTTGATAGTAATTTGCTATCGGTTTTTTAACCATCGGATAAATTTAAAACATGTTCTATTTTTAAGCACCGATGGAAAAAAGACCGATGGGGCCCATACACGATCGGTTTGTCCGATGAAAACAGTCCATCGGACTGTTTTCATCGGTAAAACCTATAGTGTGTACACGGCTTTACACTTATACCTCACATAACTTGGAAAGCTGAAGTATATCTGATCCTAGATCCACTTTAAGACACTTTGATCAGTGCTATTTTGGTCTAAAGAGACATTTTGAACTTCAATAAACTTTATTGACAAACAAAGCCTTGATGAATGGCAACACGCTGCTTTGTACTACTATGACCTTTCCTTAGCAGATAAATAGCCCCCTCCCTTTCTCAAAGCGCCAATCGTTTTTGAAGACAGCAGACGCCAGAGCTGGCACCCTTCTTCACAGACTGGCACACTCAGCTGAGGATCATGGGAACCCCTCCTACATCATCCCACCCGCGTCAATGTTTATAACACCAAAAAACCTGTTTATCTTTGATTCATAGGCAGCTCGATGAATGTATTTGCAAAGCGTTATTCCTAATTAATTCTCTCCCTGAAAAAAAAAACAGATGATGTGGTGAGCCGATGTAAACATGACCGAAATCTAAGCAAAGAGCAGTGTGCAGAGTGAAACAGCCCACAGCAGCCAATCAGAAGTTAGCTTTCTTTAGTAAACTGAAATTTGATTGGTTAAATAGATTAGCAAATTTCTGTGTTTCAAAACACTGTTTGGAAAATGTATAAGGCTGCTTTCACACTGAGGCGCTTTGCAGGCGCTATTGCGCTAAAAATAGCGCCTACAATGCACCCTGAAAGAGCCGCTCCATTCTATCCAGTGTGAAAGCCTGAGGGCTTTCACACTGGGGCGTTGCGCTGGCAGGAGGGTAAAAAAACTCCTGCCAGCCGCATCTTTGAGGCGCTGTAGGAGCGGTATAATTACCGTTCCTACAGCGCCTCTGCCCATTGAAATCAATGGGGTAGCTCTTCCAAATCGCCCGCAAAATGCCGCAAAGCAGCGTTTTTCTGGGCGGTTTTAACCCTTTTTCGCCCGCTAGTGGGGGTTAAAATCACCGCGCTAGTGCCCGCAAATCACGGCGAAAACAACGGTATAGCGGTGCTAAAAATGGCGGCGCTATACCGCCAGCGCATGCAGCGCTTCAGTGTGAAAGTAGCCTTATGCATCTGAATACAGATTTTGTTTGCTAAAGTGTGTGCTCAGGTAGCTTTTTTAAATCGTTGAGCCCTGATGAAGGAGAACGTGTGCCCTGAAACGCATTGGATTAATTTTTTTTGTATTGTAGAAGAACCGGTAAAGCATTTTTGGAGCTTTTACCTTTAGCTTAGTGGTCCTGTTGTATTTTTATGCTATGAGAAGCAAATGTCAGTGACAGGTTCACTTTACAGGTAAAGCGTGGGCTGACCGCCCACAGTGTACATTTACGTCATTACTTTGATGTTAAATACTTTTGTTATGGCAGCAGCTAGCATTTTGTACTATGGGCGATTCTCTACAAGATAAAAGTGGTCTTAGCAGCAGATTCGCCATTGGATCACTTTTAGAGGGAAGCCATCTATCGGAGCTGTACAGCGGCTGCGAGTCATGTGACCGGCCTGAAGATAGCTCTACACAGGTATTTACATGCCTAGTTTTTATTAAAGACTAATACAATGTGCTATGCCAGGCCCTAATAGAGGGGATGGCATAGACTTAAATGAATGAGTTAACAAACACTTTCATTCTTTTTACTAAGTTGCGTTTACACATGCACACATTCATGCTCGCTTGTGATGCATTTGCACACATTTACGAGTGTTTCCGTTGTCTTCCGGTGTAGAAAAAGGCATCATGCTGTACTTTTTCTTAAATGCACACGAAAGCACCGCATTAGTCAGAGCTTTAATCTTGATTGGACACTGGGCAACCATTTTTTTTTCATCCCAGAAAACAAACAATACTACCCCCGTCATTAGAACAAATGGAGATGATAGGACAGGACTTTGGAGGCACCAAAAGACACTTGGAATTGGAACAATGAAGTTGAATTAAATAATTTATTGATACAAACATTTAAAATCCATATAAAATAGAAACATGATGCATATGAGTAGTAAGCCATACATGTCAACAACACGAATTATACATAGTGTCATTCCTCAAAAAAGCAGTGCTACAACACAATACCCCTACGCGTTTCAACTAAAGCAGTCTTCTTCAGGGAGTTCATTGTTGAGGAGTACATTAAATGGACAATAATATAAATAGGGAAATCATAAATGGACAGCAAACTTGGCTCCAAGGGAAACCAGGAATCAAAAACATTCAGAAGAAGGCAGCTCATTAATTCACAGAGGTCTGATAAGACCAACAGCATGGAGCCCAGGGTTTTTATGGAGCAAAATGGAGGAAATATCGTGGCTCCAATAGTGGGAATCCACTAACCGGGTAAATTCAGACAAAGGTAGAGGGATTGACCAACCAAAAGATCTTAAATTGGAAAAAGACCCAGTATAATACTCCTGGTGAATAGTGACCATCCTCCCCAAACAGTAGGTTGAGCGTCTGCTGGATTCCCTTGGAGCCAAGTTTGCTGTCCATTTATGATGTTTCTTTTCATATTATTGTCCATTTAATGTACTTCTCAACAATGAACTATCTGAAGAAGACTGCTTTAGTTGAAACGCATAGGAATATTGTGTTGTAGCAAGGCTTTTTTGAGGAATGATATTATGTATAATTCTTGTTGCTGACATGTATGGATTGCTACTTGTATGCATCATGTTTCTATTTTATATGGATTTTAAATGTTTGTATCAATAAATTATTTGATTCAATTTCATTGTTCCAATGTCTTTTGGTGCCTCCAAAGTCTTGTCCTATCTTCTCCATTTGTTCTAGCAATTATTGGGATGTGGCACCTTCCTGACACCTGGATAGTTTAGGCCTTTCTGATAAATATCTTTTACCCCCATCATTATACAGGACCCCATCCCCCATACTACCCCATTATTCCACAGGACCCCTTCCCCATACTATCCCCATCATTACATAGGACCCCCCATACAACCCCCATCATTACACAGGACCCCGTCCCCCATACTATCCCCCATTATTCCACAGGACCCCTTCCCCATACTATCCCCATCATTACATAGGACCCCCCCATACTACCCCCATCATTACACAGGACCCCGTCCCCCATACTATCCCCCATTATTTCACAGGACCCCTCCCCCATACTATCCCCATCATTACACAGGACCCCCTCATACTACCCCCATCATTACACAGGCTCCTCCTCTGCCATACTACCCCCCTTATTACACAGGATCCCTTCCCCATACTATTCCCTCAATTACACAGGACCCTCCCCTCCATTCTACCCCCATTATTACACAGAACCCCCTCCCCTATACTACCCCTATATTTACACAGAACTCCCTCCCCTCCCTCCACAGACCCCTTGATAGTGTCCAGAGGATGTCAGGCAAACACCAGGCACACCCTGCCGAACCCTCCGGCAAAGAAGTTCTTCAGCGTGCCGATAGTCTGCAGGTTGTCGGACATGGTGAGAGAGAGAGATCGATGTGACTGTGCTTGGGATTGACAGGCGCTCTCTCTGGACAAGGTTTACCTTACCGAGCTGGCCAATCACTGCACAGGCTGCAGACATAACACCCAACCAATCACCAGCGCCCCCAACATTCGGTTCAGCCCTCGTATCCTGAGTGATAGCCAAATCCACTAATCGGCTATTTTCAGGGCAGTGCAGGCTCAAGGGGCAGCTGCTTTGGGCCCCAAAACAATGACTGGGCCCGGGGCAGCTGCCCCTTTTACCCCAATTTAAAGATGGCCCTGGCAATGGTGTAAACTAGGCTCATTGGAATACATTCATTTTTCTTCCATACGCGTTCGTACTGCATTATGCTGCATTTAAAACTGAACCAGCCCTAAAAGTACGGCCACAGATATTGCTGGCTTGTTCCATGGAGGACTTGGAACCGTGATATCGATGAGGTACAAGATACCAAACGCCTCACACCTCTGTGATGTCACTATTTCAGCTCACAAAAAAAAGCTGCATAACCATATATATATATATATATATATATATATATATATATATATTTTTTTTTTTTTAAACTACAACTCCAGTTGCTGTTTGCCAGCTACATACTGAGAGTGGGAATACACTAAATTATTTGCCATCCAGCAAGAGTCATATAATAAACAAAGCTTGGACCGGGGACATTTGTGGTTGCTAAGCAACATCCTTCCCCACTGCGCACAGTGCAGACAATATGGAGCAGGTGTTAACTGTTTAATAATCCCATGATCCTCTCAGTCAGGTCAAGCAGCATGCTCGCAAAGTTTCCATGCAAAGACAAAAAAACGCGTTTTATGTTTACATCAACAATGAGCTTTTATTTGGAAAACAAGTGATTCATTGCAATATTCCTTGAAGAAATATGATTTATTGGTACACATGTTTGTGAAGAGGTTAAAGCATCGAGCTCGCCATTATTTGTCATCTAACAAACAGAAAAGTCATTTTCAAGTCAATGGATGCACACCGACTAACTGCGATATTTAGGATGCTGCTTGGTTATGTTTGCTACATTGTAAGATAATAGATCAAGACTCCTGGGGTTTCTTTAAATATGGCATTCCCGTCACTGGTGTAGACATGCACAGGGCTGTATGATCCCTTACACTTTAAACTTCATCAGATTCTATGTGTAGTTGGGATGCTAGGTGTCATGGACTGGGGTCCATATCCACTGGGCGATAGACAACACAGTGTTCTGTGATTGAAAGAGGCTACTAGAGACTGCATGGTGCACAGGGGTGCTCTGGAGGCAAAGAGGCGCAGGGGGCACACTTGGAGGCACTGGGAATTTTTGGAGACGCAGGGTGGCACAAGGGGTTCATTGGAGACATTGGGGCATACAGGGCACACCTAAAGGCCCAGGGGCACACTTGTAGACATTGGGCCTGGTTGAGCACAGTTAGAGACACTGGGGCACACAGGGGTGCACTGGAGACACTGGGTGCACAAGTGTTCTTGGAGGCACAGGGGCACACTTGGAGACACAGTGGTGCATTAAAGACACAGGAGCACACAAAGCACACTTAGAGGCACAAGTGTGCACTTGAAGATCTGGGCTCATTGGAGTGCAGTTGTAGACATGGGGCTGCACTGGAGATGTGGAGGTGCACAGGTGCACTTGGAGGCACAAGGAATACTTGGAGATACAGGGTAGCACGGGGGGTTCATTGGAGACATTGGGGCATACAGGGCACACCGAAAGGTCCAGAGGCACACTTGTAGACATTGGGCAAAGTTGAGCATAGTTAGAGACACTGGGGCACACAGGAGTGCACTGAAGACACAGGAGTGCACAATGTACTTGGAGGCACAGGGGTGCACAGGGGCACACTTGGTTAGAGACACTGGGGCACACATAGGTGCACTGGAGCCATGGGGTGCACATGTGTTCTTGGAGGCAGAGGGGCACACTAGGAGACACAGTGGTGCATTGGAGACACAAGAGCATACAGGGCACACTTTGAGGCACAAGTGTGCACTTGAAGACCTGGGGCTCATTGGAGTGCAGTTGTAGACATGGGGCCGCACTGAAGATTTGGGGGTGCGCAGGCGCACTTGGAGGCACAATAAGTACTTGGAGACGCAGGCATGCACAAGTGTCCATTAGAGACATCAGGGTGTACAGGGCACACTTAAAGGCCCAGGAGCATACTTGTAGACACTGGGCACACTGAGGCCCACAGAGTCACATGGGGGTGCACAGGTGCATTTGGAGATGCAGAGGTGCACAGGGGAACACTAGGAGACACATATTGCACTGGACTGTAGTGATGAGCCGAACACCCCCGGGTTCGGTTCGCACCAGAACCCGCGAACGGACCGAAAGTTCGAACGAACATTAGAACCCTATTAAATACAATGGATGCGAACGTTCGAATTCTAAAGTGCTAATTATAACAACTATTATGCATGTTATTGTCCTAAAAAGGTTTTGGGAACCCGGGTTCTGCACCAGGGGACATGTATCAATGCAAAAAGAAGTTTTAAAAACGGTCGTTTTTCGGGAGCAGTCATTTTAATGATGCATAAAGTGAAAAAAAAAAAGTCAAATATTCCTTTAAATATCGTACCTGGGGGGTGTCTAAAGTATGCCTGTGAAGTGCCACGTGTTTCCCGTGTTTAGAACTGTCCCTGCACAAAATGACACTTCTAAAGGAAAAAAAAGCCATTTAAAACTGCTTGCGGCTTTAATGTAATGTCTGGTCCCGGTAATATGGATGAAAATCTTTAAGAAAAATGGCATAGCTACCCCATGACCCCCCCCCCCCCTACCCCAGCCCATTACCAGCCCCTTTGGGTCTTGTATGGATATTAAGGGGAACCCCGCACATAAAATAAAAAAGGCCCTATATACTCTGAACAGCCGTATACAGGCGGTGCATACAAGACAGGGACTGTAGGTTTGTTCTTATGTAGAATGTGTTTGTAATTTTGAACAGGTACATTGTTGAAGTGTAGCTCCAGCCCAAAAATCTATTTTTAAACTTTTTGGGAAACATAGGTAAGGGTTATCACCCCTGTAACATTTGTTTTGCTGTCTGTGCCCCTGTTCAGAACATTTCACCTCACTTTCCGTCCCAATGACAACTGTTTTTGAAATGTGGTGTTTTTCTTGAAACAAGGATTGCTGATAAAGCATCAGTACAGATGAGACCCCTTTCTCCCATATTTATTCTTACAGGAGAGAATTTTCCTTTCTAGGGGTAGATTTCCTCTCACTTCCTGTTGTCTTCTTTCGTTTGCAAGTAGGAGTCGTTTGTAAGTTGGATGTTTGAAAGTAGGGACCTGCCGTATATACTCTGCAGAAATAGGCCCCTTAGTTGTTGGTGTTGGCACAACACTGTAAGCACTCAGTTACTCTTGGTTGGTGCTGGAACGCCCTGCTGTCAACTATTATATCAGGAATTTTAATTACATATAATTGTTGAACAGTGGTAGTAAAAATTGGGGCTTTGATGGTGGTGCTGGTGCCACAACACTGTAAGCCCTGACAGTTACTCTTGGTGGGTGCAGCAATGGGCCCTGCTGTGAATTATTAGATCAAGAATTGTAATTACATGCCCCTTTTGAACAGGGGCTGAAAAATTGGGCCTTTCGTGGTGGTGGTGGTGGTGGCGTTGCCACAAGACTGTAAGCCCTCAGAGTTACTCTTGGTGGGTGCAGCAATGGACCCTGCTGTGAATTATTAGATCAAGAATTGTAATTGCATGCCCCTGTTGAACAGGGGCTGAAAAATTGGGCCTTAGGCACTGGTGGCACAACACTACAACCCCTCACAGATACTGTACTTGGAGCACAGCAATGAGCCCTGTTGCAAAGTATTGCTTCAAAAATTGTAATGACACGCCCCTGTTAAACAGGGGCTGAAAAATTGGGCCTTAGGCACTGGTGCCACAACACTCCAACCCCTCACAGATACTGTACTTGGAGCACAGCAATGAGCCCTATGGCAAATTATTGCTAAAAAAATTGTAATTACACGCCCCTGTAAAACAGGGGCTGAAAAATTGGGCCTTAGCCACTGGTGGCGGCACCCATAAACAAAAATGATCTTCCAAGCTATCATCATCAATCGTATCATTGAGGACTCGGAGGAGGAGGATAGCCAGTCAACATAACAGCACAGGCACTCAGCATCAGCATCAGTCTTGAAGGGATGTGACATGTTAAAATCAATTAGTCTGTTATATCAGCATCAGGTGTGTGGTAGCTGGTGGTGATCCAAGACTGGTTCATCTTGATGAAAGTCAGTCGATCAACCGAGTCGGTGGACAGGCGCACCCTGTGATCCGTGACAAATCCTCCAGCAGCACTGAATGTGCGTTCCGAAAGAACGCTGGATGCAGAACAGGCCAGTAGCTCAATTGCATACTGTGCAAGCTCTGGCCAGTGATCCATCCTCAAGACCCAGTAAGCCAGAGGATTTTCGGTGGGGAAGGTGTCCAAGTCTGACCTTGCCCCTAGATATTCCTGCACCATGTTTATCAGACGCTGGCGATGGTTGCTGGAACCGATCATACTTTGGGGCTGCGGACTAAAGAATTGTCTGAACGCATCGGTCAGACGGCCACCTTCCCCACCACTCCTTCTTTGACTGGCCGAAGCCTCAGCAACTCGTTGTCCAGGACCAGGAGTTTGTAACCTCCCAGTCTCTGGGAACGCGTTGCACAGACCTTTCTGCAAGGCCTCCCGGAGTTGTCTCATCCTCTGCTCCCTCTGCGACGGTAACATAAGGTCCGCAACCTTACCCTTGTACCGTGGATCAAGGAGAGTGGCCAGCCAGTAATGGTCCCTCTCCTTGATCCGAAGAATACGAGGATCCTTCCGCAGACTTTGCAGGATCAGGGAGGCCATGCAGCGTAGGTTTGCTGAGGCATTCGCTCCGGAGTCCTCTGGGTCACTAAGGACGACATGATCCGCAGCCACCTCCTCCCAGCCACGTACAAGTCCACTGGTTTCTTGGGACTGTAAATCATCCCTAAAAGACTGCTGCTGATGATGCTGAGTGCCAGCCTCCACCTCCATGCTGACACAATCCTCCTCCTCCTCCTCCTCCTCCTCCTCCTCTTCCTGTGCGATGGGTGGGACAGAAGGAACACTGTCTGGGTAAAGGGGGCCTTGAGAGGCAAGGAAGTCCTCCTCTTCCTGCCTCTGTTCTGCCTCAAGTGCCCTGTCCATTATTCCACGCAGCGTGTGCTCCAACAGGTGGACAAGAGGTACAGTGTCACTGATGCATGCACTGTCACTGCTCACCATCCTCGTGGCCTCCTCAAATGGTGCCAGGACAGTGCATGCATCCCTGATCATGCCCCACTGGCGTGGAGAAAAAAAACCAAGCTCCCCTGACCCTGTCCTGGTGCCGTAGTCGCACAGGTACTCATTGATGGCCCTCTGCTGCGTGTGCAGCCGCTGCAGCATGGCCAACGTTGAGTTCCACCTGGTGGGCATGTCACATATAAGGCGGTTCTTGGGCAGGTTCAACTCCTTTTGCAGCTCAGCCAGGCGAGCACTGGCATTATAAGATCTGCGGAAATGCACACAGACTTTCCTGGCCTGCCTCAGGACATCCTGTAAGCCCGGGTACCTGCCCAAGAACCGCTGCACCACCAGGTTAAGGACGTGAGCCACACAGGGCACATGGGTCAGTTGTCCCTGTCGGAGGGCGGAGAGGAGGTTGGTGCCATTGTCGCAAACCACCATTCCTGGCTTAAGCTGGCGTGGCGTCAACCACCTCTCGGCCTGGCCCTGCAGAGCAGACAGGACCTCTGCCCCAGTGTGGCTTCTGTCCCCCAAACACACCAGCGCAAGCACGGCATGGCATCTTTTTGCCTGCGTACTTGCGTAGCCCCGTGAACGGCTACGGAGCACCGCTGGTTCATAGGACAAACCACAGGAAGAGGCCATGGAGGAAGAAGAAGAGGAGGGGGTGGAGGAGAGAGGTGTGTCACAACCAGTAGTAGCATTTTGGAGGCGTGGCGGTGGGACAACCTCCAACACTACTGCACCTTGTCCTGCATCCTTCCCAGCTGCCAAAAGAGTGACCCAATGGGCCGTGAAAGAAAGGTAACGTCCCTGTCCATGCCTGCTGGACCATGAGTCAGCGGTAATATGCACCTTACCGCTGACCGCCCTGTCCAGCGAGGCCAAGACATTGCCTTCCACATGCCGGTAGAGAGCCGGAATAGCCTTCCGTGAGAAAAAGTGGCGTTTGGGAACCTGCCACTGAGGAACCGCACATTGCACAAACTCACGGAAGGGGGCCGAGTCTACCAACTGAAAAGGCAGCAGTTGAAGCGCTAGCAATTTAGCCAAGCTAGCATTCAACCGCTGGGCATGTGGATGGCTGGGAGTGAACTTCTTTCGACGGTCCAGCAGCTGGGGCAGGGAAATTTGCCTGCTAGAATCGGACGTCGGTGTACTGCTAGCAGAGTGGCCGCAAGTACTTGGCTGTGACACACCTAATTCTACACCTTCATTCCTCTCAGTGCATGTTTCAGAGAGGACTGAAGTTATAGTGGGGTTGGAGATCCCAGCTGATGCGGTGCAAGGAGAGGTCCGCTTTGTTCTTTGGTGTGGGTCTTTGAGGTAGGCTTGCCAACGAGCTGCATGGCAGGTCAACATATGTCTGGTCAGGCATGTGGTACCCAAGCGGCTGATGTTTTGGCCACGCGATATACGCTTGAGACATATGTTGCAAACAGCAGCTGTGCGATCTGATGCACTCGCCTCAAAAAAGGCCCACACCAAAGAACTTTTTGAATGACGGGCAGAGGCAGCGCCCTGCACAGGCGGAGCTCTGCGGTGTGATTCCGTCGGTGTACTGCCCTTACGCTGGCCACCAAAGGGCATCCTGCCTCGTTGGAGATGTGCCTCCTCCTCATCCTCCTCCTCCTCCTCTCTCCTATTAGGCACCCACGTGGAGTCAGTGACCTCATCATCACCTCCCTCCTCATCACTGGAGCCAATCTGGCAGTATGCTGCAGCTGCTGGAACATGACTGCCAGATTGGTGTCCTTCTTGAGCATCCCCTCTGTCTGCTCTCACGCTACTGCCTTCCTCTAGCTGGGTTTCATCATCAGACCCTTCGAAACGCTGGGCATCCTCCTGGAGCATGTACCCAACACTGTGCTGAAACAGTTCGGGGGACTCCTCAGGAGGAGGACATGGTGGGTCTAGGGAAGGAGTGACTGATGATGAGTCTGACATTGATACCAGGGAAGAGGACGCTTTGGCAGCTGCTTTTCCAGTACCCTGAGCCTGGGTGAGAGAGGATGAGGAGGAGGAGGAGGGCTTGGTCATCCACTCTACCAAGTCTTCGGCATGATGTGGCTCAACATGTCCAGCTGCCGAAAAGAAGGACAAGCGTGTCCCATGGCCATGTGCTGATGACAATGCACCGCGTCCACGACCAGCACTGTTGCCCCCAGACACAGAGCCTGCTTGCCCTCTTTTATTGCCTCCTGACTGTCTGCCTCTCCTTGTTTGCCTTCCAGACATTCTAATAGATGGCCTGCAGGGAGATGGGAAAAAAGCAATAAGGGCTACCTTCAGGTGTCCTTCTCTGTCCCTTGAAACAAGGACTTTGACAGTGAAAGAAACTGACACTCTCCCTACCTACAGTTTTCTGTCCCTAGAAAAAATGTTTTTTTTAAGCACAATTTAGCACAAGGAGAATTCACTCACTGTCCTTCCAGGTCCCTGGAAACAAGGACTTTGACAGTGAAAGAAACTGACACTCTCCCTACCTACAGTTTTCTGTCCCTAGAAAAAATGTTTTTTTTAAGCACAATTTAGCACAAGGAGAATTCACTCACTGTCCTTCCAGGTCCCTGGAAACAAGGACTTTCACAGTGAAAGAAACTGACACTCTCCCTACCTACAGTTTTCTGTCCCTAGAAAAAATGTTTTTTTTAAGCACAATTTAGCACAAGGAGAATTCACTCACTGTCCTTCCAGGTCCCTGGAAACAAGGACTTTGACAGTGAAAGAAACTGACACTCTCCCTACCTACAGTTTTCTGTCCCTAGAAAAAATGTTTTTTTTAAGCACAATTTAGCACAAGGAGAATTCACTCACTGTCCTTCCAGGTCCCTGGAAACAAGGACTTTGACAGTGAAAGAAACTGACACTCTCCCTACCTACAGTTTTCTGTCCCTAGAAAAAATGTTTTTTTTAAGCACAATTTAGCACAAGGAGAATTCACTCACTGTCCTTCCAGGTCCCTGGAAACAAGGACTTTGACAGTGAAAGAAACTGACACTCTCCCTACCTACAGTTTTCTGTCCCTAGAAAAAATGTTTTTTTTAAGCACAATTTAGCACAAGGAGAATTCACTCACTGTCCTTCCAGGTCCCTGGAAACAAGGACTTTGACAGTGAAAGAAACTGACACTCTCCCAACCTACAGTTTTCTGTCCCTAGAAAAAATGTTTTTTTTAAGCACAATTTAGCACAAGGAGAATTCACTCACTGTCCTTCCAGGTCCCTGGAAACAAGGACTTTGACAGTGAAAGAAACTGACACTCTCCCTACCTACAGTTTTCTGTCCCTAGAAAAAATGTTTTTTTTAAGCACAATTTAGCACAAGGAGAATTCACTCACTGTCCTTCCAGGTCCCTGGAAACAAGGACTTTGACAGTGAAAGAAACTGACACTCTCCCTACCTACAGTTTTCTGTCCCTAGAAAAAATGTTTTTTTTAAGCACAATTTAGCACAAGGAGAATTCACTCACTGTCCTTCCAGGTCCCTGGAAACAAGGACTTTGACAGTGAAAGAAACTGACACTCTCCCTACCTACAGTTTTCTGTCCCTAGAAAAAATGTTTTTTTTAAGCACAATTTAGCACAAGGAGAATTCACTCACTGTCCTTCCAGGTCCCTGGAAACAAGGACTTTCACAGTGAAAGAAACTGACACTCTCCCTACCTACAGTTTTCTGTCCCTAGAAAAAATGTTTTTTTTAAGCACAATTTAGCACAAGGAGAATTCACTCACTGTCCTTCCAGGTCCCTGGAAACAAGGACTTTCACAGTGAAAGAAACTGACACTCTCCCTACCTACAGTTTTCTGTCCCTAGAAAAAATGTTTTTTTTAAGCACAATTTAGCACAAGGAGAATTCACTCACTGTCCTTCCAGGTCCCTGGAAACAAGGACTTTGACAGTGAAAGAAACTGACACTCTCCCTACCTACAGTTTTCTGTCCCTAGAAAAAATGTTTTTTTTAAGCACAATTTAGCACAAGGAGAATTCACTCACTGTCCTTCCAGGTCCCTGGAAACAAGGACTTTGACAGTGAAAGAAACTGACACTCTCCCTACCTACAGTTTTCTGTCCCTAGAAAAAATGTTTTTTTTAAGCACAATTTAGCACAAGGAGAATTCACTCACTGTCCTTCCAGGTCCCTGGAAACAAGGACTTTGACAGTGAAAGAAACTGACACTCTCCCTACCTACAGTTTTCTGTCCCTAGAAAAAATGTTTTTTTTAAGCACAATTTAGCACAAGGAGAATTCACTCACTGTCCTTCCAGGTCCCTGGAAACAAGGACTTTGACAGTGAAAGAAACTGACACTCTCCCTACCTACAGTTTTCTGTCCCTAGAAAAAATGTTTTTTTTAAGCACAATTTAGCACAAGGAGAATTCACTCACTGTCCTTCCAGGTCCCTGGAAACAAGGACTTTCACAGTGAAAGAAACTGACACTCTCCCTACCTACAGTTTTCTGTCCCTAGAAAAAATGTTTTTTTTAAGCACAATTTAGCACAAGGAGAATTCACTCACTGTCCTTCCAGGTCCCTGGAAACAAGGACTTTGACAGTGAAAGAAACTGACACTCTCCCTACCTACAGTTTTCTGTCCCTAGAAAAAATGTTTTTTTTAAGCACAATTTAGCACAAGGAGAATTCACTCACTGTCCTTCCAGGTCCCTGGAAACAAGGACTTTCACAGTGAAAGAAACTGACACTCTCCCTACCTACAGTTTTCTGTCCCTAGAAAAAATGTTTTTTTTAAGCACAATTTAGCACAAGGAGAATTCACTCACTGTCCTTCCAGGTCCCTGGAAACAAGGACTTTGACAGTGAAAGAAACTGACACTCTCCCTACCTACAGTTTTCTGTCCCTAGAAAAAATGTTTTTTTTAAGCACAATTTAGCACAAGGAGAATTCACTCACTGTCCTTCCAGGTCCCTGGAAACAAGGACTTTCACAGTGAAAGAAACTGACACTCTCCCTACCTACAGTTTTCTGTCCCTAGAAAAAATGTTTTTTTTAAGCACAATTTAGCACAAGGAGAATTCACTCACTGTCCTTCCAGGTCCCTGGAAACAAGGACTTTGACAGTGAAAGAAACTGACACTCTCCCTACCTACAGTTTTCTGTCCCTAGAAAAAATGTTTTTTTTAAGCACAATTTAGCACAAGGAGAATTCACTCACTGTCCTTCCAGGTCCCTGGAAACAAGGACTTTGACAGTGAAAGAAACTGACACTCTCCCTACCTACAGTTTTCTGTCCCTAGAAAAAATGTTTTTTTTAAGCACAATTTAGCACAAGGAGAATTCACTCACTGTCCTTCCAGGTCCCTGGAAACAAGGACTTTGACAGTGAAAGAAACTGACACTCTCCCTAACTACAGTTTTCTGTCCCTAGAAAAAATGTTTTTTTTAAGCACAATTTAGCACAAGGAGAATTCACTCACTGTCCTTCCAGGTCCCTGGAAACAAGGACTTTGACAGTGAAAGAAACTGACACTCTCCCTACCTACAGTTTTCTGTCCCTAGAAAAAATGTTTTTTTTAAGCACAATTTAGCACAAGGAGAATTCACTCACTGTCCTTCCAGGTCCCTGGAAACAAGGACTTTGACAGTGAAAGAAACTGACACTCTCCCTACCTACAGTTTTCTGTCCCTAGAAAAAATGTTTTTTTTAAGCACAATTTAGCACAAGGAGAATTCACTCACTGTCCTTCCAGGTCCCTGGAAACAAGGACTTTGACAGTGAAAGAAACTGACACTCTCCCTACCTACAGTTTTCTGTCCCTAGAAAAAATGTTTTTTTTAAGCACAATTTAGCACAAGGAGAATTCACTCACTGTCCTTCCAGGTCCCTGGAAACAAGGACTTTCACAGTGAAAGAAACTGACACTCTCCCTACCTACAGTTTTCTGTCCCTAGAAAAAATGTTTTTTTTAAGCACAATTTAGCACAAGGAGAATTCACTCACTGTCCTTCCAGGTCCCTGGAAACAAGGACTTTGACAGTGAAAGAAACTGACACTCTCCCTACCTACAGTTTTCTGTCCCTAGAAAAAATGTTTTTTTTAAGCACAATTTAGCACAAGGAGAATTCACTCACTGTCCTTCCAGGTCCCTGGAAACAAGGACTTTCACAGTGAAAGAAACTGACACTCTCCCTACCTACAGTTTTCTGTCCCTAGAAAAAATGTTTTTTTTAAGCACAATTTAGCACAAGGAGAATTCACTCACTGTCCTTCCAGGTCCCTGGAAACAAGGACTTTGACAGTGAAAGAAACTGACACTCTCCCTACCTACAGTTTTCTGTCCCTAGAAAAAATGTTTTTTTTTAAGCACAATTTAGCACAAGGAGAATTCACTCACTGTCCTTCCAGGTCCCTGGAAACAAGGACTTTGACAGTGAAAGAAACTGACACTCTCCCTACCTACAGTTTTCTGTCCCTAGAAAAAATGTTTTTTTTAAGCACAATTTAGCACAAGGAGAATTCACTCACTGTCCTTCCAGGTCCCTGGAAACAAGGACTTTGACAGTGAAAGAAACTGACACTCTCCCTAACTACAGTTTTCTGTCCCTAGAAAAAATGTTTTTTTTAAGCACAATTTAGCACAAGGAGAATTCACTCACTGTCCTTCCAGGTCCCTGGAAACAAGGACTTTGACAGTGAAAGAAACTGACACTCTCCCTACCTACAGTTTTCTGTCCCTAGAAAAAATGTTTTTTTTAAGCACAATTTAGCACAAGGAGAATTCACTCACTGTCCTTCCAGGTCCCTGGAAACAAGGACTTTGACAGTGAAAGAAACTGACACTCTCCCTACCTACAGTTTTCTGTCCCTAGAAAAAATGTTTTTTTAAGCACAATTTAGCACAAGGAGAATTCACTCACTGTCCTTCCAGGTCCCTGGAAACAAGGACTTTGACAGTGAAAGAAACTGACACTCTCCCTACCTACAGTTTTCTGTCCCTAGAAAAAAAGTTTTTTTTAAGCACAATTTAGCACAAGGAGAATTCACTCACTGTCCTTCCAGGTCCCTGGAAACAAGGACTTTGACAGTGAAAGAAACTGACACTCTCCCTACCTACAGTTTTCTGACCCTAGAAAAAATGTTTTTTTTAAGCACAATTTAGCACAAGGAGAATTCACTCACTGTCCTTCCAGGTCCCTGGAAACAAGGACTTTGACAGTGAAAGAAACTGACACTCTCCCTACCTACAGTTTTCTGTCCCTAGAAAAAATGTTTTTTTTAAGCACAATTTAGCACAAGGAGAATTCACTCACTGTCCTTCCAGGTCCCTGGAAACAAGGACTTTGACAGTGAAAGAAACTGACACTCTCCCTACCTACAGTTTTCTGTCCCTAGAAAAAATGTTTTTTTTAAGCACAATTTAGCACAAGGAGAATTCACTCACTGTCCTTCCAGGTCCCTGGAAACAAGGACTTTCACAGTGAAAGAAACTGACACTCTCCCTACCTACAGTTTTCTGTCCCTAGAAAAAATGTTTTTTTTAAGCACAATTTAGCACAAGGAGAATTCACTCACTGTCCTTCCAGGTCCCTGGAAACAAGGACTTTGACAGTGAAAGAAACTGACACTCTCCCTACCTACAGTTTTCTGTCCCTAGAAAAAATGTTTTTTTTAAGCACAATTTAGCACAAGGAGAATTCACTCACTGTCCTTCCAGGTCCCTGGAAACAAGGACTTTGACAGTGAAAGAAACTGACACTCTCCCTACCTACAGTTTTCTGTCCCTAGAAAAAATGTTTTTTTAAGCACAATTTAGCACAAGGAGAATTCACTCACTGTCCTTCCAGGTCCCTGGAAACAAGGACTTTCACAGTGAAAGAAACTGACACTCTCCCTACCTACAGTTTTCTGTCCCTAGAAAAAATGTTTTTATTAAGCACAATTTAGCACAAGGAGAATTCACTCACTGTCCTTCCAGGTCCCTGGAAACAAGGACTTTGACAGTGAAAGAAACTGACACTCTCCCTACCTACAGTTTTCTGTCCCTAGAAAAAATGTTTTTTTTAAGCACAATTTAGCACAAGGAGAATTCACTCACTGTCCTTCCAGGTCCCTGGAAACAAGGACTTTCACAGTGAAAGAAACTGACACTCTCCCTACCTACAGTTTTCTGTCCCTAGAAAAAATGTTTTTTTTAAGCACAATTTAGCACAAGGAGAATTCACTCACTGTCCTTCCAGGTCCCTGGAAACAAGGACTTTGACAGTGAAAGAAACTGACACTCTCCCTACCTACAGTTTTCTGTCCCTAGAAAAAATGTTTTTTTTAAGCACAATTTAGCACAAGGAGAATTCACTCACTGTCCTTCCAGGTCCCTGGAAACAAGGACTTTGACAGTGAAAGAAACTGACACTCTCCCTACCTACAGTTTTCTGTCCCTAGAAAAAATGTTTTTTTAAGCACAATTTAGCACAAGGAGAATTCACTCACTGTCCTTCCAGGTCCCTGGAAACAAGGACTTTGACAGTGAAAGAAACTGACACTCTCCCTACCTACAGTTTTCTGTCCCTAGAAAAAATGTTTTTTTTAAGTACAATTTAGCACAAGGAGAATTCACTCACTGTCCTTCCAGGTCCCTGGAAACAAGGACTTTGACAGTGAAAGAAACTGACACTCTCCCTACCTACAGTTTTCTGTCCCTAGAAAAAATGTTTTTTTTAAGCACAATTTAGCACAAGGAGAATTCACTCACTGTCCTTCCAGGTCCCTGGAAACAAGGACTTTGACAGTGAAAGAAACTGACACTCTCCCTACCTACAGTTTTCTGTCCCTAGAAAAAATGTTTTTTTTAAGCACAATTTAGCACAAGGAGAATTCACTCACTGTCCTTCCAGGTCCCTGGAAACAAGGACTTTGACAGTGAAAGAAACTGACACTCTCCCTAACTACAGTTTTCTGTCCCTAGAAAAAATGTTTTTTTTAAGCACAATTTAGCACAAGGAGAATTCACTCACTGTCCTTCCAGGTCCCTGGAAACAAGGACTTTGACAGTGAAAGAAACTGACACTCTCCCTACCTACAGTTTTCTGTCCCTAGAAAAAATGTTTTTTTTAAGCACAATTTAGCACAAGGAGAATTCACTCACTGTCCTTCCAGGTCCCTGGAAACAAGGACTTTGACAGTGAAATAAACTGACACTCTCCCTACCTACAGTTTTCTGTCCCTAGAAAAAATGTTTTTTTAAGCACAATTTAGCACAAGGAGAATTCACTCACTGTCCTTCCAGGTCCCTGGAAACAAGGACTTTGACAGTGAAAGAAACTGACACTCTCCCTACCTACAGTTTTCTGTCCCTAGAAAAAATGTTTTTTTTAAGCACAATTTAGCACAAGGAGAATTCACTCACTGTCCTTCCAGGTCCCTGGAAACAAGGACTTTGACAGTGAAAGAAACTGACACTCTCCCTACCTACAGTTTTCTGACCCTAGAAAAAATGTTTTTTTTAAGCACAATTTAGCACAAGGAGAATTCACTCACTGTCCTTCCAGGTCCCTGGAAACAAGGACTTTGACAGTGAAAGAAACTGACACTCTCCCTACCTACAGTTTTCTGTCCCTAGAAAAAATGTTTTTTTTAAGCACAATTTAGCACAAGGAGAATTCACTCACTGTCCTTCCAGGTCCCTGGAAACAAGGACTTTGACAGTGAAAGAAACTGACACTCTCCCTACCTACAGTTTTCTGTCCCTAGAAAAAATGTTTTTTTTAAGCACAATTTAGCACAAGGAGAATTCACTCACTGTCCTTCCAGGTCCCTGGAAACAAGGACTTTCACAGTGAAAGAAACTGACACTCTCCCTACCTACAGTTTTCTGTCCCTAGAAAAAATGTTTTTTTTAAGCACAATTTAGCACAAGGAGAATTCACTCACTGTCCTTCCAGGTCCCTGGAAACAAGGACTTTGACAGTGAAAGAAACTGACACTCTCCCTACCTACAGTTTTCTGTCCCTAGAAAAAATGTTTTTTTAAGCACAATTTAGCACAAGGAGAATTCACTCACTGTCCTTCCAGGTCCCTGGAAACAAGGACTTTGACAGTGAAAGAAACTGACACTCTCCCTACCTACAGTTTTCTGTCCCTAGAAAAAATGTTTTTTTTAAGCACAATTTAGCACAAGGAGAATTCACTCACTGTCCTTCCAGGTCCCTGGAAACAAGGACTTTGACAGTGAAAGAAACTGACACTCTCCCTACCTACAGTTTTCTGACCCTAGAAAAAATGTTTTTTTTAAGCACAATTTAGCACAAGGAGAATTCACTCACTGTCCTTCCAGGTCCCTGGAAACAAGGACTTTGACAGTGAAAGAAACTGACACTCTCCCTACCTACAGTTTTCTGTCCCTAGAAAAAATGTTTTTTTTAAGCACAATTTAGCACAAGGAGAATTCACTCACTGTCCTTCCAGGTCCCTGGAAACAAGGACTTTGACAGTGAAAGAAACTGACACTCTCCCTACCTACAGTTTTCTGTCCCTAGAAAAAATGTTTTTTTTAAGCACAATTTAGCACAAGGAGAATTCACTCACTGTCCTTCCAGGTCCCTGGAAACAAGGACTTTCACAGTGAAAGAAACTGACACTCTCCCTACCTACAGTTTTCTGTCCCTAGAAAAAATGTTTTTTTTAAGCACAATTTAGCACAAGGAGAATTCACTCACTGTCCTTCCAGGTCCCTGGAAACAAGGACTTTGACAGTGAAAGAAACTGACACTCTCCCTACCTACAGTTTTCTGTCCCTAGAAAAAATGTTTTTTTTAAGCACAATTTAGCACAAGGAGAATTCACTCACTGTCCTTCCAGGTCCCTGGAAACAAGGACTTTGACAGTGAAAGAAACTGACACTCTCCCTACCTACAGTTTTCTGTCCCTAGAAAAAATGTTTTTTTTAAGCACAATTTAGCACAAGGAGAATTCACTCACTGTCCTTCCAGGTCCCTGGAAACAAGGACTTTCACAGTGAAAGAAACTGACACTCTCCCTACCTACAGTTTTCTGTCCCTAGAAAAAATGTTTTTATTAAGCACAATTTAGCACAAGGAGAATTCACTCACTGTCCTTCCAGGTCCCTGGAAACAAGGACTTTGACAGTGAAAGAAACTGACACTCTCCCTACCTACAGTTTTCTGTCCCTAGAAAAAATGTTTTTTTTAAGCACAATTTAGCACAAGGAGAATTCACTCACTGTCCTTCCAGGTCCCTGGAAACAAGGACTTTCACAGTGAAAGAAACTGACACTCTCCCTACCTACAGTTTTCTGTCCCTAGAAAAAATGTTTTTTTTAAGCACAATTTAGCACAAGGAGAATTCACTCACTGTCCTTCCAGGTCCCTGGAAACAAGGACTTTGACAGTGAAAGAAACTGACACTCTCCCTACCTACAGTTTTCTGTCCCTAGAAAAAATGTTTTTTTTAAGCACAATTTAGCACAAGGAGAATTCACTCACTGTCCTTCCAGGTCCCTGGAAACAAGGACTTTGACAGTGAAAGAAACTGACACTCTCCCTACCTACAGTTTTCTGTCCCTAGAAAAAATGTTTTTTTTAAGCACAATTTAGCACAAGGAGAATTCACTCACTGTCCTTCCAGGTCCCTGGAAACAAGGACTTTGACAGTGAAAGAAACTGACACTCTCCCTACCTACAGTTTTCTGTCCCTAGAAAAAATGTTTTTTTTAAGCACAATTTAGCACAAGGAGAATTCACTCACTGTCCTTCCAGGTCCCTGGAAACAAGGACTTTGACAGTGAAAGAAACTGACACTCTCCCTACCTACAGTTTTCTGTCCCTAGAAAAAATGTTTTTTTTAAGCACAATTTAGCACAAGGAGAATTCACTCACTGTCCTTCCAGGTCCCTGGAAACAAGGACTTTGACAGTGAAAGAAACTGACACTCTCCCTACCTACAGTTTTCTGTCCCTAGAAAAAATGTTTTTTTTAAGCACAATATAGCACAAGGAGAATTCACTCACCGTCCTTCCAGGTCCCTGGAAACAAGGACTTTGACAGTGAAAGAAACTGACACTCTCCCTACCTACAGTTTTCTGTCCCTAGAAAAAATGTTTTTTTTAAGCACAATTTAGCACAAGGAGAATTCACTCACTGTCCTTCCAGGTCCCTGGAAACAAGGACTTTGACAGTGAAAGAAACTGACACTCTCCCTACCTACAGTTTTCTGTCCCTAGAAAAAATGTTTTTTTTAAGCACAATTTAGCACAAGGAGAATTCACTCACTGTCCTTCCAGGTCCCTGGAAACAAGGACTTTGACAGTGAAAGAAACTGACACTCTCCCTACCTACAATTTTCTGTCCCTAGAAAAAATGTTTTTTTTAAGCACAATTTAGCACAAGGAGAATTCACTCACTGTCCTTCCAGGTCCCTGGAAACAAGGACTTTCACAGTGAAAGAAACTGACACTCTCCCTACCTACAGTTTTCTGTCCCTAGAAAAAATGTTTTTTTTAAGCACAATTTAGCACAAGGAGAATTCACTCACTGTCCTTCCAGGTCCCTGTAAACAAGGACTTTGACAGTGAAAGAAACTGACACTCTCCCTACCTACAGTTTTCTGTCCCTAGAAAAAATGTTTTTTTTAAGCACAATTTAGCACAAGGAGAATTCACTCACTGTCCTTCCAGGTCCCTGGAAACAAGGACTTTGACAGTGAAAGAAACTGACACTCTCCCTACCTACAGTTTTCTGTCCCTAGAAAAAATGTTTTTTTTAAGCACAATTTAGCACAAGGAGAATTCACTCACTGTCCTTCCAGGTCCCTGGAAACAAGGACTTTCACAGTGAAAGAAACTGACACTCTCCCTACCTACAGTTTTCTGTCCCTAGAAAAAATGTTTTTTTTAAGCACAATTTAGCACAAGGAGAATTCACTCACTGTCCTTCCAGGTCCCTGGAAACAAGGACTTTGACAGTGAAAGAAACTGACACTCTCCCTACCTACAGTTTTCTGTCCCTAGAAAAAATGTTTTTTTTAAGCACAATTTAGCACAAGGAGAATTCACTCACTGTCCTTCCAGGTCCCTGGAAACAAGGACTTTGACAGTGAAAGAAACTGACACTCTCCCTACCTACAGTTTTCTGTCCCTAGAAAAAATGTTTTTTTTAAGCACAATTTAGCACAAGGAGAATTCACTCACTGTCCTTCCAGGTCCCTGGAAACAAGGACTTTGACAGTGAAAGAAACTGACACTCTCCCTACCTACAGTTTTCTGTCCCTAGAAAAAATGTTTTTTTTTAAGCACAATTTAGCACAAGGAGAATTCACTCACTGTCCTTCCAGGTCCCTGGAAACAAGGACTTTGACAGTGAAAGAAACTGACACTCTCCCTACCTACAGTTTTCTGTCCCTAGAAAAAATGTTTTTTTTAAGCACAATATAGCACAAGCACAAAACACACTGACACTCTCCCTACCTATCCTTCTCTTTCCCTAAACTAAAGGAATCCAGGTTAAGCAAGAAAGAAATAAAAGTCACTGTCCCTGCCTATGCTGCTCTATCCCTGCTCCGGAACACACTACACTAGGCCGCCGTGCTGGCGGCCTTTTATAGTGTGGGGCGTGTACTAAACACCCTCAGCAATAATTGGCCACAGGCATCCTGCCTGTGGCCAATCATTGCTCTCCTCGCTGCCGGCGCTGTGATTGGCCAAGCATGCGGGGTCACAGTGCATGCTTGGCCAATCACAGCGCCTGGATGACACTGCGATGGCGTAGTGCATTGTGGGCCGTTCGCGTCACTCGAATTTGGCGCGAACGGCCCAAATCGTTCGATCTTCGTCGAACGATCGAACAGCCGATGTTCGAGTCGAACGTATGTTCGACTCGAACACGAAGCTCATCCCTACACTGGAGACACAGGGGTGGACAAGGCACACTTAGAGGCACAACGGCGCACTTGGAAGCCTGGGTCACATTGGGGTGCAGTTGGAGACATGAGGCCACATTGGAGATGTAGTGGTGCAGAGGCGCACTTGGTGACACAGGGGCACACCTAGAGGCATGGGGCTGCACAGAAGTGCAAAGGTGCACTGGAGACAAAGGGGCACTCAGTGCTCTGAAGACATTGGGCACACTGGGACACAGGTGGAGGCATGGGGCTAATAATTTAGAGAAAGAAAGAAATAATACAAAATAAATACATAAATAAGAAAATAATAATAATATAGTAATAAAACAATAACAGGAAAACATACATACATAAATAAATAAATAAATAAGTAAACTGTGAACCATAACCGTTAATTGAACATAAACCCTAAAATGTAACCCCAACATGAGCCTCCTAATAATAATAGTGAATTACTATAATAATAATAGCAATCGAATATGGAAAGAAATAAACGTAATCAACCAATCAGTATAAGTAATAATGATAATGATAATAAAATAAAAATAAAATACTGATATTATGCTAATGCTTAATGTTACCTAATCAGTTCATGTTTATGACCATGCCTGAATAATCATATGCCCGATGACCCTCTGAAATCTACAGCCACCTTAGGGCAAGAGCTCCACAAAGCAAACCTCAAATATTGCCATGTTTCAGCTCCAGGGTGGGTGATTCAGAAAGAGGGACACAGAACGTACAGTGAGATAACTACAAGCTTCAAATATCATATTGGGCTTTTTAAAACTACAAGGCTTCCTGGTCCCGTGAAAAACGAGTGAAAGACTTCTTGAGGTTCCTGTGAGCTACACTGTGCATGGCGAACCCATCATGTTAGGGTGGGTCCTGTGGCCAATTCGTTTTTTATTCAGGTAGGGGCTCAGTCACTAAAAATGTAATAAAGTATACAGAACAGCAGGAATGTGAGGGGAAGCAAATGTTATCGTTGGGGTGAATCATAAAAGACCAACCGGGTGACATTTCGACCTATAGGATGGAACAGCCTTGTACGGGAAAGTACCAGCTCTAGGGAAGGAAGGGGTTAATGGGAGATCTCGGATCTATATGGCGGGCTGGGTTTACCTTGTTCCTAAAGGGACATCCAGAGAATATTGGATAAATATTACAAGCGGTTAATAAAAGAGCTTCCGAAAATTCTCGACACTGCAATTTCCTCATACATTCCCTGGATGATCACAATGGTTACCTAGCAACCAGACATTATTTAAGAACCCCCACCTTCCTTCGTCCACCTTACACCACATGCCCATACAATATCTTGTCTGTCATGAAGAGTTGGATTGTCAGCTCTCTAGCTTTGCCCATTTCCTTCTTTCCGGATCATTCTAATAAAGATAATTGGCTGCTCTACGCGACTCCTATCTTCCCAGGGAGCAACAAGGGAAGAGAAGCCTTTGAGTGTCTGAAAGAAGTACTGTCTGCATTGCCTGTAAAAAAAGTTTCTATTAAAGTGAAACTCCTGCCTTGTCATTACCTGCTTCTGTTCTGGAAATAATAAAAGCTTATTTTTCCTATAGGCTGCAAGTATTTTCCAAACGGTTCTGGCTGGATTCACACCACTTGAATGCGTTGAAGGCACTTGCGTTGATGTGTGTTTTTTTTTCCATAAAGATTTATTTTTTATTTTTATGAAAGTTTGAAGACACCGAAAATGTAAACTCAAACATGTACACAGTATAGACCAGATACATCAAACACAAGGCCTGTGGGGCGAATCCAGCACATAAGGCCTTGACATGTGGCCCTCATACCTAGTTTTGCAGCTAGAACATGGATGAACTCCATTTTGCCACCTCCGGCTCTTACCCTCCTCTCCCGGTCCCCGCTGTCACTTGTAAACACAGACACCTTCTGTTTTTACAAAAGACAGCTTTGCTCTTAGTGGCTTCTGAAACGAAAAAAATTTCCCTGCACACAACGGTGTGGCACAGCGGGAACAGATCTCCAGAATCTGAGAGAGGGAGAGCAATTGCCCTGCAAGGCGAGGCAGAGCCGCCTACACAGGGAGGTACTAGAAGAGAGTGAGAAGCAAGGAAGCTTGCACACTGTGTATCGCTTACCCCTAAATCCTGCACTCTGTATGTAGCTCACTCCTGAACTCTGCACTCTGTACGTAGCTCACTCCTGAACTCTGTACTCTGTCTGTAGCATAACCCTGAACTCTGCACTCTGTGCGTAGCTCACTTCTGAACTCTGCACTCTGTAAATAGCTCACTCCTGAACTCTGTACTCTGTCTGTAGCATAACCCTGAACTCTGCACGTAGCTCACTCCTGAACTCTGCACTCTGTATGTAGCGTAATCCTGAACTCTGCACTTTGTATGTAGCTCACTCCTAAACTCTGCACTCTGTACGTAGCTCACTCCTGAACTCTGTACTCTGTCTGTAGCATAACCCTGAACTCTGCACTCTGTACGTAGCTCACTCCTGAACTCTGCACTCTGTATGTAGCGTAATCCTGAACTCTGCACTCTGTGCGTATCTCACTTCTGAACTCTGCACTCTGTACATGCCTTACTCCTGAACTCTGCACTCTGTACGTAGCTCACCCCTGAACTCTGCGCACTGTACATAGCTCACTCATGAACACTGTACTCACTCATGAACACTGTATGTAGCATAATCCTGAACTCTGCACTCTGTACGTAGCTCACTCCTGCACTCTGCACGTAGCGTAATCCTGAACTCTGCACTCTGTGCGTATCTCACTTCTGAACTCTGCACTCTGTACATGCCTTACTCCTGAACTCTGCACTCTGTACGTAGCTCACCCCTGAACTCTGTGCGCTGTACATAGCTCACTCATGAACACTGTACTCACTCATGAACACTGTATGTAGCATAATCCTGAACTCTGCACTCTGTATGTAGCTCACTCCTGAACTCTGCACGCTGTACATAGTTCACTCATGAACACTGTACTCACTCATGAACACTGTATGTAGCATAATCCTGAACTCTGCACTCTGTACGTAGCTCACTCCTGAACTCTGCACTCTGTATGTAGCGTAATCCTGAACTCTGCACTCTGTGCATATCTCACTTCTGAACTCTGCACTCTGTACATGCCTTGCTCCTGAACTCTGCACTCTGTACGTAGCCCGCCCCTGAACTCTGCGCGCTGTACATAGCTCACTCATGAACACTGTACTCACTCATGAACACTGTATGTAGCATAATCCTGAACTCTGCACTCTGTATGTAGCTCACTCCTGAACTCTGCGCGCTGTACATAGTTCACTCATGAACACTGTACTCACTCATGAACACTGTATGTAGCATAATCCTGAACTCTGCACTCTGTACATAGCTTACTCCTGATCTCTGCACCCTGTATGTAGTGGAATCCTAAACTCAACACTTTATAATTAGTATAATCTTGTACTCTGTACTCTGTACCTAACGCACTCCTGAACCCTGCACTCTATACGTGGCACACCCCAGATACAACCTTGCCTTAAGGGCAACCATACTGCTGATGTGGCCAGCGATGAAATTGAGTTTGACACCCCTGGACTATAGACTATTGTTGGAATACAACCCATATCAACATATTAACAAATAAACACATTTACCACCTAAGGAGGGGCGGGTTCCAGAGGAAAGGGCAGGGAATTAGACATGTGTGTAAATGGTACCATGGTTCACTCAAATCAACAAAGTAGCAGATATGGAGGAACCTATCTATTTAATACAAGGTCATTGGGAAATTGTTGCAAATATTTGTGGGTGTGTAAATCGATACGTAGATAGTGGGTTCTTTTTTATGGTTTGCTAGGTCAACTGAAGGAAGGGTTTAGTGGCTTGGTCAAATTCTTTCCTTTGGCCATGTGTCCATATTATAGTTACTTCTGGGAAAGAGGCCTTCAGGAAGTCTTGCATGGAAATTCCCTGCCTACCAAAACGGCTGGTTTAATTGGAAAGAGGAAAGAGGAAGAGTCAAAAAAAGAAAACAGGGTGGAGAAGAGTCCCAGGAATAGGTGGGGATCGGTTAAGGGTAGGAAAAGAGGGGTACAGGGCAGGCATAGGTGGTCTTCCACATAGGTTTCTCTCCATATCTAGTTGAGGAAAGTAGAAAATTAGGACTGGATACGAAAAGTTATCTTCCTGATATTTCTATCCTAATGTACTGATGTTGAGTAAAAAAATCTGTTTTTTTCTACACCCCAGAGGATCTTCATGGTCTCCTTGGCTTGTAGTGCAATGTAACAAAATGGGATTGGAGCACAACACCATTGCTCAAAGAGACAAAGATCCAGAAACAATTTTATTCCAATAAAGGGGACAATCCAAAAGAGTATCCAATGCAATTGGGGGGGGAGAAAAACAGACATGGACCATTTAGCAGTGGTGTGGTGCTTCGATTTCCATCCACACCTGGCAGGTCTATGCCCTTTTGTCTACACACCCTATAAATCGCTGATTTTAACTCAACATAGAATATCCATCCCAATCGCAAAATCCAAAAACCCTTTCAAATGACCAGGCTTCAAAATTAATTAAAGTATAGAGAAACTTTGTGAAACACTATGAACATTTCCTTGAAACAAAGAAATCTTAAATAAAAAAAAAACATTATTTATAAAAAAAAATGATAAAATTTCCATGACTACGCAGAAAAATCCAGAAAGTTTTCAAAAATCCACTCAAGTAATTGTGCGTCTTGTTTTGTAGTGTATCCAGCAAGTCCAAGTCATAGTGTACTTTGCCTTGTAATATGTGGATAGGTTCCTCTATATCTTGTATTTGAGTTGAGTTGACCATTCCTGTAGTGTCGGTGTTTGTGTAGTCCACCAGTGGACAGGTATGCACCTCCTAGCCATGTTAACCATTGGCATGGCCATGGATTTGAGGCATTGTTGTTTAGGGAGGGATGTATGGTGCTGTAGGTATGGAGTTGCCATAAAAAGTCAGGGGTGTAACTGCAACTTGCTGATGCAATGTACGTCTTGCTAGAAACATTGTAGTGCCGGAGTCTGAGAGATGTGCGTTGCTTCTAAAGGCATTGAGTTGCTAAGTTTAAGTGCTGCAAGTTTCATTTTTTCCCATTGCACACTAGTGTGAACTGGGTCCACTGGAAACAATGAATTTTTGCTTGTCATTGCGTTGGGGCTGCGTTGAGAGGTTTATCAGTCCAATAGTTCTATATTCAAAGAACTACATGTCTTATCATCCCTCGGTGGGTTGATTTCATGTATTAGACTCAGATCACAAAGTTAAAATACCAGAATTAAGATACTTAAAGTGGAAGTAAACCCTCCTATCATTTTCAGGCAAGGAAGCTGCCATCTTGGCCTCTGTTTAATCTTCAACTGCCATGATGCTGCACATGTGATCAGTTATGACACCAGCCATTGGATGGTTTGACAGTTTGGTTGAGAGCACAACCGATGTGACAGTTGGCATTCTCGGCATGCCGGAAATGTAACTGCTTTTTGAAACTGTTAAATCGATGGGTTTACTTCCGCTTTAAAGTATAACTAAAGGCAAAACTTGACTTTTTCGTTTTGGATAGAGTAAAGAGGGATTAGAACACCTGTCAGATTTCTATTGTTGCCTTTGCCCCAATTGGGGAGATTCACCTTCTCTATTCGTCCTATTGACCCTTATCACCAAGAGTGAAAGTGAAAATCTTCTAATGGGGGCACTAGCTCTTATTACAACTAGGGATTCGCTCACTTTGGAGGGATTTCCTCTCACTTCCTGTTTTGGCTATGGGACAGGAAGTAAAGGAAAATCAAATCCCCTAATGGTACACAGATGGCAAAAAAAAGACTGACACGTTTATAACCCTCCTTTATTCTATCCAAAATGAAACAAACTTTGCCATTATTTCTAAGTTAAAGTACCGGTATATCTTAACCCAATAGCTCTACATCACGGCTGTTCCGCAGTCACTCCAGGATAGGATGTAACCCAGCAATTGCGCATGTGCCAGTTTCCCCGCTCGGACGGCGTATCGCTGGGGAGAGGTTGCGAGAAGAGGGTGTAAGTCTTTCACTGCAGCCAAAAAAAACTTACATTATGCCTTTCAATTATTAAAGTGACAAGCTGGGTTTAACAGGTATTTCTTTTTGTTATTCCTATCCCAGAGACACCAAGGGATGTAGGCAGGTGCAGTCTGTTTTCTCCACTGCAGCGGCAGTGCAGAGGGAGAGGAAACTAAGAGGAACATGGTCCCTCTATAGTTTCCAGAGTCACTTGGACAGTGATCCGGTTGGATCTGGCCACCCATGTGACTCTGGTGGCCATCTTAGGTGAGGCATAGTCTATTTAAGACCCTGGCTTCTGGGTTTGGTGCGCATTCAGCACGTGGATCGTGAAGAGACAGGTCACCCATCTGTCACCAACAGTATTAGTGGTAAGGAAAGTTTCCAGATGAGTAGGGAAAGAAAAGGGCCACCACTCTCCTTGGACACTTTCCCATTTGGGCTTGGACCAGGCAAGGCCGCATTTTGCCCCTCCAGACAGACTGGCTGGCCAGTCAGTTCAGCTGAAACCTGCTTCGTTACATGCTGTTGACATTTGTGGGTGTTTGCATTTACTTCAATACAAGTTCTATTATTTGCACCTGGACTGAGTATGTGTTATTGCTGGCACACCATTCTGCCCCCACCCAATGGAAGTGAGAGGAAACCTTTTTCAAAGTGAGGCAAAATCCCATCTTAGACAAGTATTTCCTCTAATCCTGGCATAGGTGTGCGCACAGGGCGTGCCAGGTGTGCCTGGGCACACCCTACTCACCCTGTGCTTTGTGCAGATTTCCCCTGTTTAGACCTCTGATATTTCACCAAAGCCCCCTAATGGGGCTCCTAAAAAATTTGTAAAAAAAAATCAATTAATAAAATAAAATTGTAAAAAAATAAAATAAAAAATAACCGTCCACTGCCCCACTGACACCAATCTCTGCCCTACTGACACCACCCCCTGCTCTACTTACAAGTCAGTATATACAGACACATGCACACACACATATGTGTTTGAGTTTTGGGGTGCACACCCTAATGCAATAGGCTGTGCACACCTATGAATCCTGGTTTTGGTTTTCTGGAATATTTCTGGACAATTTTTGGACAATGGTCACCAGAACAGATAGATAGGGTGAATATCCCCAGTGCCATAAACCAAAAAGGGGCTCAAACTCTTCCCTATTGAATTTAGAACTAAATAGAAAAGTTTTGCGTGGAGATGCACTTTAAGAACATTCTGTACTGTACAGCAAGCAAAATGAAGGTTTTTAAATCCAAAATTGTCTTTTCAGCTTCGGAAGCAGAAGCCTACGAAGTGTGAAACCTAGTTCATTCATCCATCGTCTCTTTAATTATTTTTGTAAAATGCAGAATAGCAGCGTTCACACCCGGCCATCTTCGATGCATACATTTCATGGCCGCATACCACAGATTTGTAACTGGCTTGCAGGCATAATGTTGCATTTAAATGCTAATCCGTAGCTGACAGCTCCTAATACTGTACATGGTATGGGTACAATGTAAAGCCTCTGAGAGAGATTACCTACACATAGTATTAACCCCTGGCATATCCATTGTTTAGAAAGGCTGCCAGCTTTGCCCAAAGGCTTTTCTGCTTTAAAGTAGTGTGATGTATCGCCAGTTTATTACCGAACAGAAAGGAACACCTTGAAGCGATTGGGAAAGATTCTTTCTACAGCTAAGCATCTAGATAAAGTCTGCTTGATCAAGGCAAAGTGACAGGGCCTCTTGTAAGAACAACCCCCCCCCCCCCAACACACCCACCCA